>CAXDID010000697.1:0-622533 GCA_963988835.1 Hexamita inflata
GTAAATATCGTTATCATATTTATTATCAACACCTCTTTTTCCTGTATCACAGTTTTCTAAGCAAAAGGCGATTCCTGAAACAGCATTGATTCTATACATTAAATATTCACATGATTTTACACATGCATTCGACTATTGATCAACAAATTTCGTATCTTTATAATCAATACAACGATTAACACATATATTTCCAGGAATATAGTATGGCTTATCACCAATACATTTATCTACACAAGTGTTATCTTATGTAAACTTTAATGAGCTAAATTAATCGCAAGTAGATTCGCAACGCTCCATATTAGTATTAATACTATTATCGAAACCATGTACGTATGAATCACAGTTTGATTGGCACACGTAAGAAATTTTTTCATCTGTTTTTATCACACTGTATAGTTTACTTTCACATGTATCTACACATTCTTTGGTAATCTAATTGATAAATTATTTATTTTTCTAATCTGTACATGAATTAACACACACATTTATTCCTTTGAGCGTAACATGATAATGATCACATTATCCAACGCATTTAAACTTTTATAAACCTTGAACGGTTTCAGAATTTCCTGAAGCACATTGAGAAACACACAAATTGTTTAATTCCGCATATTATATATTTTAAGGACATGATAAATAGCAAAACAAGCTGGAATCGAAGTACTTCTTTGTGTCTGGGCAAGCTTTGATGCAGGTCTGGTTGTCGGAGTACTTGAGATCCGAGAAGGCGGAACAAGAGGACTCGCATCTCATGTAAGAAGCGTGGTATAATTCTACTCCCGTGAAGTTGGTTGGAGCGCACGCAGATGGAGAGCAGAAGAGGAACTGGTTCGCGTTGTTTCTGTAGTAGGTCTGTGAGTTGCAGGAAGAAACACACTGATTAGAAGCCTCGTTCAAGAACTTTTCTGAAACCTGGTCGTAGCACTGTGAGACGCAAATGTTTCCAGTGATGAAGTACGGCTTGATTCCAGAGCACTTGTCTAGGCACAGCTCGTCTTAGGTGAATTTAACTGAGCTGAACAATGAGCAGTTGGCTTCGCATCTTAACTGTGTGTTGTCATACTTTGTATCAACTCCATTAAATTGTCCAGCACAGCTATCTTAACATTGAAGATTCTATCCAGAGACTTTGTAAAACGAACATGTATCTATACAGGTTATTTTATCAGAATGTACAAACTTTTTAGAACTAGGACAAAAGGGGACACACATATGATTATCAGAGTATGGTTTATCCTCGAACGCAGCACATGAGCTTTCACATCTATAATCAGTTGTACTTTTATCTGCTTCAATGGCTTTGAAGTTTGATATGTCGCAGCTTGGAAGACAAGTTTTAACACCATTTGCAAAATTGTAAAACAAATTTTTACAACTGACGAGACATTTCATATCAATTGGATCAGTCATCGAGAATGCTGAAGGGCAAGCTTGATAACATTATTTTTCAGATTCAACTAAATATTTGTATGTTGCATCGCACTTGTCAATGCAGACATTCTTACCATCTTCAACATAAAAGAGTGGGCAGTAAACGCCACCAAGTTCTTCGCAGAAAGTTCCGTTATAATACTAACATTTATCTGTACAACTTTATGTTAATCTATTCCAAAACTTACCGCCATTATAATCAGATGTGCACTGCACGCAAGTTCGAAGACTTAATTACTTAATGTAGCCATCGTTGCAAGATGAATCACAAATTGCTTAGTTCATAACTTTACCTGGCTCACAAACTGTCGAACATGATTCTATTACATAATTTTATACATGTTGTTATTCTGCATAACAGCCCATACCAACTGGTATGTAACCTTGGGGACATGATGGCGCAGAAGTGCACTAACCTTAATCGACCGCCAAAGTAGAACACTTGGTACATACCTTATTAATTAGTACAAACCCTAGGTCGGCTGGGCATCTTTTATAGCAATTATTATTATTATCATCGTTATCAGTGGCATACATGCCAGTGCAATCTTTCAGACAGAAAGGACCGAAAACTTTTGTGTCACAGCTCGATTAGCAAGTTTTGTCAAATGGTTGATAGAATTTTGGACATTCCATAGTAGTTCCATCTTTTAAGAATATAGCAACTGGAGTGTTTCCTCCATAGTATGCTCTCTATTCAGACGTCTGCGAATCAATAATTATATCACCATTCGAATCAAAATCAGAGTAATAATATTTTGAATGAGTTTATTTCCACTCAAGAAGGTCTAAACGCTGTTCATACCATTCTTAAACTAGACCTGGATGCAGAGCCGCAGCTTCAGTTACACTTATATTTTATTTTCCAGTACAGCTATTGATGGAAGCTTGTTGGATTTTCGTGTCAATACTGTTGTGATTCTTGGTTGCAACTTGAACATTATCAAAATTGTTAGGGTACACAAACACATTTGTGGAGTTTCCGTCGACAACTGCTCCGTTGATGAAATATGTTAGATTCGTAAAATACGAATTTAATAGGAAATCTTAGTCGTCTTGGTTGAAAATGTGACCTCCTAACTGTGAAAGTTTAAAGGTTGGTTTCATGCCCGCTTCGGTGGTGATTCTGATGTTTCCTATTAATGAAACGTTTTCTAGTTGCCCTGAAATTGAGTTAGCAAAAGATATTTCTACATCCATGCAGTTTTTCGGAATCAATAAATCCACATCAAAAACAAACAACGCATTTTTTATCAATGTTCCAGTCATCATGTCAATTGAAGAAAACGTGCACATACCACGATACTGTGTTTCTAAACGAATATTCTTCACATTAACTACAGAAGCATCAGCATCAGTAGTAAAAATTGACACTGCTTAAGAAAAATCGTACGCTATTTGTGAGATTAATTTCCCAGTATTTGCTCCATTCCAGATTCTAGCGTCTAAAATCCATTCGTCTTATTCCATTTTATAAAGAGTATCTGTTATGAGTTGCATCATTAATGAAGTGGAATAATTATTACATTATTATTTGCTAAATCGAATTTCCAGAACAAAATATTTGTATTTTAAAAATATTATTAAAATTCACAACACTAAAGTATTTTCATACATAATCTTCAATCTAAAAATAACTTATTGCTTCTAATTACTTAATTGTCATTTTCTAATGATATTTTTCATTTTAATCTAAAATACAATGTTTAATAATATTTTTGAATAATTCAGATTATTGTACTATTGTATATTATTGAATGTATATAGTTAACACTAAGAGTGAGGGTTGAGCCCCTCGAATTACAAAGAGAGCTTCCAGTGAGTACTTGTATTATATTATGCACACATAGGTGGTAACGTACCCAAAAATTAATTTTCCACTCCATGAAGTTGATGATGTTCAACACGGGTATTTTGAAAGTAATCAATAGGAATAGATTCTTTTTCAGGTTCAGGTACCTTGGATCGGGGTGCAATCATTTATTGTACTAATTATATTATCTTTTGTATTTATATCACTGTTTCATATTTTAGCACTCGATCTAATCGAGACTTATGAGAGGAAAGTTTGGACCTGCATAGTTCTTTTTACAGTGTCAGAACAATATTAATGTTGTCGAAGTTAACTTATCTAAATTTTATAGCTTTGAAAATGGTAATGGTAAATTCGAGGAGATGAATATTTATTGGATATTAGCAACAATGAACTTCTTCTAATAACAAATTCTTAGCTTTACCAGATATTCTATTCATAATAGTTGAACAAGTTTGTAGTCGGTTCGCTTTCACTATAATTAAAATGAACTTCGTGATTAAATAATAGTTACCTGAAGCAACTTTGCCACGTCTAATGAATAAATATAATATTGGCTATGAAAATAATCTTTCACAAGAATAGTAAATACAGCTTCAATCTGTAATACGAGAAACTCAAAAACCTGACTTTGAAGTAGAAGAATATATTAATGTTGTTCCATAGCTTCGAGGTTGCGACTTTAAATAAACTTAGATACAACTTCTTCATAAACGTGGAATCACTGACTGAACTAACTTCATTTTGTTCAGACAAGCACTTGTAGAAAGATCAATTTTTCATCCATTTAGGACTACTTATTTTCCAGCATTGGAACTATATTGCCTTATGCATCTTATTATACAATTTCCATGCCTTCTACTGGTTCAAGTTGAACAGCACAATCTGAAATTTTACAATTTTCATCAGATTCTGCCAGGATTTTATTCACTCTGTATTGCTTGCTGTAACTTTAGTCTTCACATGTAACCGTATATTCAATAGTTTTACTAATTCAATTGATTCTAAATAGTTCATTTAAATTTCAATTGGACCAAGTCACTGTAGGAAAGGAACAAATACAAGAATTAATTAGTAGGATAAAATTAAATCAATACCTCCTGGCTTCATTAATGGCTCAAGTTTGCCAAGCAAGTTACAGGTGGAGACAACCCGAATACCAGCTATTACCCTTATATCTCGCAGCTAAAAATTTTCAGATGGTTTAAAATTGCATTATAATTATTAAATTGATAATTGACAGCTTCTGAGGAATTATAATATTTTATTTCACTCAAAATGGCATTTGATCAAAATTCAATTTTTGGAGCGTGAGATGGTAAATCAATATACGTCGCGGAAATAGCATTATAATGCATGTATGTCTTGGTTGTTTGATACTACTTGCTGTATTCTTCAATACAAAAATACCACCTCAGTGTTAAATACAAAGATATCATAACATTTTATTTAAATCAAATTGATATACATTTCGTTATTAAAAAGAGAAGACATAACACTGTAAATTACGTCTACTGTATTTCGTACAGTATATTAGTTAATACGGTAAAATCTCACGAAAAGACTCTTGGATACACTCGCGTATATACTCAGGAAAAGTAGAAAGTCAATACATGATTACCATACTTGTATCAGATATTTTGAGATTTCTCACGTAAAGACCTAACCTAATCTCATATAAGCGTAACGTGCATATTTTTACCTGGTGGTTGGTATTGGAATAGAAAATAAGCGTAAGAATATACTAATTGTTTGATATTGTTATGATAGCGCTTTAACATGAAGAATCAACATGATTACATTTTTAAAATATTAGATTTTACACTTATTTTATAGACCCAAGTTGATCACGTATTGACTCTTGAGACAATATATCTCACATATAAACTTTAGAAATTGAAAGTTAATACACGATTTTGCTTGGCTCTATACGCGAGTGTATCCAAGAGTCTTTTCGTGAGATTTTACCGTAATAGTTGTAATTATCAATCATACAGTACTTTGAAAATTTGGAGTTTTTATTTAAATGTAATTTCACCTATACCGGCGGAAGGTTTATTCTATAGCGTATAATACCTATAGCGTATTTTTAATTTAGGAGATTTATAATTTATAATTTTTGCTATAGCGTGCATTCTCACTGACTAGCATAAGTCGTCAAAATATTTTCACTTCATAATGTTGTTTAGATTAATAATTTGTGTAAATTGTTTAACAACATATATCATATAAATATCACAAAACTGATTCTTGATACCAGTAGCTTACGAAGCTATGAATAGTTTTAACATAATAAGTTGAAGTTTTAAAAGTTGGTATATACGGTTTAAAACAATATGCATAGTGTTTAAGATATAGTTTAGTTTAATATACTTAATAAAATGCATCTTAAAAGATTGAACTCATAAATGGAGCCGAAGCTGAACCTGAAAGTTAAGATAAATTGGAACCACTAAACAACTTAGCAGGCCCGCTAGATTTAGCCACGGATGAAGAGTTCTTGAAGAGGATACAAAATGTAGCCTTGAAAAAATAACAGATCCAAGAAAATAAAATTAACTATGATAAACTAAGACAATACTGAATACTATTAGCTAGGATGATTCAAGCTGAAAATTCATGTTTACAGAGTATGAAAGTTAAGTATTACTTATGAACTGAAGCAGCTTTAGATTATAAGCAAGACGAATAAGCTAGAAAATAATAGGTTTCCGGATATTCCCTAATGATGTTGTTGAAGTGACCAATTTTATAAAATTTATATAATGCCAACAAATAATATTCACTTTTAAAAATCATTAGCGCTATTATATATTTTCTTGCGAATACTTCTTCTGTTCAATATTTGGTTCCAGTTGTGGCTTATAACTTACAACTGGAATAGAAAATCCGAAGTATAAAAGTTCGAGTTAATCTATAACTTAAATACGATGAGTTACCAACTCGTAATCGTTCGATAAAATTAATCGACGATAAAATTATTGGAGTAGCCCAACTGCTAATCGATTTAGAATGTACAAGCGACCAATATTTTAACTTTGTTTGTTTAAAATATTTTATACAACTGTATCAATTCGTATATTTGTGTATTAAACGATGGAATCTGAACCAAAATTGATTTATTCCTGCTATTTCTAGAGTATATAATTTTAGAAATATTCTTAAATGGTCATAGCTGTAGTCATCATAGCCCTCCGGACGGCTATAAGCATCATAGAATAATTGATATTCAACAATGAGAATTAGTGTATAATTTTACTAGGCTTTTGGCGACCATGGCATTATATTTCATCATTTGTGATGTGGAAAAATTTTATTTCATCAACAATAGTAGAGGTCTATATCCTCCAAAAATATGGTTAGAAATCCTAAATTCATTCTCCTTCTTAAATCGACTTTCTTCAAAAAGTATCATAGTCGAATCTTGGGTTAATTTAGCAAAAGTGCATTTTTTGAAGTGTAAAGTGAAATTATATTATTTTTCTTTTAGCTCATTATAAATACTGTAAAATAAATTATAATAAATTCATTTAACTAATATTTAAAAAACATCAAATTTAGGATTTTGAAACAGATTGCAGCCCCTGCTACCAAGGTCGCATACTTGAACTAACCTAAAAATTAGAAGAATCAATTATATTAATCATTTTGTTGGAAATATTCATACAACTTCAATTACTTCTGTAAGTCTAAGTTCTTAGGAACGAGCGATCTAGAGTCATATTAAAATAACTTAGCCCCGAGAGAAGCGTATGTCAACTATCTCAATAATTTGTGGAATATAATGAAGATCACGTTGTCTTTATATCAATTACAGTTATTCACCGTTAAAAGTGAACTAATACAGAAAGAATTTAATACATTCAATGTTATATTATATGCATATATAAGGTATCATAAGTTATGTGATCATTTTATAAACTCCACTTCAAATGCTAAATACCAAATTACGCATATCTTCAATATTATCTTGACTCTCCATTTAAATAATTTTACCAAAGTGCTTTAAATTGATTGAATAATACATATTTAATAATGTTAATAAACTGGAATTTAATAAAATTACAATTCTTGAATATTTGTATTTGCTGATATTAAAGCTTTATTAAAGAAAATACTCGAGTTTATAATTATTTTAATATCCAAAATAAAGTAGCACTGGATTTGAACAAGCCAAATTTATTGATGTTTGTTGTAGTTACTCAAATTCCCTATCTAGTTATAAAGTAATAAATAAATGTTAACTTATTTAAATTAAAATGTTGAATAAAGATGGTTCTTCGATCATAATTGCTGCCAAACTTTATTCAAGATGAGTTAAAAAATGAGATTTTTGTGACCAAGATTTACAAAAATTGAAGTTCAGAAGAAGTTCAAGTTAAGTCTAGTATGTGGTCATAGTAATTATTACAACTATAGTGATCTAATTACTTAAGACTGGGCCAACGCTTCTATTAGTTGTTAAAATTCAACTTTTATCCATTTTTCAAGTTGATTTTTGACACAGAAAAATTTAATTTTTAGGTCGAGTAGCTGATGTGAAACAATTGTAGTAGTCTATGGTTCCGAAGGGTATTCCAAGGACAAAGTTTCACTTAGTTCATAAAGGTAGTTTAGAAATAGATTCTAAAGTTAAGTTAATAATTTCAATAACATGAACCAGAGTTGAGTTCAATATCTAGCTGGCCATGCAGATGTAGTTGTACTGAATATCTTAATAACTCAAAGTAATAAAATATCGTGTTAGCTCAGGTCGTTAGTTAATGACTTTGAAGACTTATCACTATAGCAATGGCGATTGCAAGGTTGAGTGACTTGAACTCTATTTTAACATTAAAATAAAATATTACATTACTTCTAAATCTCTCAAAATTTGAAAATCAAAAAGTTACCAACATGATTTATATTGAAATATAACAAGGATTTTGCGGAATTTTTAAAAATTGAATCAAATAAGAAATTGGAATATTTTTGGTAACTTCCACACCATTTTGAGCACTTTTATTTTAATCCACTCCATAAGTAAAAATACGAGATTTGTGTTAATATAGTTCGTATCTTAACGAATTTTGCTATTCAGAGCTTAATACCAACGCACTCCTAAATATAAAAATAGTGGTGTCAGAGTTAAACCAGCGAAAACAAAAAGATAAAATTAGCTCTATTAATGAGTTGGTTAAGCTTGGTCTAAAGGTGTTCTGAATATCAGTATTTATTAAAAATTCGATGAGTAAGGCAACAAACTTCTAGTAGCCAACTTTTCAACTCAATGTTTAATATTCGAATTTGGTTACTACTAGAAGTAACAAAGTTTTGTTGGTGATATAATTTTTTCATAAAGCCCAAACACTGAAGAACAACTCAGTTTCAGTTAAAAGAACGGATTTCGTCATTTGAGACAACTTGTTGTTAAGTTTACAAATCCAAGAAAACAAGTCAACCACTAAAATTACAAATTTAAATAAATTGAATGGTTTTACTATTACTAAGAAAAACTACTAAATTACTTGTTGCCTTCTCGTTTCAACATGTCTGACTCGAAAATTTAGATTTGATTTATAATTTATTTTCATTGATCCATATTGTGGTACAAATGCACCAATGAATTTATTACTAATTGAAATAACAAACGTGGTATTCGTTACCACGACAGAGAAGCAACAGCTTTTGAATTTTCACAAATTATATTGTACTATTCAGAGAATAAGATCAATGTACTTGATACACGATCTTAAAAATATAATAAATGTTGTTTGTTATTTAGAATTCAACTAATTACAATTTCAACAATATTGCAACATTGCAAGGTTGAACTGGTATTCGTAGTATTTTTATGTGGTTCTGTGAACAATAGCTGCTTGTTTGGGTTTTCCAAACAAATTAATAACAGTATAAAGATGATAATGAAGACAACCTTACCAAGTTATTAAAGTCCACTCCGAACCCAAGATTTACTATTTAGCTAAAGTAAACTAGTTGCCAATATTCGTCTCAAATTAAAATATTGCTTCTTATTATAATTGTAGAAAGAAGCCCCACTTTGAAACATACTCAATAAAGTTTGTGTATTGTACAATAATTTTAATAAATTTGATAAATTCCTCTCAGGCAGACCGCGGTAGTAACTAATACTGAAGCTGTCGAAGGCAGGCTGACGCATTTATTAATTAAAATGAAACAACCCAAAGATAACTTAAATTTTAGAAATTCCCAAAATGGTTCTTGCTGATTGAGACATGATGAAAATGTATTAAAAAGTTTTAGTCTCAAAATTAATAAGTTGATTCTTGAGCCCTCAAATTGATAATAAAAATAAAATATTGAAATTCAGGACACGAAAAATTAGTCTCGAATTTCAAAGTATTTATAAACATTGATGAACTTTATTGATTGAGCGAACGGAGCATAGTTGGGGCGAATGGACTATATTATCAACTAGTCCCAACCTAAACGTTATTGGAGTTGAAGCAAATGCAATTCCGAGTTTGTATAAAAAATGAATTTCTTTGATGATGTGGAACGAAGATAAAATTATAAGTTAATATTTAGATATTATTCCAGTCATTATAAAACACGAATCAACATGATATTAATCTGAACCTATATACCCTTTTACATGGCAAACTAATTTAGACATGTGTTGGATAGAAATGTAGGCAATTTGGAGCAATATTCTAAATCTTGGTGTAGAAAAACTATTATATACTATTATTTACGTCGAAAACTTTATTTTAAAGAAAACTTTCCAAATGAGGAAAAAATGAAATATATAATATATGAAATATATAATGTAAATGGCTGAGCCTTGGGGTCTAATATATTATAATATACATTTTTCATTGGAAGTATGAGTCTATTTCTTTTATGAGGTCATCTGCTGCATTCGTTTGGCTCTCAACTTATTGAATTTAAACCGTTACGGGAAGCAGACTTTATTATTGGTTTTAACTAATCTCTGTTTTTATATTATCATTATAATGTTCTGTGTGATAAAGATTCGGCATTTGCAGTGTTTTCGTGAATTGTGCGAATGATTCCTCCATTTATAGCTCCTTTATCTCCAATTCCTTCGTTTCCTCCATTTTCACCTTAAATACGGCTTTTTTAACATTATTTTGTAGTATCTGAAGTTATCTGCTTATATCGCTTTAAATTTATATATTTTGTGCAAATATCGTTTATTTTATGTTTTCCGTTCTAATTTTTATTTGTGTGAGTTCCTAGTTTATTTTGCCTCCAATTAAATCCGTTTTTGATTTGATTTTTTATATTTTCTGCTCTTATTGGCCGATGATGAGTTCGTTTGAGCTAATCAGTGCGTTTTTGATCTCAAGTTCCTCTTTAAGTTGTTTATTATTATTTTATAGTTAATTCAGCTGTTCGGACATATTAGCGAATTGAAGCTGTAAAGTGGTTTGCTACTGAATCTAGTTCTGAATCTGGATTTGATTTTAAAGCAAATCAGCGGCTGATTTTTACTTCAAGGCGTGAAATGCTTCCTGAGAGGCGCTTAACTGACTTTGGAGCTACTTAACAGATATTTATGCTTACTGTAGCTGACTCTAAAGCAAATTGCACTAATGAGAAAGTTAGCGCTCGTTCTGAGACTAAACCTCAAATGCAGGAGTTGGCGGCTCTACAACAGGCTGAATCTAAACTGGTTGATTAAGTCACTAATGAGAATAAATTAATATTAATATTTAGGGCTAGAAAAGTCTATAAAGAGGATTATTTTCTTTAATTCAATAAACGCGTACCACTCCATACTTGGTTAATCAAAATTCAATAAGTGCAAATTCGCCATTTTTCTTTTTAGACTGAACTGTGAACAAATACTATTTAGTAACTTGAAAGCAGCAACTTAACTATATTAAATCAAAAGACTCATAAAGCACATGCGAACAGGTACTAGTGGACTCGAGTATTTTCAGGAGTACTGCCCACTATTCAGGTGTAACCAATCAGCTTAATTTCTGTAGAAAATTAACAAGACAATCAGTTAATCTTCTTGGACCGCATTAGTAACTTTATACTGAATCTTTTGAAGTTTAAACATGTGAATTTAATCATTTTTATTAAATCACTCAAAGACAGCTATAATCTAAAATGTTCCTGAAATATCCATACGTAAGACTTTAATGTTAAAAATGTATTTAAACGTTTTAGTCACACAAATTATTGTTTGTTACTTGGCCCTTCTAATCCAATTAACATTATTTATGAAAACAAACAAAATTACTCACACACCAATTATTTGTCCGCTCTAACCATTTTTGTGGTTTTCTAACGTGTTCTCTTCTGTAAGGTTAGCGTGTATAAATAGAGTCATAGATATATAATTATACATTGTTGATGCCGGGCTAACTAACTCACTTGTTCTTGAAATCAACTTTTGTAAATAAAAGTTGTTCAAAATTAGTTATATAGATAAATTTAAATGTGCGAATAAACTAGGGCCCTTCATATACATAATTTTAATTGAAATTGTTAATTGAAATTGTTAATACTCTAACTTTTTCAAGTTGGGAGTGGAAATACTCCATTCCAGTATTTTTTCTGAAAATAGAATTATTTGTTGTATTCGCTTCAATTACACTGAAACTCTAAATGGTGCCGAAACATACTGGGATATACGGGGTTTGATTGTCAGAGAAAATACGCCCATAACTCGAGTAATAGTGAGAATTAATTAATTTCCTTCTATAACTACTAATAATAGATATTTAACCACAAACACTATGTTAATTTTTAATGTTGTAAACTTCTCACTTCAAATTGGACTTGAGATATAAAATAAGAAAATATTCTTTTCAAATCAAGTTGTGTTTGTGTGCTGTATTAAATGAAAATATAATATTCAAAGAAGGCGGATAAGGAGACTTTTGAATATTTTAAATTTAGATAAATTTATAAAGTTGAATTTATGATCTTCTTTCAACAAGTGATAAGTATTGAACTACTTCACGTTCAAAAGATTGAATATGACATCCACAAAGAATAGTCACCATTATACATGCGCATTTCTGCCGGTATTTTCAAAATCTTCGGTAGAATTGCATGCATTCCGGTATTAAGTTATGATATATCGGTATCACTCAATATTAAGTTTTATCATCTTTTTCTTTATTTCATCCAAATATTCATATTTCGTGCAACTTTTAACCATAAATGTTGAGTGTAACATTTGCCCAATTATTAACATTTGCCCAATTATATGTCCAAACTGGGAGAATATTTGTTCTACACTGCATTCACTGACAATTATTACTTCACATAACTGTAAGAAGTCGATTATAGCTTTGACAGAAGGTCTATCTCGTAGTCTTGAACACCATAGATTTAGTGCACTGCCATATCGTTTGTTTTCAATTTCTGATGAGTTGAAATGCATCATAATATCCTCCAATAGAATTTGATCTACTACACCTGAGAATAGTTCATTTACACCCAAGACATAATTGCTTAATAATTCTAAATTATAATCGCCAGGTATAAATTTTGGTTATAAGAAAAGCTTGAGTTTAATAGCTTTTGTTAAGAGATTATCTGCTCCAGTAAGTCTTGCTTCAATTCTTTCAACCGCGAATAGAGCTATTTCGGTTCCTAAAGTTCTGAGTCTATCAGTTATAACAACTTCATATATTATAACAACTTCATGGTGAGTCACCATGAAGTTGTTTTCACTGTGATCAATGAACCCAGCTTTTATAGTTCATAAAGAGATTGATATTGGAATCGGCTAAGTAGAAAAACTGGTTGTCGAGTTAAATCTTTTAGTACACTTGTGGAAACCAGCAATTCATCACATCTCCAAATAATTTAACGAATTTATCCCGTAAAACTAAATATGTGGGTTTAGTGGAATAAAAATTTGAAGTTTTCAAGAAAAAGTTCAACAAAGTCTTGAAAAGTGTTCGATTCAGGTCAAATGAAATCTATTCTACTCAGTTCGCTAGCTGGTACTCGGCTTTCATATTTTCTGATTCATCGTTCGTAACTTATCATGTAAATTTATTTTCGGGGGTTTCGTTGGAATTGTTTTGGTTGGCACCATTCAGAGTTACAGGATAGACTTCGCTGTACGCAAGATCAGCGTAATTGAAGCGAATGTAACAAATAATTCTATTTGTAGAAAAGAAAATATATTGGAATACTAATTCCACTCCGAACTTGAAAAGTTAGAAGCCTTAACAAGACATCTCAATTAAAATTATATGCAGGGCCCTACTTAGTTTATTCACACATCATTTAAATTGATCTAGCTCATTTTTTACAACCTTAATAAACAAAATTTGATTTGAAGAACAACAGAAAGTAAGTTAGCCCAGTATCATCAGTGTACAATTATATACCCACCATGATTCTATTTGCACATGCTAACCTTACAGAAGAGAACACGTAAGAAAATTACTAAAATGGTTAGTAAACATATTTTCATTATGCAATGAATAACGTTTTATGAACGATGAATAAGTTGATATGAGGTAAGATTAACTATCAAATAAAACAAAAGAATGCAATCCATCTGGTCCAAAACGTTATTTTACTCTGACAATCAAACCCCGTATATCATCGGGATGGCGATCAAAAGTCAGTCACATCGTGAAAAATATTTTATTTTATTTTGCTTATTTATTACTTCTTTAATCATGTTCCTCTATTTACAAAATTCTCCATACGAAAATACCACCTCCGGGACCGCCCGAAACTGAACCCACCCCAAAACTAATTTTTAAGATATTTCCTCCAATTTCGAAGCTACAGCGCTTCCACTGTTATGGCTGTGTATATTGATTAGTAAGTGTTCTACTGTGAGTGATTCGTCTAATTGGAATTTACTTTTATAACATGGACAACTACTCATGAAAAATTGAGCGAGCTAACTTATATTGATTCTGCAGCAATTTAAATTAAATAGAACGAATAGTAAAATGGTAATTAAATTAAAGAAGTTCTCTGCGAAAGACACGATGTAATTTTAAAAGAGTTACAAAATTTGCAATTTTGCATTTGGGATTGAAAAATACTTGCCTTTATGTTAGATACTAGTAATTAATAACATACTGCAATTTACATTATTTAGTGTTCTTGATTATTTAGTGTACTGCAGACTCTCGAAGATAGCCACCACCCCGAATCTCGTTAATAGACTACTCTCACCTATAGCCTCCGCGCTGGTGTCTTTAACTGATTTCAGTTTTGATATTATGAGATTACTAAAGAATCTCACTTATTTTACATTTAAATATTATCAACAAATAAACAACAATTTAGCAATATTGAACAAATAAATTTCCACCTCACATGAACACTGATTGCATCATTCATAAGCTTCACCATCGCCTTCTGGAGGGAAAAGTATATTAACTAACGCCTCCTCTGGTATATCGAAGTTTTCCCAAAGATTTTAGTGTTCTTCAGTTTAGTTAAGGAATCCAGTCTCATTAATAGCATCCATGGCAATAAACAGATTCTTGGGGACGTAAGGTGTGATTGAACATAATAATCGAGTTTTTTCAAAGCCGTGTATTATTGTTTTCTAGGAAATCAATGCAAAAAATGGAAAGTTTACTGAAACATCTAGAACTTGATTCACGCTAGTGGTACATTTAGGTACGTAAACAACATGGCATCTTTCCAATACTAAACCAATAAATTGTTCGGTTTCATAATTTATTTATGTTACATCAAGAGCTTTCTTTTAGTAATAATCCTTTTTATATTCTTCCATAACTTTATAAAGTTGCGAAATACTCTCGTGTTAATTTGACAGCTTGGCACCTGCTGGTGCTTAACAGATCCTTGTAATATTTAATTACTTCCTGTCTTTATGAAACAGTAAAACTATTTCTTATAACACCGACTGCTCTTTCTTCTTCCTCGTCTGAGGATACATCGACAACCTCTTATTCAGGTTCAATAAAAGGTTAGACAACAGGGGATTCATTTTCTTAACGAATTTAAACATCTTCGTCATTAGCCGGACCAGTGTACATCATTGTTACAAACATATTTTCATCATAGTCGATAGGGTACTTTTCTTGGCTTATTTCCTAGCTTATTTCTAAATCCATAATTATTGAAAGTAAAGGAGTGAAAACCTTCTATTATCTTATATATCAGAAATTTAAAATTATAAATTTATTTTCAAATCTCGCTTAAAAACACTTTTTAGTTCGGTTAAAGTATCCTTTTGAATCGGTTATAGTGCCCGATACTTCGTTGAGTCTTTAACTGAGAGTCTATGGGACCAAAGTTAGTTCTTTAACCGAGATTCGGGGTAGTGGCTATCTTCGAGAGTCTGCAGTAATTACATTTACAAATCTATATATTTTTGTGCATATAAATATAAATAAAGTAACTTTGAAAATAAATAATTCACTCCAAATATGCTGGTTGAATAAAAATTGATCAAAAATATACAAAACTTGTTTAGATCTTGAGATTATGATATAAACTTACAGAAAAATTCATCAATAATTTTTTAGAACACACTCTTTTACAGCCCGAGTGATAATCACTTTTGATAAAAACTACTTCATCAAAAACGAAAATATTTAGTCCAAGCTAATAAATATTCTAGAATTTCCAAAATAAATATTTTATGTATAAAAATAATATTGAATATCAACTAAGGTAAGAAATTAATAAAAGTTTAGAAAAACGCTTGATTATTTGTATTTTAAACATCTATTATATGCATATTCATAGATTCAACATGTACAATATAGAAGTCATAAAAAGAGTTATAATTAAAAAGGCTTGTTTTGATGTAAATTAAAGTTATTTATAGAATAATATCAGAAATCTTATAATATTTAAATATAATTATATAATGCCCACTCCAGTATCAAAATGAACATAAAATTATCTCAAAATCCAACGAGCCAAAATTAAATTTTTTAATGGGGGCAATTCGCGGCACAAGTAACGCATCTCAAAATTGTTTCCACGAACAAAAGTCTCTGCATGTATGCCAAGGATACTTGAAGGCCATCCACATCGTATATCCCAGTATATACATATATACAATTCCAAGGAAAACCCCCCAAATAAAATAATAATTTAAATGATAAGTTACGAACGTGGAATCAGAAAATATAAAAGCAATAGTTTTCATCCTGAGATTAACAGTTTTAATTTGGTCTGAATCGAACCCTTTTCACGACTTTATCGTTCAATATTTTGAAAACTTCGAACTTTTGTTCATCTGAACATCGTTTTTCAACTGTAAGGGCTAAATTCGCTGAATTATTTAGAGTGAGTTTTAAAACTGTTAAAGCCACTAAAACTATGTGACAATTATCTTTTGTAATTGAGCTATTTAGGGATAACGATAAATCATTTAACGATAAATCATTTCCCACCCGCGAACTAGAATTTCTCTTTCTTAATTATTTCATAAAAAGATCAAGTTACAAGTTACAAATTAGAAGATTTAAATCACATTCTTTCTCATTTTTGCCAGTATATAATGCTAGTATATAATCCGCGATATATCGTCAGAATCAGTGCATAAAGTGTGCAATGTAGCTCTTCCAAATTGGTCTTAATTACTCAGCAAAAATATAATCTCTTTTCTTGATCGCAGTAGTATCTTGTGCAGTCTTTAAACAACAATATTCTAGAATAATTTAACATGTCAGTATCTCCTGATCTAGTAAGCTCCATTATTACTATTTTTGACAAAAACAAACGAACGATATTGAGACTTTCGAAAGCGAAACCTAGGCTCTCGCTATTTACATATCTCGTTATATACATATATCATAATAGGTGTCACTCATGAATTGGAGCGGAATACATTTTTCAATTTAATATTTCAATATATTTATAATAGATACTAACAAAACCTAAATTTGTTGTCGAATACAAATCACTTCAGGTTCTCAACATCGTGATCCACCATTAATTAAACGGGCTAAATTTGATTTAGGAAGTTCTCCTTAGTAGACTCGGACTGGAGTTTACAGTTGTTAGAACCAACCACCAACTTGAAATAATGCGTTCCGAAAGTTTCAGTGCAAGTTTCCATACCAGCATTCTATTTTATATTTTAGCTCAGAATGAATTAAAATTTGCTTTTATAATTATCCAAGTGTGTGAGAAATAATGTTTTGAGTTGAGCAAGTTAATGCAGTTGAGCGTCCACAAGGTTTGCAATTCAAGAAGTTCTTTTCATTATTTTTCATCTTTGTCCAGCATCAATAACTACCTTGTTGTATTTAAATTTCAGATAGTTATTCATCATTGAAATTGTCCTGTATGATGCTCTTATTAAGTAATTCTCACTTCTCTTCTTCAGTCAAGTGAATGCGGTTAAACTTTGGCATTGAAGCGGTAAAATAATTGAATATAAATTAATAATTTATAAATATAGTTAATTGGTAAAATAAAATTAATTCATTCCATTTATGAATGGAGATAATACCAGTTTTAATGCCTTATTTCTATCACTTTTTCTGTGGCTTAATAAATCAATTACTTAACCTGTCATCTTGCATCCATGTGATGTTGAGGTATACAGAATCACTTCTAAATAAATGCGATATTAATCGGTCTTAGTATATATACGGGTTGAGCCCGTTTTGAAGTTGGAAACACTGGCGTGCGAGAGCCTATGTTTTGCTTTCGAAGGTCTCAATGAAGTCTGTTTGTGTCGTCTCGAGGAAGTGATATATATATATATCTCATATATATATATATATATATATCTCATATATATATATATATATATCTCATATATATATATATATATATCTCATATATATATATATATATGATCAATTGGGTTTTCAATAACGTGAGGGATACACCAATCCCAGAAATTTGCGAACTGTGCAAAAACCATACAAGGAATGCCACGAACAAGACTGTAAAAAGATCAACGAGCTGAACATAGCAGCCCACGATCGTTTTGCAAACTTCCTTGAAAGAATCCTCAGAAAGAGATATCAAGCCAGAAAAGTCTGCAAAGACAACGACAACAGGTTGGAAGACAGGACTAAACCGGACATCAGCATTGTGGTCAACGGAGTTCAGATTTATTTTGATATTGGAATCACTTGGGTCTCTTGATAAATACTACGCTCTCAAAGAGTAGCATTATAGGGACAAAAAGGATTATTATTATAATAACCCGCTCAAAATTATTCCGATTATAATTGGTAAGAATCTCACCATTCATTAAAAGTCGAAAGAATTCTTGGAAGAACTCCGAGTTAATTTCGAGACAATTTATGAAGAGATTGGCTACATGATAAGTACCTCTCAAACACATCGAGCCGAGCTTATGTATAGAAAGAAAGTAGTCCAACGGGGCGAAAAACATAGCGAGATCGATGTAGAGAAACCAAGTGCCAACCGCTTTTCCTCCCTAGCGGACAGTGATAGAAACGCACTGACAACTACGGGAAAATCTTTGATTACCTTCACGAAAAAGGAATGATGAAGGTAACCACGCAATCTCCAATCAAAGAAGTGCCCGCAAAGCCTAGACAGAAAAACTTTGAAAAAGCCCACAAAACAAAGACTAAAAAGAAGTCCACGCAAACAGCAGAAAAAGGCAACGATAAACTGGAGGACACGTCCACAAAGAAAAAACATGGCAAACCCACCCAGACCAAAGTAATCCCCAACGCGAAAGGCAATGACAAGAAAATTTAGTCTCTCAAAGAGAAGATCGCCAAACTGTAAAGAGAATTGTAAAGTTAATTTGATACAGCGGCGGCAGTGATGCGTAAATTCAAAGAAACCAAAAAGAAGCATGACGACAATAAGATCACTTAAAAGACAAACAATGCCGAAGCCCAGCCTGAAAATGAGAAGAAAAAGACTGAAGTAAGTTAGAAAGCTGAACCTACGAAGAAAATCGAAGAAAAGACGCCTGACAAAACGAAGCTTACCTAAGGACGCTCAGAAGCAGAAAGAGAAAAAGCCCCCAGTCTAAAAGTCACAACATCAAAAGACCACTAAAATGCCCCAATCGAACGCAAAGTCTCCTCAAAAGGAAACTTATAAAAAGAAAGAGGATAAATAACCTGTCTTAGAAAAGCCTGTCAAATCATAGCCAAAAGTTGGTCCAAATGAATAAAAAACGATTACCGACGCAAAATAGGAAACCGAGCCAAGCTTAACGAAAGCCTAGAAGAAGAAGCTCCAAATGGAATATCAGAAATAGTTTATCTAACAATAGAAAACTAAGAAAGATATCAAAGCAGCTAAACCCTAGGAAATAGCTAATCTACCACCGGCAATATACTCCGAAATTAGGAATTTGCAAAATCAAATAAACTAAGAAGGACTCCAGGTACCTAATCAAGTTAATGAAACAATGCATCAAAGGCAACCACCACCAAGCAATGCCAATACAACGGAACAACCTCCTGTGCAAGCCGAAGGAAATAACGAGCAAAGAGAAACTGAGACGCGAGAACCAGTTTCTGGTAATTGTCCTAAGTGCAAATCATATTCGAAAACTAATTCTGGAATCCAATTCTGGAATCCAATTACGAAAACTGTTTTATGAAACTGTTTCCACATACTGATTGAAGATATAAATCCATTATCATTCATATGCAACTTGCAAATCATCTCTTTCAATAAGTTCGAACGCATCCCCCGTCTTCCATTACGGAAATCCACGTAATACTCTTTTGGTGCAAGCTTTTCCTTCAGATACACATTTGAAGTAGCGCATTCAGCTGTTTTGTCTTGCAAAAATCCCCATCGTAAACACGGTAATGCACTAATACAACGCCATCCATTATTAAGTAATGCAAGTCTGTGTAAAGCAATATTATTGGACATTTTGCATCACGCCTTTCATTGTGAGGCATTTCTTGTTCGTGTTTAGTGAGGAGTATGAGATGCAAATCAAAATGATTATAGAATCGTGCTTCAGTAGGTATGGAGCAGTCAGCAAAATTTGTAAGTTCCCAAAATTGATAAACAAGTGGATCAGCGACATCAAGTTCTCCTTTTTGGTATATATGTTTGCACGATTTACTTATCACTTAATGAGAAGCTAACCAATATCCAGAGTTTATTTCTGGTCCGCATTTAGCGAGAGACTGTGTATAACCGTGATCATGTCATGATGACTTGATGAAATATGAAATATTTATGATGCAATTGAGTTGATTAGGTAGAGAGGAAGGTGTTCTTCTAATGCTGCATCTGTTTATGTGAAGTGGAGTGGATTATAAAGTCATTATTAATTGATTATAATTATTTAATAACCAATTTTAAATTATTATAAAATTAATGAAAAAATGTTCATCCTGTAGGAATCGAACCTAAGACTATCTCTATTCAAAGATGTAGTACTACCACTGTACCGAACAACATCATTAGAAATATAAACTATTTTAATTAGGAATATGTATAAAAACTGATCGGGAAAACTATTTGCGCGTTTGACACCAGTTTCTGGAAATTAACCCAAGAATTTTTTAGGCCACAAAATAGCAAGTGAATTCTTTTTAAATCGATTTTTACTATGTCATTTTTAACATATTTGCGACAGTTTGGTACAGTAATAGGACAAAAGAATTATAAAATATATTTACGATAAAGTTATGAAACTTATTTTATTATATATTGTTGCTTATATTGTACTTGTTATATATTTTATTTCACATATCCATTTCCAGTCGTTTACAAGTGCCACTTCAATGAGTATTATACAGTGCTATAAGTGAATGAATAAAATATATCATATGTCAAAACATTCAAATATGTTAGCTAGTGCATTAAGTAATCTGTTTTCACCAGATGGATCCAAACATGAACCTACTAGATCTCAATTGATCTTGAGGTATTCTAGAGAATTTATGTGTCAAGATCATTTTCAATCATTTTATTCTGGACACCGTGGGAAGTCATAGCCGTCATTGTTGAGTCTGGTACTTGAATCAACAAAATGGTCAAAAACCTGGTGTGGAATATATTTCAATTTGTAGCCGACTCTGGTCTTCTTTTAATAGTATTATATAGAGCCATAGTATAATTGAATTCTGTAGTTAGACCAGATTCCACAGAGAGAATTATCCAAATCAATCAACCTTACTCCATTTTGTAACTCCCTTCTTGTTTGAGTTCTTAATTTACAACGTTATGCTTTATTTTCTGCCAACTTACTACTTTTATTCAGTACTTCTTAATTTAAGCGTTGGACCAGATATTTAGTTCTTCTCTGGTTTCTTTCTCAAGGTCAAGTACAAAAACGAAGACCTTGATAACTTTGGATTTTTTTCTTCGGTGGAATTCGCTTTATATTGGTGTACTTAATTATAATACTCAATATAGTTGAGGCCTCGCGCCAAGGTAGAGGATTCATATGTTGAGTAAAATTTCACTTTCTTTCATTTTTATAATTTCTGAAACTTAAGGGATCGACTTTGACACGAAATATAGTCTTGAATCGTGTTATAACTTTAGGATTTCTGTTGAATGTAGGTGAACTGTTCACACTTCAGAGTTGATAATCGCAAATCTTCAGTTTTTATCGATTTAATTGGGTGAAATCTGACTTAACTCGAGAAATAATGCTTCTAGGTATTTATAAGCATGGAAATGGAAAATTAACCAATTCATTGATATTCGTAGATAATGGAAAATACTTCCATAATTCAAAGTTTAGAAGTGGAAAATGAATTACATAGATAATTATAGTACGTAGGCATATCGAGTATTTATAATATAAAATGAAATTACGAATTTCAATCTTTATAAAATGTTTATAATCCTTTGGTATTACTGTAATGGTTCCACACCAACTTCCATAAATCATATTTTCATTAACTGCATTTTCTCGTTAAGCAGTTAACAGCTATAGTCAAAAATAAGGGAATATACTTTACATTTATGCAACATATAATTTATTCAACTTTTTATTTACTTCTAAATAACATTGAAATATCAGTTTTTATGGAGAAATCCAGAAAATCTGAGGGCGCTAAACTAATGCATGAATTAAAGTAAGCAATTTCACTAGGTTTAACAGAACATATAAAGGAAGCTTCAATCAATACATGAATTGTTCAATCTTTGATGTTCTCATAAGTGAAACCGAAGCTGAACCTGAAAGTTAAGATAAATTGGAACCACTAAATAACTTAGCAGGCCCGCTAGATTTAGCCACGGATGAAGAGTTCTTGAAGAGGATACAAAATGTAGCCTTGAAAAAATAACAGATCCAAGAAAATAAAATTAACTATGATAAACTAAGACAATACTGAATACTATTAGCTAGGATGATTCAAGCTGAAAATTCATGTTTACAGAGTATGAAAGTTAAGTATTACTTATGAACTGGAGCAGCTTTAGATTATGAGCAAGACGAATAAGCTAGAAAATAATAGGTTTCCGGATATTCCCTAATGATGTTGTTGAAATGACCAATTTTGTAAAATTTATATAATGCCAACAAATAATATTCACTTTTAAAAATCATTAGCGCTATTATATATTCTCTTGCTAATACTTCTTCTGTTTAATATTTGGTTCCAGCTGTAGCTTGTAACTTACACTTGAGTAGCTTGGTGAAAATCCTTAGTATAAAAGTTCGAGGTTAATCTATAACTTAAATGCGATGAGTTGCCAATCCATAATCATTGTTGAGAAAATTGTTGGAGTATCTCAGCTCTTACTCGATTTAGAATTTACAAGCGACCGATATTTAATCTTAAAAAGTTTAATATATTTTATACAACTGTGTCAATTCGTTTATTTGTGTATTAAACACCAACATCTGAGTCAAAGTTGATAAATTTTAACTATTTCAACAGTATATAATTTTAGAAATATTCTTAGTTGGGTAGAGCTGAGGAGGCCATATTCCTCCAGATTACTACAAGAATCACTGAATGATAGATATTAAACAACGAGCGTTCGAAATTAATTTTACTTGGCTTTTGGCGACAGCATTTTATTCATCATTTGTGATGTGGAAAATTTTTATATTTCATCAACAATAGATGAGGTCTATATCCTCCAAAAATATAGTTAGAAATCCTAAATTCATTCTCCTTCTAAAATCGACTTTCATCATATATCAACTCGAAGACACTATTAATAAGAGAATTAGATAATACCTGACACTGGACTGGTTTGGAGTGAAATAATATTAATAAATATTTTGTATTATATATAACCAGCAACATCATATTTAAATAAAACTTGATAAAACTCAATCTTCAAACAAAAAATCGCTAAATTATACTTCATTTTAAGAAATACAGGCAGCATGCATTATGAGTGCGAGGCGGCCCTGCCGATTATAGCCAGACATAGTCAACTTATCTATTAACTTACTACAAATTATTCTTCCAGGAACTATCTCCCACTGTTCTATTTCAATATACTAAACAAAATTCATAAATCTACCAAATATCTAAGTCTTTGAAAATTGACGGAGGGAAAATTGAGGTTTTGTTTATCTGCGGTCATAACATAATCGAACAAATTTCTACCGGTATGTATAGAGTACTTCATACGATCAGTATCCGATTTTGTTCCACCATTTTGGGAATGGAATTCAGCACTTCTCTTTTTACCTTATCTAGTTGTATTATTATTTATTTAATACTGTAATTCAAGGGCTCTCCTTAAATAATCATCCTGGACGCAGCGCTCAATGTTTTCAGGTGTATTATTGTTGTTGCAGACTTATCTCAAATGTGCAAAATAAAGTACTACCACGAAGAAAGCATTGAGGAATTCGATCATATTTCGATCTTTTTTTGAAGTCTGTATAATGATTGATAATATCATTAACTCTACAGGTATCTGCGGAAAACCTCTTCACATAACTCGCATCACCATCAGAAATTAGTGCATCTAAAATAAACCCTTGTTATTCAACGATTTTCTTTATCTTTTCATAAGTTGGAATCACTTTTTTGTTTCCAATTCCTTATGATGATAATAACATATAAAGCAACTCTGGCTTATATTTAGGATCAAGAGGTACCATATAAAAAGCATATGCATATACAAGTAGTTTAACTACCCTAGTTCCATCTCTTTTGGTAACTATTTCAATGTTAATAAGTTTGTTATTTTGACCCAACTACCCAACTTGGGATTACTAGTCATTGCACAAGCATCCACTTATGTTACAACATGGATAATTTGCTTATCTGTCAGTCCTTATCTTTCCCTGTATCCCCGCAAATCAATTTTAAGTTATCCTTCACCATCTCCAACTAATGTTCTTTCTTTAAGAGGCATTTTTAATAGTATGGCTTTTCTACGTGACACTGTTCTTTCATGGATATATATCATATTTTAACCTATTACTCAATACTCTGCAGCTGAAAGTAATTTAGAGTATACTACTCTATCTTAATCTTCTTCTGAAAATCGTCTGGCATTTGGTTTTACAGATGATTGCTAGTCAACACGAATAATTGACTATAACATAGGAGATTGAGTTTGTGGAGTTTCAATTATATTATCACACTCCACTAATGAAACAACAATATTCTGATCTTAATTCAAATAGAAAATATGACCATGCCCTTTTGCGTTGTGCTTTTAATTATCCAAGTTCACAGTATAACATCGTCATGAATTATTGAAAAGACATTAGGTGGGTACTATTTAAGATTAAATAAGATAATAATGTTGCGATTTACTTAATATTCAGGAATATTACTTTTAATAACATAAATCACTAAATATCTCACTGTAATTGAAAACTTAAGGCTAAGTTCAGTGTCACATATTAGAGAATTAGTAACAAAAATGAATTACCGTGTATATTATTAACCATCGTAAAAATATTATTACGAATAATATAAGTCAATTAATTAAATATAATTATATTATATTATATTTCTCACCACACTGGCTATTCGCCCAACGTTGTTTACAACTTAGAAGAAACCTATTTATGAAGTAAATTGTCGTTACTGCTGTTATTTTGAACGTTCGCGAATTGGTCCATAGAATTGCTATTTCTTCTTTAATTTATTGAAGCAGTTCTGGATCTCGAGTTTACTGAATCTCTAATACTGAAAGAATCTCTAATACTTACAGAGTCTTTTTAGTGAGTAACACTATTTTTCATTTACACGTATTATGGTGGCCTCTCATCTAATAAATTTACTCTTTATCCAGCTTTCTTAGTATTTCTTACTTTTTTGTCTTTTTGATCTAGGTCAAGTCTTCTTGCGTAATACATGGTATCTTTACCAGCTTTGCTCACTTTGGAAGTTTTCTTGGTACCTTTAGTGTTCGCTTTTCTTTTCTTGTAGATTATGGCTAAAATTACAACTATGATTAATATGGCAACGGTGGCACCAATGGCGGTGAGCATAATGGTCTTGTTTCCGCTTTTGTTGGCAGTACATAGGTTATTGCTCTTTTGGAAGCCTTCTGGGCATGAAAGCATGCACACTTTGGAAAATGAAACGTATTCTCCAGAGCAGGAGTCGACGCACTCATTTTTAATTGGATGGTACACTTACAACCCGCAGTCTTTGTAGCAGAATGTCTATTCTTAACTTACAAGTCTGACTTCAAGTTAATCGCAGCCTTTAACGCATTGAGTGTCCTTTCCAATTATTTTATAGAAATCGCACTTGGACACACAACGGTTTCCATCGCCTACATACCTCAAACTCTTTTACTAGTAGCAGTTATCGACGCAAACATTGTCAACGCTACTAAATGGCTTAGCTTCGGTGCATTTATCAATACATAAATCGTTCATGGTGAACTTTTCAGAGCTGAACATTAAACAGGATTGTTCGCACCTCTCCATCGTTTCGCTGAATTTAACGTCAATTCCGTGAACGAATTCGCATTTGGTTAAGCAGTTCACGGTGTTGCCCACTATAGTGTAGAACGGCTGGTCACATGCCGCAGTGCATTCCTGAGTTAAGGCGTTTATAAGGGGGCTCGCTTCTGGGCAGGTTTGCACGCACACGCGCATGTTATCTGAGTCAAGATAAGAATATATCGGGCAAGCGTTTTCGCAGGTGCGAGTGTCGTCGGAAATTGAGTAGTTGCCAGTTGCGCACTGCTTAACACAAGAATTACCCTCCGTAAATAATGTTAAGGGGCATTGAGAATGGCAAGTTAAATCTGAGTCAGAGAATTTCTTGGTGTCTGGACAGGCTTTGATGCAGGTCTGGCTGTCGGAGTACTTGAGATCCGAGAAGGCGGAACAAGAGGACTCGCATCTCATGTAGGAAGCGTGGTATGATTCGACTCCCGTGAAGTTGGTCGGAGCGCACGCAGATGGAGAGCAGAAGAGGAACTGGTTCGCGTTGTCTCTGTAGTAGGTCTGTGAGTCGCAGGAAGAAACACACTGATTGGAGGCCTCGTTCAAGAACTTTTCCGAAACCTGGTCGTAGCACTGTGAGACGCAGATGTTTCCAGTGACGAAGTACGGCTTGATTCCAGAGCACTTGTCTTCACACAGCTCGTCTTAAGTGAATTTAACTGAGCTGAACAATGAGCAGTTGTCTTCGCATCTATAAATATCTTGGTCGTATTTAGTATCAACGCCTCTTTTCCCGGTATCACAGTTTTCTAAGCAAAATACGATTCCGGAAACAGCATCGATTCTATACATCAAATGTTCACATGATTTTACACATGCGTTCGACTTGTGATCAACAAATTTCGTTTCTTTATAATCAATACAACGATTAACACATATATTTCCAGGAATATAGTATGGCTTGTCGCCAATACATTTATCAACACAAGTGTTATCTTACGTAAACTTTAATGAGCTAAATTAGTCGCAAGTAGATTCGCAACGCTCCATATTAGTATTAATACTATTATCGAAACCATGTACTTTTGAATTGCAGTTTGATTGGCACACGTAAGAAATTTTATCATGTGTTTTTATCACACTGTATAGTTTACTTTCACATGTATCTACACATTCTTTGGTTATCTAATTGATATATTATTTATTTTTCTAATCTGTGCATGAATCAACACACACATTTATTCCTTTGAGTGTAACATGATAATGATCGCATTATCCAACGCATTTAAATTTTTATAAACCTTGAACGGTTTCAGAATTTCCTGAAGCACATTGCGCAACACACAAATTGTTTAATTCCGCATATTGTATATTTTAAGGACATGATAAATAGCAGAACAAGCTGGAATCGAAGTATTTCTTGGTGTCTGGGCAGGCTTTGATGCAGGTCTGGCTGTCGGAGTACTTAAGATCCGAGAAGGCGGAACAAGAGGACTCGCATCTCATGTAGGAAGCGTGGTATGATTCGACTCCCGTGAAGTTGGTCGGAGCGCACGCAGATGGAGAGCAGAAGAGGAACTGGTTCGCGTTGTCTCTGTAGTAGGTCTGTGAGTCGCAGGAAGAAACACACTGATTGGAGGCCTCGTTCAAGAACTTTTCCGAAACCTGGTCGTAGCACTGTGAGACGCAGATGTTTCCAGTGACGAAGTACGGCTTGATTCCAGAGCACTTGTCTTCACACAGCTCGTCTTAAGTGAATTTAACTGAGCTGAACATTAAACAGGATTGTTCGCACCTCTCCATCGTTTCGCTGAATTTAACGTCAATTCCGTGAACGAATTCGCATTTGGTTAAGCAGTTCACGGTGTTGCCCACTATAGTGTAGAACGGCTGGTCACATGCCGCAGTGCATTCCTGAGTTAAGGCGTTTATAAGGGGGCTCGCTTCTGGGCAGGTTTGCACGCACACGCGCATGTTATCTGAGTCAAGATAAGAATATATCGGGCAAGCGTTTTCGCAGGTGCGAGTGTCGTCGGAAATTGAGTAGTTGCCAGTTGCGCACTGCTTAACACAAGAATTACCCTCCGTAAATAATGTTAAGGGGCATTGAGAATGGCAAGTTAAATCTGAGTCAGAGAATTTCTTGGTGTCTGGACAGGCTTTGATGCAGGTCTGGCTGTCGGAGTACTTGAGATCCGAGAAGGCGGAACAAGAGGACTCGCATCTCATGTAGGAAGCGTGGTATGATTCGACTCCCGTGAAGTTGGTCGGAGCGCACGCAGATGGAGAGCAGAAGAGGAACTGGTTCGCGTTGTCTCTGTAGTAGGTCTGTGAGTCGCAGGAAGAAACACACTGATTGGAGGCCTCGTTCAAGAACTTTTCCGAAACCTGGTCGTAGCACTGTGAGACGCAGATGTTTCCAGTGACGAAGTACGGCTTGATTCCAGAGCACTTGTCTTCACACAGCTCGTCTTAAGTGAATTTAACTGAGCTGAACAATGAGCAGTTGTCTTCGCATCTTAACTGTGTGTTGTCATACTTTGTATCAACTCCATTGAATTGTCCAGCACAGCTATCTTAACATTGAAGATTCTATCCAGAGACTTTGTAAAACGAACATGTATCTACACAGGTTATTTTATCAGAATGTACAAACTTTTTAGAACTAGGACAAAAGGGGACACACATATGATTATCAGAGTATGGTTTATCCTCGAACGCAGCACATGAGCTTTCACATCTATAATCAGTTGTACTTTTATCTGCTTCAATGGCTTTGAAGTTTGATATGTCGCAGCTTGGAAGACAAGTTTTAACACCATTTGCAAAATTGTAAAACAAATTTTTACAACTGACGAGACATTTCATATCAATTGGATCAGTCATCGAGAATGCCGAAGGGCAAGCTTGATAACATTATTTTTCAGATTCAACTAAATATTTGTATATTGCATCGCACTTGTCAATACAGACATTCTTTCCATCTGCAACATAAAAGAGTGGGCAGTAAACGCCACCAAGTTCTTCGCAGAAAGTTCCGTTATAGTACTAACATTTATCTGTACAACTTTATGTTAATCTATTCCAAAACTTACCGCCATTATAATCAGATGTGCACTGCACGCAAGTTCGAAGACTTAATTACTTAATGTAGCCATCGTTGCAAGATGAATCACAAATTGCTTGGTTCATAACTTTACCTGGCTCACAAACTGTCGAACATGATTCTATTACATAATTTTATACATGTTGTTATTCTGCATAACAGCCCATACCAACTGGTATGTAACCTTGGGGACATGATGGCGCAGAAGTGCACTAACCTTAATCGACCGCCAAAGTAGAACACTTGGTACATACCTTATTAATTAGTACAAACCCTAGGTCGGCTGGGCATCTTTTATAGCAATTGTTATTATCGTTATCAGTGGCATACATGCCAGTGCAATCTTTCAGACAGAACGGGCCGAATACTTTTGTGTCACAGCTCGATTAGCAAGTTTTGTCAAATGGTTGATAGAATGTTGGACATTCAATGGTAGTTCCATCTTTTAAGAATATAGCAACTGGAGTGTTTCCTCCATAGTATGCTCTTTATTCAGACTTCTGCGAATCAATAATTATATCACCATTCGAATCAAAATCAGAGTAATAATATTTTGAATGAGTTTATTTCCACTCAAGAAGGTCTAAACGCTGTTCATACCATTCTTAAATAAGACCTGGATGTAAAGCTGCAGCTTCAGTTACACTTATATTTTATTTTCCAGTACAGCTATTGATGGAAGCTTGTTGGATTTTCGTGTCAATACTGTTGTGATTCTTGGTTGCAACTTGAACATTATCAAAATTGTTAGGGTACACAAACACATTTGTGGAGTTTCCGTCGACAACTGCTCCGTTGATGAAATATGTTAGATTCGTAAAATACGAATTTAATAGGTAATCTTAGTTATTTTTATTGAAAATGTGACCTCCTAGCTGTGAAAGTTTAAAAGTTGGTTTTATGCCCGCTTCGGTGGTGATTCTGATGTTTCCTATTAATGAAACGTTTTCTAGTTGTCCTGAAATTGAGTTAGCAAAAGATATTTCTACATCCATGCAGTTTTTCGGAATCAATAAATCCACATCAAAAACAAACAACGCATTTTTTATCAATGTTCCATTCATCATGTCAATTGAAGAAAACGTGCACATACCGCGATACTGTGTTTCTAAACGAATATTCTTCACATTAACTACAGAAGCATCAGCATCAGTAGTAAAAATTGACACTGCTTAAGAAAAATCGTACGCTATTTGTGAGACTATTTTCACAGTATTTGCACCATTCCAGATTCTAGCGTCTAAAATCCATTCGTCTTATTCCATTTTATAAAGAGTATATGTTATGAGTGATATCATTAGTGATGTGGAAAAAATATTATATTATTGGCCAAATTGAATTTTGAGATCATAATATTTGTGTTATATACAATATTATTAAAATTTACAGTACAAGAGTACTTTGGATATAATCTTCAATCTAAAAATAACTTAACGCTTCTAATTACTTAATTATCATTTTCTAGCTCTAAATTTTTCATTTTAATCTGAAACTCACTTAAAATACATTGTTTAATACATTGTTTGAATAATAGAGATTATTAATTGTACTATTGTATAATTGAACGTCTCTGGTAAAATATTAAAATAATATTATAATTTCTAAATTTATATCATATTGATTTAGATTAGAACATATTGAAATTTATCATTATTTGTGAGTATAATCAACAGTGAAAATATTGAATGAATATGAATTTAAATTGTAATAATATGAGAATTAATTAATATATTATAATATACATTTTTCATTGGAAGTATGAGTCTATTTCTTTTATGAGGTCATCTGCTGCATTCGTTTGGCTCTCAACTTGTTGAATTTAAACCGCTACGGGAAGCAGACTTTATTATTGGTTTTAACTAATCTCTGTTTTTATATTATCATTATAATGTTCTGTGTGATAAAGATTCGGCATTTGCAGTGTTTTCGTGAATTGTGCGAATGATTCCTCCATTTATAGCTCCTTTATCTCCAATTCCTTCGTTTCCTCCATTTTCACCTTAAATACGGCTTTTTTAACATTATTTTGTAGTATCTGAAGTTATCTGCTTATATCGCTTTAAATTTATATATTTTGTGCGAATATCGTTTATTTTATGTTTTCCGTTCTAATTTTTATTTGTGTGAGTTCCTAGTTTATTTTGTCTCCGATTAAATCCGTTTTTGATTTGATTTTTTATATTTTCTGTTCTTATTGGCCGATGAGTTCGTTTGAGCTTATCAGTGCGTTTTTGATCTCAAGTTCCTCTTTAAGTTGTTTATTATTATTTTATAGTTAATTCAGCTGTTCGGACATATTAGCGAATTGAAGCTGTAAAGTGGTTTGCTACTGAATCTAGTTCTGAATCTGGATTTGAATTTAAAGCTAATCAGCGGCTGATTTTTACTTCAAGGCGTGAAATGCTTCCTGAGAGGCGCTTAACTGACTTTGGAGCTACTTAACAGATATTTATGCTTACTGTAGCTGACTCTAAAGCAAATTGCACTAATGAGAAAGTTAGCGCTCGTTCTGAGACTAAACCTCAAATGCAGGCGTTGGCGGCTCTACAACAGGCTGAATCTAAACTGGTTGATTAAGAAGGTGCTCACGCTGCTCCTGCAAGCTTTTAACCAAGCTGGATAGCTAAAATACTTCGTTTTATAAAACCTAGTTGTCCTCCATCAAACCTACAACCTGCTGCTTCACATCCACCTCAAGAAATTATAGCGGCTATTTACGCATTGCATCAATGATACGTTTAACCTATTATAATTAAGAGATGTCAGACGCAGCACTGTTAACCACCTCAAAAATCTAATTTATCTCACCAGTTACATTTCTACAAGACAACATATTTTGTGGAAATATAGATATATGCGGTTACTATGCTAAATTGTCTATGTTTTCCTAAATTTATTAAACTGTTGACTAAATTTTACTTATTGTCTACTATTAATCATCAACTAATATATTCAACATTTGGAGCGGAATTATAGTTTTATTTTCCTTTTTTAGTAATAATTTAAAATATGTGTGTTGATCTTGTTAATATCACTATAATAATAATTTAATACTAATAGAAAAGTGTAGTAATCAGTATATTGACTTTGTTTATAAATGATAACTAATAGTTTAATAATTTAGCGTCATTATGTTAAATATATTAAGAATGTACAATTTAGAGTGTATATTATAACCTGTATTCATATCAGTATTCCTGTAATTCTCAAGAATTATTTGTGTGAGTTTTGTACGTTTGAGTATTATTAAATATATTATATAAAATTATATTCACTCCCTAATATGTTCCAAGTTGTGAATCTTTTCGATCATCAAAAGCAAGACGAAACCGTGTTTCCTCCTTTCAGTGCATCTGACATCAAGCTGGACGACCCCAACAGATTTCTGACCACATACGAAGTGAAGCAAAGCACGCGAAATATGACCAACTGCGATTTGGGTCTCATCGAAGGCGAGCTGTGTTTGGACAGAGCCAACAAAGTGATCAACCATCTGATGCAGCTGTACCCGTTCTTTTCGTATGGACTTAGATACGACCAAGAGGCGAAGTGGATGCGCTATGTTCAGCAGCCTGTTCTCGAGGTGAACTTGCAGGTATCAACCACTCTGAACTCGCTGTAAGACATCGGCGACTTCATCGCGGCCGCATCTCACTCTTTGAACTCCCAGAAGCTGTCTCACTGGGAGGTAGTCAACGTCCACATCCCAGAAATGCCGACAGTCAAATAAGCCCTTTCCATCAAGACATACCACGTTTTGATAGACGGGGTGTCTGTGATGTAACTGCTCAAGAAGTTCAACCAGCTGTATTCCAATGCCGACTTTAGCTTCGATAAGCCAGAGCCTGTTCAAGTCTCCAACTACAGACCGGCTATGAGCTACCAAGGCGAGTTAGATGGCTTGGCGCCGCTTAAGCCAGGTCTGCAGACGTTCTCGTTGACCAAAATAACAGGCCAGTTTGACGGCCCTTCTGGGTCTAGTATCAAGTTTATGGACGAGTTCAAGCTGAGATGCCGCTGCTACAACGAAGCCGAGATGGCACGAATTCCAAATGTGCAGTATTCGTTCTCCCTCTACGCAATCCAGATGGCCCACTTCGCCGGCTATGCCTACTTCAACAAAGACCTGCAAAAAGACCAAAAGTTCATAGGAGCTGCAGTTGACCTTAGAAGAGAAAAGTTTGTCCAGAATATCGACTTTGAAAATATTCTTGGCTAGTCCGCCACCACTGCAGGAATGATGGTCTCTGGAACGATCCACACCACTTTGTAGGAGATCGCAGACCAGCTTCAGAGCCAGTTCGCTAACACCGAACTAACAGCGTAGAAGTTCTGGCAAAAGACTCTTGGAAACGAGGTAGGCCCGATTCAGTTCAAGAAAGGGCCGGAGGTCTCCATCCTGTGTTCAAATATAGGTAAGCAGAATCTCGATGTTGGACCCATTGTGCAAATGATCGGTTACTCATCTCACACACATGTGTGGGACACGCCCAGCACTTTATTTTCGAACTCCATGTACAGAGGCAAGATGGGGATGTTTGCGTTAGAGTGGGATGTAGGCATCTTTAACGAAGAACAGCAAACGTAGTGCTCACAAATCTACGTCGAGCTCAACAAGCTCATAAAGATGAAGGGAGCAGACAGCGTTACCATAGAAGACGCGTGCTAGCTTTATACCTAGTATTTCACTTCCACTAAGGTGCATGCAAAAACTCCCACAACATCATAACTGGAGTGATGAATATATATGATGTATATTTATTAATACAAATATATTCCACTTTAATATATGAGAATAAATTCATAACTTCCTATATCTTCAATTAGTCTTACGGACTCTAAAAATTCTGCTGTGTCATAAAAATAGACCGACTGCTAAATTGAAAGCGAGATGATAACTAACAGAATCAAGGCACTAAGTCAGTTTGACAGACTTTCTGCTTCTTATAACCCCAAATAAATCTAGGTCTTCAAATCACCTGAACTAAAGCCGAAAATACGGCCCAAGAACAACTTTGTCGAGACGAAAGAAGATTAGAATCTGCAGAAGCGCATTGGTCCACCTGGAAAAGCGATTTATGAAATAGCTGAGATTATGAAACCGCAAAAGAAGCCGCGCAAGTGATATCAGAAGAGAATATGAGTTAATCAGCGATGGTCGTTTCAATAGTCTTCTGATTTCCATTATTATAGAGCTTACAAAAGGTCGCTTTGCCAAAATAATGTCAGATTGGAACAGGAATGAATCATAAAATTAAAGTCGAGCGCCCTTTAAACCCAAAACGCTATTTTGGCAGTGATGAAACTTATTCGGTATGATATTTCATAAAGAATGTATAAATAGAGTCATTTATAGCCTTTCAGCTACGTAGCCTTGCTGAGCAGCTTCGATCGATCGATATTTGCAACGTCTTGTGATTTATTTGAATATAAGCACGTGTATGCCTTTCGGCAAAGCGCTTCTACTTAGAATTAATGTTTTGATACTAGATTCGTGGGTGGCGTTAAATCGCTGCTTTACATACACTCATCACCCCCTTGTTGGGATTTTAGCGTTGTTCAGGAGAGTTTTAGCGTTAAACCCAATGCTCCCATATTGAAATGCGTTGGAGTGGATTATTATTCGTTGTTGCGTTTACATATAATTATCGACATTTACAAACTGACTTTTATTTTTGAAATCTATTCATCACTCGTCACTATCTTGTTCTAATTCGGTCGCGAAGCCGCTTTGGGTGAGTTTCAGCAGGTTTTTACTGATGCTCTTCATTTCTTCGTCGTAGCGTGTTTGCTGCGCTGCGATGAGTTGGTACGCCTGTTTCAGTTCTGCGTCTCGTTCTTTGTTTTTGTGCAGGATTTCTTTGGTGAGTTGCATGTACGTGTGTTTCAGCTTCTGGTACTTTTCGTCCTGCGCTTCGTTAATGTCTCTGAGGTCTCTGATTTCCGCGTCTTTGAGCGCGAGTTCTTCTTTCATCTGTGTGTTGGCGTCTTTCAGACTGTTGTTTTCTTCTTTCAGAACTGTCACGTTTTCGTCTTCTTTCTCTGATTTGGTGATCTGTCTCTTCAGCACGTTCACCACCATGCCGCACCTGATGGCGAACCGCATGCTCTGGATGCTTTCGTCGATGTGTTCCTTCAGGCTGCTCACACAGGTGATCACCAGGCTGCTGGCCGAGCCCCCGAGGCTGTTCCTGAGAATGCGAGTGAGCTTGGAGTCTCTGAACGGAACGAACGGCTCTTTGTGCGCCAGCGTGCTGATAACGTACTCATTAGGGGTGGTTTTTCGTACGCATTTGCGTACCCAAAAAATATTGCGTACGAAAAGTCTGCGTAAGTTGTACGCACGCGTACATTGTACGTTACGTACAAAAATGAAATTGCGTACGAAATATTTTATTTATTTATAAATATCGTTCAACTTTATTATATATTGCTATTTTAGCAGTTAATATAACTAAATAATCTTTAAATATTAGAAGTTTAATAATTTTACTTGAAATTAATTTGAAATTTAGTTAACATATATATTGGAGTGAAATATTAATATTATGTGTATATACTTACTATTATTCTAATATATCACATCGTAACTATTCTTATTGTGTTGTAAAAGGTGTTAAATTAGTAAATAATTATATTTTTATAATAATATGAAATATATTCATAAATACATTATATTTAGCGCTATTTATTAATTTAGTGCAGTATGTAGTATGTATCATAATTTTTATAGTGATAATAGCTTATATTACAATTAGTATTATTTTATCAAGCAAAGTGTTATAAATAAATTCATTTAGTGATGTATTTTAGCAATATATACTAATAAATTGTATTTTTCAGACTTCAATCTTGTTATTAGAAATATTTTGAATACATTACATTTAAAGTGGAAAATATTAGAAAATTTGTACGTATTGTCACTAAATAATCAATTTTCCTATCTTATTTATTGAAATCTCATGAATATCTTAAAATATCTAAATGAATTGCTCATTTTGCGTACAAAAATAATATTTGCGTACGAAAAGCAAGTTTGTTGTACGTGATTCGTACTCCGCGTACAGAAGAAAAATCGCGTACAAATCGCGTTAAAAAACCACCCCTAGTACTCATATCTTATGAGTCATAAGTTTGTAGAGAACTCAGTTCGAGCTATCGTTAAGAAACATTCTTAAATAATAGATTGATTTGATTGTTTCCTAGTTTTGTGATGCTATTATTTTCATAGCATATATTATTATAATGGTAAAATATTTTATGTATCTTTAAATTTATAACAATATATTTTCCATTTAATGAATATCTTATGCTTTTTGATTATTATGATTAATAATTTTCGAAACTGTCCCACATATGTCCCATCCAAATGTACTCATATCTGTGAATACTTACGAATACAGGGACATTAATTGTATTATCGCTAGAATGTTATCAATTCTTTACATTTTATTATGAAAAGTGTCCCAAAAATATGAGATCGCCTATAAATGTTTATACGCTGTGTTTACCATAAATTGTTTCAATATTGCTAATAATATTAAGACTAAGTTAACAATATTGTATACACTCCTTAATATGTTCCAAGTGGTGAATCTTTTCGACCATAAAAAGCAAGACGAAACCGTGTTTCCTCCTTTCAGTGCATCTGACATCAAGCTGAACGACCCCAACAGATTTCTTACCACATATGAAGTGAAGCAAAGCACGCGAAATATGACCAACTGCGATTTGGGTCTCATCGAAGGCGAGCTGTGTTTGGACAGAGCCAACAAAGTGATCAACCATCTGATGCAGCTGTACCCGTTCTTTTCGTATGGACTTAGATACGACCAAGAGGCGAAGTGGATGCGCTATGTTCAGCAGCCTGTTCTCGAGGTGAACTTGCAGGTATCAACCACTCTGAACTCGCTGTAAGACATCGGCGACTTCATCGCGGCCGCATCTCACTCTTTGAACTCCCAGAAGCTGTCTCACTGGGAGGTAGTCAACGTCCACATCCCAGAAATGCCGGCAGTCAAGTAAGCCATTTCCATCAAGACATACCACGTTTTGATAGACGGGGTGTCTGTGATGTAACTGCTCAAGAAGTTCAACCTGCTGTATTCCAATGCTGACTTTAGCTTCGATAAGCCAGAACCTATTCAAGTCTCCAACTACAGACCGGCTATGAGCTACCAAGGTGAGTTAGATGGCTTGGCGCCGCTTAAGCCAGGTCTGCAGACGTTCTCGTTGACCAAAATAACAGGCCAGTTTGACGGCCCTTCTGGGTCTAGTATCAAGTTTATGGACGAGTTCAAGCTGAGATGCCGCTGCTACAACGAAGCCGAGATGGCACGAATTCCAAATGTGCAGTATTCGTTCTCCCTCTACGCAATCCAGATGGCCCACTTCGCCGGCTATGCCTACTTCAACAAAGACCTGCAAAAAGACCAAAAGTTCATAGGAGCTGCAGTTGACCTTAGAAGAGAAAAGTTTGTCCAGAATATCGACTTTGAAAATATTCTTGGCTAGTCCGCCACCACTGCAGGAATGATGGTCTCTGGAACGATCCACACCACTTTGTAGGAGATCGCAGACCAGCTTCAGAGCCAGTTCGCTAACACCGAACTAACAGCGTAGAAGTTCTGGCAAAAGACTCTTGGAAACGAGGTGGGTCCGATTCAGTTCAAGAAAGGGCCGGAGGTCTCCATCCTGTGTTCAAATATAGGTAAGCAGAATCTCGATGTTGGACCCATTGTGCAAATGATCGGTTACTCATCTCACACACATGTGTGGGACACGCCCAGCACTCTATTTTCGAACTCCATGTACAGAGGCAAGATGGGGATGTTTGCTTTAGAGTGGGATGTAGGCATCTTTAACGAAGAACAGCAAACGTAGTGCTCACAAATCTACGTCGAGCTCAACAAGCTCATAAAGATGAAGGGAGCAGACAGCGTTACCATAGAAGACGCGTGCTAGCTTTATACCTAGTATTTCACTTCCACTAAGGTGCATGCAAAAACTCCCACAACATCATAACTGGAGTGATGAATATATATGATGTATATTTATTAATACAAATATATTCCACTTTAATATATGAGAATAAATTCATAACTTCCTATATCTTCAATTAGTCTTACGGACTCTAAAAATTCTGCTGTGTCATAAAAATAGACCGACTGCTAAATTGAAAGCGAGATGATAACTAACAGAATCAAGGCACTAAGTCAGTTTGACAGACTTTCTGCTTCTTATAACCCCAAATAAATCTAGGTCTTCAAATCACCTGAACTAAAGCCGAAAATACGGCCCAAGAACAACTTCGTCGAGACGAAAGAAGATTAGAATCTGCAGAAGCGCATTGGTCCACCTGGAAAAGCGATTTATGAAATAGCTGAGATTATGAAACCGCAAAAGAAGCCGCGCAAGTGATATCAGAAGAGAATATGTGTTAATCAGCGATGGTCGTTTCAATAGTCTTCTGATTTCCATTATTATAGAGCTTACAAAAGGTCGCTTTGCCAAAATAATGTCAGATTGGAACAGGAATGAATCATAAAATTAAAGTCGAGCGCCCTTTAAACCCAAAACGCTATTTTGGCAGTGATGAAACTTATTCGGTATGATATTTCATAAAGAATGTATAAATAGAGTCATTTATAGCCTTTCAGCTACGTAGCCTTGCTGAGCAGCTTCGATCGATCGATATTTGCAACGTCTTGTGATTTATTTGAATATAAGCACGTGTATGCCTTTCGGCAAAGCGCTTCTACTTAGAATTAATGTTTTGGAACTAGATTCGTGGGTGGCGTTAAATCGCTGCTTTACATACACCCATCACCCCCTTGTTGGGATTTTAGCGTTGTTCAGGAGAGTTTTAGCGTTAAACCCAATGCTCCCATATTGAAATGCGTTGGAGTGGATTATTATTCGTTGTTGCGTTTACATATAATTATCGACATTTACAAACTGACTTTTATTTTTGAAATCTATTCATCACTCGTCACTATCTTGTTCTAATTCGGTCGCGAAGCCGCTTTGGGTGAGTTTCAGCAGGTTTTTGCTGATGCTCTTCATTTCTTCGTCGTAGCGTGTTTGCTGCGCTGCGATGAGTTGGTACGCCTGTTTCAGTTCTGCGTCTCGTTCTTTGTTTTTGTGCAGGATTTCTTTGGTGAGTTGCATGTACGTGTGTTTCAGCTTCTGGTACTTTTCGTCTTGTGCTTCGTTAATGTCTCTGAGGTCTCTGATTTCCGCGTCTTTGAGCGCGAGTTCTTCTTTCATCTGTGTGTTGGCGTCTTTCAGGCTGTTGTTTTCTTCTTTCAGAACTGTCACGTTTTCGTCTTCTTTCTCTGATTTGGTGATCTGTCTCTTCAGCACGTTCACCACCATGCCGCACCTGATGGCGAACCGCATGCTCTGGATGCTTTCGTCGATGTGCTCCTTCAGGCTGCTCACACAGGTGATCACCAGGCTGCTGGCCGAGCCCCCGAGGCTGTTCCTGAGAATGCGAGTGAGCTTGGAGTCTCTGAACGGAACGAACGGCTCTTTGTGCGCCAGCGCGCTGATAACGCGTCCTAGTACTAACAGTGATGAGTTGATGCTGTTAACTTAATTGTTCTGTTTAAAATTCTAAATCAATGGTTAATGGTGTGAAAGCCTTCGTATTGCTGATACATAAGGCAAAGTGAGTCATTTAATATTCTTGTATTTTTGATTGATTTGATTGATTCCTTATTTATGTATTAACTAGTTAGTTATGTTTAAATTTCTCAAATAGTATTTAAAAAATCTTTGAAAACTTAAATTAGAAGCTAGCAATATATTTTTCATTTAATAAGTAAATGTTGGTATTATGCTGATTTCCATTTAAGAATTTCGAAACTGTCCCACATATGTCCCATTCAAATGTACTCATATCTGTGAATACTTACGAATACAGGTATTAATTGTATTTTTGTTAGAATGTTAACAATATATTACATTATGTGACAAAAAGTGTCCCAAAATTAAGAATTTGTTTATAAATGTTTATGTGCTGTGTTTACCATTAATTATTTAAAACAATTACTTTATAATAATCTATTTATTTCTGAATAATTTATATAATATACACTCCCTAATATGTTCCAAGTTGTGAATCTTTTCGATCATCAAAAGCAAGATGAAACCGTATTTCCTCCTTTCAGTGCATCTGACATCAAGCTGAACGACCCCAACAGATTTCTTACCACATATGAAGTGAAGCAAAGCACGCGAAATATGACCAACTGCGATTTGGGTCTCATCGAAGGCGAGCTGTGTTTGGACAGAGCCAACAAAGTGATCAACCATCTGATGCAGCTGTACCCGTTCTTTTCGTATGGACTTAGATACGACCAAGAGGCGAAGTGGATGCGCTATGTTCAGCAGCCTGTTCTCGAGGTGAACTTGCAGGTATCAACCACTCTGAACTCGCTGTAAGACATCGGCGACTTCATCGCGGCCGCATCTCACTCTTTAAACTCCCAGAAGCTGTCTCACTGGGAGGTAGTCAACGTCCACATCCCAGAAATGCCGACAGTCAAGTAAGCCATTTCCATCAAGACTTACCACGTTTTGATAGATGGGGTGTCTGTGATGTAACTGCTCAAGAAGTTCAACCAGCTGTATTCCAATGCCGACTTTAGCTTCGATAAGCCAGAGCCTGTTCAAGTCTCCAACTACAGACCAACTATGAGCTACCAAGGTGAGTTAGATGGCTTGGCGCCGCTTAAGCCAGGTCTGCAGACGTTCTCGTTGACCAAAATAACAGGCCAGTTTGACGGCCCTTCTGGGTCTAGTATCAAGTTTATGGACGAGTTCAAGCTGAGATGCCGCTGCTACAACGAAGCCGAGATGGCACGAATTCCAAATGTGCAGTATTCGTTCTCCCTCTACGCAATCCAGATGGCCCACTTCGCCGGCTATGCCTACTTCAACAAAGACCTGCAAAAAGACCAAAAGTTCATAGGAGCTGCAGTTGACCTTAGAAGAGAAAAGTTTGTCCAGAATATCGACTTTGAAAATATTCTTGGCTAGTCCGCCACCACTGCAGGAATGATGGTCTCTGGAACGATCCACACCACTTTGTAGGAGATCGCAGACCAGCTTCAGAGCCAGTTCGCTAACACCGAACTAACAGCGTAGAAGTTCTGGCAAAAGACTCTTGGAAACGAGGTAGGCCCGATTCAGTTCAAGAAAGGGCCGGAGGTCTCCATCCTGTGTTCAAATATAGGTAAGCAGAATCTCGATGTTGGACCCATTGTGCAAATGATCGGTTACTCATCTCACACACATGTGTGGGACACGCCCAGCACTTTATTTTCGAACTCCATGTACAGAGGCAAGATGGGGATGTTTGCGTTAGAGTGGGATGTAGGCATCTTTAACGAAGAACAGCAAACGTAGTGCTCACAAATCTACGTCGAGCTCAACAAGCTCATAAAGATGAAGGGAGCAGACAGCGTTACCATAGAAGACGCGTGCTAGCTTTATACCTAGTATTTCACTTCCACTAAGGTGCATGCAAAAACTCCCACAACATCATAACTGGAGTGATGAATATATATGATGTATATTTATTAATACAAATATATTCCACTTTATTATATGAGAATAAATTCATAACTTCCTATATCTTCAATTAGTCTTACGGACTCTAAAAATTCTGCTGTGTCATAAAAATAGACCGACTGCTAAATTGAAAGCGAGATGATAACTAACAGAATCAAGGCACTAAGTCAGTTTGACAGACTTTCTGCTTCTTATAACCCCAAATAAATCCAGGTCTTCAAATCACCTGAACTAAAGCCGAAAATACGGCCCAAGAACAACTTCGTCGAGACGAAAGAAGATTAGAATCTGCAGAAGCGCATTGGTCCACCTGGAAAAGCGATTTATGATATAGCTGAGATTATGAAACCGCAAAAGAAGCCGCGCAAGTGATATCTGAAGAGAATATGTGTTAATCAGCGATGGTCGTTTCAATAGTCTTCTGATTTCCATTATTATAGAGCTTACAAAAGGTCGCTTTGCCAAAATAATGTCAGATTGGAACATGAATGAATCATAAAATTAAAGTCGAGCGCCCTTTAAACCCAAAACGCTATTTTGGCAGTGATGAAACTTATTCGGTATGATATTTCATAAAGAATGTATAAATAGAGTCATTTATAGCCTTTCAGCTACGTAGCCTTGCTGAGCAGCTTCGATCGATCGATATTTGCAACGTCTTGTGATTTATTTGAATATAAGCACGTGTATGCCTTTCGGCAAAGCGCTTCTACTTAGAATTAATGTTTTGGAACTAGATTCGTGGGTGGCGTTAAATCGCTGCTTTACATACACCCATCACCCCCTTGTTGGGATTTTAGCGTTGTTCAGGAGAGTTTTAGCGTTAAACCCAATGCTCCCATATTGAAATGCGTTGGAGTGGATTATTATTCGTTGTTGCGTTTACATATAATTATCGACATTTACAAACTGACTTTTATTTTTGAAATCTATTCATCACTCGTCACTATCTTGTTCTAATTCGGTCGCGAAGCCGCTTTGGGTGAGTTTCAGCAGGTTTTTGCTGATGCTCTTCATTTCTTCGTCGTAGCGTGTTTGCTGCGCTGCGATGAGTTGGTACGCCTGTTTCAGTTCTGCGTCTCGTTCTTTGTTTTTGTGCAGGATTTCTTTGGTGAGTTGCATGTACGTGTGTTTCAGCTTCTGGTACTTTTCGTCTTGTGCTTCGTTAATGTCTCTGAGGTCTCTGATTTCCGCGTCTTTGAGCGCGAGTTCTTCTTTCATCTGTGTGTTGGCGTCTTTCAGGCTGTTGTTTTCTTCTTTCAGAACTGTCACGTTTTCGTCTTCTTTCTCTGATTTGGTGATCTGTCTCTTCAGCACGTTAACCACCATGCCGCACCTGATGGCGAACCGCATGCTCTGGATGCTTTCGTCGATGTGCTCCTTCAGGCTGCTCACACAGGTGATCACCAGGCTGCTGGCCGAGCCCCCGAGGCTGTTTCTGAGAATGCGAGTGAGCTTGGAGTCTCTGAACGGAACGAACGGCTCTTTGTGCGCCAGCGCGCTGATAACGCGTCCCAGTACTAGCAGTGATGAGTTGATGCTGTTAGCCTGTACCAGTGTGTTATTCTGCGCTTGTGTTTTACTCACCCGCTCAGACCCTGCCAGGTCCACAAGTGTTAATTATTGTTTATTCATGGTGATAATAATCAGTAAGTGCGACCTCGACGACTACAGGTTGAGATTCGTGCACCCGACCGCCCGGTTCTTTATAGAGGTGGAAAGTACTGCGTTAAATTCGGAGTGGGAGGTAACGACCGCGTTGGTAGCGTTTTCGATCACGCACGTTTTGGTCTCGAGCAAGCGGAGGTCCGTTTTGGAAACGTCCAACAAATCTCGGATTTGTTCGTTGTAGATTTCAACGCATTGAATTTGTAGTTCTTTTGGGGTCTGAAAAAGATACTAAACGGTTTAAAAAACGATCCCGCCAGATTCTATCATGGTGAAGGACTTACCAGAGCCAGACTGGCCGTAGGCGCAGATAGTGGCCGAGAAACCAGCGTTGAACTGCTCGAGGAGCGGAATAACCGATTAAAAGACGTCAGTTGATTGTGAAGCTGGACCGTAAACATGATCGAAGGCGAATGTCAGGCGCTAAGACTCGATTTCCTACTCTGAGAAAATAAATGGTAATTCGGGTTCAAGCTGATTCCTGATCCTCACTACCGTTGAAATTTTAGCTTGCGTGCTCATTGAAGTGGGAAATTTGTATTTAATACATGATAAAAAGGATATGCTGGTAAATAAATGTGCCGGCATAGCTCAGTTGGTTAGAGCGCAACACTAGTAATGTTGAGGGCTCGGGTTCGAATCCCGATGTTGGCTATTTTTTACATGATGTGACAAATAAAGAAATAAAAGATAAAATATTTAAGTTTAAACTATTTATTATTTTTCATTCTTTTACATTATTTTCACATAACTCGGGCGACTTATAAAACATTTTTATCCTTTGTGTAATCTACTATTGCTGTTTAATTCATTCCTGGAGGTTCTTAGCTTCCTAGTGACTCGCTACCTTTACGTTCTTTCTCATTTGTTTATTTTTTGCCTGGTTTCACTTCGAATTCATCCTTGCACTTGAACATGCGCATGAAGAGGTGGAGGATCATTCCGCCGAGGGCGAAGGCGATGTCGATGAGCCACGTTTACCAGGTGATTCCGTACAGCTTCTGGTTCCCGCACTCGGCAGAGGCCGAGGAGCAGTCGAAAATGGCGAACACCTTCCTGATTCCTGGCACGAACATGATCACGCACTGAAGCGAGACCGTGCAGCACAAAACCGAAGGGGCGATCAAGTTGTGGAAGTAGCCCTCAAAGATGTTCACCTCGCTGTTGAGCTTCCTTGAATTCATCTCGTTCAGTATTTGGGCGAAAATGAAGAAGTTGTAGATGGACGTGTACCTGTAGTGGATTTGCATCTCCTCTGAGAGGTGGGACGGAGTCATGATGACCTTGTCGCCGAGTCCGTTGAAGAGCATGATCAAGAGCACGAATAATTAGTAAGCCGCCATGCCGAGGATGTTCCTGAGCATGCTCGGGGTGATGATGCTCGCGCTTCTCTTGACCGGCAGATGATCCAAGATATCTTTCGTTGGACCTTCGGTGGCAAGAGCCAAGGAACCCAAAGAATCCATGATGAGATTGACATATAAGAGTTAAATCGAAGTCAACGGAGACTCGCTGAAGGCAGCCGAGCCGATGAAGGCTATCACCAAAGCGACTATGTTTACAGTCACTTGGAATTATATGAACTTTCGCACACTTGCCAGCACGGCTCTTCCCCAGCGCACGGCCTGGACGATGGAGCAGAAGTTGTCGTCGAGGATGACGATGTCGGAGGCCTCTTTGGCGATTTCGGTGCCGGCGATGCCCATGGCCAGGCCCACGTCGGCTTCCTTCAGTTGCGGAGCGTCGTTGGAGCCGTCGCCGGTCGCGGCCACCACGTTTCCGAGGAACTTGAGGCGCTTCACGACGCGGTACTTGTCGGTGGGCTGGCACCTGGCGACGCAGCAGAGGGTCTTGAGCTTCTCGTCGAGCTGGGCGTCGGAGAGCTGTCTGAGGTCTTTGCCTTCGATGGCGTACTTGAGGATGTCGGCGTCGGACGTGTCTCTGGCGATGATGTTGGCGTCTTTGGAGATGGCGACCGCGGTGTTGAAGTTGTCTCCGGTGACCATGATGGTGCGGATGCCGGCCTTGCGGAGGGTCTCGATGGCACCCGGCACTCCGTCTCTGAGCGGGTCCTTGATGCCGACGAGGCAGACGAAGACCAGCTCGGACTCCATGTTCTCCTCCAGCTTCTCGAGCACGTCGCTCTTCTCGGAGAAGCTCTTGTAGGCGCAGATGAGCGTGCGCATGGACTTGTTGGCGTAGCTGGAGATCTGGTCCAGGATCGAGTTGCGGACGGCGTCGTCGATCCGGGAGACCGCGTTGGTGTTCGGGTCCAGGTACGAGACGCACCTCTGGAGCATGATTTCGGAGGCGCCGCGGATCATGTTCACGAACCGGCCCTGCTGTCTGAGGGCGGGCACGGCGTCGGCCAGCTGCGGCACGGGCTGGAAGGTGTCCAGGTCCACGAGCATGGAGGCGCGCTTGCGTTCGGACGAGAAGTCGAGCTGGTGCACGACGGCCTTGTCGACCTGGTCTCCGATGGTGAGCCCGGCCCGGACCCTCTCGTAGTCGCACTCGTAGAGGTCTCTGGAGAGCATGAGGAAGGCACCGGTGGTCTTGGCCCCGATGACCTTGTTTCCCTCGAGGCGGCAGTTGTTGGTGAAGGAGGTGTTGAGGCACATCACTTTCTCGTAGTAGCTGAGACCCTGTCCCTTTCTGGCGGCGGCGAGGACGGAGACCTCGTCCTGGGTCGAGGCGGGGTTCCAGAGGTGGGTGGCGTGCATCTCGTTCTTGGTGAGCGTGCCGGTCTTGTCGGAGCAGATCACAGACACGGAGCCGCAGGTCTCGCAGCTGTTGAGCTTGCGGACGAGGCACTGGTCCTTGAGCATCTTCTTCATGGAGTAGGCGAGCGAGATCGTGACGGCCAGCGGGAGCCCCTCTGGGATGGCCACGACGATGATGGTGATGCCCAGGATGAGGAAGCTGATCCACTCGGTGTAGTTCTCTTTGTCGCTCTGCTTTCCGTCCACGAAGAACTTGATGATGAGGACCAGGAAGGTGAGCACGGCCATGAAGATGCCGAGGTAGCCGATCTTCTTCACGATGGAGTTGAGCTTCTGCTGCAGCGGGGTGTCTTCGTCGTTCTCTTCTCCGAGGGCCAGCATCATCTCTCCGTGGATGGAGGTGACGCCGACGGCCGTGACGAGCATTCTGCCGGAGCCCTCCTGGACCAGCGAGCCGGACACGATCCAGGGCTTCTCGGCCGTCTTCTGGAGCATCTGTGTCTCGCCGGTCATCTGGGACTCGTCGAACTTGATGAGCTGGGTGGTGGTGATGAGGCCGTCGACCAGCACCTGGTCTCCCTGGTTCAGCACCAGGACGTCTCCCACGACCAGGTCGTAGATGGAAATGGAGGTCTGCTGGCCGCCGCGCACCACCTGGACGTCTCTGGCTTCTTTCACTGCGTTCAGCTTGCGGAACTGCTTCTCTTTCTGGTAGTCGTTGGTGGCGCCCACCATGCTGACGACGATGACGGCCACGATGATGGCGATGCCGTCGATGTAGCCGCCTTCGTCTCTCTCTTTCTTCACGGCCGAGCCGATGATGATGGACACGCAGGCCGAGACGAGCAGGATGATGAGCGTCGGGTCTTTAAATGTCCCGAGGTAGATCTTCCAGAAGGGCTCGGGCGGCCTCTGCGGAATCTTGTTGATGCCGAACTTTTGGCGGTTTTCTTCGACCTGCTTCTGGCCGAGCCCGTTCGCCGTCGTCGAGCCCAGCTTCACTGCCAATTCGTGTGCATCTATTGGTGATTTATCCTTTACAATATTTGAATAATTATCCTGTTTTTGAGTGGTCATATGGGAAGTGGCGGAATTATAATAGTGTGTTTAAATATTTATTATATGAAGTTTTCGTTAGTTAATATCTATTATAATCTATTTTTGGTAGGAAATTCGTAAATATATTATGAGATAAACACTTAGTAAACACTCATAAGTATATACATTTATATAATAATTGTGATTATTACTTTAAAATACCTTCACTAATTAAAATTGTCCACTTCATTGTATTAGTTTCTATTGTTGAATGTTTATTTGAGCTTATCACATTTATTAGTCTCCTAAATTCAGAATTATATAGATTATAACTTGGAATAATATACAATATGAAAGCCCTAAATTTAAATCAAAATTTATGATAAGAATGATTTATTATAGCCAAATACTAATTGTTACTATATTTTCAAAAATCTTTCATTTGTAAACAGAATATATTTTAAATCAATATTCAAGAATGAAAATATTTTATTCACTTTGATGAACGCGTTGGGATGAGAACTAGAGAGGAAGTTCTTTGGTAGACTTTGGTTTCGTTTTCTTCTGGGACTTGTTTAACGGAAGCGGAATTTTCCAAACCCGATTCTTTAATGATTTCTTCTGTTCTATTTATTTTATCTTTTACCTCGAATTCGTCTTTGCACTTGAACAATCTTAGAATGAAGTGGATGATCATCCCACCAAGCGCGAAGGCGATATCGATGAGCCACGTTTACCAGGTGATGCCGTACAGCTTCTGGTTCCCGCACTCAGCGGAGGCCGAGGAGCAGTCGAAAATGGCGAATACGTGTCTTATTCCTGGCACGAACATGATGATGCACTGAAGCGCGACCGTTACAACTATGACGATCTAGAACAGTGTGCACTGTAAAATACCCTGGAAAACGTTAAGTTCGTTGTTAAAACGACGTGAATTAATTTCATTTATAACTTAAGCGAATATGAAGAAGTTGTAAATAGAGGTGTATCTGTACTCGATCTTCTTCTCATCTTAAAGACCCTCTGGAGTCATGATGACCTTGTCGCCGAAGCCCTTGAACAGCATTAGGAGCAACACGAGCAGCTGGTAGGCGGACATGCCGAGGATGTTCCTGAGCATGCCTGGAGTGATGATACTAGCGTTTCTCTTGACTGGGAGGTGGTCCAGAATGTCGACGGTTGGGCCTTCAGTAGCTAATGCTAGAGAACCCAAAGAATCCATGATCAAGTTCACGTAAAGCAGCTAGATCGAAGTCAACGGAGACTCGCTGAACACGGCAGACCCGAGGAAGGCGATGATCAGGGCCACCACGTTGACGGTGAGCTGGAACTGGATGAACTTCCTGATGCTGGCCAGCACGGCTCTACCCCAGCGCACGGCCTGGACGATGGAGCAGAAGTTGTCGTCGAGGATGACGATGTCGGAGGCCTCTTTGGCGATTTCGGTGCCGGCGATGCCCATGGCCAGGCCCACGTCGGCTTCCTTCAGTTGCGGGGCGTCGTTGGGGCCGTCGCCGGTCGCGGCCACCACGTTTCCGAGGAACTTGAGGCGCTTCACGACGCGGTACTTGTCGGTGGGCTGGCACCTGGCGACGCAGCAGAGGGTCTTGAGCTTCTCGTCGAGCTGGGCGTCGGAGAGCTGTCTGAGGTCTTTGCCTTCGATGGCGAACTTGAGGATGTCGGCGTCGGGCGTGTCTCTGGCGATGATGTTGGCGTCTTTGGAGATGGCGACCGCGGTGTTGAAGTTGTCTCCGGTGACCATGATGGTGCGGATGCCGGCCTTGCGGAGGGTCTCGATGGCGCCCGGCACTCCGTCTCTGAGCGGGTCCTTGATGCCGACGAGGCAGACGAAGACCAGCTCGGACTCCATGTTCTCCTCCAGCTTCTCGAGCACGTCGCTCTTCTCGGAGAAGCTCTTGTAGGCGCAGATGAGCGTGCGCATGGACTTGTTGGCGTAGCTGGAGATCTGGTCCAGGATCGAGTTGCGGACGGCGTCGTCGATCCGGGAGACCGCGTTGGTGTTCGGGTCCAGGTACGAGACGCACCTCTGGAGCATGATTTCGGAGGCGCCGCGGATCATGTTCACGAACTGGCCCTGCTGTCTGAGGGCGGGCACGGCGTCGGCCAGCTGCGGCACGGGCTGGAAGGTGTCCAGGTCCACGAGCATGGAGGCGCGCTTGCGTTCGGACGAGAAGTCGAGCTGGTGCACGACGGCCTTGTCGACCTGGTCTCCGATGGTGAGCCCGGCCCGGACCCTCTCGTAGTCGCACTCGTAGAGGTCTCTGGAGAGCATGAGGAAGGCGCCGGTGGTCTTGGCCCCGATGACCTTGTTTCCCTCGAGGCGGCAGTTGTTGGTGAAGGAGGTGTTGAGGCACATCACTTTCTCGTAGTAGCTGAGACCCTGTCCCTTTCTGGCGGCGGCGAGGACGGAGACCTCGTCCTGGGTCGAGGCGGGGTTCCAGAGGTGGGTGGCGTGCATCTCGTTCTTGGTGAGCGTGCCGGTCTTGTCGGAGCAGATCACAGACACGGAGCCGCAGGTCTCGCAGCTGTTGAGCTTGCGGACGAGGCACTGGTCCTTGAGCATCTTCTTCATGGAGTAGGCGAGCGAGATCGTGACGGCCAGCGGGAGCCCCTCTGGGATGGCCACGACGATGATGGTGATGCCCAGGATGAGGAAGCTGATCCACTCGGTGTAGTTCTCTTTGTCGCTCTGCTTCCCGTCCACGAAGAACTTGATGATGAGGACCAGGAAGGTGAGCACGGCCATGAAGATGCCGAGGTAGCCGATCTTCTTCACGATGGAGTTGAGCTTCTGCTGCAGCGGGGTGTCTTCGTCGTTCTCTTCTCCGAGGGCCAGCATCATCTCTCCGTGGATGGAGGTGACGCCGACGGCCGTGACGAGCATTCTGCCGGAGCCCTCCTGGACCAGCGAGCCGGACACGATCCATGGCTTCTCGGCCGTCTTCTGGAGCATCTGGGTCTCGCCGGTCATCTGGGACTCGTCGAACTTGATGAGCTGGGTGGTGGTGATGAGGCCGTCGACCAGCACCTGGTCTCCCTGGTTCAGCACCAGGACGTCTCCCACGACCAGGTCGTAGATGGAAATGGAGGTCTGCTGGCCGCCGCGCACCACCTGGACGTCTCTGGCTTCTTTCACTGCGTTCAGCTTGCGGAACTGCTTCTCTTTCTGGTAGTCGTTGGTGGCGCCCACCATGCTGACGACGATGACGGCCACGATGATGGCGATGCCGTCGATGTAGCCGCCTTCTTCTCTCTCTTTCTTCACGGCCGAGCCGATGATGATGGACACGCAGGCCGAGACGAGCAGGATGATGAGCGTCGGGTCTTTAAATGTCCCGAGGTAGATCTTCCAGAAGGGCTCGGGCGGCCTCTGCGGAATCTTGTTGATGCCGAACTTTTGGCGGTTTTCTTCGACCTGCTTCTGGCCGAGCCCGTTCGCCGTCGTCGAGCCCAGCTTCACTGCCAATTCGTGCGGATCCGTCGCTTGCCTGTCTTTAACAATTTGACTGTATTCATTTGTTTGAACTTTTTCTTCAGAATTGAGCTTTGTGCTCATAAATTTTATGGGGATGTGAAAAATAATATTTTGATATTTAAATATGTAATTTATAACATATCATTAATTCAGGAAAAGATATATCGAGATATTCAATGTAAAAAGTAAAAGTCACATAATTAGTATCTTGCACCATAATCTATTTTTGTTCAAGAAATTTATTTAAAAATCACAAAATAATTTTGGCGCAATTAAGTAACAGTCTTAAAGAGCCGTTTTCTGCTTTGTTTACATCAGTATCTCAAATAACATTGTGTTTTCATCTTATTTAACACAAATTAATAGAATGACCATCAAGTAATAATACTAAGACTTATACCTGAATGTACGATATTTGTATTGTTTTCTAAAATCAATTTGTTAGCTCGCAATTGTAGTTATACTAAATAAGGAATAAAATAGTGAGTCCCAAATGATATTTGGTAAGAGAGTGTATGTTTTTTGGATTACAAGGTAATACCATTCAATAATGCTAAACAAAAGAATAAAATAGTATTAAAGATTGCGAATCAGGAATCATAATATAAGTTACAAAATTAAGGTTAAGGTGCGTTTTTGCATTTTTAACGAAATTAGACGCAGTACGAATTTTATGAACATATACTACATAACCTCGAATTGAGACACCCACCTTGAGACACCCTTGTTCGAATACAGACACCCAAGCAGTTTTCAAAAATGGCCAGGGTGTCTATAAGTGAGAGCAAATCTGGCCCAGTTTGGTATATTTCTTGTGTTAGATTTGGTTTTCCATTTCAGTTACAGATTTATTCTGAAAATTATATCAAATTTCTAGTTTCTTGATCTAATTTGCATAAATTACCATTATATAGAAGATTAAGTAGCATATAATTTATTTTTATGGTCAAACAAAGCTCAAAAAAGATTAACATAAAGTTAAATTCACTTACAACAAACCTCTTTTGCAGTTCAGTTACAGACACCTTTACTATAAAAAATCGAAGGTGTATGTATCTGAGCACTTCGGGTGTCTGTAAGTGAAGAGGAGTGGGTGTCTCAATTCGAGGTTATGTAGTACGTTAAAAAACTTGAAAATTGATTTTTGTATAAAATACAACTTGAAAATAACTCATTCGGATCATATATTTAATATATAACGTAATTTTACTATAATAATTACATTTTTCCACTTCAAATGAAGGAAGTATCTATGTCTTTACTGTAGTTGCATAATTTCTTGTAGATATCTGATATTTAACTTGAGCCTGCGTTATAATAAGTTAACAACCAGGATATAAACAAGCTTCAATCATAAATAGCGTAATTCAAGTCCGAATTTCAGAAAGTTACTAAAAATATTCCCCTTCCGATGCAATCACATCAGTTTGATCACATCTAGCAGAGCAATTGTATACCACTACCAAATTTTGAAAAGTGCTAAGCAAATCCTACAAATCCTGAAAACAGTTCTGAACTATTGAACAAATTTAAAACGTTCCCAAGCAACTTCATAAACGAAGCTGAGCACTTAGTGAACTATATCGAAACGAATATGGACAGTTTCCAAAGTATCGTCGCAGCAAATCAAACGAACATTGACATCAAAGCACAATTATTGCAAATGCAGAAAAATATCGATAAAATAACCGTTCAAATCAAAATGTTCAATAACGACATCTGAACAAATAGTGAAAATTTATTACATATTTATTACAAGAAAATTGGTAATATTATGGACAGAACGTTTTTTCAAGAGACTTAAATGTTATTAATTTACATTTTAAGAATCTATCTCTTTTAATTTATCGTTTCAACTCTAAAAAACTATAAATTTACCACCATAAATAGAATTTCAAAATTGTACATCAATGATGTAGCATCATCTAATTGAACAATAAAATATGAGTTTAATATCTTCAAATATTAATATTTTAACATTGTATATTTACAATTATATATTCATACACACTCTAACCAATATAAAGAATTCATTTATAATAAAAAAGTATAAAACTATGTTATCATCAGTCAGTTATTTACACTAATGTGGTAGAATTTACACAATTCTTTGTGTCAAGTCACCCAATTAATAATCATGTTTACTATAAGATAGATATTTATAATTGGATTCCACTTCAAATGAATAGTTAAACAAACGGAAAGGAACTTAGCTAAATTGTTAAAGACAGGCAAGCGACAGATCCGCACGAATTGGCAGTGAAGCTGGGCTCGACGACGGCGAACGGGCTCGGCCAGAAGCAGGTCGAAGAAAACCGCCAAAAGTTCGGCATCAACAAGATTCCGCAGAGGCCGCCCGAGCCCTTCTGGAAGATCTACCTCGGGACATTTAAAGACCCGACGCTCATCATCCTGCTCGTCTCGGCCTGCGTGTCCATCATCATCGGCTCGGCCGTGAAGAAAGAGAGAGACGAAGGCGGCTACATCGACGGCATCGCCATCATCGTGGCCGTCATCGTCGTCAGCATGGTGGGCGCCACCAACGACTACCAGAAAGAGAAGCAGTTCCGCAAGCTGAACGCAGTGAAAGAAGCCAGAGACGTCCAGGTGGTGCGCGGCGGCCAGCAGACCTCCATTCCATCTACGGCTGGTCGTAGGAGACGTCCTGGTGCTTCGATGAGACGCGAAATTAACAGATCGACGGGCTCATCACCACCACCCAGCTGATCAAGTTCGACGAGTCGTCCATGACAGGCGAACCCCAGATGATGCTCAAGACGGCCCAGAAGCCCTGGATCATCTCAGGCTCGCTCGTCCAAGAAGGCTCCGGCAGAATGCTCGTCACGGCCGTCGGAAAGAGCTCGATCCACGGCGAGATGATGATGGCTCTCGGAGAAGAGAACAACGAAGACACGCCGCTCCAGCAGAAGCTGAACCAGATCGTGAAGTACATCGGCTACGTGGGGTCCGTGAGCGCGGCCTTCACCTTCATCGTGCTCATCATCAAGTTCTTCGCCGCCGGAAAGCAGTCCAACAAGGAGAACTACACCGAGTGGATCAGCTTCCTCATCCTCGCCATCGCCATCATCGTCATGGCCATACCAGAAGGCCTTCCGCTCGCCGTCACGATCGCCCTCGCCTACTCCATGAAGAAGATGCTCAAGGACCAGTGCCTCGTGCGCAAGCTGAACAGCTGCGAGACCTGCGGCTCCGTGTCCGTCATCTGCTCCGACAAGACCGGCACGCTCACCAAGAACGAGATGCACGCCACCCACATGTGGAGCCCGGCCGCCGTTGAGGACCTCGTCAGCGCGATGGTGAGCGACAAGAAGTCCAAGCCCCTCTCCTACTTCGACCGTGTGATGTGCTTGAACACCTCCTTCACGAACAACTGCCGCCTCGAGGGAAACAAGGTCGTGGGCGCGAAGACCACCGGCGCCTTCCTCATGCTCTCCAGAGACCTGTACGGCTGCAACTACGAAGAAGTCAGAGCCGGCCTCACCATCGAAGACGACGTGGACAAGGCCATCGTGCACCAGCTCGACTTCTCCTCCGACAGAAAGCGCGCCTCCATCCTCGTGGACCTGGACGTGTACCGCCCCTCCAAGCTGGTCGAAGAAGCCGCCGCGGCCCTCAGACAGCAGGGCCAGTTCGTGAACATGATCCGCGGCGCCTCCGAAATCATGCTCTCCCGCTGCGTGCAGTACCTGGACCCGAAGACCAACGCGGTCTCCCGGATCGGCGGCATGGGTCGCGACTCGATCCTGGACCAGATCTCCAGCTACATAACAAGTCCATGCGCACAGCTCATCTGCACCTACAAGAGCTTCGAAGGCGGCATGCTCGAAGCTGGGAGAACATGGGATCAGGCTGGTCTTCGTCTGCTCAGTAATCAAGGACCCAGCCCGCTCAGAGACCGAGTGCCGGGCGCCATCGAGACCCTCCGCAAGGCCGGCATCCGCACCATCATGGTCACCGGAGACAACTTCAACACCGCGGTCGCCATCTCCAAAGACGCCAACATCATCGCCAGAGACACGCCCGACGCCGACATCCTCAAGTTCGCCATCGAAGGCAAAGACCTCAGACAGCTCTCCGACGCCCAGCTCGACGAGAAGCTCAAGACCCTCTGCTGCGTCGCCAGGTGCCAGCCCACCGACAAGTACCGCGTCGTGAAGCGCCTCAAGTTCCTCGGAAACGTGGTGGCCGCGACCGGCGACGGCTCCAACGACGCCCCGCAACTGAAGGAAGCCGACGTGGGCCTGGCCATGGGCATCGCCGGCACCGAAATCGCCAAAGAGGCCTCCGACATCGTCATCCTCGACGACAACTTCTGCTCCATCGTCCAGGCCGTGCGCTGGGGAAGAGCCGTGCTGGCAAGTGTGCGAAAGTTCATATAATTCCAAGTGACTGTAAACATAGTCGCTTTGGTGATAGCCTTCATCGGCTCGGCTGCCTTCAGCGAGTCTCCGTTGACTTCGATTTAACTCTTATATGTCAATCTCATCATGGATTCTTTGGGTTCCTTGGCTCTTGCCACCGAAGGTCCAACGAAAGATATCTTGGATCATCTGCCGGTCAAGAGAAGCGCGAGCATCATCACCCCGAGCATGCTCAGGAACATCCTCGGCATGGCGGCTTACTAATTATTCGTGCTCTTGATCATGCTCTTCAACGGACTCGGCGACAAGGTCATCATGACTCCGTCCCACCTCTCAGAGGAGATGCAAATCCACTACAGGTACACGTCCATCTACAACTTCTTCATTTTCGCCCAAATACTGAACGAGATGAATTCCAGGAAGCTTAACAGCGAGGTGAACATCTTTGAGGGCTACTTCCACAACTTGATCGCCCCTTCGGTTTTGTGCTGCACGGTCTCGCTTCAGTGCGTGATCATGTTCGTGCCAGGAATCAGGAAGGTGTTCGCCATTTTCGACTGCTCCTCGGCCTCTGCCGAGTGCGGGAACCAGAAGCTGTACGGAATCACCTGGTAAACGTGGCTCATCGACATCGCCTTCGCCCTCGGCGGAATGATCCTCCACCTCTTCATGCGCATGTTCAAGTGCAAGGATGAATTCGAGGTCAAAACTGTTGCAAAAGTTGAGACCAAAAAGGGAACTGAGGACAGCCAAGTTCACTACACAAACGAAAATGTTTAGAGTTTGCAAAGGCATAAATCGCTTGTGTTGGTTCCGGCCACAATATGAAAGGATATATTCATTTGATATTTTGACACTTTACTTGGAATTAATATTAAATGACTCATGTAACTGTAATCTTATCAAAAATATTAAGGAATCATTTTTATCATCTCATCAATCAATCCACATTCTTGGAATTAATAAGAAAGACATCACTCCGTAAATTACGTCTATACTGGTCACCATTTTTCTCTGATGATCACATTTCCTTTCCTTTCTAAACATTCTTGGAATTAATATATTTATCTTTTTACATTAGTAGTATTTAGACTGGTATATAATAGCATTTACAGAAACAAATTAACAGATAAAAATAGATAAAACCTAAGTTACAGGTAAACAGAGATATAAGGAGATTTGTACATTATAAAGAAATAAATAATACACGTAATAAATAAAATGACTCACTTAACTGTAACCTTATCATCAGTACTAAGGCTCAATTCAATCATTCCATCTTCATCTCATTAATCATGACTATCCACAAATCCAAACTCAGTTACACATAACGTTACCTCAAAACTAATCTCAACATCATACCTCATCTTCTAGGATTGTCACTCTGAATAGCCTCCTCAGACAACCTAAGTTAGTTCGGCACTTGAACTAACATTGTTGACCTCGGAAGTTATCTTTGTAACTATCTTTGGGATGGCTGGTATGAATCTTGGGACTAGCGTATCAGCGGCAACGCGTAGTGCTTCTAAGTTTAGAGCAGGGAACAATGTCATAACTCTTTAATCAGTTTCTTCCTGTTCATGCTCATTTACTCTTGAAAGCGAAATCTCTGCAATATATTAACTGCATAAAATCTGTGTTTGTAAATAATGAATAATACACGTAATATAATAATAAGTATATAAAATAATTATACATTCTCCTAGAAAATTAACTAATATATCATTAATTACCAAAATAGCGCATATCATTTTGTATCTACAATTTTCTAGAACACAGTTTTCTTTGATAAATACTCAGGTCTAAGCATTATGCGAATTCTACCACTCCACATCACTAAATGTAGAATTAACAACAATTAGGTTTGATTGTTAAAGACAGGCAAGCGACGGATCCGCATGAATTGGCAGTGAAGCTGGGCTCGACGACGGCGAACGGGCTCGGCCAGAAGCAGGTCGAAGAAAACCGCCAAAAGTTCGGCATCAACAAGATTCCGCAGAGGCCGCCCGAGCCCTTCTGGAAGATCTACCTCGGGACCTTTTCGGACCCGACGCTCATCATCCTGCTCGTCTCGGCCTGCGTGTCCATCATCATCGGCTCGGCCGTGAAGAAAGAGAGAGACGAAGGCGGCTACATCGACGGCATCGCCATCATCGTGGCCGTCATCGTCGTCAGCATGGTGGGCGCCACCAACGACTACCAGAAAGAGAAGCAGTTCCGCAAGCTGAACGCAGTGAAAGAAGCCAGAGACGTCCAGGTGGTGCGCGGCGGCCAGCAGACCTCCATTTCCATCTACGACCTGGTCGTGGGAGACGTCCTGGTGCTGAACCAGGGAGACCAGGTGCTGGTCGACGGCCTCATCACCACCACCCAGCTCATCAAGTTCGACGAGTCCCAGATGACCGGCGAGACCCAGATGCTCCAGAAGACGGCCGAGAAGCCATGGATCGTGTCCGGCTCGCTGGTCCAGGAGGGCTCCGGCAGAATGCTCGTCACGGCCGTCGGCGTCACCTCCATCCACGGAGAGATGATGCTGGCCCTCGGAGAAGAGAACGACGAAGACACCCCGCTGCAGCAGAAGCTCAACTCCATCGTGAAGAAGATCGGCTACCTCGGCATCTTCATGGCCGTGCTCACCTTCCTGGTCCTCATCATCAAGTTCTTCGTGGACGGAAAGCAGAGCGACAAAGAGAACTACACCGAGTGGATCAGCTTCCTCATCCTGGGCATCACCATCATCGTCGTGGCCATCCCAGAGGGGCTCCCGCTGGCCGTCACGATCTCGCTCGCCTACTCCATGAAGAAGATGCTCAAGGACCAGTGCCTCGTCCGCAAGCTCAACAGCTGCGAGACTTGCGGCTCCGTGTCCGTGATCTGCTCCGACAAGACCGGCACGCTCACCAAGAACGAGATGCACGCCACCCACCTCTGGAACCCCGCCTCGACCCAGGACGAGGTCTCCGTCCTCGCCGCCGCCAGAAAGGGACAGGGCCTCAGCTACTACGAGAAAGTGATGTGCCTCAACACCTCCTTCACCAACAACTGCCGCCTCGAGGGAAACAAGGTCATCGGGGCCAAGACCACCGGCGCCTTCCTCATGCTCTCCAGAGACCTCTACGAGTGCGACTACGAGAGGGTCCGGGCCGGGCTCACCATCGGAGACCAGGTCGACAAGGCCGTCGTGCACCAGCTCGACTTCTCGTCCGAACGCAAGCGCGCCTCCATGCTCGTGGACCTGGACACCTTCCAGCCCGTGCCGCAGCTGGCCGACGCCGTGCCCGCCCTCAGACAGCAGGGCCAGTTCGTGAACATGATCCGCGGCGCCTCCGAAATCATGCTCCAGAGGTGCGTCTCGTACCTGGACCCGAACACCAACGCGGTCTCCCGGATCGACGACGCCGTCCGCAACTCGATCCTGGACCAGATCTCCAGCTACGCCAACAAGTCCATGCGCACGCTCATCTGCGCCTACAAGAGCTTCTCCGAGAAGAGCGACGTGCTCGAGAAGCTGGAGGAGAACATGGAGTCCGAGCTGGTCTTCGTCTGCCTCGTCGGCATCAAGGACCCGCTCAGAGACGGAGTGCCGGGCGCCATCGAGACCCTCCGCAAGGCCGGCATCCGCACCATCATGGTCACCGGAGACAACTTCAACACCGCGGTCGCCATCTCCAAAGACGCCAACATCATCGCCAGAGACACGCCCGACGCCGACATCCTCAAGTTCGCCATCGAAGGCAAAGACCTCAGACAGCTCTCCGACGCCCAGCTCGACGAGAAGCTCAAGACCCTCTGCTGCGTCGCCAGGTGCCAGCCCACCGACAAGTACCGCGTCGTGAAGCGCCTCAAGTTCCTCGGAAACGTGGTGGCCGCGACCGGCGACGGCTCCAACGACGCTCCGCAACTGAAGGAAGCCGACGTGGGCCTGGCCATGGGCATCGCCGGCACCGAAATCGCCAAAGAGGCCTCCGACATCGTCATCCTCGACGACAACTTCTGCTCCATCGTCCAGGCCGTGCGCTGGGGTAGAGCCGTGCTGGCCAGCATCAGGAAGTTCATCCAGTTCCAGCTCACCGTCAACGTGGTGGCCCTGATCATCGCCTTCCTCGGGTCTGCCGTGTTCAGCGAGTCTCCGTTGACTTCGATCTAACTGCTTTACGTGAACTTGATCATGGATTCTTTGGGTTCTCTAGCATTAGCTACTGAAGGCCCAACCGTCGACATTCTGGACCACCTCCCAGTCAAGAGAAACGCTAGTATCATCACTCCAGGAATGCTGAGGAACATCCTCGGTATGTCCGCCTATCAGTTGCTCGTGCTGCTCCTCATGCTGTTCAAGGGCTTCGGCGACAAGGTCATCATGACTCCAGAGGGTCTTTCCAAAGAGAAAAAGATCGAGTACAGATACACCTCTATCTACAACTTCTTCATATTCGCTTAAGTTATAAATGAAATTAATTCACGTCGTTTCAACAACGAACTTAACGTTTTCCAAGGAATATTCAAGTGCACTTTGTTCTTGATTGTTATGTTCGCTACAGTCTCTTTGTAATGCATCATTATGTTCGTGCCAGGCATTAGGAATGTGTTCGCTATTTTTAACTGTTCATCAGGCACTTCTGAGTGTGGGAACTAGAAGCTGTATGGCATCACCTGGTAAACATGGGTTATTGACATCGCATTCGCACTAGGAAGTCTCATAATTCATTTCATCTTAAGATTATTCAAGTGCAAAGAAGAATTTGCTGTTAAACCGGAGAAGCAGAAGAAATCCAAGAAACTTGACAATGCCAGCAATAATAGCGAGCTGATAGTTCAAAGTGATTGAAATAAAAAATTATGATAATCATATTTTCACTTTCATTGTATATTTTCCAAATTTATTTCATTTTATTTCTATAAATTCATCAATTTTATAATTTTCAATGTGCTATATATCAAGTCAACTGGTTTTTTGAGCTGATGGTATATGTGAGCGTGCTTCTGGCTGGAGAAAAGATATAAAATAGTTTTGATATATTGAGGTGAGGAAAATTGCGCCAGTTTCGGTGGTTTTAAGTGGTGGATATGGGTGTAGCAGCTTTAAATGCACGAATACATGGTTAAAATCTTTTAGAAAAAGTTCGAATCACACCCATCAAATTTCGTCGTTGTTATCAAGTATAAGTAATGTATCAAATGACGATGTAAACTCAAATGAACTCTTTAAAGCGTCTCTTTTCTACTTATTTACTTATATTTAAGGTCCATGGTAAAAGTTTTAATTTATATTTCTCACTTCAGCTTCAAAAGTTGCTCCTGCTTAAGAACCACCTGCTACAGAATACCGACTTACCGTTTAAGGTCACCGTTTTCACCCCGCGTTCGTTTAAGGTCAATAGTTAAGTTCAGCTCGTTTTATTTTGAACTTAAAAGGCGCTATTTAAGCTAATAGATTTGTTTCTGACCTTAAATCAAGCACTAGTTGTATTTAAGGTCTTATGTGGATTAAGTTCTGGAATTTAAGTCGAGTATTTCGGCCAGTTTCGACTTTAGCTCGAAAATGAGCGCTTTTTGCTGCTCGGAGAGTAAATTTTGCTCCTGGACCTATAACTGGTAAATGCTGAGCTCTTTGTTCTTCGCGTGAATTATCTCAAGTGACTTCTGCACTGACTGCTGCAGAAAACGCATGTCCTTGTCGTGTTTATTTTCCATTTAAATTGAAGCGGATAAAATATTATTTGTAAATTAATGAAATTAAATGTTTACTTAATCAATTCTAGGTTCTATAAATAATTAAAATGTTGAAAAATTGAGTATAAAAGCAAATTCATGCATAAATCCATACTCAAGTTATATACATGAGTATAAAATCGTCAGTGTAGTATAAATGTAGTAAAATTTTAGATTCTATTAAAGATTATCACTTAAAATCTGGTACAAAAACAACATTTGAGCTCTTGGTCAATTTATTTATCTTCTGGTCCTTCTAGTTCATTATTAATAATAATTTTTGCGAACTTTCTATTGTCGTCTTCAGCTAATCCTGCAAAACGCTAATAGTTTCTTCTATTTTTAATTCTGATTTTAAATCTTGTAGCGCTCATTCTCAATTTAAAGAGCTTGAAAATCCTCTAAACTAATATTTTTATTGATTATTTGATGCTTAGAAATAGGTTATGGACTATTGATATATTTATTATGTTAAATTTAAGCTACATCTCTTATTCCACTCTTTAAGTGATCTAATTCTATATTTTATTTTTATATAATTAATAAGGCCTAACTGAGTGACTCCCGTAAAAATTTGATTTCATCTGCCATTTGGTTTTACATGAATTTTAAATAGTATTTGAAGTGATATTCTTGTTTTGATAAGACTATGATATATAACATAACTGTCACATTTCCACGCCTGATAGATTAAGTAAGAAAAAATATTCTGCAGAAATGTCAAGTCATAATTGAATTTAAATAAATAATATCATTTAACCACTTTGAGCCCGTATGTGCTGAGGCTGAGTTCAGATTCTGCGAGTCCGTAGTCTATGAATTCATTATCTTTTGCGTTTGGAGTTCTTGAGAATTTTATCTTCGCATCATTTATATTTGTACCTTAAATATTATTTATTTTAACAGTGTCTGTTTGCACTTCTTGATCCCTTTTTTCTTTGTTGATTTCGGCGTCTATTTTGGTGATGAGTTCTTGAAGTTTTTCTTCTTTGATTTTGATTTGTTCTTCCATTTGTGTTGCTTTTTTGGCTATTTGAAAGTGCATTCTGAGGTTTCTGCTTGCGAAGTCTTCGTTTTTCATTTGTTGTTTGTTGAAGTCCTAAAACGCACTATTTATCTCAAATTACAATTAAGTATTTTGCGTTCCGTTTATTTGTTGAATTCCGTTCATTTCTTTGAATCTGTTAATTTGTTTGTTCTGGAATAAAATGATCTTGTTCAGTTCCGCTCCACTGTATGTTTTCAGTATTTTCTCTTTCTCTAGCAGAACGGATTGGAAGTCGTTCAGTTTGTTTTCGCGTTCATTCAGTGAATCTAGTTTGGAATTAATCAAATCTATTTGGGATTGCTGATTTTGTTTTTAAATTTGGAGCTCATGTTGTAATTGAGTGTTTTGCTCCCTTTGGATTTGAAGCTGGGCCTTCTCGCTGTTTATGTGCGAAATTTTCATTTAGAGTTGCTGTTCCTACTGCTGAGCGGTTGTGATGCGGATCTCGGACAAACGCTGTGCGAGAATCTTCTCCTCCAACTATTATTCCAATTAAGACACCTTGAGTAGAGCAGATTTCAAACTCTGCTGCAAATTATCGTTGTACTCAGTTTTCAACTCGTTCTCGGACGACTTCTGCTTGTTCAGCAACTCAGACTTCAAAATCTGTTACTACTTATTAATTAAATCTGATTTTAACTGATCAAATAACTGCACGGAATGCTATAACTCAGCCTGCTTTAACACCAGCTGATTCTACACAGACTCCAACTACGCAGTCGTGTAACTTAGCTGATCCTACAAACGCAGTGTTTCAGACTTTATCTACTTATTGTGAATCAAACGCTGCTCAAACGCGGATAACTCACTTTAAAACTAAGAAACCTAGGACTAGACAGATTACTCCTTTTGCGATAATTCCATTTATAACTAAGAATAAAATGTCGCAAGAGATAAATGAGGGGAATCTGATGATGATTGGGGTGGAACTCTTGGCTAGGTTCTCATTAGTGGTGTGGATAAATAACAAAATACAGTAATATCTGTGAAAATATATAACTTATGAATAAAATGTCAAACAGTGAAATATTATTAGTTATACCGAATATAATATAACTTTAACATAACTTTACTATTTGATAGAAGATATTAAATCTCAGAACACACTCCGTAAATTCTGGGGAATTTTCAGACTTAGAGAGTTAATACATTATTTATTTACTGCTCAAATTCATTCCAATTCTTCAATTTTCGACGGTTACTTCGTTTCTATTATTGTGTGTGTTTAATATAATCATCTTTAAAAATAGACGTAAAAATTTTACGTAAAAATTTTATTTGTTATATTTTACGGTAAAATATAACAAATAAAATTAGAGTCCGTTCACAAGATTCCGTGCGAGTGTTTATGAACCATTTTCATTTTCTGGTTGCTTGCGCTGTTCGTTTCAACTCTGATCACCGGCTTCTTAATTTTCTTGGGGAGTTCAGCTTTGTTGTTTTGTTCTTGAATTTGTCTTAAAAGTGGTTTTATTTGTCGGTGTATTGGGCTAAGAGTTTGTTTCATGGAATTTAAGAACTAATATATATTCTCGAACCTAAATACCAATAAAATACAAGAAAGTTTATGAAATTTTCGTTACTTGGATATGTAATAATTTTGTAATTTCATATTATAATGTTTAAAAGTTATAAAAATGCAGCTATTATGTTCTATTTTTTATAATAAATAATTATCAACGAACTAATATAGTATTTGTTCGAAATATTTGTTAATAGATAATCATTAATATGAGTTTTGTTTGAAATAAAAGTAATTAAAATAAATTAATATCAATTAATAAATATAATTATCTTCATTTTCCAATACGATATTTATATATAATGATATAATTGCCTAGTCGCATGTCTTATTAAATGTTAATTCAATGACTAGTTTCGCGGTATTTGGGCTCAATAGTAATAATCAATATATTAGTGATTCAATTATAAATGTTACAATAACGTATTAAATTATCTACGGTTCATTAATTTGTATGTAATGTGATATACGTATTAAAAGTTCAAATTTAATATATGAGGCAAGTGGTTCCCAAATATCTACTTTAATGCAATAAGCTATTAATAATGTTATTATCGAATAGTCATAAATACAATTTAGATTTAACGCTGTCACTTGTAGTGGTTTAGTTTTTAAATTATTAAAAACAGACCTCTTACTGTTTCAAATTTCAAACACAAATATAATTGGGTACAGTTATTAAGATAATATTGAAAATGGAAACTTTATGTCCTATACTTCATAAATATTTACAGTTTAAATAGAACAATTAATTATATGTTCAAACATCATATATGTTACTGGATCTAATAGCGTGTAAATAGTACTCTAATTTCAACCAATTATTACTTGCAAACGTGTTTGTAATTAATCAGAAGTAGCAGTTTATGGGAAATGCAGTGATTAATTAATTAATGGACAGGCTAGTGATGATGGGACATACATATGTAGTTTCCCATTCATATTTAATTAATCATAATGTATTTGTTCTGCTGGTTACATAATAAATAATACGAAATGTTTACACATTCTTAATGAACTGACTGTGTACAAAGAATCATTGTGTAAATTAGAGTAGTATCAATATGATAATTTTACGAATATTGAAACATATATAACTGATAATTACTTGAATTTATCTAATGTAATACACTAAAGTTAATAATTACTGTCAACTTCACTAATTTAGATTAATTCATCAACACAATAGCAAATACTTTCAATTGATACTATCTTAAATGGTTTGAATGAATCATTTTAGCTTTCAACAAAATCAATAAACAATGCATTTGTTAATTTGAATTCTTAAATTTAAACATAAATAGTATAAATTAATGACATATAATCACAATAGATTATTCAATTATCAAATTTATCATTATTAGAAAATTAATTACAATTACAATAAAACCAATTAATTAGCTTGTAAAATGGTATTAAAAGTTAGGAAAGTACAATATCTAGTTAGTAGACTTAAATATAAAATCTAATATCCAAAATTAATTTAATTTAATCTTAGACTGGTGGTGTATCATTAATGAGCGATGATGGTTGCGTTGCAATATTTAATATTTGTGCGGGTGGTGTGTGCTCTATATTAAATGGCTATATTAATACTTGTCAGGACTGAAGTAAGTGATCAAAGTATATTTGTATTTCATTTGATTTAGAATATATCTATTGAAATTTAAAAGTAATTTATTGATTTTGTTGATTCTTTACAATTACTTGTTCTCCTTAAGTAAATATACGACACTTTAAATACAATAAATCATAATTCTTGCTATTCAAATAGTTTCTAACCACATAATTATAATAAATAATGCATATTAGACTGGAAGCTCAAAATATGTTTTCTCTACCAAGATAACCGCAATTTAAAATTAAACAAATATGTTTATGCATTATATTACTGAGTTAATAGTGGTACCTAAAACTGGCACAAACCAACAAGAATGCATCAAAAGCATTATCCAGTGTATATAGTCTTATGATGCCTTATATATATGTTAATGATGAAATAACTTAAAATCGAAATTATATTATTATCCTTTAACTATTATAAGTCATATATTATCTATTTAGTGACAGAGAGAATGGCAAGAAAATAATATCTATAATTAATATTATTTTTCACACTTTTTCAAAGTTTGAAGATACACACATAAAATCTATATATCACTTCCTCAAGACGTCACATACAAACAGGGTCAAGTGTTTTAAAAGCGAAATATATGCTCGTATGCCCATGCTTTCACTTCCGAAACGGGCTCAGCCCCTAATTTACACCCATTCAGTAAATACCCAATAGGATCCTAAATATCCTATTTTATGAAATTTTATGATTTGAAAAAATCGAAGATGGAATAGTTGAATAGATCCATGCATTGTTGATAAAGTTACAATTAAATGACTAACATAAAATCATTCTTAACATTATGTATTGATAACTTATTGAAAAATAAGAGTGGTGACCATATTATACGAGCAAATGATCACCTAGATCACCGCTCTGAAAAATACAACTATCAAGAAAAGGATGGCTTCTGTCATTATTTGAACACTGAAAATATTACACCAATTAGTAACTACAATTCCGTGTATTCATAAGTTTAAAAGATTGTTAGTGAAAAATATTTCAATACTTTTTCATATATATACTAGAAACTATTTTCAATTATGAATCCTTTTCATAATATATCAGTAATTTGTTAAATTACCTACTATTACGTTTTCTATTATATTACTTTTACTATTCTAAAAAATATTCAATATATTCACTCTAAAATATACTGATGCATACATGTGCAAATATTGTCATATTATATAATTATCTTTGCGTTTAATGCATTCAGTGTGTTTGTATGTGTTTAAATTAGGGTTATCTGACAGATGCAGTCACTTTACTACGTTATTTTAGTTATCGCTAATATATTATCATATCAGAAATAATGAACGTCATGATTATTGTATAATAATACAAAATATATACTTTTAATAGCTCAAGTTTTACTTATACTTTCAAAAGTCAAAATAAATGCAAAACAACATGAATTGTGTCTGTACCAAAATATTAATGATATCTGATTGATATAATAGAAATAATACTATCACCAGCGAATCTATATTACCAATAGAATCAGATAATTTGTTACGTTAAATATATGTAGTTATACTATATATATATATATATATATATATATATATATATATAGTATTTTGACCCACTATTTAGACTACGAAATGTTATGACAGCGCACTGTTAACTGCGCTATGGTAATTTACTAAAAATTGCAGAAGTCATCCTTGAGTTGGAACGAAATTATACCGCAAAATCTACGAGTTGATGTTGTGCTAAGTACGAGTAAATTTCACTTCAAACATAATATTTTAGTTGATTATAATAGCATAAAGTATGAAAACAATATTAAGTACAAATTTAACTCATTTTAGCTTTATCCATTTACTGTGAGATGTTTTATTTGTTCTTCATAAATTCTTCAACAGTTTATAACATACTTTAGCCAAAACTATTTTAGACTTAATTTTAATTGTCTATAAGAGGTGACACTTACTTGTAGGTATAATACCAAACCAATATACAAGAAAGTTTATGAAATTGTACTTCTTTAAATATTTGAATACATAAATGTGACCATTATGCTTTTGGAGAAATACTTCGGTTGAAACGAAAATAATTAAATGTGAAATACTTAAGTATATAGGAATTATTAAACTTTACAATTCTGTTATCACCATTCAATATTTAACAGGTATAGTTACATTTAAGATATATTGACACCCATATTGTAGTGTATTCGACTACGAATATTACTTAGTGAATATTGTAATCATCTAGATTCAAAATCACTTATAACTATAAATAACTTTTCTCAATATATGCTTGTAACTTAAGTTTATTCATTGATTTTATATTAATAAAAACCTCTTTGTAATATACACCACTATGTAAATATATTTAATATATTATAAAAAAGTTATATGAATTAGTATAAATAATTAGAGTCCGTTCACAAGATTCCGTGCGAGTGTTTATGAACCATTTTCATTTTCTGGTTGCTTGCGCTGTTCGTTTCAACTCTGATCACCGGCTTCTTAATTTTCTTGGGGAGTTCAGCTTAGTTGTTTTGTTCTTGAATTTGTCTTAAAAGTGGTTTTATTTGTCGGTGTATTGGGCTAAGAGTTTGTTTCATGGAATTTAAGAACTAATATATATTCTCGAACCTAAATACCAATAAAATACAAGAAAGTTTATGAAATTTTCGTTACTTGGATATGTAATAATTTTGTAATTTCATATTATAATGTTTAAAAGTTATAAAAATGCAGCTATTATGTTCTATTTTTTATAATAAATAATTATCAACGAACTAATATAGTATTTGTTCGAAATATTTGTTAATAGATAATCATTAATATGAGTTTTGTTTGAAATAAAAGTAATTAAAATAAATTAATATCAATTAATAAATATAATTATCTTCATTTTCCAATACGATATTTATATATAATGATATAATTGCCTAGTCGCATGTCTTATTAAATGTTAATTCAATGACTAGTTTCGCGGTATTTGGGCTCAATAGTAATAATCAATATATTAGTGATTCAATTATAAATGTTACAATAACGTATTAAATTATCTACGGTTCATTAATTTGTATGTAATGTGATATACGTATTAAAAGTTCAAATTTAATATATGAGGCAAGTGGTTCCCAAATATCTACTTTAATGCAATAAGCTATTAATAATGTTATTATCGAATAGTCATAAATACAATTTAGATTTAACGCTGTCACTTGTAGTGGTTTAGTTTTTAAATTATTAAAAACAGACCTCTTACTGTTTCAAATTTCAAACACAAATATAATTGGGTACAGTTATTAAGATAATATTGAAAATGGAAACTTTATGTCCTATACTTCATAAATATTTACAGTTTAAATAGAACAATTAATTATATGTTCAAACATCATATATGTTACTGGATCTAATAGCGTGTAAATAGTACTCTAATTTCAACCAATTATTACTTGCAAACGTGTTTGTAATTAATCAGAAGTAGCAGTTTATGGGAAATGCAGTGATTAATTAATTAATGGACAGGCTAGTGATGATGGGACATACATATGTAGTTTCCCATTCATATTTAATTAATCATAATGTATTTGTTCTGCTGGTTACATAATAAATAATACGAAATGTTTACACATTCTTAATGAACTGACTGTGTACAAAGAATCATTGTGTAAATTAGAGTAGTATCAATATGATAATTTTACGAATATTGAAACATATATAACTGATAATTACTTGAATTTATCTAATGTAATACACTAAAGTTAATAATTACTGTCAACTTCACTAATTTAGATTAATTCATCAACACAATAGCAAATACTTTCAATTGATACTATCTTAAATGGTTTGAATGAATCATTTTAGCTTTCAACAAAATCAATAAACAATGCATTTGTTAATTTGAATTCTTAAATTTAAACATAAATAGTATAAATTAATGACATATAATCACAATAGATTATTCAATTATCAAATTTATCATTATTAGAAAATTAATTACAATTACAATAAAACCAATTAATTAGCTTGTAAAATGGTATTAAAAGTTAGGAAAGTACAATATCTAGTTAGTAGACTTAAATATAAAATCTAATATCCAAAATTAATTTAATTTAATCTTAGACTGGTGGTGTATCATTAATGAGCGATGATGGTTGCGTTGCAATATTTAATATTTGTGCGGGTGGTGTGTGCTCTATATTAAATGGCTATATTAATACTTGTCAGGACTGAAGTAAGTGATCAAAGTATATTTGTATTTCATTTGATTTAGAATATATCTATTGAAATTTAAAAGTAATTTATTGATTTTGTTGATTCTTTACAATTACTTGTTCTCCTTAAGTAAATATACGACACTTTAAATACAATAAATCATAATTCTTGCTATTCAAATAGTTTCTAACCACATAATTATAATAAATAATGCATATTAGACTGGAAGCTCAAAATATGTTTTCTCTACCAAGATAACCGCAATTTAAAATTAAACAAATATGTTTATGCATTATATTACTGAGTTAATAGTGGTACCTAAAACTGGCACAAACCAACAAGAATGCATCAAAAGCATTATCCAGTGTATATAGTCTTATGATGCCTTATATATATGTTAATGATGAAATAACTTAAAATCGAAATTATATTATTATCCTTTAACTATTATAAGTCATATATTATCTATTTAGTGACAGAGAGAATGGCAAGAAAATAATATCTATAATTAATATTATTTTTCACACTTTTTCAAAGTTTGAAGATACACACATAAAATCTATATATCACTTCCTCAAGACGTCACATACAAACAGGGTCAAGTGTTTTAAAAGCGAAATATATGCTCGTATGCCCATGCTTTCACTTCCGAAACGGGCTCAGCCCCTAATTTACACCCATTCAGTAAATACCCAATAGGATCCTAAATATCCTATTTTATGAAATTTTATGATTTGAAAAAATCGAAGATGGAATAGTTGAATAGATCCATGCATTGTTGATAAAGTTACAATTAAATGACTAACATAAAATCATTCTTAACATTATGTATTGATAACTTATTGAAAAATAAGAGTGGTGACCATATTATACGAGCAAATGATCACCTAGATCACCGCTCTGAAAAATACAACTATCAAGAAAAGGATGGCTTCTGTCATTATTTGAACACTGAAAATATTACACCAATTAGTAACTACAATTCCGTGTATTCATAAGTTTAAAAGATTGTTAGTGAAAAATATTTCAATACTTTTTCATATATATACTAGAAACTATTTTCAATTATGAATCCTTTTCATAATATATCAGTAATTTGTTAAATTACCTACTATTACGTTTTCTATTATATTACTTTTACTATTCTAAAAAATATTCAATATATTCACTCTAAAATATACTGATGCATACATGTGCAAATATTGTCATATTATATAATTATCTTTGCGTTTAATGCATTCAGTGTGTTTGTATGTGTTTAAATTAGGGTTATCTGACAGATGCAGTCACTTTACTACGTTATTTTAGTTATCGCTAATATATTATCATATCAGAAATAATGAACGTCATGATTATTGTATAATAATACAAAATATATACTTTTAATAGCTCAAGTTTTACTTATACTTTCAAAAGTCAAAATAAATGCAAAACAACATGAATTGTGTCTGTACCAAAATATTAATGATATCTGATTGATATAATAGAAATAATACTATCACCAGCGAATCTATATTACCAATAGAATCAGATAATTTGTTACGTTAAATATATGTAGTTATACTATATATATATATATATATATATATATATATATAGTATTTTGACCCACTATTTAGACTACGAAATGTTATGACAGCGCACTGTTAACTGCGCTATGGTAATTTACTAAAAATTGCAGAAGTCATCCTTGAGTTGGAACGAAATTATACCGCAAAATCTACGAGTTGATGTTGTGCTAAGTACGAGTAAATTTCACTTCAAACATAATATTTTAGTTGATTATAATAGCATAAAGTATGAAAACAATATTAAGTACAAATTTAACTCATTTTAGCTTTATCCATTTACTGTGAGATGTTTTATTTGTTCTTCATAAATTCTTCAACAGTTTATAACATACTTTAGCCAAAACTATTTTAGACTTAATTTTAATTGTCTATAAGAGGTGACACTTACTTGTAGGTATAATACCAAACCAATATACAAGAAAGTTTATGAAATTGTACTTCTTTAAATATTTGAATACATAAATGTGACCATTATGCTTTTGGAGAAATACTTCGGTTGAAACGAAAATAATTAAATGTGAAATACTTAAGTATATAGGAATTATTAAACTTTACAATTCTGTTATCACCATTCAATATTTAACAGGTATAGTTACATTTAAGATATATTGACACCCATATTGTAGTGTATTCGACTACGAATATTACTTAGTGAATATTGTAATCATCTAGATTCAAAATCACTTATAACTATAAATAACTTTTCTCAATATATGCTTGTAACTTAAGTTTATTCATTGATTTTATATTAATAAAAACCTCTTTGTAATATACACCACTATGTAAATATATTTAATATATTATAAAAAAGTTATATGAATTAGTATAAATAATTAGAGTCCGTTCACAAGATTCCGTGCGAGTGTTTATGAACCATTTTCATTTTCTGGTTGCTTGCGCTGTTCGTTTCAACTCTGATCACCGGCTTCTTAATTTTCTTGGGGAGTTCAGCTTTGTTGTTTTGTTCTTGAATTTGTCTTAAAAGTGGTTTTATTCCACTAGTATAGGATTAAGCGTTATTGGTATTTAACGGGGCTGAAAGTTGGTTGGAGAGGTTAATCTTAATTTGGGGCTTCTTCGTCTGACCAAGCTCTATTTCCTTCGACTTCTTACCCTTCTTCCTCTTGAGCCTGGCAGCTGCGAGTTTCTTCTTGTTGATGTGGTCCATTATCAGGATTGTAAGGGCCATAATTACCATTATAGCACCAACTACAATGTACATAGCAGTTTATGTTGTTTTATTGATGGCTACACAATTTGAATTTAACGCTTTGAAGTTTTCTGGGCATTTAACTAAACACTAAGCTTAGTTAAGGATAACATATGATTTTGGACAATTTGTGAAGCATAACTTGTTTTTCATAGAATCTATGAAATAGTATGGAGTTGAACTGGGACAATCTCTTTTTTAGCATTATTATGAAGTGGTATCTACAGTAGAATTTTCTTAACACTTGTGAACACAGTAATTATAAGGAAAACCGTCTTCTTTGAATACTTTTAATTGTGTTGTTATTTCTGAACAACTTACCACACATTAATTATAGCTAAACTAATCAGATACGTAAACATAAACCAGAGGTTCAACTCCAGATATTTCATCAGTACATGTTCTTATACATTTACCGCCTCTATATGTTTAAATGAAATATGACAACGTTTAGATTTTATAATCGTTACATTTTTTGAAACATTCGAATTGATATTTCCCGTTAACAACTGTTGAAACGTAGAAATTGCATGTTTTTGTACAGTTAAATACTCCTTTGCCTGGAATTTATAAGTCAATCATGTCGCATGATACGTTAGTTTCAACACATGTCATGTTCCAGTTCAAAAAACCCTTATCACATTAAGCTACACACATTTGATTGTTTATGAAGGGAGTCGCTAACGGACAGGTTTTAAGACACGCTTTAGAGTCTGCTTAATCTTAGATGTAAACGTTACACTCAGCCAGAGAATTAACGCACAACATGGTGTCATTGAAATACATTTTAGAGCTGCATGACTCAACACATTATTTGTTCTCAAAGAAGGATCTTCCTCCAGAGCAAGAAGAAACGCAAGTCATACCAGATGTTTTCATGTCAACCGACGAGCAGTTTACAACACACTCTTGGTTGAAACTGAAGGGTTTATCTGCAGGACACGCGGTAAAACACTTTTTCTAGTCTCCAACACGGAGGAAGAAGGGACAGCTCTTGAAATCACTAACGCACGTGTTGTTATTATTGTACTCGATGTACATTAAAGTTGGACATTTAGCCACACACTCTCTCACGTCTATGAATTAATTTGCAGAACAGGCTCCAACGCATTATTTTCCATTGCTCAGCATATTTTCGCAACTTGACTTGATTTAATTGCAAGATTATCTTCCTGTTGTTTCATTAACTTGATAATAGCATATGTTGTTGCATTCCTAATTTATATCATCGTATTTATACTCTCCTTCGCATTTATCCGAACAGTCTCCATTAATAAAGTAATACTTTATAGGAGTTTCAGCGCACTTACAGAGACCTTTAAGAGTTGGAGCATATTTATCTGTGCAAGTTGGAAGGCAAACATTTTCGGTTCCCTAAATATTGAAATAATTCGGAGTGCACTGCTCAACGCAGTTTCTATCAACGGTTCCGTTGTTGTAGTCGATAATAGAGGTAAATTTCTAATATCTTATACAAGAACGGACGCAAAATTGATTGTTGCTGTAGGTATCAACAGGGCAACCTGAGCTCGAGCAAATGAATATGCCAGTTTCTCCTGATGATTTGTATGTTTTGCAGTTTACCAAGTCGGTGAGGCTTTCGCATATTTTTGGAGCTGGGTATGTATCGAAGAATGTGCAGTTCTTCTCTGGGATGCACACGCTGCTAGATCTGTTCCACACGGTGCCAACTGGGCATCCTAAGCACCTCTTATTAGCTGCAAAAGTAGTCGCATCGTCAACTAGGTTAGTTAAGCACGTTGACAAATCATCGTAGCATTTAATTGAGGTGTACTTGGGGTCGTTGTTGTTAATGGTCTCAGTTCCGTTGAGCTGCTCAACTTTGTAATACTGAGTGGCTGGGTTAGTTCCGCACTGAGTGGAACAGGTTGCGTTGAACGTTCCGATGGCTTATTTAGCAGGGCACTTGGTGAGGCATTCGTAACCAGGACCCTGAACAAGTTTTAGTTCAGCGCACGAATAGACGCACTGGATAAGAGTATCAGACCACTTGTAGTGCTTGCATCCTTCTAATTCGCTTTAAGTATTTAATGCTTCTTCCTCTGTGATGCTGATATTGTGGCCCTCAACAGTTTTGAAATATTTGGAAGAGGATAGACAACGTTTGTAGTATGCATCGAAGAATTCATTTGGCAGGCAATACGCGCAAATACCAAATTCGTGATCTTCCGCCATGTAATCTGGGCACGCAGGTGAACATGTTCCATTAAGTTGATCGAACTAGCCTGTTGGACAGATTAATCTGCATTCTGTGCCGAACAATAATGGTTTCATTTAGTTAGTGAACGAATTTACGACAGTATCACAAGTTTATTAGGTTGTGAAGATGTTATTGAGGGAGAGAAGTTAATTATTAGCGGTCTTCCAGTTTGAGTAGGTTTTTGTCGAAACAGTGTTGAAAGTGGAACTTGGGGCAGATGATAGACACTGGTTATGATAACGCGGGTCTGGTTGATGGGCTTCGATTATTAATACTTAAATGAAAAAGTCACCGTTGCAATCGGCCTCGACTCCCGGAATGAGACACAAATTTGGCGATGATAATTTTATGGTACCTTCTGGACATTTTGATTCAAGAACACAACCAACATTAGCACCATTCATACGAAGGAACACGTAGCCTGGATCACAAGTGGTTCCACATGAAGTGGGAGATGAAAACTATGGTAAAGTACATGAGGACTTTGTACAACTTCCACTCAAAGATGTATAGCCAAGGTGAACAGGGCACTCTTTATAACAGATTCCATCAACATTTATGAACGAATCTAAACAAGTTGGTAAGCAAAGCGATTTAAACACAACTTAATTAACTAACGTACATTGTGATATTTTAACACAATTTTTCAATTTTGGATTGTAGATATCTAGATTATCGCATCTTACTGTTTTAACTCCATCAGCTGGGATCGCAAGGGCGGTGTAATCATCATAATACACGAATATCGCAATATCACCTGCGTGAATTAATAGGCCATCAACATCAAAGAACTTGGCTGTTTTTCTCTTAATAACGTGAGCCGCTTCTAAGTTTTTCACAAAGGAATGAAGATAACGTTTTTTATTTACCATGTCAGTCAGAATCTTGTCAGAATTAATGAAAACTGTAAACTCTTCGTTTTGTGAATGATTATGGAAGAGATATTCTGTTTTGACTAGACCATCATTGTTATTTAGTTTATATGTTTCTGGAGTTACTGACGTAGTTGTAAGCGGAAGAGCTGTTCCATCAAATAGATCGAGTAGCTTAACGTATTTTGCTCCTATTATATCTGTTGTAAACAACTTATTATTCACGTAGAACTGCAGTCCATTGGTTACGTTTTGGAACAATCTCGTATCACTGGTTGAAGTAATTGATCTATCACTTGATGCTGGAATAGCTCCAATGAGTCTAGATATATTGATATTGGTTTTTGTCTGATCACATGTGATGTTCACATAGCCAATAACTGTTACGTTCTCTAGCCTTCCATCCATGTTACTGAAAATGGAGAAGTTGGCATCGGTTTCCTAAACATCTAAGCTCACATTTACGACAAGAACAGCATTTTGTAATATTCCGAACTATTTTATATCGATAACTGAATAATTCGCGGAAGTTCCAGAAATCTCTTTATTGAAGCCGATTATATTAGTGACGGGGTAAGGCGCCAAATCAAGCTAACCATTAATGGAGCAAGGCGTTTAAGGCATCCAAATCCCACTTTTGAACATCATTCCACACTAGCCCATGTTGAGGGGGACGTAGTCGCGGCATTCGTATTGGTTGTTCACGAACTGGTCGGGTGCACAATGATCTAAGCACTTATAGTTAGCTTTCTGACCAATCACCTTCTGGACCCGCTTACATTAATCTGATCCAGGTGTCTCGCATTTATCTACGTTTTAAAGGTTCAGATACTGGCAGTTCTTGTTACAAATATTAGTTATTCTATCAGGATAAGAATCAGTGGGACATGTAGACAAACACTCAAATATTCCTAATGTTTATTACTCGTTCATAAATTCATGACCAGCAGGACAACCGTTGGGGTAGCATTACTTTTAAGGTGGTGACGTAGAAGTAATTACGTATTTATTACATTCTGAGCCGTCTTCGCATATTTTAATTTTATCAGTTGATTACGACCATGATTAGCAGGTGGCTGTGCAAGCTTTATTATTCCTATGATAATATTACCCTCCGTCGTACGCTCCCATGCACATGTGGCATACCCCGTACATACTTTGCTCGTAGCTGAAATCTGGGCACAGATCAACGCATTTTTCTTCTACGTTTACATCAGTGGTGATGTTTAAGCACGCTTACCTGCACGTTGACTGGTCTTTAATTGGGCAGTCAGATGACGGTGGAACAATCGAGTTTTCAACGCATTCTTTACTTATGAGAACCGTTCCTGAGCAGGATGCCTTGAAAACGCCAGTTGCGATTTGGTTCGCGTCAACTATTTTGTACATCCAGTGCGGTTCTTCTTCTGAGCAGTAATTGTAAAATCTTTAGGGGTTGGCTAGGCCTTGGAGAACCAGGAATTTACCTGGGCAGTCGTTTATAACGTTTGGTTAAGTGCATACGTTGCCGCTCTTCAGGGTCCCAAGAGGGCAGAAATCGTAACAGCCTCCTTAGAATGTCATTTAATTGGCAGAACAGACAGCAATGCATCCGGAACTTGATCCTTTTTACATTTATAAAGTGCAGTCATCGCATGCAAATCCGGTGCTTGGGGTCCCAGCTCCAAGCCAGTAGGGGCATCTGACGAAGCATTCGTTTTTGAAAGAGTAGAATCCGGTCGGGCAGGCTGGAACGCACGTAGATTAAAATATGAATTTTGGTGAGGCGCAGGTTGGAACGCATGATTTAGTTTAAATATCGTATAAGTTGGGGTGTTCGCAGATGACCATACGTGTATCCTGTCTGATTGCAACTGCTTTGGTGTTTTCTTGGTAAATGGTGAGGACAACGTCCGAGTCGCCGTCGTTGGCTAGTTCCAGTTCGTTATTATTTGAGTCGAACCTGCGAACGGTCATTCCTTTTGTTTCGTAGAATTTCTCCAGTTGAATTTGGAGTGAGTTCGGGTACAGGTCTTCGAAGGCGTTTATGAACTGGTTGTCAATCTTCCCGTTGTTTATGTATTTTATGGAGCTCCAGGTGGTTACTTCGAACGTGAGTCTTCGAACGCTGTCGACGAAGTCGTACGAGTCCTTTATGAGCTGGTCATAATTTACTTCTGTGGTCGGAATTGGGATTTGGTCGTCGTCGAACGTGGTCTGGAGTAGGATTGGTAAGGTAGTTTGCTAGTCAGTTATGCTCATATCAGCGTCCAAGTAACTGGGTGTGGTTGGTACTTATTTTTTGTTTATGAAGTATTTAACGGCCGAGCTCACGTTCCTGAATGTGAAATCAGTTTCGGTTGGGAAAGAAATGGTCGTGTTCATCCCAGAAGCAGCGTTACCGATGAAGGTGGAAAGGAAAATAGACTTAAGCTTATTTTGTTTTGGAACGCTGACGTTAATCATGCCCGAGAGGGAGATGTTATCCAATGAGCCCTGGAATGAGCCGAAAACGGAAACGTAGAGTGATTCAACGTATTGGTCTACTTCAATTGAGGCGTTAAGAATAATTATTCCGTTACTCAAAGCGCCAGAGGGACCAATATCAAGTAATTAGCTGTACTGGTTGTTATCTGCAAAATCCTGGCCCATTTGCACGGCAGTGACTACCGAAGCGTCAATGTCTGCGAAATCTGTAGAAGGAGAAAGGGCCGGATTCTTAATCTTGCTCAGGTTTAAAGGTGCGTCTAACAAGCAAGATTGAGTGGAATACCAGATTCTACCAGATAGCTGCCATTCGCAGGCTGACATCTGAGCCTGAAGCGAAAATAAGACAAAATATTCTATCATTAATTATGAGGAGTGGAACTTAATAAAAATAACTAATTTATGAAAAATTTATATAATATTTGTAATATTTTTATTTTGTGAAAGTTTAAAATACAATAATGTGTATTAGTGCTTAAATATCATGACATCGTTCATTATATCATCTTTCCGCTCGCGATTAGTGGATGAAAACACCTTCGGCTGCCGTCGTCTGCGTCCGTCTGGAACTTGACCGTTTTTCTCGAAAGTCAAATATCTCGATAAATATAATATAAGTCTATCTCACTTCACCTGCACTTTAAGCTTCTCCGCGGCCTTCTCGGCTTTCGGAACAGTCACGGTTAACACGCCGTTTTCGTATCCGGCGCTGACTTCTTGCTGCTTGATATTCTGCGGAAGTCTGAAGCTTCTGGAGAACTCTACTTGGCGGCGTTCTCTCATGTGGTACTTCGCGCCCTCCGTTTCCTTTTCTTCGCTTTGCTTTCCGCTGAGGCGTACGACGTGGTCAGGTCCGACTTCGATGTCGAACTGGTCTTTGTCGAAGCCTGGAAGATCGACCTTGATCACGAAGGCGTCGGCGGTTTCCATCACGTCGGTTCTGGACTGGGCGCACGGGGCCGGCAGTTTGTCTAAGAAGCTGTCATAGAACTCATCTCTGAACATTGGCATCAAAAGCATCTGGAGGAAAAGGAGGTGGCGGAAATCAAATTGATTCGATGAATTGATTTGGAGTGGAAGAGCTCTGGGATCGCTTCCGCTCGCGATTAGTGGATGAAAACACCTTCGGCTGCCGTCGTCTGCGTCCGTCTGGAACTTGACCGTTTTTCTCGAAAGTCAAATATCTCGATAAATATAATATAAGTCTATCTCACTTCACCTGCACTTTAAGCTTCCTCCGGCGGCCTTCTCGGCTTTCGGAACAGTCACGTGTTAAACACGCCGTTTTCGATCCGGCGCTGACTTCTTGCTGCTTATATTCTGCCGGAAGTCTGAAGCTTCTGGAGAACTCTACTTGCGGCGTTCTCTTCATGTGGTAACTTCGCGCCCTCGTTTCCTTTTTTCGCTTTGCTTTCCGCTGAGGCGTACGACGTGGTCAGGTCCGACTTCGATGTCGAACTGGTCTTTGTCGAAGCCTGGAAGATCGACCTTGATCACGAAGGCGTCGGCGGTTTCCATCACGTCGGTTCTGGACTGGGCGCACGGGGCCGGCAGTTTGTCTAAGAAGCTGTCATAGAACTCATCTCTGAACATTGGCATCAAAAGCATCTGGAGGAAAAGGAGGTGGCGGAAATCAAATTGATTCGATGAATTGATTTGGAGTGGAAGAGCTCTGGGATCGCTTCCGCTCGCGATTAGTGGATGAAAACACCTTCGGCTGCCGTCGTCTGCGTCCGTCTGGAACTTGACCGTTTTTCTCGAAAGTCAAATATCTCGATAAATATAATATAAGTCTATCTCACTTCACCTGCACTTTAAGCTTCTCCGCGGCCTTCTCGGCTTTCGGAACAGTCACGGTTAACACGCCGTTTTCGTATCCGGCGCTGACTTCTTGCTGCTTGATATTCTGCGGAAGTCTGAAGCTTCTGGAGAACTCTACTTGGCGGCGTTCTCTCATGTGGTACTTCGCGCCCTCCGTTTCCTTTTCTTCGCTTTGCTTTCCGCTGAGGCGTACGACGTGGTCAGGTCCGACTTCGATGTCGAACTGGTCTTTGTCGAAGCCTGGAAGATCGACCTTGATCACGAAGGCGTCGGCGGTTTCCATCACGTCGGTTCTGGACTGGGCGCACGGGGCCGGCAGTTTGTCTAAGAAGCTGTCATAGAACTCATCTCTGAACATTGGCATCAAAAGCATCTGGAGGAAAAGGAGGTGGCGGAAATCAAATTGATTCGATGAATTGATTTGGAGTGGAAGAGCTCTGGGATCGCTTCTGCGCGCGATTAGTGGATGAAAACACCTTCGGCTGCCGTCGTCTGCGTTCGTCTGGAACTTGACCGTTTTTCGCGAAAATCAAATCTCTCGATATATTTAATATAAGTCTATCTCACTTCACCTGCACTTTAAGCTTCTCCGCGGCCTTCTCGACTTTCGGAACAGTCACGGTTAACACGCCGTTTTCGTATCCGGCGCTGACTTCTTGCTGCTTGATATTCTGCGGAAGTCTGAAGCTTCTGGAGAACTCTACTTTGCGGCGTTCTCTCATGTGGTACTTCGCGCCCTCCGTTTCCTTTTCTTCGCTTTGCTTTCCGCTGAGGCGTACGACGTGGTCAGGTCCGACTTCGATGTCGAACTGGTCTTTGTCGAAGCCTGGAAGATCGACCTTGATCACGAAGGCGTCGGCGGTTTCCATCACGTCGGTTCTGGACTGGGCGCACGGGGCCGGCAGTTTGTCTAAGAAGCTGTCATAGAACTCATCTCTGAACATTGGCATCAAAAGCATCTGGAGGAAAAGGAGGTAGCGGAAATCAAATTGATTCGATGAATTGATTTGGAGTGGAAGAGCTCTGGGATCGCTTCTGCGCGCGATTAGTGGATGAAAACACCTTCGGCTGCCGTCGTCTGCGTTCGTCTGGATCTTGACCGTTTTTCGCGAAAATCAAATCTCTCGATATATTTAATATAAGTCTATCTCACTTCACCTGCACTTTAAGCTTCTCCGCGGCCTTCTCGGCTTTCGGAACAGTCACGGTCAACACGCCGTTTTCGTATCCGGCGCTGACTTCTTGCTGCTTGATATTTTGCGGAAGTCTGAAGCTTCTGGAGAACTCTACTTGGCTGCGTTCTCTCATGTGGTACTTCGCGCCCTCCGTTTCCTTTTCTTCGCTTTGCTTTCCGCTGAGGCGTACGACGTGGTCAGGTCCGACTTCGATGTCGAACTGGTCTTTGTCGAAGCCTGGAAGATCGACCTTGATCACGAAGGCGTCGGCGGTTTCCATCACGTCGGTTCTGGACTGGGCGCACGGGGCCGGCAGTTTGTCTAAGAAGCTGTCATAGAACTCATCTCTGAACATTGGCATCAAAAGCATCTGGAGGAAAAGGAGGTGGCGGAAATCAAATTGATTCGATGAATTGATTTGGAGTGGAAGAGCTCTGGGATCGCTTCCGCTCGCGATTAGTGGATGAAAACACCTTCGGCTGCCGTCGTCTGCGTCCGTCTGGAACTTGACCGTTTTTCTCGAAAGTCAAATATCTCGATAAATATAATATAAGTCTATCTCACTTCACCTGCACTTTAAGCTTCTCCGCGGCCTTCTCGGCTTTCGGAACAGTCACGGTTAACACGGCCGTTTTTCGTAATCCGGCGCTGACTTCTTGCTGCTTGATATTGTGCCGAATCTGAAGCTTCTGGAGAACTCTACTTTGCGGCGTTCTCTCGTGGTACTTCGCGCCCTCCGTTTCCTTTTCTTCGTCTTGCTTCCGCTGAGCGCGTACGAACGTGGTTTCAGTCCGACTTCGATGTCGAACTGGTCTTTGTCGAAGCCTGGAAGATCGACCTTGATCACGAAGGCGTCGGCGGTTTCCATCACGTCGGTTCTGGACTGGGCGCACGGGGCCGGCAGTTTGTCTAAGAAGCTGTCATAGAACTCATCTCTGAACATTGGCATCAAAAGCATCTGGAGGAAAAGGAGGTGGCGGAAATCAAATTGATTCGATGAATTGATTTGGAGTGGAAGAGCTCTGGGATCGCTTCCGCTCGCGATTAGTGGATGAAAACACCTTCGGCTGCCGTCGTCTGCGTCCGTCTGGAACTTGACCGTTTTTCTCGAAAGTCAAATATCTCGATAAATATAATATAAGTCTATCTCACTTCACCTGCACTTTAAGCTTCTCCGCGGCCTTCTCGGCTTTCGGAACAGTCACGGTTAACACGCCGTTTTCGTATCCGGCGCTGACTTCTTGCTGCTTGATATTCTGCGGAAGTCTGAAGCTTCTGGAGAACTCTACTTGGCGGCGTTCTCTCATGTGGTACTTCGCGCCCTCCGTTTCCTTTTCTTCGCTTTGCTTTCCGCTGAGGCGTACGACGTGGTCAGGTCCGACTTCGATGTCGAACTGGTCTTTGTCGAAGCCTGGAAGATCGACCTTGATCACGAAGGCGTCGGCGGTTTCCATCACGTCGGTTCTGGACTGGGCGCACGGGGCCGGCAGGTTGTCTAAGAAGCTGTCATAGAACTCATCTCTGAACATTGGCATCAAAAGCATCTGGAGGAAAAGGAGGTGGCGGAAATCAAATTGATTCGATGAATTGATTTGGAGTGGAAGAGCTCTGGGATCGCTTCCGCTCGCGATTAGTGGATGAAAACACCTTCGGCTGCCGTCGTCTGCGTCCGTCTGGAACTTGACCGTTTTTCTCGAAAGTCAAATATCTCGATAAATATAATATAAGTCTATCTCACTTCACCTGCACTTTAAGCTTCTCCGCGGCCTTCTCGGCTTTCGGAACAGTCACGGTTAACACGCCGTTTTCGTATCCGGCGCTGACTTCTTGCTGCTTGATATTCTGCGGAAGTCTGAAGCTTCTGGAGAACTCTACTTGGCGGCGTTCTCTCATGTGGTACTTCGCGCCCTCCGTTTCCTTTTCTTCGCTTTGCTTTCCGCTGAGGCGTACGACGTGGTCAGGTCCGACTTCGATGTCGAACTGGTCTTTGTCGAAGCCTGGAAGATCGACCTTGATCACGAAGGCGTCGGCGGTTTCCATCACGTCGGTTCTGGACTGGGCGCACGGGGCCGGCAGTTTGTCTAAGAAGCTGTCATAGAACTCATCTCTGAACATTGGCATCAAAAGCATCTGGAGGAAAAGGAGGTGGCGGAAATCAAATTGATTCGATGAATTGATTTGGAGTGGAAGAGCTCTGGGATCGCTTCCGCTCGCGATTAGTGGATGAAAACACCTTCGGCTGCCGTCGTCTGCGTCCGTCTGGAACTTGACCGTTTTTCTCGAAAGTCAAATATCTCGATAAATATAATATAAGTCTATCTCACTTCACCTGCACTTTAAGCTTCTCCGCGGCCTTCTCGGCTTTCGGAACAGTCACGGTTAACACGCCGTTTTCGTATCCGGCGCTGACTTCTTGCTGCTTGATATTCTGCGGAAGTCTGAAGCTTCTGGAGAACTCTACTTGGCGGCGTTCTCTCATGTGGTACTTCGCGCCCTCCGTTTCCTTTTCTTCGCTTTGCTTTCCGCTGAGGCGTACGACGTGGTCAGGTCCGACTTCGATGTCGAACTGGTCTTTGTCGAAGCCTGGAAGATCGACCTTGATCACGAAGGCGTCGGCGGTTTCCATCACGTCGGTTCTGGACTGGGCGCACGGGGCCGGCAGTTTGTCTAAGAAGCTGTCATAGAACTCATCTCTGAACATTGGCATCAAAAGCATCTGGAGGAAAAGGAGGTGGCGGAAATCAAATTGATTCGATGAATTGATTTGGAGTGGAAGAGCTCTATTCAATAAATTTAGATATGAATGAAAAATATAAATCGTTAAATCGTTTTATCACATCATTCCACGGTTATTTTTCATTTAAACTTGCATTTTTTCAATTTGAAGTTTTTTGGGTTTGTTTTCGACCATAACTTCAACTTTTTTGGCGGTAGTGTGTGCAGCTTCTTTAATTTCTTATCTTTTTTCTTTAGGAACTGTGTAGTTAAGCAAACTTTCGCTCTGAGCAAGTTTTTGTTGAATATTAATTTTTATCTGTGGTTTCTTCGCTTGTCCCAGTTCAATATCTTTGGTTTTGATTTGTTTCTTAGCTTTGCGATTCTTTCTAGCTTCTGCTGCTTTCTTCTTGTTATACCACTCCATGAAGAGAATCACACCAGCCATGATGAGCATTACGATGGCAACGACTATGTACATCACCGTTTACGAGGTTTTGTTCACGACAACGCAAATTTGACCAGCAGTTTTGAAGTTTTCTGGGCATTTAACGAGGCACTGGTTCACATTGTAAATAACGTACGATTTCGGGCATGAGGAGTAGCAGAGCTTGTTCTTCATTGAGTCAATGAAGAAATATGGAGTTTATTATGGGCAGTCACCAAGTTAACACACGTTATCCTGGACCGATGACCCATCTTTACATTTTTAAACACAGAAGTCGAACGGGTATCCGCCTTCTCTGTAAAGGGTGATGTCTGAAGTTGTAATATTGTTACAGGTTGTTACACACTGCTTATAACTCTGAGAGTTTGTAACATAATAATATACTAAAGAGTCAGTACCAGTTATTTCATCAGTACATGTTCTGATGCATTTTCCACCTCTATTTGTTTTAATAAAGTATGTAAAAATACCAGAATTGTAATCAGCACATGATTTATAACACGTAAACTAATAAGCATTATTAACCACTGATGATACGTAAAAATCGCAAGATTTTGTACAATTAAATATCTTATTCCCTGGCGTGTAATTATCAATCATGTCGCAGGATGCACTGGATGTAACACAAGTCATGTTCCAATTCAAGAAACCTTTTTCACAGCTCTAAACACATAGCTAATTATTAGTGAACGGAGTAGCCTTTGGACATTTTTTAAGACAAACCTTGCTATCACCTTCTTATATATAAACTGAACATTCAGCTATATCTGACACACAGACCTTGGTATCATTGTAATATATTTTAGCTGTACAACCGCTTGTACACTATTAAAACTCAAAGAAGGGGCTATCTCCTGGACATGATGACATACAAGTAGTTCCAGATTAAACCATCTTAATATCTTAACAGTTCTTTACGCATTCTTAACCATTTGTAAATGGATTAGAAGATGGACACGATGCATAGCACATTCTTTAATTACTATTTCTAATAAAATAAGGACAGTTCGTTACTGAACCAACACAAGTCTTATTATTAGGGAAATACATTCCTGTATCACAGCTTATAACACATTGTTAACCATCTATAAAGTAAGTATCTGGGCATGCACCCACACATTATTATCCATTACTTAAACCAGAACAACTGGACATTATTTCATTGCAAACTTTACGTTATTATCCATCAACTAAAACAATTGTAAAGAAACAAACATTATTACATTCACGATTAGTTTCATCGTATCTATCATAATCTTTGTCGACACAAGAATCAACACAAGTACCATTAAATTTATATGCATTACATTTGCATAAACCTGTTTTTAACTCTACTTTATATGTAGGTGAAGCACATTCAGCAGCTGTTAAACATACATTTTCTACACCTTAAACATGATAGATCTTTTCTGGACATTCGTCTAAACATTATTTGGTAATGGTATTGTTGGCGTTTGAAACAACGTAAGTGTATTTCTAGTATCTAGCACACGATGGAACACAGAAATTACTCATATTATAAAATTCAGCACCGCATACAGTTTTGGAACATACATATTTACCATTACTGTAAGCTGGCATGTAAGATTTACAATAAGTTGGGTCTCCTGGTGTTTCACATATTTTAGGATTACTGGGGTAGCTATCGAAATAGAAACAAGATTCTGTTGGAATGCAACTAACATCGGAGCTGCTTCTGTTCCAAACAGTTCCTTCAACGCATCCAACGCATCTTTTGTTATATGCGAATGTTTTAGGATCATCAATTGGTTCTGCATTGCATGTGCTGAAGTTATCGTAACATTTGAGTGTTTTATACTTTGCTTCAATGCTTTATATGGTTTCTGTTCCATTTAAAAACTCAACTTTGTAGTATTATGTGGAGATACCACTTTATCCGCAGGATACATTACATGATGCATTCAAAATACTCAGTACCTATCCTTATTTGCAATTGGTAACACATTCGTAATTATCTCCTTGAACAAGCTTTAAGTCAGCACATGAGTACACGCATTGAACAATATTTTGGTCTGACCATGTGTAGTGTTTGAACCCCTTTGGATCATTCAATGTGTTCATGGCATCAGCTTCTAATAAACTGATATTATGTCCGTTAATTTTAACGAAATACTTGGCAGTGCTCAAGCATTTTCTGGTTACGTTGTCGAAGTACTCGTTTTCCGCGCAGAATGAGCACGTTCCGAACTCTTTGGACTCTACCATGTAGTTCGGGCAGGTTACTTTGCACGTACCGTCTTGGTTATCGAAGTGGCCATTTAGGCACATGAGCTTACACTCGCCATAGTCGTTGAACGGCTTCATTTGGTTTGAAGATGGGTTTATATCTGTGTCGCATGATGTTAAATTGTTGAATATGCTGTTGAGACCGAGGAATTTAGCATCAGGGTTTTTGTTAGAGTATGTTTTTGAGATTAGAACTTTGTAAGTGGAGCTTGGGGCAAAAGTTTAACATCTGCTGTAATAACGCTCGTCATCTTCTATTTTAATGAAAAGTGAGACCTCACAGTCTGTTTCCTGAGTGGGGATTTTACACGTTGCTTTGGAATTTACTACAAATGTTACAGTTCCTGGAGGGCATGAAGAAACGCATCCGAGAGTGACACCGTTTTTCGTGAGGGGGAAGAAATTTAGGTCACATTAAAAAGAGTTCGTAGCGATACATTAAGTTGGGGTTGCCATTTATCCAGTTGGACAAATATTATCAATGCATGATCCGTTGAATACCATGCCGAGGTGAATCGGACAATTTTAATAGCATTTGCCAAGGTAGGCTGTATATGTAGTGGTGGGGCATGTGGTGAGACATAAGGATTTATGTACGAATCCATTCTATTTGCATGCTACAAAGTTCTTACAAGAATTAGATTTTGGATTGTATACATGTTGTGTATCACACAAAACTGTATCCAAATCTGACGGTTGAGTTTGAGTTGATGAGGGGATAGCCATGGCTCTGAATTCATCAAAGTAAACAATAATTGCGGCTTCTTCGAAATTGCATTGAGCTCTTTAAGCCGAGAAATATTTGACTTCCATTTTTTAAATTGTAAAGGCAGTTTCAAGGTAACGAGTAAATGACTATATGTAAAACTTTTTCGATAGAACATTTGTCAATTCTTTTTCAGAATAAATCATTATAGTAAATTCTTCCACTTAGTCATGCTGATGGAACACATACTGAGATGCTACTAACTTTTATCCATTGCCTTATACATAAGTTTCAGGAGTAATTGTGCTTGTAGGAATAACAAGCGATTCACCATTAAACGCACCAACAAAATTAACGTTGTATATATCTGTTGTGACTTCAACAGTGTTCACAAAGAATCTTATATTGCTCGTAACGTTGACAAAAGTACGAATATCGTTTGAAGAATTAATAGTCATATCTTTATCTCGGTTTACGGCTCCAGTTAATTTGCTTAAATACAATTAAGTATTCTACAAGTTTGTTGTGATATTAATGTATCCAATAGCTGTAACATTTTCGAGTCTACCAAGAACTTGGCCAAATAAAGCTATGTAAGCTTCTTGATCATTAATTTCAATGCTTATATTAACGATTATTGCAGCATTTTACAAGATACCAAAATTATCAACGTCTATAGCGGTATAATAATCATATGAACCAGATTCTGCGTGTTAAAGACCAACAACATTAATGATTGGCATTGAAGCCATATTTAGTTTCCCATTAATTTCGCAGTTTAAAATAGGTTTCCAAACGCCACTTTTAAGCATCATTCCGCATTGTGCCAAGTTGAAATCTTTGTAATCAACGCAGCTGAAGTCCGATTATACAAATTAATCGTGTTCGCAGCTTGGAATACATTAATATGGTGCTTTATCTCCTTAAATCCTCATACAATCGGTTGTGTTTGGTTTCTCGCATTTGCTCATAAAGTCAGTAGACTTCAAATATTAGCAGTTTGCTGTGCACACATTTGTTACCCTGTCTGGGTACTTTCCAACTGGACATGCTTTCAGACACTACGTTTCAATATCAGAAATTATATTTTTGTAAATAAATTCTGTATCTGGACAGCTTGAAACACATTCGTTTGAGGTATCATTGTGAACGATGTAAATTGGACATGAACTATCATCTTCACAAACCAGAGGAGCACTTACTGATGTTTGAGACCAGTTTTTACATGAAGAAATGCATTTGGAGGTATGTCGGTGGTAAAAGTTACCACCATCGTAGTTTCCATAGCATATGTGGCACACACCAAAGGTTGGTTGGGGATAATTCAATGAATTGCAAGTGGATGAACATTATTGTACAAGATAACCATTATTGAACGTGTTTGACGTATTAATACAGGCGGATCTGCAAATCTTATTATCTTTTAACGGGCATTCGGTTGGTGTCAAAGTTGGAGTAGATGATTCTATGCATTAATTATTAACTAAAGCTGTTCCAGTGCAAATAGGCTTGAAAACTCTTGTTGGAACTATGCTGTTATCTGCTTTTTAAATAACAATGTTATAAAGCCAGCTTGGTTTTTCAGGGGAGCAAAAACTGTAAAATCTGCGAGGGTAAGTGACAGGATAACCCAACTCCAAAAAGTATTCAGAAGGGTCACAATTATCTTCACCTGGAGGTTCACTGCACTTATTAAATGAATCTGAAATTGTTCCTGGAGGACAGTAATCAAAGCATCCTCTATTGAACATAAATTTAGAAGAGGGACAAGCTGTGCAAGTTGTGTCGGACGCGTATTCACTACCGCAATCTTAACATATGTTGTTGCCACTTTGCGGAATAGCTCCTAACCATGTTGGACAGCGAATCCAGCATTCATTATTAAATAAATAGAAACCTTCTGGGCAGCTTTCAACGCAAGTGGACTGGAATATGAATTTTGTAATGCAGCTATCTACGCACTATTTACCTGTAATATCGTAGAAGTATGGGTATTCGCAAATTACCATAGGTGAGTCTTTTCTGATTGCGACTGCTTTGGTGTCTTCTTGGTATATGGTGAGTACAACGCTGGGGTCGTTATCGTTTGCCATTTCGAGTTCTTTTCCGGCGTCGTTGAATCTTCTGACCATCATTCCTTCCGTTTCGTAGAATTTTTCGAGTTGAATTTGGAGTGAGTTTGTGTAGAGGTCTTCGAATGCGTTTATGAACTGGTTGTCAATTTAATTTCCTTTTTTGTACGGGATTGAGGTCCAGGTGTACACGTCGAACGTGTTCATCTTCTGGTTGTCCGTGACAGTGTACTTGTCCTGCACCAGCTTCGAGTAGTCAACAGAAGCGCTTGGGACGTTGATTTCCTCGTCGTCGAACACCGTTTTCAGGTGCACTTCAACAGTTGTTGGATCTTGAACGATATTGTAACTACTGTCCAAATACGAGAGTTTGTTCATTACTTTCTGTTCGTTCAAGTAATAGCTCAGCTCCGTTTTAACGTTTCTGAAGGTGAAATCCGCTTCATCTTGGTTTGAAATGGTTCTGTTTAGACCTGGGCGGGTGTTCCCGATGAACGTTGAGAGGTGAATTTGTTTTAAATTCGGGTTGTTGATGGAGATGTTGACGGAGCCTGATATGGAAATGTTGTCTAGTGAGCCCTGGAAGGAGCCGAAAACGGAGACGTAGAGGGATTCAACGTCATTATCCACTTAGATGGAGGAGTTAATGATTATCAAGCCGTTGCTAAGAGCGCCTAATGGACCGATGTCGAGTAATTAATTAAACTGACTGTTGTCGGCCAATTCCTGGCCCATTTGAACGGCAGTGACCACGGAAGCGTCAATGTCCGCGAAATCCGTAGAAGACTAAAGGGCCGGATTCCTAATCTTACTCAAATCCAAAGGCGCGTCCAACGAGCAAGACTGAGTGGAATACCAGATTCTACCAGATAACTGCCATTCGCAGGCAGACATCTGAGCCTGTAGTGAAAATAACATGAAATATTATAACATTTGTTATGAGGAGTGGAAATGACTGCTATTGATACCCAAAAATAGTAAATAGGTCATGGGACAAAAACACAATAATAATGTAATTTGGAATCTGGAATTATTAAAATAACATGACTCAATCTGCATCTATCCAATTATTTAATATTAATAGCGATTATAAATAGTGATTATAGAATTAGAGTTTTAAAATATACACTATTAGCGTAGTATACAGTACAAAGTTACGAAGAGAGTTCTGAATACGCTGATGAGTATTAAGAATACTGAAACATTGTATATCATGTTTAATATTCTTCCACTTTAAAGTTTAAAGTAATATTGTTATTGTAAAGTAAATATAAACCTTTAGAAATTATCAACAACTCAATCGTTTATTTATCTTATAATGAAAAATATTGCCGAAACTAAATAATTATTAGTAAAACAAGAATACACAAATATATACGAACACACTAATATATTTGTAATTGAATCTATCACAAATTAAGTATTCCTGGAGTGAGTGCATTCTAGATTAGCAACATTCTTATGGGATTATTTAACCAACATAGCGCCTCTACAAATAATTAAATTATCAATATTTATAATAATTATTATTTATTATAAATGCTAAGCGACAAATTTCTGTTATATTATTAAAATCCACTCCCCTTCAATGAACGATTTATTTGTTAATCCTAAATCAGCCTCTTAGTAAAAATAACGTGATGATAAGAAATAGCAATATCACACATGGACCACATAAGAAGAATAAGATTTAAAAGATACCGTTACAAAATATGGCAAAGATTGGCAAAAAATTCATCAGTATGTTCTACCACACTTATAACCGGTTTAAATAAAAAATAAGTATTATACTCTAGTGAAAAGAACTTCAATGTCAGAGTCAAGTTCTAGATAAGCAAGTGACATTGAACAATCTAAACCAGAAGATAGACCAGAGAAAAAAGAAGAAAAGAAAGAAGAACTAGAGCCCTGGACTAATTTTACTGTTTTTGATCACCCAGACTTCTTGAATTTTGACGATTTTCTGAAATGAAAGAGTGAAGTATGTTAACTTTCTAAATTGGTTATAGCAATCAGTTCAAAAACTAAAATTCCAAATAGAATTCCAAATAGAAATAAACATATAGTTATAAAAGTTAACATATAGTTACAATAGTCGTCTAAGTCGAACTATATACTAGTGCTATAGCCTAGTTATAATTACAATATATATATATTTATAGTTTATACTTCATAACACCTTAATACACGTCATTTTATATATCGGCTCACTCTTTTGGTACATCTCAAAAACATCCACTCAATAATCGATTACTTCAATCACAGGAACATTTTAAAATGCTATTTTCATTTTAATGCGTTCTTTACACGTCATAATGTACATCATAATGTTCTAGAATACAATTTAAATGTTACAAATGTAAATATTATTAATATTACTTATAAACAATTGATTGTCTATAATCTGGAATATGTTATTTAGTTCTCATATTTTATTAATACCTTTGCAGTAACATACTTTAACAAGTATTTGTGAATTATAATATTTTAAGATTCTGCATAAGATTACAAGAATTGGTACGTCGTTAATAAGATAAATATTTAATGGTCACATCTAACAATTTATCACCTTAATATTAAATAACCGCTCCATTATTAAATGTAATTAGTAACCTATATTTTTTCGGCTCAGATGACGTTCTGCGACTGGTAGCTTTCCGGCCGCATATGGCGTCCGTCTGTAACGTGCACGGTCGATTCCACGCGTGACTTGGCTATCTATGGTTCCAATACAGTCCCAATAACTGCTTACGACACGACTGTTCTCACCGTTGCCGGCCTTGCCAAGGAAGAGTCCGGCGACGATGCCTTCTACTAATTAGTCGACGTCGGTCCAAACGGAGTTGTTAAGAACACCTTCATGGTGGTGAACGTCTCAATTTTACTTGATGCTGACGTTCAGAATGTTTACTCCTCTATTTTCGGTTCATTCTAAGGCGTTTTAGATAACGTTACAATTACTGGTTTTGTAAACTTCACCATACCAGGAGTAAACGAGTTGACGAACATTTTGCTCTCAACTTTAATCGGGAACGCGCGGATTGGAATTGATAGAACGAATTATGCTGCTGGATATGACGAAATATTCTCTTTCAGAAACGTCTCAACCGGTTTGAAGTATTTCATAAATGGAATTGAAATGAAAGTTGATTAAACGATCGGATCTATACACGTCACTATCGGTAACTGCCATGATTCCGACCAAATCGCAAATGTTAAAACATTTGCAACTCAACTGAGCTCAATGACCCAACTTCACATGGAAATGTACGAATTCACTGACGCGATCGCTCTAACCGAGTTCAAGATCTACACCTGGTTCGGCTTCCCAATCCGCTACGAGAACGACACCCTGAACAATGATTACGTGAACATTTTAGAGGATATGTACCCGGTTAGACTCAAGCTCAGCTTAGAGAAGAATTACGAAACCGAAGGCATGATGATCAGAAGGTTCGACGCGAGCAACAACGAGCTTTTGATGGCCAACGAAGGCGATGCAAACATAGCTTTAACTATTTACCAAGAAGATACAAAAGCTGTCGCCGTAAAAGATGGAAAACTTATAATTTGCAGAGGGGTTGACGTTTACGATATGGTTTTAGAAAAATGTATTACAAGATAGGAATGTATTTCGAATTCAAAGATGTTATTTTAATCAACGTGTGTCGAATAATGTCCTCCTAATTTTGTACTTTTTAATGGTGCTTGTTGGGTAGAATGTCCTTACTGGCTCGGGGCTTATAAATCTAGTTCTAATATATGCGATTCTTGTTCTGGATAATATGCATCTGAATCTGGTTGCGTTTCATGTAGCTCTGGATTTATTTTTGGCCTGGGGTGTTATGAATATTGTCCACTAGGAACAATTAAACCAATAACTGGAAATACTTGCAAATAACCTTCATAAAACTCGGATTGTGGAAATTATTTCGTTAATTTAGTCGGAATAGATTCTCGTTTTTACAGTTATTGTTCAAAAATTGCTCCAAAATGGTTGTATTAAGTAGTGTATCTAAATGGTTCTGTAAGTAATTAATATAAAACAGTTTGCTTAGACGGTCTCACTCTTCTCGGAAGACAATGTGTTGAAAATACTTTAGATCCAATCATTGAAACACCTTCTAACTGTCCAATAAAGGACGGTAATGATTGTAGAACCACCTGCTTGCAAAGTAATATTCAAGATATTTCAGCAACTACTGAAACTTGTACCAAGGATTGTTAAAATTTTAATTACGAAAATATGGATTTGGGTATTTGTCATTTGTGTTTGAGTGATATTTATGACAGTGGGACCTATTTTGATCGGAAATCGTAGCAATGCGTTAAAACCTGCGAGAAGTGGAGTTTACAAGGCGATGTCAAGGTGTGCGAGGACACCAGCCCAGATTTCTGCCCATTTTGGATAGAACATACTGTTTCATCAAAATAGTGCTATATAAAGTGCCCTGCTCAGTATATGACCGATAAATTTGCCCAACTGTGCGTTTTGTCATGCCCTTAAAATTACTACTATTACTACGAGTTAACCAGTTATTGCTAGGAATCTTGCGGCCCCTAAAATTACACCGCCTTGGAAATTGACAAGCATGCGACCAATATACGCTGTGAGGTTTCGTGCTCCTAATTCGACTAAAAGCCCTTCTCGAACGCCCACACCTGTGTATAATCCTGCGCTGACACATCAAACAAGTACCTAGACGTGAACGGGTTCGACTGCCTAAATAAATGCCCGTTTTACACCGAATAACTCTCAAGTTTCGTTTGTGTGAACGAATGCCCGTTGAAATTGTACTGGGATATAAAGGGAATATTGTCTTGTGAACCGAATTCGTGCACCACGAAGGTTAAAAACATCATTACTGGGTACGATTTGTGCCTAACACCATGCCCAAAGTTCAGAACGAGTGAGAACTTGTGCGTTGACGAGTGTACGTTTGTTGGAAGTGGAAATGTATGCTAGGCCACTTGTGGACCTGTGCTAGGATTCAAAATGGAAGAAATTTACGATGTAGCGTCTAAGATGTGCGTAACCTGCAAATTTTTCAATGTGCAGAACTTAATGTTCGAAAACACGCTGCCATGCGCAGAATCGTGCGAAATACCGCACTAATTCGTCGAACCAAGCAGATAATGCACCACTTAATGCGAATCAATGATGTACTCACACTAAATTATTGAAGGACTCAACGTAAGCGCATGTATTCTAACAGGAGCAAAATGCGATTATTATATCATGATTGACGGCCAGAAAGAATGCTACGACGAATGCCCAGACAACGCCAAGTTTATAGACGGGCAAGAATGCAAGACCTCCTGCGACTTCTACTATTCAAATAACGGATTATTCTACTGCACCTCCATGTGCACCAACCTCTACACGAAAGACGCGAACGGCAAGCTGGAGTGCTCGGACGCCTGCAAATCCAGCTACGACTTCCTGGACGGGAAAGAGTGCAAGCTTAGCTGTCCGTTCTATAAAACGAACGGCGCCAGCCTGTCCACCTGCATGGCCTCCTGCCCTCAGTTCTTCCAGCTCGACGCGAACTCGAATAAGCAGTGCCTCGCGTCTTGCGCCACCACTCAGTTCATCAAAAACTCGAACGAGTGCGTCGACACGTGCAACTACTACTCCTGGAACGGCGCTAACAAAATCTGTTTGTAGTCCTGCGCCGGCTTCTGGGCCATGTTCTCCGCCGACAATGTAGTCCCGAGATGCGAGTCCAGCTGTTCCGCGATGAACCTGCCCAACTACCTGTCCACCAGCTCTCCTCCGAACTAGTGCGTCCCTGGATGCGGTTCTTTGATCCAGGAGTCTCTCACCTCCACCAAGTGTGTTTCGAGCTGTTCGTCTCCGAATCTGTACAACGACACCCAGAACTCAATCAGCGTTTGCGTATCCACCTGCGTCGGGCCAAAGCGCCTGGACGCCAATTTGAACAGGTGCGACGAATCCTGCTACTACAAGATCGTGAACGGAAACAATATCTGCACGTCCTCAAAGACATCTTGTGACGCGGATTGGTTCGAAATCAAACACAACAGCTCGTCGACAGAGTGCACCAACGGCTGCCTCAACTTCGTGAGCGGCGTCCAGTGCCTGTCTTCCTGTCCGTCTGGAATGTACAGCGTCGACCAACTCACCGGCAAGAAGAACTGCGTCTCCGGCTGCCCGAGTCCCAACGTGTGGGCCATCGACCCGGTGTACCACAACATCACGAAGAGGTGCGAAAGCAGCTGCGCCAAGTTCCCCAGCCTCCCCTTCGTCAACAACGGCCAGTGCGTCGCCTCCTGTTCCTCCAACATCTACATCGACGCCACCAAGGCGTGTTAGGCGGACCTCAGCGGCTGCGTGGTGTACTCCCAGGTGGACGTTCTCCAGGTGTGCCTGGACGCGTGTCCAACTGGCCAGGTTTCCGACTTGAAGAAGTGCCAGGGCTCTTGCCCGGACCCGGCCAGAAAGTTCATAGAAACCACCAGGGCCTGCTCCAGCGCGTGCGCCAGCCAGACCTACAACGCCTCGTTCTACTGCCAGTCCTCCTGCGGCTCCAAGTTCGTGAAGCCAGATTCCAGCGCGAAAATGTGCGTGGACCAATGCCAAGCTTCCGGACAGAACTTCTACACCTGGGACGGGACCATGAAGATCTGCGCGGACACATGCGATAACTTCTGGAGAATCGACCCAACCAAGGACGCGGCCGCTAAGTGGTGCGAGGCCTCTTGCGCCGCTTTGGGAGGCCTCACCTACTACCTGGAGTCCAAGGAGTGCGTTTCGTCCTGCCCGGCCGCCTTCCAGTTCCTCGACGGCCTCGTGTGCAAAGCCACCTGCCCGTACGTGACCAAACAGCAGTTCACGACCATCAGCACCTACAAGTGCCAGGCCACCCCGTGCGCCGCCCTATTCGAGCAAATCCTGCCGGGCGTCCAGAACTGCGTTTCCGACTGCCTCGGCGTCTACAAGTACAAGTTCGGAACCGAGTGCGTGTAGCAGTGCAGCATCACGACGAGCAAGTACATCGACGTCGACGGAAAGACCTGCGCGGCCACGTGCTCTGGAGAAAAGGCCATTTCCACCGACCTCCTGTCGTGCGATACCAACTGCATGTTTTACGTTAGTTCCGGCCAGAACCTGTGTACCGCCAGCTGTCCCAGCACGAGCCCGTACCAGAACTTGTACTCGACCACGAACGGAAACAGATTCCAGTGCGTCTCGGCCTGCGCCAACACGCAATACATCGAGACCGCCGGAGTCAAACAGTGCCAGGCCTGCTCGCCGCTTTACGAAGTGGTGAAGGACGCGAACACGAACGCCGACGTCCAGAAGTGCCTCAGCCAGTGCAAACCCGAGCAGGTCCAGTACGACAACAGGTGCTACTCTGGCGTCTGCAAAGACCTGGGCGCCCTGAAGTACAACGACAACAAGATCTGCTAGAACACCTGCGGCACTCAGCTGGTGGCCGACGCGATCGTTTTCCAATGCGTCGCTTCCTGCCCCACGAGCACCTTGTACGCCATAGCCGACAACGAAATGCTTTGCGTACAAACTTGTGGCGCGAATCAAAGAGTCACGTCTAAATTCCACGTCGGAAACGCAGACAAGTGCGTCGACAAGTGCCCGATCGGAACTTTCGAAGAAGCGAAAATCTGCGTCGACGCCTGCGCCAGCAACATGTACCAGGTCATCGACTCAGAGTACGTTTGCGTGTCGGTCTGCAACGTCTACGTTCCTCAGTAAGGCTTGGTAAAGCAGTGCTACGATAAGTGCGAAGACGCCGGTCTCCTGACCGTTATGAGTCTCGCTTCGCCGAAGCTCTGCGTTTCCTCTTGTCCGAGCGACTACCAGTTCATCTCCGCTCTCAACAGCTCTCAGTGCGTGGCTTCCTGCGACAACTCTGGAACAGACGATTCTAATAAAAAGTACTATTACTCCAACACCAACGGCGTGAAAACGTGTCTCCCATCTTGCTCCACGAACACGTCCAAAGTTCTGTCCATTACGAACTACTTCGAGTGCAAGGGAACTTGCGCAGCCCAGGAATTCCTCGAAGAATCGGTTTCCGGAACTCCAACCGGCCAATGTGTAAACCAATGTCCATCTGGGTTCAACGAGGAGAACAAAGTCTGCGTCGTCTCGTGTCCGACAAACGGAGCCACAGGAAAGTAATACTACAAAGAGATCGGAACCGCAAAGCAGTGCCTTGCCCAATGCACTTCTGATTATCCTAGAGAAGTCGTTTCTGGCAACTTGGTCAAGTGCCTCACTCTTTGCACAACTCCGCCGTACCAAGACATGAGCGGAGTTTGCGTGAACGCATGCCCCGCCGGTAGCTACTTACAAGGCCAGAAGTGCGTCGCCGCGTGTTCAGCCCCTCAGATATACGCCCAGCTGGTGGTTTCTGGAGTAAGCCACTACGTGTGCCAGACCCAGTGCACCGACAACATCTTCGAACTGGTGGCCGGCGTTTACATATGCGGGACGACCTGCGACAAGCTCACCAGAGTCACCTCCTCCGGCAAAATCGAGTGCACGGCTTCGTGCGGCCCGTCCGAGTACAATCATAGCGACAAGGTCTGCAACTCTACCTCATGCGCCCAGGAAAGCACGACCTATAAGTTCTCCGACAACCGGGTTTGCGTCCAAAACTGCAACGAAAAGTTCGTGATGAAGGCCACTCTGGAGTGCTCTTCGGAGTGCTCTGGAAGCGCCGCCGGCTACATTTCGCAAACGATCATGGGCATCACATAGACCGTCTGCTACGCCGCCTGCCCGACTCCTTTCTTGGACAACCACAACTTGATTTTGGGCGCCGGGAAGTGCGTCGACATATGCGACACCTCCAAGATCCAGTACCACGCGCCGATATCCGGCTCGTCCGTGAAGGAGTGCGTCGACAAGTGCTACGACGCCGTCCGCTTCGTCCAGACCGACAAGGTCACCTGCGACGCCACGTGCGCCAGCTAGATTTTCAAGATCGATTCCGCCGGAAACCACGTGTGCTCCGACTCGTGCGCGATGCCGCTGGGCTACACGCCGATGCTCGGAATCAAGCTCTGCGCGTCTTGCCAGTTCTTCGTCTCCGACCTGAACCAATCTTGTCTGGGTCAAACCGACTGCAACTACTACGACCTCATGGCCGGCCAGAAGGTTTGTCGCATCAACTCCGACGGCTCTAGAAACGAGGCCCTGTGTCCGATGTACACAAACGACGCGGCTCCCTTCCTCTGCATCCAGTCTTGCGCTAAACTCAGCTACCTGGACTGGTGCGTGGGCGACTGCGGCGTCACGCCGTTCAAGTTCGCTCCGGAGTTCGGAACTGTCTGCAAGGAATCCTGCGAGGCGTACCACCAGAAGATGGTAGTTCTGTCCGTCAGCCAGCAGAAGTGCGTCCCGACCTGCGACTACATGGTCTCCAGCGCGGACCCGAAAGAGTGCCAGCCGGTCTGCGAGTCGCTCACCACCTTGTTCGTGAAGGACAGGACCTACTGCATGAACTGCGGCGCGGACCTGAAGCTGGTGGTGCAAGCAGGCCCGGTTTTCACGTGCGAGTCTGCTTGCCCGGCAGGCACGACCCAGAGCGGAAAGATCTGCTCCGCGATCCCGTGCGACGGCTCCACCATGGCGTCCAACACCGCCTACGTGTGCGAGGCCGCCCAGCAGATCATCGTCACCACCCAGACCTCCGGCTTCAGCACGGACGCGATCAACGCCGGAGACCTCGCCTACGCCCAGGAAAGCGTGATCATCGCCTCCCAGAACGCGACGGTCTTCGGATGGGGCTCGAACCAGAACAACGTGTTCAACACGCAAAAGGCCATCGCCTCCGTCACCTCTCTCCACGTGGAAGGCGCCATGAAGACCCTCCTCCTGGCCGGACCGCCCACCTTCGACGGCCTTCTGAGCTATCAGGTCCACCAGAACAAGAGCCTCATCAACACGAACAGGTCCGAGATCATGCAGCTGGAGGCCGGCGAGACCTTCGTGGACTTCTTCGGGTTCTACGATCCGGACGTCAACGAGACCAGCAACAAGAACATCAACTACATGCTCACCAACTAGGCCCTGTACTTCCGCGGCAGCTGCCAGAGCGGCCTCTGCGGCAGGAGCTCCGAGGGCGCCTTCGAAACGATCTTCGCGGGCATGCCCTACATCTACGGCACGTGGACCAAGATCGACCTCGCCGCGTCCGGCTTCACTTTCGGCGTTTCGGACATCGACAAGGTCGAAACCCACGAGTGGGCCCTGCTGTTCCGCCTGAAAGACGGGAAGAAGTTCGCGTACGGCCAGAACAGCTACAACAGGATGTGCGAGCTGGGCAGGACCACCATTTCGATCAAAAACCTGTCCATCTACGACCAGGTCTTCATCTCCGAGAACGCGACCGTGCTCTCCACCGGCTCCCAGCTCTACTACTGCGGGCCTCAGATGAGCCAGACGGACTTCGTCTTGAGCCCGATCGAACCGTCGGCGTCCCAGCTCGTCCGCCCGCTCTCGATCCAGTTCACCTCCATCATGGGCTGGAGCTTCTCGGACAACCTGATCACCCGCATCGACGGCGGCTACGGCGGCTTCGTGATCCACACCAAGAACCAGGTCTTCGGCTTCGGCCGCTGCGTCACCTTCGGCTGCCTGAACTTCCAGCAGCAAACGGTCTACTTCTCGCCCAGCGTCTACTTCATCAAGTGGGGCTTCCAGGAGTTCAGAACCGGCGCGTCCGCCTCTGGCTCGTTCATGTTCAAGAAATTCACCATCGTCCCGGTATTCTCGCCTCCAGAACACGAAGAACAATATGAGGAAATATTATTTAATGAAGAAGACACAGTTAAAAATAAGAAAGTACCAACATGGGCTATTTCTATAGGTGTGTTTTTATCTTTGGATGTCATAGCTGTTTTAGGCATATTTTATATTCGGAAACAACATAAGCTTAATAAGCTACCTAAACCAAGTAGTTAAGAATCAAAAGCTTCTACGCGTGAATAAGTTGTTATTCCTAAATATTAGTTAAGCAAAGTTTCTAAAGTAGAGGCGATATGGAAAAAGAAAACAGAATGGAAGATAAACATTAATAGTTTGACAGATAATGTTGGAGTAGAAGACTATATTTTCCAACAAAATGATTGATAACATTAATAAATATATAAATATATATATAACCACATCAATAATCGGCCTTTTACAAACAAAATATGGGCTATTAAACGGCACTATATCTGTATCTTTATATTTATTTTATTTATTATTTAGTTATTTTGATAGTAATTATTACAGTAATAAGCGAAAAATGATATAGACGTGAGGTCAACCTAACATGGGAACTTTAAATATTCTAATTCCTTTGTCGTTATCTTCTTATGCTCATTATAATCTAAAGAATGTAAAAATCACTCTTTTGGTACATCTCTATACATCTATTCTATAAACAGTTAATTCTATCACAGAAACACTTTCAAATGAGATTTTTCATACAATCATACTTTGTGTCATATTCATTGGGTTCATATAATTTAATTATTAACTATTATGTTTGATAATCTATAGAATAAAAGGAAAACAATAAATCGAATTATATTGAAATAGGTATTAATTATATCTAAACCGTTTATTATTGTAATAATTAGTAATAGAATGCAAATATTTATTAATTTATACCACTTCTAAATGTTAATTATCTTTTTGTTTTCATAGTAGTAAACGATAAATTCAGATATATTTGTTCCTGATTATGTTTTAATAAATTAAGTTGATTAAAACATTACGTTGAAAACAAATATAAGTAGGATTATTAACGCTATGGTTCCTTCACCTATAATCACCCAACAAGGCCCAATTAATTATTCCCAAATGGTGATTTAGGCACAACTTTCTATAAATGAGTGCATAATATATTTCGATCAGGTTGGAAATGGTGTGAGATATAGCACTTTAACAAAGGCAGAAATAATTACATTCCCATACACATTTCAACAGAAGAATCTGTTTTTGTAAAAATCACAAGTTCTTGCGATATTTAACTTAATTTAGTTGCAATAGCAATTCACGACTTCAATCATACGATTAACTCACTAACTCATATGAGTCCAGAAAACACGTATTTCGTTTAGTAAAGAGTTCCTGGGGTGACAAAGAAAAGCAGATTTTATGTTAATACCGAGGAAATAATTACTATATGGGTTTGCTCAACTCCTATCATTTTAAATAGAAATTGTGATGGAATAGAGTATTAAATGCTAGACACTAAAGAAATGGATATAACAGTATGGGCTAACAGTTAAGCCGGATATATTTACTATTCCGTGCAGACAGAGGGAAATAAGGAAATTGTAGCAAAAAGCATTGATGTAGTTGAACTTGATGTTAACAGCACGATACTCTTGTAATTAGAACCAGAGAAACCTAACTTCTTCAAAATAGTTAATAATATGGAGTCAAACGCATTTTTTGAGGTTACTAGTATTGATCCAAATGTATCAATCTGCGTTACAAATGGATTCACTTACAAAAATGAAAACTGCTTGTTAATTATAAATTAAACGGGGAAAACGAACTTAACATAAGAGACGAAGTATTTCCTCGTTCAATCCAAAAACGATTCAGGTTTAATCGCGTTCAACATTGAAGTAAAAAAAATAGTAAATAAATAATGGATAATCTGGACGTCAGTTAGTGTTGCCGTGGTAGTTGTTGCGGTTGGAATAGTTTTTATGTATTGTAAGCACAAGAAAAATATGGGAGAAAATGAATTTCTGGTTTAAAATACAGTCAATGAATGAGTACCCGGTAATGCTATAAATTTATAATATACCAAATATATTATATTATATTATAAATTTTTATTATTTTGATATTAAAACTACACAAACACGTATAACCATGAATTCTCATGATATTAGCCCAGTGACAATCTTTGAAGATGAGTATTGATTAGTTTGTGGTTGCGTTTTTGTGTAACTAAAAGTTTGGTTTAGTTAGTAAAGATTAATTAATGAATACAATGAAATTATAATAGACTAACTAAGCAGTAAACTGCGTTGTATACGAAAATTGAAATCTGCATTAATCTAAACAATCTTAAAATTGCAGAATCTTAAATAAAAAGAATATAAACAGTGTTTAAATTATATTTTAGTTATAATAAATTAATTCCGCTCCCTCATATTAAATGTAACTATTAACCTATATTTTTTCGGCTCAGATGACGTTCTGCGACTGGTAGCTTTCCGGCCGCATATGGCGTCCGTCTGTAACGTGCACGGTCGATTCCACGCGCGACTTGGCCATCTACGGCTCCAATACAGTCCCTGTAACTGCTTACGACACGACTGTTCTCACCGTGGCCGGCCTTGCCAAGGAAGAGTCCGGCGACGACGCCTTCTACTAATTAGTCGACGTCGGTCCAAACGGAGTTGTTAAGAACACCTTCATGGTAGTGAACGTCTCAATAACACTCGATTAAGACGTTCAGAATGTTTACTCCTCTATTTTCGGTTCATTCTAAGGTGTTTTAGATAACGTAACAATTACTGGTTTTGTAAACTTCACCGTCCCAGAACATAACGAGCTAACGCGTATTTACCTTTCAACTTTAATCGGAAACGCGCGTACTGGGCTTGACAAAGCAAACTACGCACACGATTACACTGGAGCATTTTCTCTTAGAAACGTGTCCACCGGCCTCAGGTATTTCATCAACGGAATTGAAGTGGGCACTGATCTGTCAATAAACGCCATTCAAATCACTAAACGAAACTGCCTTGACTCAGAACAAATTTCGAATCTTGGAACATTCACCACAGAACTTAGCTCAATGAAACAGCTTCACATGGAGTCATATGACTTCACAGATTCAATTGCAATGACCGAGTTCAAGATCTACACCTGGTTCGGCTTCCCAATCCGCTACGAGAACGACACCCTGAACAATGACTATGTGAACATTTTAGAGGATATGTACCCAGTTAGACTCAAACTCAGCTTAGAGAAGAATTACGAAACCGAAGGCATGATGATCAGAAGGTTCGACGCGAGCAACAACGAGCTTTTGATGGCCAACGAAGGCGATGCAAACATAGCTTTAACCATTTACCAAGAAGATACCAAAGCTGTCGCCGTAAAAGATGGGAAACTTATAATTTGCAGAGGAGACCTTGTATATGATATTCTATCAAGTACGTGTATAACTAGATCTAGTTGTTTGACGCATCCAATGACTAAATATATTTTCTAATCGACTTGTGTATCTGCTTGTCCAGATGGCTTTTTCACTCACTTAAAAGCGTGTTGGTTCGAATGTCCACTTTGGTTAGGAGCTGTTTAAGAACCAGGCTAGCAAGCTTGTAAAACTCCATGCTCAGGATAAATAACTACCAAAGCAGGATCTTGTTCAAATGCAGCTGCTTGTATTGGATATGTATTTGGCGGTGGCTGCTTTGATTTTTGTCCACCTGGAACAATTACCCCATCATCAGGAAATATTTGCACATAACCTTCAAATGAGTTAGCGTGCTCTGGTGATACACCATATTGGTTACGTTTGTCTATTACAGATCCTCAAAGATTCTATGACTATTGCGCTAGTGAAGCCCCAACATGGATGTACAAAATTAATGCAACAAATTAATACAAGGCATTGTGCTCGAATGGCGTTACTTTACTTGGAAGACGATGTATTGAAGATAATTTGACTCCTCCAGAAATGACTGAAAACAGTTGTCCAATAAAGGATGTGAATGATTGTAGAACTACGTGTTTAAATACAATTCTTCAAGAAATTACTCCTTCTTCAGATACTTGTTCAGATAAATGCAATAGTTATAACTATTAAAATAGCGTTCTTGGTCTTTGTCATTTATGCCTGAGCGATACATACGACGGTGGTACTTACTTCCACCGCGCAACCAAAGCATGTGTTCCTACCTGTACAAAATGGAGTAAATAAACTTATAATTCGTTTAACATTAAAATATGCGAAGACGAAAGTCCTGACAACTGTTAGACTTGGGTATGGATCTCAGACACGAACATGGAGTGCGTTTCAGAATGTCCATCTTCAGGTTCAATTTACAGGAACGAAGTTGCAGGAGGAACCCAGTGCTAAACTTCTTGCCCATCTGGCTCATATCCTGACAGATTAACGAACGTTTGCAACAAAAACTGCCAGTTTTTGAACCTGAGCCAAATTAACAAGTGCGAAACCCCAGGCTCAGATTTTTGTCCGAGAGTTCTACCAGTTCAAGGACAACTTTCACCGTTCAGCTGCGTCTCGAGTTGTTAACTGGACCAGTTCGTAGTCAGACCGGGATTCACCTGTGCTGAATATGTGCCGTTCATAAAGGCTCAATGCGGAGAGATGCTCAAGAGCGGGCTCTGGATGCCAATGCAAACATGCGGCTTGAATGGAAAGCTGGATCAAATGAATTAAGGAATAATAAATGTTGCTGGTTTGGTGAAAGAAGTTGATGGAGAAAAAACTTTGTACTCGGTGCTAGATATAGACGAATATGGAATTCTTCAGAACAGCCAGATAATAATGAACGTTAGAATGACAATCACAGACCCATAAACATATGTGTCCATTTTCGGATAAGTAGCAGGTAGATTGGAAAACGTTTCAGTTACAGGATTCATCAATATAACAACTGATCTTAGCATAAATACATTGCATTTGTCGAGAATGCTTGGTTTTGTTTCAACAATCGGAGATAGAACTGTAAACTCAACTTCTGATACATGGATCTTAAAGAACGTATCAAGTGGAGTACGCTATTTTGTTAATGACGTTGAAATAATAAACGACATGCAAATGATATAAGGAAAAAGTTTAAGACTCACAAATTGTTTAGACCAATTTACAGGTGGCTCTAATATTATAATTGATTTATAATCTGGGTTTACCTATGACACTTTTACTTTTTCAGGAAATAAACTTATCGCAACTGATTATGTTTTCCATTAACATTAAGTTGCCGAAGAATTAGCCATGGTAATATACAGTAATTCTGCTTTATCAACACTTGATTTTAAAATGAAGTATGCTTATCCATTTGCTAAATATTTGGAAAATATGAACATCATTAGCAAAATGAGTGCTAAATATTATTCTTCAAGTGGTACTGAATCTACTCTCAGTCAAGCTGCAGTTATTGTATATTTTGATGAATTTAAGGCAAAATCAATCTCGATTAATCCTGACAAACCTTCAATATTTTGCGAAGGTTCTGCTTTGTACGATACTGCTTCAAACACATGTATTAGCCAATCATCATGTGTAAGTTTTAAAAAGAGCTTCAAGTAATTATGTGTTGATGCTTGTCCAGCAAATACATAAATTATTGATAATGTTTGTTATACAACATGTCCACTTCATCTTAAATATGCCTTAAACTCATCAGGTGCATGCGTTAAGTGTGCAGGTGGTTATTTTGGTTCAATAAATGGATGCGTAAATGTCTGCCCAGCGGGATAAATTCCAGTAATGATTAGTGGAACTTCAGAAACTTTAGGATGCTCATCCTCTTGCCCTACAGGATTCGTTTTGTCAGGTTCTAACTGTATCATTCCAAAGGCCGAAGCTGACTGCCCAGATTAATATTTCATATAAACCAACGATATTCGTTATTCGAATTATTGTTCATTAACTATCCCAAGCTCGGTTTTTAAATTTTTATCACCTACGACACGAACATATTCGAATACAATTTCACATTCAGCAAATTTATAAAACGAGTTAAAAAGCCCACTTCCTTCCTGTGATACTAACATTAATTCAGCATCCAATTAATTAACTCCTGTTATGTATAATATGATATGCCGGTTAATATGCGGAAACGGGTTTTATGATGATGAAAACGGTAACTGCGCAGCTTCATGCAGCGAGTTCAAGACGAAATCGAACTACGAATTTGGCCTCTGCGCCTACTGCCCAGATGATCAATTCCTAAATTACTCAAGTAAACTTTGTATCGGTTCATGTACTTCATACAAAATTGTTGACGGTCACAAGATATGCTATGTCGCTGGTTAATTGCCTTAATGCCCGTTTGTAAACAATAATTAAATGTGTGTAGATCAATGTTATGATCAAGGTGAATATAAATTTGTTACATCAGGAAACCCATTATGCGTTAATAGCTGCCCATATTTTTACAGTAGGGATGGTGCCACATAGGTTCTGACTTGCTAACCCACTTGTTTAGGAGTACGTGGAATTGATGCCACATATCATAATTCACTCCAAAGATGCGAAACTGCTTGCTCAATGTTCAGCACAATAAAGTTCACTAAAGATAATCTTTGCTAAGATCAGTGCGATAGTCCGAAGCCATATTTCATTGGTGGAAATATTTGCGTATCCTAGTGTCATGATCAATCTATTCTCAAGTTCTTGAACGAAGGTTCTAACGCATGTGTCTCCACGTGCACATTTGGTTCGTACTACAGAAATAATGCCGACCAGTTCCTGTTCTGCACACCAGCCACTTGTGCCGCTGCCAACTTCACGGGAGTTGACTCCTACCACGCGACCTACTCCAGGTGCGAGAACTCATGCAGTTTGTTCCAGACCTTATCTTTTATTGATGGATAAACTTGCCTTTTAGCCTGCCAAAGCCCGAGATAGTTCTATGATGACAACAAAAACTGCATGGCTACTTGTCCATCTGCCTATCCATACGCAGAAACCAACAATAAGTGCGTTGCGCTCTGCACAACAAAGAATTACGAGGTGCGCGTACAAACTCAGCCGAAAATATGCTTATCAGCCACCGTTTGCCCACTCAACTTCATAACCAACACCTCTAATTCCAACTCAAAGTAGTGCGTAACAACCTGCGACCAAGTCAACAAGTACCTTCACCTCACCGAATGCCTCGTTAAATGCCCCGATGACTTCTCGTTCATAAAATCCTCAACCGAAAACACCTGCCAAAACTTCTGCTCACCAACGAACTACTGGAACGTATCCGGAACTTTAACCTGCGAGCCTTTAGCTGATTGCCCCTACGGGTTCGTTTTGAATACAACTCTGAACTATAAAATGTGCCGTTCGGCCTGCCCTAAGTTCAGAACGGCCGACAACGTGTGCGTTGACTCGTGCACATTCGTTGACGAGACTGAACAGGTTTGCAAGAGCGCTTGTGGTCCAATTCCAAACGGTTTCCAGACCAAGGAGCTATTCGGAGCCCCGGCTAAGGTTTGCCTTGGAGGATGCGCATTTTACGGTATAAACGCAGATGCATTCGAAGGAACGCTCCCATGCATGCCCAGTTGCGTCGAACCAAATAAATTCTTTGAGCAGAATAATCAGTGCACCGCATAGTGCGCATCAAAAATGTATTATATTCCAGAATTGAATAAATACTAATGCATTTCAAATCCTGATTAATGCACGTTTTACGTTATGGTTGACGGCCAGAAAGAATGCTATGACGAATGCCCAGACAACGCCAAGTTTATAGACGGGCAAGAATGCAAGACCACCTGCGACTTCTACTATTCAAATAACGGATTATTCTACTGCACCTCCATGTGCACCAACCTCTACACGAAAGACGCAAACGGCAAGCTGGAGTGCTCAGATGCCTGCAAAGCCAGCTACGACTTCCTGGACGGGAAAGAGTGCAAGCTTAGCTGTCCATTCTATAAAACGAACGGCGCCAGCCTGTCCACCTGCATGGCCTCCTGCCCTCAGTTCTTCCAGCTCGACGCGAACTCGAATAAGCAGTGCCTCACGTCTTGCGCCACCACTCAGTTCATCAAAAACTCGAACGAGTGCGTCGACACGTGCAGCTACTACTCCTGGAACGGCGCTTACAAAATCTGTTTGTAGTCCTGCGCCGGCTTCTGGGCCATGTTCTCCGCCGATAATGTGGTCCCGAGATGCGAGTCCAGCTGCTCCGCGATGAATCTGCCCAACTACCTGTCCACCAGCTCTCCTCCGAACTAGTGCGTCCCTGGATGCGGTTCTTTGATCCAGGAGTCTCTCACCTCCACCAAGTGTGTTTCGAGCTGTTCGTCTCCGAATCTGTACAACGACACCCAGAACTCAATCAGCGTTTGCGTATCCACCTGCGTCGGGCCAAAGCGCCTGGACGCCAATTTGAACAGGTGCGACGAATCGTGCTACTACAAGATCGTGAACGGAAACAATATCTGCACGTCCTCAAAGACATCTTGTGACGCGGATTGGTTCGAAATCAAACACAACAGCTCGTCGACAGAGTGCACCAACGGCTGCCTCAACTTCGTGAGCGGCGTCCAGTGCCTGTCTTCCTGTCCGTCTGGAATGTACAGCGTCGACCAACTCACCGGCAAGAAGAACTGCGTTTCCGGCTGCCCGAGTCCCAACGTGTGGGCCATCGACCCGGTGTACCACAACATCACGAAAAGGTGCGAAAGCAGCTGCGCCAAGTTCTCCAGCCTTCCCTTCGTCAACAACGGCCAGTGCGTCGCCTCCTGTTCCTCCAACATCTACATCGACGCCACCAAGGCGTGTTAGGCGGACCTCAGCGGCTGCGTGGTGTACTCCCAGGTGGACGTTCTCCAGGTGTGTCTGGACGCGTGTCCAACTGGCCAGGTTTCCGACTTGAAGAAGTGCCAGGGCTCTTGCCCGGACCCGGCCAGAAAGTTCATAGAAACCACCAGGGCCTGCTCCAGCGCGTGCGCCAGCCAGACCTACAACGCCTCGTTCTACTGCCAGTCCTCCTGCGGCTCCAAGTTCGTGAAGCCAGATTCCGGCGCGAAAATGTGCGTGGACCAATGCCAAGCTTCCGGCCAGAACTTCTACACCTGGGACGGGACCATGAAGATCTGCACAGACACATGCGACAACTTCTGGAGAATCGACCCAACCAAGGACGCGGCCGCTAAGTGGTGCGAGGCCTCTTGCGCCGCTTTGGGAGGCCTCACCTACTACCTGGAGTCCAAGGAGTGCGTTTCGTCCTGCCCGGCCGCCTTCCAGTTCCTCGACGGCCTCGTGTGCAAAGCCACCTGCCCGTACGTGACCAAACAACAGTTCACGACCATCAGCACCTACAAGTGCCAGACTACCCCGTGCGCCGCCCTATTCGAGCAAATCCTGCCGGGCGTCCAGAACTGCGTTTCCGACTGCCTCGGCGTCTACAAGTACAAGTTCGGAACCGAGTGCGTGTAGCAGTGCAGCATCACGACGAGCAAGTACATCGACGTCGACGGAAAGACCTGCGCGGCCACGTGCTCTGGAGAAAAGGCCATTTCCACCGACCTCCTGTCGTGCGATACCAACTGCATGTTTTACGTTAGTTCCGGCCAGAACCTGTGCACCGCCAGCTGTCCCAGCACGAGCCCGTACCAGAACTTGTACTCGACCACGAACGGAAACAGATTCCAGTGCGTCTCGGCCTGCGCCAACACGCAATACATCGAGACCGCCGGGGTCAAACAGTGCCAGGCCTGCTCGCCGCTTTACGAAGTGGTGAAGGACGCGAACACGAACGCCGACGTCCAGAAGTGCCTCAGCCAGTGCAAGCCCGAGCAGGTTCAGTACGACAACAGGTGCTACTCCGGCGTCTGCAAAGACCTGGGCGCCCTGAAGTACAACGACAACAAGATCTGCAAGAACACCTGCGGAACTCAGCTGGTGGCCGACGCGATCGTTTTCCAATGCGTCGCTTCCTGCCCCACGAGCACCTTGTACGCCATAGCCGACAACGAAATGCTTTGCGTACAAACTTGCGGCGCGAATCAAAGAGTCACGTCTAAATTCCACGTCGGTAACGCGGACAAGTGCGTCGACAAGTGCCCGATCGGAACTTTCGAAGAAGCGAAAATCTGCGTCGACGCCTGCGCCAGCAACATGTACCAGGTCATCGACTCAGAGTATGTTTGCGTGTCGGTCTGCAACTTCTACGTTCCTCAGTAAGGCTTGGTAAAGCAGTGCTACGATAAGTGCGAAGACGCCGGTCTCCTGACCGTTATGAGTCTCGCTTCGCCGAAGCTCTGCGTTTCCTCTTGTCCGAGCGACTACCAGTTCATCTCCGCTCTCAACAGCTCTCAGTGCGTGGCTTCCTGCGACAACTCTGGAACAGACGATTCTAATAAAAATTACTACTATTCCAACACCAACGGCGTGAAAACGTGTCTTCCTTCTTGCTCCACGAACACGTCCAAAGTTCTGTCCATTACGAACTACTTCGAGTGCAAGGGAACTTGCGCGGCCCAGGAATTCCTCGAAGAATCGGTTTCCGGAACCCCAACCGGCCAATGTGTAAACCAATGTCCATCTGGGTTCAACGAGGAGAACAAAGTCTGCGTCGTCTTGTGTCCGACAAACGGAGCCACAGGAAAGTAATACTACAAAGAGATCGGAACCGCAAAGCAGTGCCTTGCCCAATGCACTTCTGATTATCCTAGAGAAGTCGTTTCTGGCAACTTGGTCAAGTGCCTCACTCTTTGCACAACTCCGCCGTACCAAGACTTGAGCGGAGTTTGCGTGAACGCATGCCCCGCCGGTAGCTACTTACAAGGCCAGAAGTGCGTTGCCGCCTGCTCAGCCCCTCAGATATACGCCCAGCTGGTGGTTTCTGGAGTAAGCCACTACGTGTGCCAGACCCAGTGCACCGACAACATCTTCGAACTGGTGGCCGGCGTTTACATATGCGGGTCGACCTGCGACAAGCTCACCAGAGTCACCTCCTCCGGCAAAATCGAGTGCACGGCTTCGTGCGGCCCGTCCGAGTACGAACACAGCGACAAGGTCTGCAACTCTACCTCGTGCGCCCAGGAAAGCACGACCTATAAGTTCTCCGACAACCGGGTTTGCGTCCAAAACTGCAACGAAAAGTTCGTGATGAAGGCCACTCTGGAGTGCTCTTCGGAGTGCTCTGGAAGCGCCGCCGGCTACATTTCGCAAACGATCATGGGCATCACATAGACCGTCTGCTACGCCGCCTGCCCGACTCCTTTCTTGGACAACCACAACTTGATTTTGGGCGCCGGGAAGTGTGTCGACATATGCGACACCTCCAAGATCCAGTACCACGCGCCGATATCCGGCTCGTCCGTGAAGGAGTGCGTCGACAAGTGCTACGACGCCGTCCGCTTCGTCCAGACCGACAAGGTCACCTGCGACGCCACGTGCGCCAGCTAGATTTTCAAGATCGATTCCGCCGGAAACCACGTGTGCTCCGACTCGTGCGCGATGCCGCTGGGCTACACGCCGATGCTCGGAATCAAGCTCTGCGCGTCTTGCCAGTTCTTCGTCTCCGACCTGAACCAATCTTGTCTGGGTCAAACCGACTGCAACTACTACGACCTCATGGCCGGCCAGAAGGTTTGTCGCATCAACTCCGACGGCTCTAGAAACGAGGCCCTGTGTCCGATGTACACAAACGACGCGGCTCCCTTCCTCTGCATCCAGTCTTGCGCCAAACTCAGCTACCTGGACTGGTGCGTGGGCGACTGCGGCGTCACGCCGTTCAAGTTCGCTCCGGAGTTCGGAACTGTCTGCAAGGAATCCTGCGAGGCGTACCACCAGAAGATGGTAGTTCTGTCCGTCAGCCAGCAGAAGTGCGTCCCGACCTGCGACTACATGGTCTCCAGCGCGGACCCGAAAGAGTGCCAGCCGGTCTGCGAGTCGCTCACCACCTTGTTCGTGAAGGACAGGACCTACTGCATGAACTGCGGCGCCGACCTGAAGCTGGTGGTGCAAGCCGGTCCGGTTTTCACGTGCGAGTCCGCTTGCCCGGCAGGCACGACCCAGAGCGGAAAGATCTGCTCCGCGATCCCGTGCGACGGCTCCACCATGGCGTCCAACACTGCCTACGTGTGCGAGGCCGCCCAGCAGATCATCGTCACCACCCAGACCTCCGGCTTCAGCACGGACGCGATCAACGCCGGAGACCTCGCCTACGCCCAGGAAAGCGTGATCATCGCCTCCCAGAACGCGACGGTCTTCGGATGGGGCTCGAACCAGAACAACGTGTTCAACACGCAAAAGGCCATCGCCTCCGTCACCTCTCTCCACGTGGAAGGCGCCATGAAGACCCTTCTCCTGGCCGGACCGCCCACCTTCGACGGCCTTCTGAGCTACTAGGTCCACCAGAACAAGAGCCTCATCAACACGAACAGGTCCGAGATCATGCAGCTGGAGGCCGGCGAGACCTTCGTGGACTTCTTCGGGTTCTACGACCCGGACGTCAACGAGACCAGCAACAAGAACATCAACTACATGCTCACCAACTAGGCCCTGTACTTCCGCGGCAGCTGCCAGAGCGGCCTCTGCGGCCGGAGCTCCGAGGGCGCCTTCGAGACAATCTTCGCGGGCATGCCCTACATCTACGGCACGTGGACCAAGATCGACCTCGCCGCGTCCGGCTTCACTTTCGGCGTGTCGGACATCGACAAGGTCGAAACCCACGAGTGGGCCCTGCTGTTCCACCTGAAAGACGGGAAGAAGTTTGCGTACGGCCAGAACAACTACAACAGGATGTGCGAGCTGAGCAGGACCACCCTCTCGATCAAAAACCTGTCCATCTACGACCAGGTCTTCATCTCCGAGAACGCGACCGTGCTCTCCGACGGCTCCCAGCTCTACTACTGCGGACCTCAGATGAGCCAGACGGACTTCGTCTTGAGCCCGATCGAACCGTCGGCGTCCCAGCTCGTCCGCCCGCTCTCGATCCAGTTCACCTCCATCATGGGCTGGAGCTTCTCGGACAACCTGATCACCCGCATCGACGGCGGCTACGGCGGCTTCGTGATCCACACCAAGAACCAGGTCTTCGGCTTCGGCCGCTGCGTCACCTTCGGCTGCCTGAACTTCCAGCAGCAAACGGTCTACTTCTCGCCCAGCGTCTACTTCATCAAGTGGGGCTTCCAGGAGTTCAGAACCGGCGCGTCCGCCTCTGGCTCGTTCATGTTCAAGAAATTCACCATCGTCCCGGTATTCTCGCCTCCAGAACATGAAGAACAATACGAGGAAACTTAGGAACAAAACTCAAACACCACCGTTGTCAAGAGCAACACAATACCAAAGTGGGCTACGCCTCTTGGCGTTTTCTTGGGTGTTGATATCATAGCTGGAGCTTGCATCTACCTTATTTACAGACAAAACAAGCTCAATAAACTACCAAAACCAAATACTCCAAGTACAGCAAATTCATCTAAAGTATCATCACGCGAATAAATTGTAATTCCAAAAATACAACTCAATAAAGTTACAAACATAACACAAGCATGGGGCAAGAAGACCCAATGGAAAATTAACGAATAATTCATGAATGATGATGCAGATGTTGGCGTTGATGATTACATCTTCGCTCAATGAGGAAAAACTAAAAATATTTTACAAATTTACATAGATTATTTCTGTTTTTCATTTTATTGTATAAATATATGTGTGTTATAAAATGTTAAGTATACATTTTGATTTTTAAAAACACAAAGCATAGGATGTTATATGTCATTATTTAAAAGTTGATAATATAAATATTTTCACTTTAAAATGTCAAGAGAATTTTTAATTAAAGACTCTCCAAACAATTATTACACTGATATTTAGACCATAATTAATTGTGACGAGGTAAGTGATTTACAATATGAGTATGAAAATGTTGGTTTACCCATAATACCTAAATAATTTCATCATTTATATACAAAGAAGCGTTCTGATAATGTTACTGCGAAATATGTGATAACAACAATGTGTGACTGCGGAAATAAATCAAATTCGTACGATAATTGTCTGCATTTCGCCAATTAGGATTTTAAATACTATTTTGAGTCACTACCATTCCGATTGCATCATTTATATGCGGTGCAGCCCGAATCTCAACATTAAATTAGGACATAGATGTTTCAGCGCGTGATGAATTATTTAGATGCTTCTCCGTGCAGTTTGGTGAGTGATTAGTTAGAGAAGTAGTTCAATTCCAGCTCGAATACCTTCATATCGAGTCCCAAGCACGAGTGTCACGTGTACTAGGACGTGAAATGTATGTTTCCGGTTGAGTGGGAGGCTTATTTCCACCCCAAACCAGCGCTTGATTTTTCAAAATAAGCTAAGTTAACGTTGTCGGTAAATCATATTTCGGCGTATGTGATTTTATGCATGATGCTGATTGTTTTGTGCCTGTCCAAGTCCCTTTCAATGTTTTCTGTGTTCACGGACATCGTGACGGAGGTTCTTTCATACATTTTCAGCTTCTTCGTCTCCATTTAGAAGCAAAACAGGTAGAAAGTGCACGTGAACACCTTCAAGCCGCTCAGAATTCTTGCGTTTTAGTCGTTCACCCAGTGCTTCTATTTATTTCTCGGTTCATATTGCGTTTACTAAATAGTAAATATTTGTAGAGGAAAAGATTATTAAATTGAGTTTTAAGCGATTCAAACGGCACTTATGGTGAGCGCGCTCGTTTGGAAGATAGTTCTGTTTGTTTCATGCCGCAAAATGATTAAGAAAGAGAACAAATTCAAAGCTGAATTAGAATAGTGCAAGCAAAACCACAAACTGAACATGCTCTCGAACAAAGTCGGGTTCGTATGCGTCATGATCACTTTCTAACTGCCCGGGAAGTGGAAAATATGTGATCCAGCCGCATGCTTAGCATTGACAGGGCTCAAACTGTACTTATTGTGCAAATAAGTTAGCGGATAAATGAAAAATCTCAGCTGCCAGTCAATTATCGGTACAGACGAGCTCATGATGCGCCTGATTCATCAATTCGACGTTGGAAAATGCCAAATCGCACAAATGGATGGATACACATACAACGAAAAAATCATACTCGAAATTTAACTACTTGCAGATCCAGAAATGACCATGAACGAAGCCATCAAAATCAAAAATCACATTCAAAACGGATTCGAAAACGATGTCCCAGGAATATTCTCATGCAAAGTTGATTTTATCACTGAATGAATTCATTTAATAGCAATAAATATTATTTTATAAGTATATTTTTGTACTTATTTGTAATTAATAGATTTTGTAGTATTTAGATGTATTTAGTGATATTTAATATTATTTTATCTTTGATTAACAACAATTAAATTATGTACTTATAAAAATATATAATAGGAATATTCCACTTCCACATATCTTCATCAAATGAATAACAAAGTCCAAAGTAAAGAAATCAATTTTACTGATGAATAAGTAGAATTAATTAAAAATAAATAATTAGATTTTTATAAAGAAGACCAAGAAACAGTTTTGAGTTTTATAACCGATTTACTAAAGAAAAATTAGCTTTATAATGTATTTTTAGAAAGCAATCAACTAATGGATCAATTTCTGTTTGTTTAAAGCAGCTGCTAAAAATAAAATTCAAATGAATGGGGAAGACTGTTCTCCTTTTTTATAAATATGAAGCCAGAGTCAATCGTTCAAAGTTAATCTGAAGTTAAAGAAAAGTTTGATTAAATCATGAAAATTACATAATAACTTAATATTGCTACCCCGAATGGACTTGACTAAGAAGTATAACAAAAGTTATAAATTCATCTAGAATCTCCACAAGGAAAATAGTTAAGACTGTTCGAAATAACAAGAGAATACGTTTAGAAGGCAATAGATATAGCCTACTATAGTGCATTCTAATTGAGAAAATTACTAGAGTTGCAGCCGGATGCTAATACTACATAATATATATCTGTAATTGAAGCATCATTTTTGCAAATGCAGATAATAAATAAAAATCCTTTCAACAGTTTGATTTCAGAAAAAGAAACAACTAATAAGAAGAAAATAGCATTGGCAACATACTTCTACTTGGCATAGAACACAAAGTGAAAGAATTTGTATAAGACGTATTATGTAACAGATTATCAAAAGTAAAAAATAATTCTATATCAAAATCAATACTCGTGTTATTCTTGAGTATAAAACGTAACCATTGTATGAATATGTGTAAAGACCCATCCCTAGTCCAATGTACTACATAACCTCGAATTGAACCACCCACCCTTGTTCGAATACAGACACCCGAGCAGTTTTCAAAAATGGCCAGGGTGTCTATAAGTGAGAGCAAATCTGGCTCAGTTTGGTATATTTCTTGTGTTAGATTTGGTTTTCCATTTCAGTTACAGACACCTTTTCCAAAAATTTTCTGAAAATTTTATCAAATTTCTTGTTTCTTGATCTAATTTGCATAAATTATCATTATGTAGAAGATTAATTAGCATATAATTTATTTTTATGATCATACAAAGCTCAAAAGCTCAAAAAATTAATAAGTACAAAAGAGATTTACATAAAGTTAAATTCACTTACAACCCCTTTTGCAGTTCAGTTAAAGACACCTTTACTATTAAAAAATCGAAGGTGTCTGTATCTGAGCACTTCGGGTGTCTGTAAGTGAAAGGGGGTAGGTGTCTCAATTCGAGGTTATGTAGTATTCTAACTTGGTGTTATGATTCTATAAATAGACATTTTTTTTGTATTTTCTTAACTATGCTATTTCTGATTTATTATTATAAGTTTCCACTCCCCATATAATGTTATCACTTATTTTGTCATTTTAATTGGATTTGACATCTCCTTGTGGTTGGATGTTGAAGTCTCGTATTTGGCGTCCTTATACCCCTTGCACGCTGAATGAGACGCACAATCTGAAGGACTGGGAGCAGTATTCAGGTCGTGACGCGTCCATTCTTGATTTCTCAACCGTGAACGTGTTTAACCTCTCGCGCCGTGCGGAGGGCATTTACTCGGTCATTGACATCGGTTCAAGCGGTGTTTTACAGAATGCCTTCCTCTTTGTGAATTCAACGCTTGATCTTTCGGCTCAGAGATCGGACACACTTCTTGTTTCTGTTTTCGACTCCGTTTTCGGTCAGTTGAAGAACGTTTCTGTAACCGGGTTCATAAACATAACTTTAAATTCGGCTGTTATTACAAACGTTCTACTTTCAAAGTTTATCGGCTCAGAACTTGGTTCAGTATTAACTAATTGCAGCTCATCGTTAAGGTTCTTCGTGAACGGAGTGGAAACGTCATCTGTGAGCTCGTTCTACACCTCTGTGAGCGTTGGAGCGGGGCAGGTACTTAGCACCCTAGTTAGCTCAAATAAACTGTTCGTTAATGTCTTCGAGATAAAATACCCAACAACATTGAGCACGAACGTGTACACGAGCTTCGACACCACCTTGTACTACAACCCCTTCTGGGACTACTACGAAGGAGCATACGGACAATTCGCCGAATACGCCCAGGAAACGATGAACATGACCGTGAAATACTTCAAAAACAACGCGGAACTGGTTCTTCAAAACGGAGACTACGACCAAGTCGTATACACCGGATACACGCGATCAATCGCATTCTTCCTGACACAATACCCTGTGATTTGCAATTCTAACAACTACTACGACGTCGTGCTCAAAGCATGCGTCACGGCCAGCGCGTGCACAGCAGCCTCCAGATTCTTATTAATGGATCTCTGCGTTTCAGCCTGTCCAACGGGATAATTCGCTGTCACCATCACGAACGCCGTGTGCTTCTATTAATGCCCAATGAACAAGAAATACTACCAATCTGGACCAACTGCGTGCTCAGTATGCTCCAAAAACGCATATGATACAGGCTGCGAAGCATCAACCACCTGTACTAACTCTAGACTTTTATTCTAAAGCGGATGTTACAAATATTGTCCAGAAGGAACTATTCTTAGCGGAACGACTTGCTCTGTCCCAACGACAACTACTCAATGTTCGACGGCTGGCTACACATATTTAGCGGCTCTATCTGCTATGAATACAAATTAGTATTACGATATGTGCGTAAATTACATTATCGGTATGAATTAACTGAAAGGTTAGTAGAAATTACAAAACAACTGTAATCTAGGAACGATTATCGACGGCGGCTAATGCGACACGACAAGTTCTTCTATCGCATGTAATACCACAAACAGCAAGATCATGATTACAGATATGAACGCAATTTAAAAAGACTGTAGATTTTCTTGCATTATCGGTGAAGCCAACAATACTTTTTCATGCGGTACAGCTTGTCAGGAACTTACATACATTTAACCATATTTTGGTAACTGTTTGCCGTGCGAGTCGGTTTAGTATGATAACGGAACCTACTGGGATCGTTTGTCTGCTCTTTGTATTCAAACGTGTACTTATTACAACGCAACTTATCCAAAGATATGCGAGCAACCTGGAAACTTAACCAATTGTCCCAAATATATCCAGGACGGCGCTCAGTTCAAATGTGTCAAAACATGTGCTGGTTATTACAACTTTTAAACAAATCTTTGTGTAACAGACTGCGTTTCACCTCTTCCGTTTATTGATGAAACTAACGCCAGCTGCACAGCCGTTTGCACAAACTCGATTTATAATCTAAACGTTAATTCAAAGCCATAATGCAGTTTGACGTGTGTATTCCCTCTTGGTCTAGTCACTGGACTCAGTGGTTATAAATAATGTGTTACTTGTCCAGTTTTCGTCCAAAGAATAGATCAGAGTTGCTCAACAACTTGTAACTTCAGAAACTTTACGAATAATAGCATTTGTGAAATACAAGGAAATGCTACCAACTGTCCAAAGTATTACAATTCTAGCTCATTTTATATATGTAGATTTAATTGTACTGGTTATTATGATGCTGCTAATGAATGTGTGTCAACCTGTCCAGCAAATTTACCTTTCATTTCAGCAGATAGTTTAACTTGCGTAGCTGCTTGTAAATTCTACATAACATCTCCTTCATTGAAGTGCGTTTCTTCTTGCGCTTTCCCGAATGGTCTTTACAACAATACGGCATATTAGAATAATTACAGCTAATGTGTGACTTAGTGTCCAAACGGGATGGTTTTGTATAGAAACGACCAGCATTGCGATACTTCATGTGCTTATATCAGCAAGAGAAATGCAACTCAGTTCTACTGTGAAACCAAAAACGATCCAACTTATTGTAATTACTACATGAACATAAGCGCTTCGCAATTCCAATGTTTAGACAGCTGCGCTTCCGTTAATAAATTAATAGCGTCAGATGGTCATACCTGTGTGGATGTCTGCAATAATGGCGAATTCGTTTCTTCCGACGCTGTTAGGTGTTAAACCACATGCCCAAGTGGTGCTTACTACACAGATCCCGTTCTTAAGTGTTCACCTGGTACGTGCCCACTCGGTAATTTAACCAACCAATATCTCACTTACACCAAATGTCTCACTTATTGTAATAAGTTCATCTCTGGTGTTTAGTGCTTAGATAGCTGTTCAAACTACGAATTTTAAATTAACACAACAGATGGTTTATACTATTGCGCTTCATGTGCCTCCGTCTCCAACTCAGTCTACAAGCCGTTCTCGTATTTGACCAAAGTTCACAAATAATGCTACAATTGCACAGCGGCTAATGAAATTATTCATTCTGATAAAGTTTGCAACTCGACTTTGTGCAGCTCGGAGACTGGAAACTACATTTACACGAACATAAACACCTGCGTTACTTCATGCTAGTTTATTGACTCGATTTCATCCCTAAAATGCTTGAACTGCAGCTCGAAACCAAACGGATTCACAACTGATACCGTGAGATCTACAACAGTTTACATTTGTTAAGCATCTTGCCCATCTGACAAGCCGTATTACGACTCCACCACCAAGGTGAACATAACTCCGCAATGCGTGGCCAAGTGCCCAGAGTCCGCTAAATATCTCGAAACCGACCTAACTTGCACCGCCGCTTGCGTTTCCAACAGCTTCATTGTTGATACCACAAAGACCCAGTAATACATATGCTAAGCAAACCCATGTCCGAATTATTTCATCACTGTAGGAACTCAAAAATAATGTGTTGACGCATGTACCCCAGCATATCCCTATCTTGATGTTAAAGAATGCAAAGCAAGTTGCTCATTCTACAGTAATACTGTTGTTATTAATAGTACTCAGTACTATTCTTGTTCAACCAATTGTCCGCTATATTTCATAACTGACGCTTCAAACAATAAAAGGTGCGTCCCCGACTGCGGATCGATGTTCATCTCCGGGAACGAGTGCAAGGCGACCTGCGCTTTTTATTCCTACAACGGAACCAACAAGACTTGTCTCTCTTCTTGCGGCGCCGGTCTTTTCTACGGCATGGATCTGACCATTGACACCACGGTTTAGAGATGTGAGAACAGCTGTTCCAAGATTACGAACAAGCCTTACAGCACCGGCCAAGTATGTGACTCTAAATGCACCGGCTCCAACGTTTACCTCGACGGCACCGTGTGTAAGACCTCTTGTCCGTTCTACGCGAATTCTTCCACTCCTCTCATCAGCACCTACGTCTGCCTGACCAAGTGTGACACCTACTACGAAATTGACGCCAGCTCAAACTCCCACTGCGTGAACTCATGCGCCGAAGCCAACGCGAAACCTTATAACAACGGCTACAAGTGCCTCGCGGCCTGCAACGAGGCTCCGAACCTCCTCATCCAAAATCTCGTATGCGTCTAGGCATGCACGGAGAACAGGGCCATCTCTATTGATGGTAAAATATGCGACGCCACCTGCCAATTCTACACGGACAACATGGGCGTGAAGCGCTGCATCGCCAGCTGCAACACCACGTACCCGTTCCAGCAGCTCTTCTCAGCCGGAAGATACGAATGTGTTACAGAATGTCCTCAAAAACAATATGTGGTCGTGTCGACGAACAAAGTCTGCCAGCTCTGCGGAAAGTACTATGAATAACAAGCTGATGGAACTCAAAAGTGCGTTGACGCATGCCAAACTGGTTGGGTAAGACTTGGTGATAGATGCTACAATGGGCTCTGTAAAGATATCAGCTCGACTTCGAAGTATTCCGGAACCGACTACATCTGCTCTACCACCTGCGGCGCCGACTTCGTGAAGGACCAGACCAGCTTCCAGTGCATCGCGCAATGTCCGAACGGCCAGGTCTTCCAGCCGATCAACGGCGAAAAATCATGTGTGACGACCTGCAGCGACGGGCTCTGGGTCTCCACCTATCCGAGCGATGTCTACAGAACCGTAGGCCAGTGCGTGGCCACCTGTCCGGCCGGCACGTACAAAGAACTCCTCCAAAACGGCCAGACGAACAAGTTCTGTGTAGATGCCTGCACCCTCAAGATGTACCAGGTTGTTGGCTCAGAGCTCATTTGCGTCAGCACCTGCCCCACCTACGAGCTCCTCGCCGGCAACGTCAAACGCTGCTACGACAACTGCTCTCAGACCACGTCTAACAAAGTAACGATAATTATCGGCGTGAACAACAACCAGTGTTCCACCGAGTGTCCTTCCACCCTGTATTTCCTGAACACCACCGATCTCACCTGCAGAACCCAGTGCGTTTCGAAGGCGTACTCCATCGAGAACGGAAAGAACATCTGCCAGGACTCATGCTAGTTTTACTACATCGTGGACGCCCGCCTCGACAAATAGTGCGTCCCCGACTGCGGATCGATGTTCATCTCCGGGAACGAGTGCAAGGCGACCTGCGCTTTTTATTCCTACAACGGAACCAACAAGACTTGTCTCTCTTCTTGCGGCGCCGGTCTTTTCTACGGCATGGATCTGACCATTGACACCACGGTTTAGAGATGTGAGAACAGCTGTTCCAAGATTACGAACAAGCCTTACAGCACCGGCCAAGTATGTGACTCTAAATGCACCGGCTCCAACGTTTACCTCGACGGCACCGTGTGTAAGACCTCTTGTCCGTTCTACGCGAATTCTTCCACTCCTCTCATCAGCACCTACGTCTGCCTGACCAAGTGTGACACCTACTACGAAATTGACGCCAGCTCAAACTCCCACTGCGTGAACTCATGCGCCGAAGCCAACGCGAAACCTTATAACAACGGCTACAAGTGCCTCGCGGCCTGCAACGAGGCTCCGAACCTCCTCATCCAAAATCTCGTATGCGTCTAGGCATGCACGGAGAACAGGGCCATCTCTATTGATGGTAAAATATGCGACGCCACCTGCCAATTCTACACGGACAACATGGGCGTGAAGCGCTGCATCGCCAGCTGCAACACCACGTACCCGTTCCAGCAGCTCTTCTCAGCCGGAAGATACGAATGTGTTACAGAATGTCCTCAAAAACAATATGTGGTCGTGTCGACGAACAAAGTCTGCCAGCTCTGCGGAAAGTACTATGAATAACAAGCTGATGGAACTCAAAAGTGCGTTGACGCATGCCAAACTGGTTGGGTAAGACTTGGTGATAGATGCTACAATGGGCTCTGTAAAGATATCAGCTCGACTTCGAAGTATTCCGGAACCGACTACATCTGCTCTACCACCTGCGGCGCCGACTTCGTGAAGGACCAGACCAGCTTCCAGTGCATCGCGCAATGTCCGAACGGCCAGGTCTTCCAGCCGATCAACGGCGAAAAATCATGTGTGACGACCTGCAGCGACGGGCTCTGGGTCTCCACCTATCCGAGCGATGTCTACAGAACCGTAGGCCAGTGCGTGGCCACCTGTCCGGCCGGCACGTACAAAGAACTCCTCCAAAACGGCCAGACGAACAAGTTCTGTGTAGATGCCTGCACCCTCAAGATGTACCAGGTTGTTGGCTCAGAGCTCATTTGCGTCAGCACCTGCCCCACCTACGAGCTCCTCGCCGGCAACGTCAAACGCTGCTACGACAACTGCTCTCAGACCACGTCTAACAAAGTAACGATAATTATCGGCGTGAACAACAACCAGTGTTCCACCGAGTGTCCTTCCACCCTGTATTTCCTGAACACCACCGATCTCACCTGCAGAACCCAGTGCGTTTCGAAGGCGTACTCCATCGAGAACGGAAAGAACATCTGCCAGGACTCATGCTAGTTTTACTACATCGTGGACGCCCGCCTCGACAAATAGTGCGTCCCCGACTGCGGATCGATGTTCATCTCCGGGAACGAGTGCAAGGCGACCTGCGCTTTTTATTCCTACAACGGAACCAACAAGACTTGTCTCTCTTCTTGCGGCGCCGGTCTTTTCTACGGCATGGATCTGACCATTGACACCACGGTTTAGAGATGTGAGAACAGCTGTTCCAAGATTACGAACAAGCCTTACAGCACCGGCCAAGTATGTGACTCTAAATGCACCGGCTCCAACGTTTACCTCGACGGCACCGTGTGTAAGACCTCTTGTCCGTTCTACGCGAATTCTTCCACTCCTCTCATCAGCACCTACGTCTGCCTGACCAAGTGTGACACCTACTACGAAATTGACGCCAGCTCAAACTCCCACTGCGTGAACTCATGCGCCGAAGCCAACGCGAAACCTTATAACAACGGCTACAAGTGCCTCGCGGCCTGCAACGAGGCTCCGAACCTCCTCATCCAAAATCTCGTATGCGTCTAGGCATGCACGGAGAACAGGGCCATCTCTATTGATGGTAAAATATGCGACGCCACCTGCCAATTCTACACGGACAACATGGGCGTGAAGCGCTGCATCGCCAGCTGCAACACCACGTACCCGTTCCAGCAGCTCTTCTCAGCCGGAAGATACGAATGTGTTACAGAATGTCCTCAAAAACAATATGTGGTCGTGTCGACGAACAAAGTCTGCCAGCTCTGCGGAAAGTACTATGAATAACAAGCTGATGGAACTCAAAAGTGCGTTGACGCATGCCAAACTGGTTGGGTAAGACTTGGTGATAGATGCTACAATGGGCTCTGTAAAGATATCAGCTCGACTTCGAAGTATTCCGGAACCGACTACATCTGCTCTACCACCTGCGGCGCCGACTTCGTGAAGGACCAGACCAGCTTCCAGTGCATCGCGCAATGTCCGAACGGCCAGGTCTTCCAGCCGATCAACGGCGAAAAATCATGTGTGACGACCTGCAGCGACGGGCTCTGGGTCTCCACCTATCCGAGCGATGTCTACAGAACCGTAGGCCAGTGCGTGGCCACCTGTCCGGCCGGCACGTACAAAGAACTCCTCCAAAACGGCCAGACGAACAAGTTCTGTGTAGATGCCTGCGCCCTCAAGATGTACCAGGTTGTTGGCTCAGAGCTCATTTGCGTCAGCACCTGCCCCACCTACGAGCTCCTCGCCGGCAACGTCAAACGCTGCTACGACAACTGCTCTCTCACCGCGAACAACCACTACACCGTGATCGTGAGCGACACCGACAAGTACTGCTCGAACAACTGCACGCCGGCCCAGCCCTTCTTGGACGCGGCCACCCTGTTCTGCACGGCCACCTGCACCAGCAAGCTGTACCAGGTCATCAGCGGCGTTCCAAACTGCATCACCGAGTGCCCTCTGAACACCACCAACGACAAGGGCTTCAACACGACCGACCACACCCGCTGCCTCGGAGAGTGCTCCCAGTCCACCAACAACCTCTACGTCCAGGTGAACGCCAACAACACCGGCCTCTGCGTGGACAAGTGCCCGGCCGACCACACCTTCTTGAACCCGACCCTCAAGCAGTGCGTGGCCAGCTGCGACCCGAAGTTCTACATCACCAACGACACCGTCTTGACGTGCGTGGCCAAGTGCGACGACCCGTCTCTTCCGGATTCGGTGTACAACAGACCAATTCCAGGCATCAAGGACCACACTGAATGCGCTCCAAACTGTTATGGCTCGACTCCGTTCAAGATGCCGGACAACACCTGCGTAGCTGTCTGCCCGAGCGGCTACTTCGCCCTGGACAAGACCTGCGTGACCGCCTGCCCCGCCGACAGGAAGTACATCATCGACGAGTCTCTTCCAGACGGGGTCCAGCAGAGGTGCCAGGCCCAGTGCCCGAAGTACTTCGTGATCTCTAACAAGCAGTTCATCTGCCAGGACTGCGACACCGCCTCCAAGTACTACCAGGTCGCCGCCGACGGCCAGAAGCAGTGCGTGGACAAGTGCGACGACGTCCAGTTCTACGAAGAAGACCACCAGTGCACGGCCCAGTGCGCCTCCAAGCTCCACGACGGCCAGAAGTGCGTCACGAAGTGCCCGCACGTGTACGAGGTGATCGACACGGTCGGCGTCTGCATCGACAACTGCAGCCTCTCCACCCACGGCAACAACGTCCACGACGCCGTCGACGGCCTGGTCTGCATCCCGAGCTGCGCCGGACAGCCGGTCAACTTCATCGAAGACGTCATCTCCGGCGAGAGGACCTGCGTCGCCGCCTGCCCGCTTCCGAAGCGCCTGGACAACGTCACCAACAAGTGCGACGAGACCTGCTTCTACAAGATCGTGAACACCGTCAGGATCTGCATGGACGACCACAATTCTTGCGATACGTGGTACGAATTCGAGCATGGAGTCAACGATACCGAGTGCCGTGCGGTTTGTACCGATTACATAAACGGAAGGAAATGCCAGCCTGCATGCCCGAATCTGATCTACACTGGAAGCGGATCCAATAAAGTATGTTAGTAACAATGCGATACTTATTGGGGCTACGATCTCCAGATAAACTCCACCATGAAGAGATGCGAGCAACAGTGCTCAACCATGAACAACCTGCCGTTTATCAACCCGGACACCAAGTAGTGCCTCATCAAGTGTCCAATCTCCGCACCGTATGCGGACAACTTCATCTGCAAGACCGCGTGCCCATCCGGCTACTTCACTCCAGATCTCATTTGCTCTTCTGAGTGCGCTCCGTTCATTCAAACTCAGAACGGGCGCCAATGCATCAGCGAGTGCCCGAAGGAGCTCCCATTCACCCAGAACGGAAAATGCGTTTCCGCCTGCGAGTCTCCACTTTTGCTCAACGTTAAGAACTGCTAATTGGCCTGTCCGAAGGAGCTCCCGTTCAACCAATCCGGAATTTGCGTTTTAAAGTGCGATTCGGGCATATTCCAGAACAATATCTGCCTCGATAACCTGGATAACTGCTCCATTTTCGTCACCATAAACGGACAGAAAGAATGCGTGCCCACCTGTTAGTACCTGATGAACGGAAAAGAATGCGTTCAGGTGTGCCCAGACCACACCATTCAAAGAAAGAACCGCTGCTACCCGGTTAACGGTGGTGGCTGTGACCTGTACATCGAGAGAGATAAATGCGTGGCCAAGTGCTCAGAGGGCTTCTACGACATCAACATGGTCTGCACGCCAAAAGTACGCTGCGCGTACGACGAAATAATGATGAGCGATGGCTCATGCTCAATTTATAAAGACTAAATACACACGAAGACCCCAGCCGGAGACCTCATGGAAGTAAAGTGCCTGAAAGGAACACTCGTTGAAAACCTCTGCATCCCGTTCACGTGCGGTGCAGGAAAGTCCTGGATCATCAGCAGCTGCTACGAATCCCAGTACTGCCAAAAGACCGTTGACGGAATATGCCAAGATGGTAAGATCAGCAGCAACGGCGATCAATGCTGAAAACAGTGATCAAAAATCAAAAATATTTTTATAGATTATCTTATATTATGCATAATCAAGAACTATTATCTCTGACATGAGCCTTAGCAATAATTGAAAGTTTTGAAATATGCACAAATAGTATTGAGAAGTTGATATCTATGGAATTTGCATAATAAAATATATGCTAAAAAGTAACATATGATCCTTTATTTTTGTGTACATAAATTATTTCATTATAATTCGCGTATTGCACTGCAATTTATGGAATTATAGTGTGTTCTTTTCATTTTTTCAATATTTACAAAAATATTTTATAATATTCTTTATTATATATTAATTAATAGTTTCAATATAATTCCGCTCCAAAGTCGGTTTTAGCGCATCCATTCGTTGACCGTTAGTTTTTACTATTCTGCAACAATATTTGAGTTATATATAATATACTCAATGTACTTTTATGGAAATAAATTTAGCAACGCTTTTATTTCGAATATTTTCTTTATTCAAAAAATGGTAAGATGATTTGAAAAGAACTCATAAAATAAATTATACTTCATATTCCTCAATAAGAAAAGAAAGAAGTGACACCAGAGTATAAGGATGGCCAGCATAGACGTAACTGTTGTGTTATTTATGTACATTAATTTATTCAAAAACACTCTGATAGAAATCACACAAAGAATGTGTGAACGATAGATAAATAGATGAATGCAACATCATACGCTCAATATTTTCAACTTTTATTAAATATAATACTTATGAAAAAACTAACAGTTCACTAAACAAATTATATTAGTAACTTTACTTTTTCAAATTAAACAACTGTAAATCGAAATATCTATTTACATCTGTACAAATCTTTATAAATAATACATATGAATTAAAATATGTTTAGATAAATAAATTGTTATATTAGCTAGATTAAATACACGTGCAAATATCTGAATATATTACTTTACCACTTCAGTAATGTAAACATTAAAAAATTTGCGGTATACATTTTACCACGATGGTCCTGTATTAAGCGCCTGTGCTGATAACATAGTTATGGAGACATATTTTTCGCTAACAGCTACAACTCTTTACTATTGGTACAGAGATTCAGCATTAACAGATCATCCCTATGAAGCAGATTTTATATCTGTTTAATACAGTTCGCCGCATAAAGTTAAGTTTAGGAAGCTGGTTGTGATAAACAATTATGCGATAGTGGGTGATTCATCCGGTAAAATTTAGATTTTTTAGCCGCGGGAGCTAAAACAGAAAATGGAGCTTCTATTAGTGCAGTAAATAATGTCTCACTCTTCAGACGTGTTGGACATGAAGATGTCGAATAACCAGCTGTATGTGCTGCATGCGAATTTAATGTCTGTCTTCCGGGATTTTTACTACCAGATGAACGCGCGCGTAACGCAACCCAAGCACATAAAACTGCAGTTGAAAGCGCACCTCCTTTCGGCCATTCTGGACTAAAACGTGGTTCTCCTGTTCGTCGCCGATTCCAACAAGATAAAGATTTACATGGACCAGTGCGAGGACGAGGTGACTTTGACGCACCTCGGATACCTCTCGGAGGACATTCAGCGCCCGGACGTGGCCACCATGGACACAACGGCCGTGAGCGCAAAAAATTCCATCGTTCTCACGGGCAACAAAACGGGGAACATCACCATCTGGACGTTCCACCTGGTCCTCTCGGCCGACAGCGTGAAGCTCCAGTTCAAGCAGGTGATGAGCACCTGGCAGAACGGGATCAGGGTGAGCTGCGTCCAGCTGAGCCCGTTCTACTTGCTGAGCTTCAGCTTCGACGAGGACGGCTGCTGCGTGGTCATGGACATGAAGTACAACAAGGTGGTCAACAAGTTCATCCCGCACGCGAAGCTGGTCACGAGCGCGCAGCTGTACCAAGAGCAGGGGCTGCTGCTCACCGGAAGCCTGGACTACACCGTGAAACTGTGGAACGTGTGGGTCAAAGAGTGAAGTTTACTATGATGTACTGTATTTGGTTTAGTGATAAAAGTAAGTTAAAGTTTTAACATATTCACTGCCGAATTGAACGACACGATATTACTATTATTTTTCTTTTTCAATTTTACTTTTTATGATCTTTTGAGTTATTTAAATTAATGTCCACTCCTCCGCCGAGATATTATGAAAATATATAAAGGAAGTTATACCTTCAACAAAACTAGTTTATAATGACATAGACTACGGCTAACATTTAAATCTCAAAATTACCTTGAAATATTCTTAAAAATATTTCTACTTAAAAACTTTAATTTAAAAATGCAAATAATAAACAGCTTAATCATCTAAGAGGAACGATGCAACGTTTCAATATTATTTCAACGAGGTCTGGTCGTACGTTGACGATAGATTGAGCTTAATAGATTTTCGAATCTAAGCGCAAAAATATTCAAACGAATTGGAGAAAAATTAGCTTGAGACGAATTTTCTGACTTCAAACAATGGTAATAGAATAATCGAATAGAATGCATTATTTCATATAAGAAGAATATTGTTTGTATTCAAATTCAATATAATTTATTGATGCATTCTAATTAATAGAGAAAATAGAGTTAAATTTACCTGTAGCAAGCGTAGAGTTTCATCATACAGACCATCGTATTGAGTTTTAGATAAATAATAAAATATATGAAAGATAGTTCCCTTTATTATTTCTGCATTTGCTTGAAAAGAACGTTCAACTCAGCTAATATTTTTTAGAATCGCTTGTGGACCAAATTGATCTGTATAATAACTCAAAAATTACTTTAAAACCCATCACTCAACATATACTTGAACTTAATATATTTTCTGCTTCAAAAATTCATAAAAATTCTAACATAATTATACTATTTTTGTGGTTATTTATTCCGATACACTAATGAATAATAAGTAATGCGTTGTAATTTACATTAATCATATTCAAAATAGGTTAAAGATATTATAAAAATATAAATATAAAACCCACCTCTGCTAGTAACTCGATTTTAATTTTAATTTTGACAACAAAAATTGAAATAATATTTCAAACTAACAAAGAATATTAATCATGTTGATATAGATGCAGACTCTGTTCTAAATTTATATATGATTTAGTTCCAATCTAATTTCTTAAAATCTTATTAAAACCATATCGTTCTAAAATCAAAATGAATAATAAGTATTTTAAAACAAGTAAAATTTATATAGTACTTAGAACTCTAGTAATGCAACTTCAGTTTATTTCAAGATTTTGTTCTCTCTTGTGCTTTATTTTTGAAAAGCTAAAAATCATAAAATCATTTTAAGTCATGATTCAAATCAAGCGCCGTTGCTTGTATAATTATATTATATTCGGTTATGTTCATCGACAACAGCTCCGGTCTCAGAAGTTCTGTTAACGTTCTAAATATTGTTGCTGTTTCTAAAGAAATTTATTCAAATTTAAGCTAGTTAAACTATAAGTGGAAGTTTAAAAACACACAACTGATGTTATCATTGTAATAAAAGAAAATAACAAGGAAAATATATATCCACTTCACTATTTCGGTTTTAGTTCCAATGAAGAAAATTATAGTATCACAAGACCAAATATCTATATTAGAATTTTAAATACAATAACTTATTCTTAGTAGCGTCAAGAAGATTATTACACTATTTCAAACTTTTTCAATTTTAGTATTTAGCTCATGATGAAAATATGGCTTCAAGGACAAAGCTGTTTGTAAAAAATTAAAGCTGTCAAGAAAATAGTTATATAGTACATTAACAGCAAATAAAAGACAATAAATAATGTCTGTCAAAAATTATATAAAATATTGATGAATGAATTCTCTGTTTCGGAGAACTGTGGTAAATAAATTTTATAAGCTAGCTTTCAATTCTAATGATTGGCGAACACTATTATATCAAAGAGTTAAAGAGGAAAGTCGACGCTTGTGATTGAAAAACATTGATAACTAATTTTCACAATTACAAAAATATCGAAAAACTCACTCAAATATTTTTCGAGTTCAATTGAGGAAATACTTATATACAATGAGAATAATAGAAATTGAACTCATCAAAGTTGTAACAATGTTACAAGAATAAATAAAGTTCTATTTGTAGTCGGAGTGAAAATGATTAAAGTATTAATATTTATTCTTCATTACTGTTTGAGTATTATAAATGTATAATATCAATCCCGAAATACTTATCCTTCTCATACAATAAGATCGGCAGTGAATATGTTTTAACAAATGAATTGACGTATAAAATAAAAAAGAATAACAACACACATAATCACTCGTTGTTCGTACAGAGCACAAACGTTGTTTTCGAAGCACTTTGAAAGAGTTCGCGTCAAGATCAAGACGCATGAAACTACCAACACCAAGTATTTGAAACACAAATGCTCTTTTTTGTGTTGGACGGCCAGCCACGAGTATAGAAACACTCTTCGCCCCCGTTTTTGGGAAATGTGCGGGTTTTCGCGTTTTCACGTGAAGTCAAAAGGTGACGCTTTGACTTTGAATGAGGTGGAGTGGCTTTTAATATATTGTAAATTAATTATACTTATAGTATATGTTATAATACAATGCAATTTTTAGTTCCACTTCACCATGAGAATAATATATTTATTCAATTAATATTTCAATTTATTTATTGATTTGTTATCAAACGAGTAACTTTATTCCTTATTCAAAGGCTTTTAATAAGATATTTGGGTTATCAAATAATGTAAAAACAATATTTATTTAATTGTTAAAGAAAAATATTAAAATAAATATATTATTGTCTCACACAGGACATCCGCTGGATCCAATAATTCCTTTATCGTCATCGATTAAGCAAACGCCTTGAACAAGTGGAGCATCGCAGTACTTGGTTTCAAAACAACCTGTGACGATCCATGCATATCCGTCTCTGCATCTTGCTGGCACGCAGAAAGTATCTAATAACATACCAGTTTTACAGTCGACAAGCATCAAATCTCCGTCTGGAGTGATTGTGTGTTTTTGATTTTCATATTTAATGCATTTTCCAGATTTATCCATTATTTCACCATTAGCACATTTAACCGAAGGTGTGCAGATTTTGTTAATTATAATGAAACCAGGTGAACATTGATCAACGCAAAAGTCACGTTCGATGTAGTTTTCGCAATAAATGGGCGTTCCGTTATAACATTTTTTACCCAATAAAATGGTTTCGTCGGGACATTTACCTGTGCACCAATTATCGAATGAAACGAATTAACAAAGTGGCTAACATATTTTGTCTCCAGAAATAATTTGGTAGTAAGTGCATTTTGAAGTATCATTAAGACACATCATGGTAACACTATCGAAAATCTTAGTTGAGCACTGAGCAACGCAGAATCCATTTTCCCTGTAAGGTTTGTCTGCTCCGCAAGTTGCTGAACAAACTCCATTATAAATGAAAAGTCCAGCGTCGCACTTATCAACGCATTGAACACCCTAAATATACGGGAATTGAGCAGGACATGAAGTTACGCATTTCTTTTGTCCATCGGCAGTGATATAATATAGAGTACACTTTGTAGCATCTGTGCAGGTATTAGTTTCGTCATAAGCTCCACTCATACATTTATCGGTACAAATTCTGGTCAATGGTTCGAGGAATGGACGGTCCGGGCTATCGCAAGAAGCTTTGCATTGGTTCAGATCTTGAACTTCGGTGGTCTTGCATTGAAGCACGCAAACGATAGATAAGTTGAACTCGCGGTACATCTTGCAAGTTGAGTTGTCCACCAAGCAGGTCAAAGTTGGTTCAAAGTAAACCGGACACCAGACAACGCATTGCTTGCCGTCTGTTTGTAAAAGTGGAAGATTGTTCATTTCGGCACATGTGGCAGCGCATCTCTTGAGATCTGGGTTGATCGTGAGGTCGTATCCCCATTTATCTGGGCATGAATCAATGCAATACTTGAGCTCGCCCACGACTTTGTAAATTCCAGATGAACAAGTATCTCTGCAAGCTGAGCCGTCGATGTATTTGGTACAATCGAATTTGCATTCGGTATCGTTCGGACCGTGGTTGTATTCCATCCAAGTATCGCATGAATTGTGGTCGTCCATGCAGATTCTGACGGTGTTCACGATCTTGTAGAAGCAGGTCTCGTCGCACTTGTTGGTGACGTTGTCCAGGCGCTTCGGAAGCGGGCAGGCGGCGACACAGGTCCTCTCGCCGGAGATAACGTCTTCGATGAAGTTGACCGGCTGTCCGGCGCAGCTCGGGATGCAGACCAGGCCGTCGACGGCGTCGTGGACGTTGTTGCCGTGGGTGGAGAGGCTGCAGTTGTCGATGCAGACGCCGACCGTGTCGATCACCTCGTACACGTGCGGGCACTTCGTGACGCACTTCTGGCCGTCGTGGAGCTTCGAGGCGCACTGGGCCGTGCACTGGTGGTCTTCTTCGTAGAACTGGACGTCGTCGCACTTGTCCACGCACTGCTTCTGGCCGTCGGCGGCGACCTGGTAGTACTTGGAGGCGGTGTCGCAGTCCTGGCAGATGAACTGCTTGTTCGAGATCACGAAGTACTTCGGGCACTGGGCCTGGCACCTCTGCTGGACTCCGTCTGGAAGAGACTCGTCGATGATGTACTTCCTGTCGGCGGGGCAGGCGGTCACGCAGGTCTTGTCCAGGGCGAAGTAGCCGCTCGGACAGACAGCTACGCAGGTGTTGTCCGGCATCTTGAACGGAGTCGAGCCGGAGCAGTTAGAGGCGCATTCAGTGTGGTCCTTGATGCCTGGGATGGGTCTGTTGTACACCGAATCCGGAAGAGAAGGGTCGTCGCACTTGGCCACGCACGTCAAGACGGTGTCGTTGGTGATGTAGAACTTCGGGTCGCAGCTGGCCACGCACTGCTTGAGGGTCGGGTTCAAGAAGGTGTGGTCGGCCGGGCACTTGTCCACGCAGAGGCCGGTGTTGTTCGCGTTCACCTGGACGTAGAGGTTGTTGGTGGACTGGGAGCACTCTCCGAGGCAGCGGGTGTGGTCGGCCGTGTTGAAGCCCTTGTCGTTGGTGGTGTTCAGAGGGCACTCGGTGATGCAGTTCGGAACGCCGCTGATGACCTGGTACAGCTTGCTGGCGCAGGTGGCCGTGCAGAACAGGGTGGCCGCGTCCAAAAAGGGCTGGGCCGGCGTGCAGTTGTTCGAGCAGTACTTGTCGGTGTCGCTCACGATCACGGTGTAGTGGTTGTTTGTGGTGAGAGAACAGTTGTCATAGCAGCGCTTCAATGAGCCGTCGAGTTCGTAAACTGGACAGTTAGTTACGCATTTCTTGGATGAACCGACGACGGTGTACATTCCTGAAGAACAGCTAGATACGCATAATTAGGTACTGTCAGCTTAAAGCTCGAAGAATTCACAAACGGTGCATTCTTTTCCGTTGGCGGTGTTGTTGTACTGTTTGTTGGGACATTCGGCTACGCATTCGTACCTTGGATCGGCAAAGACTTGGGTGAACGGGTAGGTCGAGTTGCAGGCTGCGATGCATCTTTTAACTCCGAGATTATCGGTGTAGAAAAGACAGTTAGCGTCGCAAGACAACCCGTCGATCGAGATGGCTCTGTTGTCTGTACACGCTGAGACGCAGGTGTTCGACTAAATCAATAGATTTGGTGCGACTGTGCACTTAGAAAGGCATTACTGACCGTTTGCGAACGGCTTTCCGCTAGCTTCGGCGCATGTGGCTACGCAGTGAGTATTGCCTTGGGCGTCAACTTCGTAAAAGTTGGGGCATTTGTCCAGACAAACGTAGGTACTGATGTCTATGTTAGTGGCATTGCTGTAAATAGGACAGTTTTCGTGGCAGGTCTTATCGGTTTGGTTGAGATAAACATTTGGAGACGGGCATTTGGCGAAGCATTGGGTACCAGATTGGTATGGCTTGGCTGTAATCAAGGAACAGGAAGACTCGCATCTGGGAACAGTTGAATCGATTGTCAAATCGACTCCGCTAACGCCTGAAGAGCAGTTGGTAAGACAGATCTTGTTCGTCCCGTTGTAGGAGTAAAAGGCACAAGTTTATTTGCACTCCATTCCAGAGACGAAAAGTGGTCCGCAATCAGAAACGCATTGCTTGTTGTTGGAAGAGTCTGTGATGAAGAAAGTCGGGCATGAAGTAGAACACGTGTAAAACTGGGTTCCATTTACTAAGGTCGTTTTCGAGTAGAACGAGCAGGTGGCTCTGCACTCTTTTCCGTCGAGATATGGATATTCGGCGGTACATGAAGTAATACATTGTTTTTGAGTTCCAAACATGATGTATTTATCTGGGCAGTTATTTGTCTGGCAAATAAATTACTGAGTCTTTGTGGTATCAACAATGAAGCTGTTGGAGACGCAAGTAGCGGTGCAAGTTAGGTCGGTTTCGAGATATTTAGCGGAATCTGGGCACTTGGCCACGCATTGCGGAGTTATGTTGACCTTGGTGGTGGAGTCGTAATATGGCTTGTCGGATGGGCACGCGGCTTCGCAAATATTCACAGGAGTCGCGTTCACTATGGTGCTGGTATAACCGTTTGGCTTGGCTCCGCATGCGACGCAGTAGAGGTGGTCGAGAGTATCAATAAATGGACATGAGGTCACGCAGGTCTTTACATCCGTCAAAATGGCGTTTCCAGTTTCGAGCTTACAAATGGTTTTGTTGCAAACGAAGTCGGAGTGGATAATTTAATCAGTCGAATCGCAGGCGTAGCATTATTTTACCATTTATCCTCTGAAATCTACCCAAATGAAAACGCCACCAGAAGTAGTATTACAAGCTGTACATTTCTTAATTTCGCCTACGACTGAGAACTGAAGATCTGGGCAAAAATCATAACACTTTCCGTCAGCCTGCTGGAATTTATTGCAGGTATCAATGCACTGGGTGTATCCCAAATATTGACCTGTGAGGTTTCCAACAGGGCATTTATCCGCAGCACACTGGTACGTTCCGTTAACCAAAACCGAGTAGGCGCTGGATGGGCAAGTTGTGGAGCACTTTGTGCTATCCGCCGATAAGAACTCACCGGCATTGCATTTATCCGTGCAAAGGTGGCCATCGGAAGAAACTAGTTGGCCTACAACGCTGCAAGCTGTTAAACACTGGTAAATCGCACCAATCTTGGTGTAGTAATTACAGTTGAGCGGGTCGTCTTTGGTTTCACAGTAAACCTGGGAGGAGTTGGATTTATTCACGTAGCTGCAGTCGCTGATACAATGCTGATCTTCACGGTTCATGATGAGGCCGTTGGGGCAAGCGGTGACACACTGGCTGTAATTGTTTTGATATAATGGATTCAGATGCAAACCGCTTGGCCATGTGCAGGAACTCAAACATTGTAGCTTTCCCGTTGAGTCGACTGTGTAGAAGTTACAGGAGCTTCCGCATATTTTACCCGTGGAGTCCAAATACGGAAGCGAAGCAGGACACGAAGCCATGCACTCATTAGCGGCGTCCACGTATCCGTTACAGTTCGCGAGGCATTAATAAGTACCATCAGCTTGTTTCAAGTATTTCGGGCAGTTTACAGGGTCGTCTTTGGTTTCGCAAGTTTTCCTGCCTGAACTGATGTTCCAATAGGCGCAAGTCTTCACACATTGAGCACTAAGTCTGCTCCAATAGATACCGTAATCGTAGATCTCTGACTCGCACGGCAAGCAGTTTCCGAAAAATCTTTGAGGATACGTCAGATCTTGGCAGCTTACATTATTACATTAATATGAGTTGTTCATTTCACCTTGGAGACAACTCAACCTGCAGTTGAAAGTGGCATTAGCTGCTATCGGGTCTTTGATCATAGATAGACCATTTGTTTTATTGCACACGCCAACGTTACCTGAAGTTTAGCAACTTCCATCGTAGTGGATTATTGTACCTGTGCAGCTATAAGCAAGAGTTGATGATAATGCAGTTGCTGACCTTATGTTGTAGAATCCAGGAATAGTTTCGTTTGAACAAAAGTTGATGTATTACGTGCTATCTGCGTTGGCCGCGGCCACCAAATATAAAAATTTGGCGTTTTTGCAGTTAGTTTCGCTAGTGGCAACTGTGCAAGTAGTTCCAGATACGATCATGCCTTCTGGGCAATATTGGAAACAGCCGCCTTGGAAAGTGAAATAACCTGTTGGACAAGTTGAAGAACACTGAGTAGCTTGAGCGAACGTTGTTGAACAAGATGAACAGCCTCCCAATGGGTTTGGAGTTTGTTTACTTCTCAGAGGACATGCCACATGACAAATAGATGAAACGTTCGTGAGACCAGTTGGGCAGGCAGAAAGACAGAGAGATTGCAAAAGCACCTTAGAGGCGACGCAGGCTGATCTAGTAACGCAGGCTCTTAGCTTCGGGTCGAAAAACTGCTGGTCGTTGCAAGTGACGGCGTACTGATTCTTGAAGAAAGTGATCACCTTGGCCATGCCGTAGTAAACTACCATTTCGTATTGGCTCTCGAGCTTCGGCCATACGACTTCGTTTCCAGAGGCGTCGAAGTACTTTTTGGTCATAATTTTTATCTCTTCAGAATATTCGGCCGTGATGCCGTTGGCGCCGATGTAGTAGTCCCAGAACGGATTGAAGTACCTAGTGGTATCGAAGGCCGTGTAGGTCTTTGTGGTGATGGCGTATGGGTAGTTCCAGGTGTAGTCGATTACGTACAGCTTTGTGGCAGTCAGCATCGTAGCAATGGTTTGAGTAAGAGTTGGAACGGGGATGTCCAAGTTAGCTGTCGAGATAACATCGGCCGATGTGAATAGACTGTCGAAAGTGGTGACTAGCTTCACAGTGACTCCAGAAATTACTTAGTTGTTGGCGGTAATTTCGGTCAAGGTGGTTGCTGCTCCAATGAAGAATCTGAGGTTGGAGAAGATGTTCTGGAAACTTGGAGTGCTCGCGAGCAAAGTGGAGCCGAAGAACTTCGAGAGAACGATTGTTTGAACCTTAGCGAAGTCCACGTTGGTGATGTTCACGAAGCCGGTGACGCTCACGTTTTACACAGAACCCATGAAGGAGTCGAAGATGGACACGAAGAGGGAATCTGCGTCTGGATCTTTGGACATATCGATGGTAGCGTTTACGACCAAGAAGGCGTTTTTGAGAAGACCGGTGGGCGCTATCTCTAGAACGTCGTACATACCGTCGTCGCGCTTGGAGAAGTCGTAGACGTTCACGACCGCGAAATCGAGTTGGCACAGGTCTCTGTCGCTGTACTGCTCCCAGAGCTGTAAGTCGTGGGTGGAGTTGAGCGTACACGGCTCCGTGGGTCTCCATACACGAGAGTTTAACATCCATCCGCACTGGTTGGACGTTTCAATCATAAATGAGGCAAGGAATTATAACATTATTAATGAGGAGTGGGTTTGAAGAAATATATTTGTAATTTTTCTATACAAATTTCTTTTTTGGTGTTATAATTACATTACAAACAGATTATAAATTATAACATATTACTTATTTAACCTCATTTTTGATACATTTTAATATCATTCAGTTCAAGCAGGTGATGAGCACCTGGCAGAACGGGATCAGGGTGAGCTGCGTCCAGCTGAGCCCGTTCTACTTGCTGAGCTTCAGCTTCGACGAGGACGGCTGCTGCGTGGTCATGGACATGAAGTACAACAAGGTGGTCAACAAGTTCATCCCGCACGCGAAGCTGGTCACGAGCGCGCAGCTGTACCAAGAGCAGGGGCTGCTGCTCACCGGAAGCCTGGACTACACCGTGAAACTGTGGAACGTGTGGGTCAAAGAGTGAAGTTTACTATGACGTACTGTATTTGGTTTAGTGATAAAAGTAAGTTAAAGTTTTAACAAATGAATAGAAGTATAAAATGAAAAAGAATAACAGCACACATAATCACTCGTTGTTCGTACAGAGCACGAACGTTGTTTTCGAAGCACTTTGAAAGAGTTCGCGTCAAGATCAAGACGCATTAATTGAACAACTGTTTTAGTAAGTATGCGGTAGAAGATTAATTGAGTTGAGAGGTTTATTTTATGTTATTAATTTTGTTGAAACGAAATAATGTTAAGCTTGTCAGTATTTCCACTTCGCACCTAACAAAAATAATGCCAACAATGAATGAAAGCATCTATGAAACCCATACATAATTATTTACTCCATAATTCTACAATAACATTAAAACTTTGACTGAAGTAAGAAAAATGTAGAAATATGGAGGGCATTCTAGATTAACTAAATCAGAATTCGATAAATACTTAATGATACTATTTACAATGATGATATCAGGTAAAGAGCGAGGATCTGTCTAAGATAATTGGTCTAAGAACACTAAAATACGCAATTAGTTTATAGCTGATGAAGTTGGAATGTCTTGCAGAGAATGGGAGGAAATTCATTCTAATGTCTGTTATGGTCATATTAAATTGTTATTAGATTAACCTGAAGAAGAAATCGATACAAATTTAGACGGTATAGAATCTGATGAAGAAGAATCTGAAAATTCTGACTATGAATATGACGAAGATGATCTAGAAGAACTAAATAAAATATTTAATGATCATGAAGAAGAAGTTTTGAGCTAAAATAAACCAAAAGAAACCTAACTGCACACTATTCTGTGATAATTATTATGGTACAATTGACGTAGTTGAGTATATTAAATCAATAGGGCTTGAATATGTTGGAACTTTTAGACCAAGTCGACTTGGTAAAGAATTATCATAAAATTTAGAGAAGTTGTAATTGAATTAAGTTGTTTAATATCCTGTGTTTAAAGAAGTAAAACTAAAGAAAACGACTAAATAAGTTCTAGTTAAAGATGTAAACGTCCTTTAATGGTAATGCAAAAAGTAGAAAACTTTAACCATGATATATACAAAATCAAAATTTGTGAAATAACCCTGTTAAATGTAAGAATTTGTAAGTTCTCGTGGCATTCCCAGAGAACAACCTGAAATAGTTCGTTACTACAATAATAATTATAAAGGAGTTGATTACGTAGACCAACTTACAAAAAATATTAAGTTTCCAGGACGATGTACTCGTTGGACCACAAGGATGTTTATTTATTTTATGTAAGTAATATTAGTTAATGGGTTTTCTTTGATGAAATTATTGCATCCAGAATATAAAGAAATTAAAATAACGGATTATGTTGAAAGCATAATTGATTAAATGAAAATAAATCTAACAAAATATGAAATTAAAGCTACACCACGAAAAATTGAAGGTTGTAACCAACCAGTAGTAAGCCCAATTAAAGGACCAGTAATAGAAGCATATAAACATTTTGTATATATCATGGTTAAAGTTTTCTACTTTTTGCATTACCATTAAAGGACGTTTACATCTTTAACTAGAACTTATTTAGTCGTTTTCTTTAGTTTTACTTCTTTAAACACAGGATATTAAACAACTTAATTCAATTACAACTTCTCTAAATTTTATGATAATTCTTTACCAAGTCGACTTGGTCTAAAAGTTCCAACATATTCAAGCCCTATTGATTTAATATACTCAACTACGTCAATTGTACCATAATAATTATCACAGAATAGTGTGCAGTTAGGTTTCTTTTGGTTTATTTTAGCTCAAAACTTCTTCTTCATGATCATTAAATATTTTATTTAGTTCTTCTAGATCATCTTCGTCATATTCATAGTCAGAATTTTCAGATTCTTCTTCATCAGATTCTATACCGTCTAAATTTGTATCGATTTCTTCTTCAGGTTAATCTAATAACAATTTAATATGACCATAACAGACATTCGAATGTATTTCCTCCCATTCTCTGCAAGACATTCCAACTTCATCAGCTATAAACTAATTGCGTATTTTAGTGTTCTTAGACCAATTATCTTAGACAGATCCTCGCTCTTTACCTGATATCATCATTGTAAATAGTATCATTAAGTATTTATCGAATTCTGATTTAGTTAATCTAGAATGCCCTCCATATTTCTACATTTTTCTTACTTCAGTCAAAGTTTTAATGTTATTGTAGAATTATGGAGTAAATAATTATGTATGGGTTTCATAGATGCTTTCATTCATTGTTGGCATTATTTTTGTTAGGTGCGAAGTGGAAATACTGACAAGCTTAACATTATTTCGTTTCAACAAAATTAATAACATAAAATAAACCTCTCAACTCAATTAATCTTCTACCGCATACTTACTAAAACAGTTGTTCAATTAAACAACCAACACCAAGTATTTGAAACACAAATGCTCTTTTTTGTGTTGGACGGCCAGCCACGAGTATAGAAACACTCTTCGCCCCCGTTTTTGGGAAATGTGCGGGTTTTCGCGTTTTCACGTGAAGTCAAAAGGTGACGCTTTGACTTTGAATGAGGTGGAGTGGCTTTTAATATATTGTAAATTAATTATACTTATAGTATATGTTATAATACAATGCAATTTTTAGTTCCACTTCACCATGAGAATAATATATTTATTCAATTAATATTTCAATTTATTTATTGATTCGTTGATAAGCAAGTATTATTTATATTATTTCATTTTTTCACTGCACGCCGCCGATTTTCTTGGTTGATTTTTTGACTGGTTGTTTACCGGCCGGTTTCGCGGTTGTTTTTTGTGGAGCGTTGGTATATGATGGTGCTTATTTAACGCTCGTTTGTCCTTTGCTGGCTGCCGCCTTCTTTTGCACGTTTTGGCTTGCTTTTCTTATCTGTCCGCTTCCGCAGGCGACGATGATGCCCACGATGCAGAGAACGATGACCGCTCCAACGGCTGCGATCGCGAATGTCTTCATTGGGAACGATTTCTTGCAGCTAGTTCCCTTCAGTTCAGTTCCATCTGGGCAGTTCGCGAAGCAGGAGCCCTGGTACTGGAACGTTCCGTCAGGGCAGCTGTCTTGGCAGACCGTGTTCCCGTACCTGTCGGTGTAGGAGAGGTTCGGGCAGGAGTCGAGGGTTTTACATATCCCGTCGACGACGACCATTCCGCCGGTGCAGGCCGTGTCGCAATGAGTGGTGTTGACCTGGACCAAGTTGTTGGTGCAGGTGGTCACGCACTCGTTCAGTTGGATGAGCGGGTTGGTGAGGTTGGATCTGGAGCAGTCGGAGATGCACTGCTTTCCGAGAGCCGTTTGGACGGACATCTGGGTCCCGGAGCACTTGGCCACGCACTGCTTGTCCTCCAGGTAGAGGGTGCCGCAGGTCTTCACGCAGGACTTCCCGTTCACGAAGTCGTTGCAGAACTCGGTGCAGTTGTAGGTGTTCACGGTCTTGTCGCCCGTGGTTACGCTCGTGATCACGTAGAAGAGGCATTGCTGAATCGAAAAGGTGCACTCGTTTGTGACATTATAAAATATATTGGAACCGCACTTTGCCACACAAGATGGGGCTTCGAAGAACTTGTAAACCAAATTAGGGTCGCACTAGACACTTTTGCACGTGCCAGAAAGCTTGATCAATGGCGGGTCGCAGTAATCCTTGCAAATTTGCTTGTCCTGTAAGGCACAATACGAGACTTGCTGATACATAACGCCATCCCACTTGTACGGTTTACCAGCCGCTGCCACGACGCACTCGTTATTGTTGTCTGTGTTGATTGTGTATATATTCGAGCGGCATCTGGTAACGCATTAGCCGTCTTGAATGAATAATGAACCACAGGTGGTGGCACAAAATCCATTCAGAGCGACGACAGTGCACTTGGCCACGCATTCGTAGCCGGCGGCAGAAGAAGACAAGTAGAAGCCCTGAATCATGCACGCCTGGGCGTTCACCAAACAGGTGAGCGTGAACGTCGTGTCGGCGTTGGCAATTTTTTGGAAATAGCCGCTCGGGCACTTCTTCACGCATTGCCTGTCAATGTTAAGGTAAAGGTCGGCTGGGCAGGCGTCGACGCAGTCTTTTCCATTCGCGTACTTTGGGCAGTACTCGACGCAAGACTTCCTTCCGTCAGTTACGTCGGTTTTGATAAACGTGCAGTAAGTTGTGTCTGTTAAACACTGTCCAGTCGTTTCGTCGAAAGTTCCAGAAGCACATGGCGTAACGATGGCGCAGGTGGCTGGGTCGTTCTGAGGAGCGCACTTATCGACACATTGGTTTCCTTAAGATAAAGAGGGGCAAGAATCCTGGCAGGTGGCTTGTCCGAATGCTACTTTAATATTTTTAGGGCAGAAAGTCGAGAGTTGGCAGACGCCTTTATCGGATTCCTTGCAGGAGCTCACACATATTTTGTTCAAAGAAGGGGTACAATCTGGAATGCACTGCGAGCCGTTTACTTTCCCAGAACACGTTTCGAGACATTCTGAAATTCCGGTTACAGCGTCAGTGCTGTAGAATTTACACTGGTAAAGTTCTTGCGGGAGCAAACAGAGCTGGGTAAAGTTGTTTGGCAGGAAGTTGTCCAATTGAACTTTCTTGAACACTTTGGTGGAACAGGCGGACACGCATTTGTTTCCCTCGATAAACTCGGTTGGAAGGCAGATAGATACGCATTCGTTGCCGCTGAGATACTAGTCGCAGGTGTCTAAGCATTCGAACATAGTTATATTAGCGGTTGCTTCGAGATTTGTGTTTTTCAGATTCGTTCTGAAATATGGGCAAGTGGAAATGGACTGCGAGCTGTAGCACTCACGAGTCAGATTTCTAAAGCCCTTTACCTCGTAGTTCTTTCCAGTCGTGATAAGTTTCATTTCAGGTAAATCCGCGATCTCATCTAAATTTATACCGTTAGAATTAGTCGTATTATCCAAAATTAAAAATTTATCAATAATTGTGTATTTCTTCGAAGCTATTGTCTAGCTCCCAAGTCTTACAACCGTTAAGTTCTTCTTGCATTCAGGCTAGCACTGGCCCTCAATGATGAACGGGTAGTTGTTTCCGCATTGATAGGTGCACTGTTTGTTAAGGGCGATGTTGGAACCGCTACACTTTTAAACGCACTAGCCTCTTTCGATGTACTGGTCGCAAAGCGTGATGTTTGAATGGCACAAATTCTATCCATTGACAACGGTGAAATAGGCGCAAGACTTTACAGAAGCCACGCAGGTCATATCTGTGTTGTTGTACACGTTCGAAGGGCAGGTCGTAACGCAAATGCCATTGTAGGTGTATTTCGTCTTCGGACAGGCGGCGACGCAGACGGAGTCATCGTTTACCTCTCCTGGGAGGCATCTGGTGACGCAGGCTATTCCTTGGGCGGTAGTTTTCGTGAGCGGGCACACGACCTCGTCTGAGAGGCACATTCTGGACACTTCGTCGTATCTCTTGCAGCTCGCGACGCAGGTTAGGTTCTAAACGGCTCCAACTGTAATGTTGATCATGAGGTCGTCGCATCTCTTAACGCAGTTGTTTCCGCTGGTCATTTCCATGAACGGGATGCACGACTTGACGCACTCTCTCTGGCCGTTTATCTGTCTGGTGAAGTACGGAGAGGCGCAGGTGTCCAAGCAGGTCAGGTTCTCGTAGTAAAACTGGTTCGCGCATTTGTCGGTGCAGTACTTTATCCCACCAACAAAGTTGATGAAAACGGACGAAACGGGACATTATGGAACGCACTCGTAAAACTAGGGCTGGTTCTCGACGATACCGCCGCAGTATTTGGCCTAAGTTTCGTCAATACAAAGTTTAACGGTGACTTTGGTTACACCATCGCTTAGAGTTTGCTCCGGCTGTGTTTGGAAGTATGTAGAGGGACAAGATTAAACGCATGAGGCGACACCGTTTGTATAGCTAGTATATGGTTTTACAAGGTCAGTGCAAACAGTAAGGCACTTTTTACCTGCGGCTTCGTTGATGAATGAGGGACAAGTTGAATCGGCAGCAATACACTTAAATTATTCGTCATAGGTTTTTGTGGTACATTCTGAAACGCACATCAACTGGTTGGGTTTTTACCCATCGGGACCAGTGTACGTTTAGGTTTGGTAAAATTTATTGACTCCGCTACAAACCTCGAGGCATTAAGCTCCTGGTTATGATTCTACAGTGGTAAGCTGAATTAAGTTGCAATTAGCTGCATTTGGCAAGCAAGTATTTGTCTGGTCGTATACTGTACTGGAACAGACTTTTTTGCATTTGTTCATGTTTCCTTCAACTGATAAAAATGGGTAAATAGAATTGCAAGCGTCTGTGCAAAGCTAAGCTCCGCTGTCAGGAATGAGGGCCTTGCAGTTCTTCACTTGGTCTGCGCTCTGGCACTTTTTCTGGGCGTTAAATACACCTTGAGAGCAGGACGCGCTGCACTTTCCATCTTCTTCAATGAACGGATTAGTAGCAGAACATGTGCTCGTGCATACATCACCTACGGCGTTGGTTTCGTAGTATAACTCGCACTTATCGGAGCAAAGATAAACGTCGTTACCCATTGGAATCAGCTTGCAGAACTCGTTGCTCGCCTTGCACTTCTTGTTCTGGTTTTCGAGGATGTAGATCTTGGACGGGCAGGAGTCGGCGCAGATATCGTTCAGGACGAATTTGGGGCATACCTGAACGCACTTGTTGAGGGCTCCGTCGGCGTAGGGAGAGTCAACGGGGCACTTTTCGGTGCATATTTTCCACTTGTCTTGAACCACGAAAACCGGAATCGGGCAGGCGGAGACGCATTCGGCGACCTGGTCTCGCATGATCAGAGAGGTGCACGTAGAGTTCGAGTTGAGGCAGATTTTCTGGGAGAGGCTGTCTTGTGTGAACACGGTGCAGGCCGACACGCACTTCATCTGGAAGGTCAAGGTGCTCAGCAAAAGGTACTCGGTGGCTTCACAAGACGTAGCGCAGGTTCCGGCCAGGTTCAAAACGGGGCAGCCGGTGGACAGGCAGTCGGTGGTTGCCTGAGAAACAACCTTGCAGTCTGGAATGGTGGAGAAGCACTACTGACCGGCTAAAATGCCAGATGCGCAGGAATCCAGGCAAATCTTCTTGTTATTGTTCATTAGGAAGTATGGCTGAGTGCAGTCCGCGGCGTTGCACTGAAGAATGTTGGCTTCGACAACGGTGAAAGAAGTGCAAACGGGCGAAGCGTCTTGGCATACTTTAGACGAGTCTACTATTCCAGTGGCGCACAAAGAGGCGGAGATGCACTGGGTTTTCCCGTTATTCTGGTATGGAAGAATGGTAGGGCATGTTTGAAGGCCGGTTATGCTTCCGTTTATCTTCGGAGTAGTTGGAGAAGCGGACTGGGTTGAAAATATCGGCAGACCAGACGCGGGCGATAGCGTTATGGAGAGATTCAGCAAAAACGGGGTGTAGTCGAAACTATCCTCCAAGAAGAACAAAAACGTCGCGTCTGAGGCGACTCCGAGGGCTCCGCTGAGCGAGAGCTGGAGGTTCGCGGTTTTAGATGAGAGCTGGCACGGCAAGTTTGTCGTGAGTGACGTGCAAGCGTCTAATGACATGGATATGGCTAAAAGCAACATTAAAAATTGTGGGAAGTGGAATTTGGCAAAATAGTGAGTTTATTTCGGTATATTTTAAATTTTCAATTGAAAATTTTCATTGTCTTAAAATATAATTATACTTTGGAATTGTTTATATTTATGTGTATAAATCAACACTGTGTGCATGTCTTATATTTAAACCACAATCTTAAACAAATTTATTAAATGGGTACAATAGGTAACTATTGTCATACAGCTTATAGCCATAATCTAATAAGGCTATTTAAAAGACATAACTCTACTTAATAGCATATATTAATAGCATTTGATTGGTGAGTTAGTATATTGACTTGGAACACGAGAGTTACTAAAGAAAAGTCTGTCAATCAGCTTAAATCAGTACACTGGCATCACATATGATAATTTTCATAATTTTAACATAAGTAATCATAATTTAACTACGTAATTTACGGTGTGATTTAAACACATATTCTGAAGTATATTAATCGTTCACTTATTTTGTTCGATGAGTTGCATTTGGTCCTCGGTCAGCCCCTTCGCTCCCTCGAAAACGCATTTCCCCAGGTTCAGGGCGAATTACCCGCTCACCCACTTAACAACTCCGTTTTCCTCCAGATACAAACTGGTGCTCTGTGACGCTGTTACTGTACTTGAGTTAACTTCGAATTAGTTTTGGGGTTGGAAACTGGATTCGGTTTCCTCTCCGGTTTCAAGATTAATGCGAATTTGCTAGTTCTCTTAGTTGAAGCATTCGATAGAGTTCGAGCCAAACTGAATTCTCCTGATGAAGGACTTGCACTTTACAGAGAACTTCACAGAATAAGAGGGTATTTCCAAGATGACAAGGGATTTGTCCTCGCAACTGAAGGCGAATAAGTCACCGGCTGGAGAATAGCACATGTACAGAACTGCGCTGGCTGTCTTTATGAACTTCTGCTATTTGAAAGCGCTGAGCTCAAATACCCGTATTTATTACGAAGCCGCACCACAAGCCAGAGTCGCAGAATCCGGGCTGAAGCACGCGCACAGAACGGGCTTGTTCCCCGCGATCACGAATTTGTTCAGGTACCTACCGGACTACGCATCCCACAGCATCACAGTGGTGTCGTTACTCGCAGAAGCTACGAACTGCAGATTCTTGCTGATCACCACATTCCTAATCCGCTCGGTGTGGCTCGGCTTCTGCTTTTATATCGTGCTTAGCTATTATTAGCAATCCCAAAACTAGATTGTGTTGTCTCTACTGCTGGATATTATTGAGTCGTCGTTATTGAATATTATATTCCCGATATTATCTGTGTGTCCGTCTAATGTATTTATTACTTGATAATTTTTAACGTTATATAGCTTTATTGCATTTTCGTTACTGCCTGTCACCATCAGTATTCCATCATTGCTAAACTTTATGATTTATATGTTTTCTCCACAATTAATAGTTTTCATATTTGTTCCAGACTAAATATCCCAAAATATTAAGGATTAATCAAAACTAGCGCTGACCAATACATCTTTATTGAATTACAAACACGATATTTTATTTTTATGAGCTTGTATGGTATTAATTAGTTCGAACGATTTCAAACTCCATATTTTAATTGAATTATTGCTCATAGCTGCAGATATATACAATTAAGAAATTGCAATACTTTAAATATTGCAACTCTCTTCAAATTTGTGAGCAATAGTTCTGTTTTCAAGATTCCAAACAATGATCACATTATCTTTTGAACCTGTAACTAAAATATTTTAATAAATTTGCATACTAGTTATTTTATTTTAGTGTTCAGTAAGTTTAAAGGCAAATTTTAAAGTTTTTGCATTAAAGGCCAGTACTTTCTCGCTTTCAGTACAATAAATAAAATTATTATCTAATGAAAAACATATATTTTGCAGTTTTAATGACGCTACTTATTTTGAAGTATTTAGAAGGATTTTCTTTGTTTTAGGACAATACAAAGATAAATATGAAAATTGCTTATTATTCTCCATTTATTCATATTCTATACAAGCCAATACTTATTGTGAATTGTCGAGTGCAATACAAGAAATATTTCTGGGCGTTTTTATGTATGAACTTTTGCCAAATGAAATATTTTCCATTATTGAGTTGGAAAAATTACACTAATATAACCATGATTGTGCAAAATTAACATCAGTTAGATCTGCGCCTGAAAAATCGCAGTTATTTAACATTGCAGACGATAAATTGGCACCTTAAATTTGAATTCCTTTGAAATCTTTATTTATCATTTGGACATCGGCATAATTTAGAATAGTTATAGCGTTTGAAGCTGCTATTTCATATTACTTATTGCCCTTTGACATATAAATAACTTTGAATAGCAAATCTTATAAGTTTTAATCAGTTGAAAGCATTTATTTGTAAAAATTAAGAACTCCATCATCTTGAATAAGATATTTAGCAAATATACAATTTATATCTTGAGCCACTAATTTCAAGATTTCAGTTTTACCATTTAATGTTGTGAAATATTCTTAAATTGTTTTATGAATAAAACTGTTATATGTTCCATTTGAATTTAAAGGGATCCCCATTCTAATAATTGATTATTTTTTATTATTTGGATCAAAGAACTCTGACCACTGATTCTTATGTGTTTATTTATATTCTACAACTGATTTATTCACAGATGTCATTTTAGCAGATAGCAAACTAGCGAATAGCTGATATTCGCTTGATAGATTATTAATTGACTCAGATTATACATTTAGAGTTTCATTTCGTTCATGTGTGTCGAACCATTACGTTATGAACGTTTCATAGATTTGCAATAAATTAATATCTTTCCTGGTGGAACTATTAAGTGATGGAATAATTTATACAACTATTGAAAGAATAAAAGGATTTGTAATAAGCTGGTCTAACCCTTTAATACCACTCATGATAGAATTCCACTATTTTATTGTAAATTTTTCTATTTATGCATTTTATATAACGTTTTAAACGTATTAATTAATTTAATCTTTGTTAAATGGCACAATGAAGTATTCTTCAAACACTTCCTATATATTTGAATTTTGTGGAGTGAATAATTTATAGTAGAGCTAATATTATGCTAAATGCTGTTTTCTACATGTAAAGATAACTTTACATGTCCAATCATAAAGTTTGTTGGTATTATATAGATTCTTAAAACATCTTACTTCATCATATCCTTCTATGATTAAAATAATAGGTGTATTTGTTGTTTAAATTGTTAAAACGTCTTTTTCGCTCAAGCGCATTTCACTTAGAATTTCGTGAATAAGATCTGTATTATAGTTTTGAAGTTTAGATAAAACAGCGAAAATAATAAGATGTGTATTGTTGTATTATTGAACTATTTATGTACAAAGTGTTGATTTACCAGCTCCAGCCTCGCCTTGTATCAATAATACTTTCTATTTTTCATCAATAATAAATTTTTATAATTCTGAACGAACGTCAATGTGTTATTATTCGTCACATTAATCTGAGAGGCTATGGACTATATTTAGAGGGACATATTTGTCTTTTTGTTTTAATTCTTCCAGCGTTTATGTGTTAAAACTTCTAATAATTTGAATTATTTCTTGAATATTCTTTCCATTCGCAGCCTTTTCTATAGAATTTATTTTATTTTGCATTTCCACTGTTTTTTGAATATTGGACTCGCATAATTGAAGATTCAGTTTTATTTCCAAGCTTGACTAAAATTCTGATAAGTGTTGTAGCCATTCATCTTTATCTTAGTGGTTTAAGCTAATAATAAGTTTTCAGCAATTTTCAGCGGATTGATAATTACGCATACACATATTTTTGATTTTCAGTTTCAGTGATTTTAATATTATTTTTATTTACTTTTAATGCTTGGATAAAGTTGGGGCTGTCATTTTAATTTCAGCATTTCGCTGTCGGAAGGCTGTTTTGCTATCGTCATAAAATATTTATACAAAACTATTATCTATATTTCGTATTTATATTTAAAATTTCCGAAAACTAACTAGAAAAATGCAGAATAACGAAATCTCGAGTCAAAAATTCACTAGTTACAGTGGCGTAAAATATAAAAGCGCTCATATTTAGCTTTTGAAATGGATTAAAATAATTAAATAACATAGTATTAAGCATGATCAATCAAGATTTTCCACTCCGTTTTTAATGAATTGAGGCGACATTGCTCATCACAAGAGTGCATGGATGAATTTTACATTTGAATCTTAAAATCACTTTCCTATTGAACCTGGTACCTACTGCAACATTAGTTGTGAACTAGTACAAGCCAATGGATATTATTGCTTCCGAACAGTAAAAATTTCATGAGCTAAGAATATGAGTTGTTTGGACTTTAGTTCCTTCAGAATTAATGAAAAGTTCAACAATAAATTAATTCTTCACTCAAAGTTAGGTCAACCACGACCAATAACTTCACCAAATGAACCCACCTGAAGATTGTATTTACCATGATATTCGAAACAGTCATCTTCAAGCGTTTTGAGAATTTCACTAATTTACGGTTTAATTCTATTAAACTAGTAGCTGACAGCGAAATGACCACATATAATGTTCGGAGAGACGATGTTTTTGTTAACAATACAAAGAAGTTGATACTTTGAATTTCTTTTTAAAGTTGAAATCTTAGAGTCCTTATCCTCTCATGAAGTAATAACTGAGTCAGGATGGCCAGTGTTATTATGTTCCCGCATGGGTCCTCTGTTTCAAAACCAGAGTTAAATCCAAAATTCGCTCATGCAATTTTTTTCAGTTTTCAAATAAGTAAATATTTGGAAAATATTAAATTTTGCGAACGAAAGCCAAAAGGAAACTTTAAAGTCGTGGACATGGAGCTTATGGAGGCCAACTACTACTGCAGAAGAGGATGAGACGAACTGAAGGAAGCTGCAAAAATAAATTCGATAAAAGTAGTGAAATTTGATTTCCAATATTTTATAAATCTTGCTTATTATATCATAGTATTATTTTTGTAGAATATCTAATTCGTTCCGTCAACTGGTTGCCTTGAACGGAAGTACTCACCATCCTGCATACACATACTAAACTTTGAAGGAAGTGGAATATTGCAAATAAAGTTCAGATATATATTTTTATACTTTGAAACTAGTTTACTTTTCCCATAATACGAATATGTATTATTGAAAAACAACAAATATGTAATTTATAAATTATAAAAATTATAACCCTTACTCAATCTATTGAAAAATTTAATGAAGATTAACTAACCTGACTTCAATATTCAAAGTAGTAAATATTCGCCGTAATTTCTTGTAGGAACTTTTCATTCCTGTAATTAATCGCTAATGATGCTGATATCGAGAGTAGATGCACTATTTTTAATTTATTTTTGCACAAATATACTACTATGATGTTCAAACCATGGGAAATTTGAAGCATTTTACGTTTCAAGATATCAACTTTTTCATCATTTGTGGAATGGGGCATTTAATCATAAAATCGAAAGTGATTTATATGTGTTTATCATGAGTCATCATGCTACCCCACCATCACAGTCTCCAGTTGAGAAGTTCTCGGACGACGAAAAAACAATACTTGAGCCCGCTCTTCGTTCTATTCGTTACGAAGGAAAAAATACGATTAAGTAATGTATGTTATGCGATGCTGAGGGCAAGTATCACGAGCTTCAAAGTCCAAATGCCAGATAAGTTGTACAGCATCTCTTGCTTCACAATATCCACCGTGAACAAATGGGTGTACAAATCAAAGAATTTTTTGAGGCAGCCAAACAATAAGCTTTAATATAAAAGCAAATTTGGCTTGAGAATTTTGTTAAACATCTGATTCTGAAAAATTAATCGTTTAACTAAACAAATTCTCCAGAGGGCTGGTAAAAAACGCGTTTCCGGCATTTGTGATTTATACTTACATATGTAAGCCCATTATATATTTTAATAATTTTCTGCAGATTTACTTTAGTACGTTAGGGGTCTTGGGAACAAGTTAACAATAGAGTGCCGAGGTGCCCAAGCTTGGACAAAAATTGTCTTGGATTTGAATTATATTTTAATGCTTATATATGTATATATTCACTATCATTTTTGTCAGTCTACTTTTTTCAATTTTTTCACACTACGCAAGATATAGAAAAAATATTAATAACTCACTACACACAGCTTACTGAGGACTGGTACTTATTGTTATAACTAGACATAAGATGAAGAACTATAATTGATGTCTTAGTACATTTCACATCTTTGCAAGAATTTATCAGTCTCCTTATATTTCAAGTGATTTTCTGGTAAAAGTAAAAGGAGTCTTATATTTTAATAAGTTATTACCAGTAAGTCTATTAGTGATATTATACTATTATTTTATTCTCCACTATCTTTCCTCCTTTATTCCAAAACAATTTTTAGGTTCAATAAAACAATAATAACTCTGGTTATAAACGATATACTGTGGATTCAATATTATAATTATATTAGTAAACTAGGCTTATACTGTTCTACAAAGATTGAGGAAAATAATATTTACTTTTCCTGTACAGTGAATTTCTTTACTTTTAAAAGCAATTAGTAAAGTTAATCTAGAGGATCTAATTTATGTTACTACTAGCCCAAGTTAGTATGTCATAAATATCGAAGAATATCCCCACATCAAATTTATTGTAGGATATACAAATCCATAATTTTACATATTATAGAAACTAAGTAAATTGGTAGCACTAAGGAAGCCCCTCAATTATAGTATCATATATACTTCTAGTAATTGAACCCCACGATATAAGTGTAACTCGATAATTGAACTCAAACTTACCTGTTACCGTTAAAAATCGACATCTACCAGATTTTATCAATTCAACCTGGAATCTATATTACTATAACTCATTAGTACTCACCACTAGCTTAAATTTGTATAAATTTCTTAAGAAATAGCAACAATATTTAGAACGTTTACAGAACTTCTGTTGCTTGAGCTGTTGTCGATGAACATAACCGAATATAATATAATTATACAAGCAACGGCGCTTGATTTGAATCATGACTTAAAATGATTTTTTGATTTTTAGCTTTTCAAAATTATAGCACAAGAGAGAATAAAATCTTGAAACAAACTGAAGTTGCATTACTAGAGCTCTAAGTACTATAAAATTTTTACTTGTTTCAAAATACTTATTATTCATTTTGATTTTAGAACTATATGATTTTAATAAGATTTTAAGAAATTAGATTGGAACTAAATCATAAACTTTAGAACAGAGTCTGCATCTATATCAACATGATTAATATTCTTTGTTAGTTTGAAATATTATTTCAATTTATATTATCAATATTAAAATAATAATCGTGTTATTAGCAGAGGTGGTTTTTATAACTTAATTGAAATAAAATCATTGACCTAATTTGAATATGGCTGATGCAAATTACAGAGAAATACAACATATTCACAAGTGTATCGCAATATATCAAGACAAAAAGAGTAAATTTAACTTTAAATTTTAGAAGCAAAATAATTTAAAATGTTTTAGTATCTGTTGAATTATCAATTAAGATATGAATTTAGAAATATACTGTAGATCCATGTGTTCTAAAAGCTATTCTAGCAATATTTTAATATATTTTACAAGTTGAACTTATTAATTTAGTACTTTTATAGCAAAAGTAAATATATAAAGTTGTAAACTGATTTAAGGAATTGGACATTTTACTGAAAACCAGAGTTAAGATCAATATGAGGAAACTCGACGGACGCTACATGAACGGTTAGCTCCAATTTTGCTGTAAATTAGTACACAACAAGAAATTAGTTTGAATCTGAATGCAAACAATATTATTTTAACATAAAAATAACGCCCTATCTGCCTTTATTCTAAGTCTAGCCCTTGAAGTCAAAAAACTTATTGCAAGCATAATTTTCTCAAGTTCGTTTGATTATTTTTGCGCTTAGATTCGAAAATCTATTAAGCTCAATCTATCGTCAACTTACGACCAGACCTCGTTGAAATAATATTGAAAGTTTGCATCGTTCCACTTAGATGATTAAGCTGTTTATTATTTGCATTTTTTAATTATAGTTTATAAATAGAAATAGTTTTAAGAATATTTCAAGGTAGATTTTGAGATTTATTGATTTAGCCCTAGTCTATGTCATTATAAACCAGTTTTGTAGAAGGTATATTGTCCTTTATATATTTTCATAATATCCCGAAAGAGGAGTGGACATTAATTTAAATAACTCAAAAGATCATAAAAAGTAAAATAGAAATTAAACTAACATGAAAATATAATGTCGTTCAATTCGGCAGTGAATATGTTAATACTTGTTAAATTACTATACACAAGTGAAAATGTGAAGATCGAATATAATATTTGTTTTCGACAGATTCTAAAGGTGTTGGTGGAAATACTACCAAATAGTAACTGATAGAGTTCATTCACCATCCATATTTGTTATGAATAGCATCAAGGAATCTTGTAACTAATTATTATAAATTGAAATAATATTTATATTAGGATTGTCGTGAGTGCACAGGTAAAGCCAACCATCGTCTCCGATCTGATCGGGTTCTTGCCATTTCAATCGTTTATTTCGATTAAGTCAACGATTAAATGACGATTAATTATTTATAATTTTGAAGCTATATGTATACTATAGACTTATAAACAACTAAAAATTAAATAACCACTCCAACTTCATCACTCCACTGTTTTTGGTAAAAACAGTACTTCCATTCAATATTTACATGTTTGTCAATCGTACACTTACAATTAAATTTATAATCGTTTTGATCGTCGATTATCGTATATTTTGAATTTTAATCGTCTTTTGGTTGGCTTTATGCACAGGTGGAATTGAAATAAGTCCATAAGTGCATTCTCTTTTATATACCCTAAGAGAAGTTAAACATTAGGAAGATTAAAGTTTTATCTTCACATTTTATAAATAAAATTTTGATTTTGGAAAATAATAATTTCTTTAAATAATTTTAGAAGCAGAAGAGACCGAGCCTGGTGGTGATGATATTATCGTGTACCACTGCCCCGTACATAATGACATGGCATACTTTGAATATTACTGAAAGCTGCAAAATAATATTTCGAAATGTGATTAAAATAATTTTACTGCTAAGAGTGTAGACAAACTTTGATACCAATTATGTTCGATTCAGAGGTGCCTCTGCACACAACTTTATTATCTAAAAAATCAGGCTTTACCAACGCTCTGATTCTCCTTACTTTAGTAAAGTGACAACTTATTAGGTAAGTAATCAAAAAGTTAAAGACAAACTTGATCATCAAGTTAAGATGTAAAGCCAACCAAAAGGCGATTAAAATTCAAAATATACGATGATCGACGATCAAAACGATTATAAATTTAATCGTTAGTACGATTGATAACCATGCAGATATTGAATGGAAGTACTGTTCTATCAAGTCTTGATGAAATGGCACAAAATGCTTTAGACAATATGTTTTCTTGCTACAATGGAAGAAAAACATATGCAACTCTTGTTTAAGATGCATATTCTTATTAAATTAATTGATAAACGCAAAGGAACAAGTATCTCAGAGTAATTGATGTACTGGAATGAGTACTGAAATTACCGGCCTTGGTGCCGAATATATCTTATATATACATATTTATCTGGCAAGCCAAGTTTAAAATACCAAATCTCCTGGAATCTTCCTCCTGCCATGAAATCTCAGCTCTGCCAGCCAGAAAACCTGGCAAACTTGAAGCCTTTTCGGCTGCTTATGAATGGAAGTGAGTCTTATGAAATGCATTCAACTGTAATTATATTATATCTATGGTGGGAAATATTTGTTTAAAAAAGGTTTAAGATGGTTTAAGCAGTGGTTTTTTCTGAACAACCTACCAGCGTTTCCACTTTCAAAACGGTTCTATATATATTCAGTTCAATTTTCATACATGAAGTAAATTCGTTTCTTAAGTACTGAAGTTTTAAAAGTTATTATATAGAAAGATATAACCTGTATAGATGAGATAAGATATTCTAAATTATCATTCATTTATCCTTAATTATTATTTAATTATAAGACAATAATATTTTTATGAAAACTAATTATTACCAAAATATTATTATATATTTTCATAAAATTCCACTTCCCACAATTTTTAATGCTGCTTTTAGCCATATCCATGTCATTAGACGCTTGCACGTCACTCACGACGAACTTTCCGTGCCAGCTCTCATCTAAAACCGCGAACCTCCAGCTCTCGCTCAGCGGAGCCCTCGGAGTCGCCTCAGACGCGACGTTTTTGTTCTTCTTGGAGGATAATTTCGACTACACCCCGTTTTTGCTGAATCTCTCCATAACGCTATCGCCCGCGTCTGGTCTGCCGATATTTTCAACCCAGTCCGCTTCTCCAACTACTCCGAAGATAAACGGAAGCATAACCGGCCTTCAAACATGCCCTACCATTCTTCCATACCAGAATAACGGGAAAACCCAGTGCATCTCCGCCTCTTTGTGCGCCTCTGGAATAGTAGACTCGTCTAAAGTATGCCAGGACGCTTCGCCCGTTTGCACTTCTTTCACCGTTGTCGAAGCCAACATTCTTCAGTGCAACGCCGCGGACTGCACTCAGCCATACTTCCTAATGAACAATAACAAGAAGATTTGCCTGGATTCCTGCGCATCTGGCATTTTAGCCGGTCAGTAGTGCTTCTCCACCATTCCAGACTGCAAGGTTGTTTCTCAGGCAACCACCGACTGCCTGTCCACCGGCTGCCCCGTTTTGAACCTGGCCGGAACCTGCGCTACGTCTTGTGAAGCCACCGAGTACCTTTTGCTGAGCACCTTGACCTTCCAGATGAAGTGCGTGTCGGCCTGCACAGTGTTCACACAAGACAGCCTCTCCCAGAAAATCTGCCTCAACTCGAACTCTACGTGCACCTCTCTGATCATGCGAGACCAGGTCGCCGAATGCGTCTCCGCCTGCCCGATTCCGGTTTTCGTGGTTCAAGACAAGTGGAAAATATGCACCGAAAAGTGCCCCGTTGACTCTCCCTACGCCGACGGAGCCCTCAACAAGTGCGTTCAGGTATGCCCCAAATTCGTCCTGAACGATATCTGCGCCGACTCCTGCCCGTCCAAGATCTACATCCTCGAAAACCAGAACAAGAAGTGCAAGGCGAGCAACGAGTTCTGCAAGCTGATTCCAATGGGTAACGACGTTTATCTTTGCTCCGATAAGTGCGAGTTATACTACGAAACCAACGCCGTAGGTGATGTATGCACGAGCACATGTTCTGCTACTAATCCGTTCATTGAAGAAGATGGAAAGTGCAGCGCGTCCTGCTCTCAAGGTGTATTTAACGCCCAGAAAAAGTGCCAGAGCGCAGATCAAGTGAAGAACTGCAAGGCCCTCATTCCTGACAGCGGAGCTTAGCTTTGCACAGACGCTTGCAATTCTATTTACCCATTTTTATCAGTTGAAGGAAACATGAACAAATGCAAAAAAGTCTGTTCCAGTACAGTATACGACCAGACAAATACTTGCTTGCCAAATGCAGCTAATTGCAACTTAATTCAGCTTACCACTGTAGAATCATAACCAGGAGCTTAATGCCTCGAGGTTTGTAGCGGAGTCAATAAATTTTACCAAACCTAAACGTACACTGGTCCCGATGGGTAAAAACCCAACCAGTTGATGTGCGTTTCAGAATGTACCACAAAAACCTATGACGAATAATTTAAGTGTATTGCTGCCGATTCAACTTGTCCCTCATTCATCAACGAAGCCGCAGGTAAAAAGTGCCTTACTGTTTGCACTGACCTTGTAAAACCATATACTAGCTATACAAACGGTGTCGCCTCGTGCGTTTAATCTTGTCCCTCTACATACTTCCAAACACAGCCAGAGCAAACTCTAAGCGATGGTGTAACCAAAGTCACCGTTAAACTTTGTATTGACGAAACCTAGGCCAAATACTGCGGCGGTATCGTCGAGAACCAGCCCTAGTTTTACGAGTGCGTTCCATAATGTCCCGTTTCGTCCGTTTTCATCAACTTTGTTGGTGGGATAAAGTACTGCACCGACAAATGCGCGAACCAGTTTTACTACGAGAACCTGACCTGCTTGGACACCTGCGCCTCTCCGTACTTCACCAGACAGATAAACGGCCAGAGAGAGTGCGTCAAGTCGTGCATCCCGTTCATGGAAATGACCAGCGGAAACAACTGCGTTAAGAGATGCGACGACCTCATGATCAACATTACAGTTGGAGCCGTTTAGAACCTAACCTGCGTCGCGAGCTGCAAGAGATTCGACGAAGTGTCCAGAATGTGCCTCTCAGACGATGTAGTTTGCCCGCTCACGAGAACCACCGCCCAAGGAATAGCATGTGTCACCAGATGCCTCCCAGGAGAGGTAAACGATGACTCCGTCTGCGTCGCCGCCTGTCCGAAGACGAAATACACCTACAATGGCATTTGCGTTACGACCTGCCCTTCGAACGTGTACAACAACACAGATATGACCTGCGTGGCTTCTGTAAAGTCTTGCGCCTATTTCACCGTTGTCAATGGATAGAATTTGTGCCATTCAAACATCACGCTTTGCGACCAGTACATCGAAAGAGGCCAGTGCGTTTAAAAGTGCAGCGGTTCCAACATCGCCCTCAACAAATAGTGCACCTATCAATGCGGAAACAACTACCCGTTCATCATTGAGGATCAGTGCTAGCCTGAATGCAAGAAGAACTTAACGGTTGTAAGACTTGGGAGCTAGACAATAGCTTCGAAGAAATACACAATTATTGATAAATTTTTAATTTTGGATAATACGACTAATTCTAACGGTATAAATTTAGATGAGATCGCGGATTTACCTGAAATGAAACTTATCACGACTGGAAAGAACTACGAGGTAAAGGGCTTTAGAAATCTGACTCGTGAGTGCTACAGCTCGCAGTCCATTTCCACTTGCCTGTATTTCAGAACCAATCTTAAAAACACAAAGTATGAATAAACTGCTAATATAACTCTGTTCGAATGCTTAGACTCCTGCGATTAGTATCTCAGCGGCAACGAATGCGTATCTGTCTGCCTTCCAACCGAGTTTATCGAGGGAAACAAATGCGTGTCCGCCTGTTCCACCAAAGTGTTCAAGAAAGTTCAATTGAACAACTTCCTGCCAAACAACTTTACCCAGCTCTGTTTGCTCCCGCAAGAACTTTACCAGTGTAAATTCTACAGCACTGACGCTGTAACCGGAATTTCAGAATGTCTCGAAACGTGTTCTGGGAAAGTAAACGGCTCGCAGTGCATTCCAGATTGTACCCCTTCTTTGAACAAAATATGTGTGAGCTCCTGCAAGGAATCCGATAAAGGCGTCTGCCAACTCTCGACTTTCTGCCCTAAAAATATTAAAGTAGCATTCGGACAAGCCACCTGCCAGGATTCTTGCCCCTCTTTATCTTAAGGAAACCAATGCGTCGATAAGTGCGCTCCTCAGAACGACCCAGCCACCTGCGCCATCGTTACGCCATGTGCTTCTGGAACTTTCGATGAAACGACTGGACAGTGTTTAACAGACACGACTTACTGCACGTTTATCAAAACCGACGTAACTGACGGAAGGAAGTCTTGCGTCGAGTACTGCCCGAAGTACGCGAACGGAAAAGACTGCGTCGACGCCTGCCCAGCCGACCTTTACCTTAACATTGACAGGCAATGCGTGAAGAAGTGCCCAAGCGGCTATTTCCAAAAAATCGCCAACGCCGACACGACGTTCACGCTCACCTGCTTGGTGAACGCCCAGGCGTGCATGATTCAGGGCTTCTACTTGTCTTCTTCTGCCGCCGGCTACGAATGCGTGGCCAAGTGCGCTGTCGCCGCTCTGAATGGATTTTGTGCCACCACCTGTGGTTCATTGTTCATTCAAGACGGCCAATGCGTTACCAGATGCCGCTCGAATATATACACAATCAACGCAGACAACAATAACGAGTGCGTCGTGGCAGCGGCTGGTAAACCGTACAAGTGGGATGGCGTTATGTATCAGCAAGTTTAATATTGCGCCTTATAAGAAAAGCAGATTTGCAAGGATTACTGCGACCCGCCATTGATCAAGCTTTCTGGCACGTGCAAAAGTGTCTAGTGCGACCCTAATTTGGTTTACAAGTTCTTCGAAGCCCCATCTTGTGTGGCAAAGTGCGGTTCCAATATATTTTATAATGTCACAAACGAGTGCACGTTTTCGATTCAGCAATGCCTCTTCTACGTGATCACGAGCGTAACGACGGGCGACAAGACCGTGAACACCTACAACTGCACCGAGTTCTGCAACGACTTCGTGAACGGGAAGTCCTGCGTGAAGACCTGCGGCACCCTCTACCTGGAGGACAAGCAGTGCGTGGCCAAGTGCTCCGGGACCCAGATGTCCGTCCAAACGGCTCTCGGAAAGCAGTGCATCTCCGACTGCTCCAGATCCAACCTCACCAACCCGCTCATCCAACTGAACGAGTGCGTGACCACCTGCACCAACAACTTGGTCCAGGTCAACACCACCCATTGCGACACTGCCTGCACCGGCGGAATGGTCGTCGTCGACGGGATATGTAAAACCCTCGACTCCTGCCCGAACCTCTCCTACACCGACAGGTACGGGAACACGGTCTGCCAAGACAGCTGCCCTGACGGAACGTTCCAGTACCAGGGCTCCTGCTTCGCGAACTGCCCAGACGGAACCTAACCAGATGCATAAAGTTGTTAAGCATGTGTTATTATTCGCAAAACAATGATCAAATAGAGAAACATGTGATCAAATTAAAAAATTAAAATCATTGAATATTAATATTATATATTTTAGTATTTCCATTGTACTTAAATGATTACATAATAGTTGTAGAATATTGTATATTTATTATTTATGTATTTTCTTTTTATAAACATCTATATTTATCGTTTATTATTCTTCCACTTAGATTGAGTTTAACAGCAAAGTTGTAAGAAACAGTGGCATACATAATAATTATTTTTGATAAGTTTCGGTATTATAAATGATGGTACACGAGTGAAATTTATATAGATTACTTAATAATATAATAATATTTAATTTTTCACATCATATCAGGAAAGTTGTATTTCTGTTTTTTAAGAAGATTTGGTAGTAATATCATTTATCCATGAACTTTGGTACAATAATGTTGGTATATGCTATGCCAATTTAATTATTGTAAATATTGGCAATGATAGCATTCTATGATCTTTATACAACTATATTTTCACATTTTCACAAAATTAATATACAATTTCATTCTTGGAGCAAGGTTTATCAGAACTACTAGCTATAGATGAACATACATCAAATATTATATCGAATTTGTCTAGCTATATAAAATCTTAGCTATAAAATCGATGATTCAAAATTTATTCCACCATCTTAGAATAGCCAAAACTGGTAAGTTCGTAAAAATGCACCTAAATAAGTAATTCACTTCACCAGTTTCCGCTAAAACTCGAGTGTGATTCATATCAAAAAATTGTAGAGACAAATATTTTTATAAATCAATTCACTGTGAAACCAGACCAAAACAAAAAGAACCCGCGTCTCTCTAACGTTAATCTTCCCTAGTAATTATTATTTATACCATTTAAGAAACCAATAAAAAACTATTTTGAAATGAATATAATCCAACTGAACGTTTTGATATATATTTTTATCATTGGCACCGAGTTATAAGTTACGATTAATAATCATTTTGAGTGTTACTAAAGAATTTTGGTGAGAAATGTTAGAAATATATTAATCGTTCACTTATTTTGGTCGATGAGTTGCATTTGGTCCTCGGTCAGCCCCTTCGCTCCCTCGAAAACGCATTTCCCCAGGTTCAGGGCGAATTACCCGCTCACCCACTTAACAACTCCGTTTTCCTCCAGATACAAACTGGTGCTCTGTGACGCTGTTACTGTACTTGAGTTAACTTCGAATTAGTTTTGGGGTTGGAAACTGGATTCGGTTTCCTCTCCGGTTTCAAGATTAATGCGAATTTGCTAGTTCTCTTAGTTGAAGCATTCGATAGAGTTCGAGCCAAACTGAATTCTCCTGATGAAGGACTTGCACTTTACAGAGAACTTCACAGAATAAGAGGGTATTTCCAAGATGACAAGGGATTTGTCCTCGCAACTGAAGGCGAATAAGTCACCGGCTGGAGAATAGCACATGTACAGAACTGCGCTGGCTGTCTTTATGAACTTCTGCTATTTGAAAGCGCTGAGCTCAAATACCCGTATTTATTACGAAGCCGCACCACAAGCCAGAGTCGCAGAATCCGGGCTGAAGCACGCGCACAGAACGGGCTTGTTCCCCGCGATCACGAATTTGTTCAGGTACCTACCGGACTACGCATCCCACAGCATCACAGTGGTGTCGTTACTCGCAGAAGCTACGAACTGCAGATTCTTGCTGATCACCACATTCCTAATCCGCTCGGTGTGGCTCGGCTTCTGCTTTTATATCGTGCTTAGCTATTATTAGCAATCCCAAAACTAGATTGTGTTGTCTCTACTGCTGGATATTATTGAGTCGTCGTTATTGAATATTATATTCCCGATATTATCTGTGTGTCCGTCTAATGTATTTATTACTTGATAATTTTTAACGTTATATAGCTTTATTGCATTTTCGTTACTGCCTGTCACCATCAGTATTCCATCATTGCTAAACTTTATGATTTATATGTTTTCTCCACAATTAATAGTTTTCATATTTGTTCCAGACTAAATATCCCAAAATATTAAGGATTAATCAAAACTAGCGCTGACCAATACATCTTTATTGAATTACAAACACGATATTTTATTTTTATGAGCTTGTATGGTATTAATTAGTTCGAACGATTTCAAACTCCATATTTTAATTGAATTATTGCTCATAGCTGCAGATATATACAATTAAGAAATTGCAATACTTTAAATATTGCAACTCTCTTCAAATTTGTGAGCAATAGTTCTGTTTTCAAGATTCCAAACAATGATCACATTATCTTTTGAACCTGTAACTAAAATATTTTAATAAATTTGCATACTAGTTATTTTATTTTAGTGTTCAGTAAGTTTAAAGGCAAATTTTAAAGTTTTTGCATTAAAGGCCAGTACTTTCTCGCTTTCAGTACAATAAATAAAATTATTATCTAATGAAAAACATATATTTTGCAGTTTTAATGACGCTACTTATTTTGAAGTATTTAGAAGGATTTTCTTTGTTTTAGGACAATACAAAGATAAATATGAAAATTGCTTATTATTCTCCATTTATTCATATTCTATACAAGCTAATATTTATTGTGAATTGTCGAGTGCAATACAAGAAATATTTCTGGGCGTTTTTATGTATGAACTTTTGCCAAATGAAATATTTTCCATTATTGAGTTGGAAAAATTACACTAATATAACCATGATTGTGCAAAATTAACATCAGTTAGATCTGCGCCTGAAAAATCGCAGTTATTTAACATTGCAGACGATAAATTGGCACCTTAAATTTGAATTCCTTTGAAATCTTTATTTATCATTTGGACATCGGCATAATTTAGAATAGTTATAGCGTTTGAAGCTGCTATTTCATATTACTTATTGCCCTTTGACATATAAATAACTTTGAATAGCAAATCTTATAAGTTTTAATCAGTTGAAAGCATTTATTTGTAAAAATTAAGAACTCCATCATCTTGAATAAGATATTTAGCAAATATACAATTTATATCTTGAGCCACTAATTTCAAGATTTCAGTTTTACCATTTAATGTTGTGAAATATTCTTAAATTGTTTTATGAATAAAACTGTTATATGTTCCATTTGAATTTAAAGGGATCCCCATTCTAATAATTGATTATTTTTTATTATTTGGATCAAAGAACTCTGACCACTGATTCTTATGTGTTTATTTATATTCTACAACTGATTTATTCACAGATGTCATTTTAGCAGATAGCAAACTAGCGAATTGCTGATATTCGCTTGATAGATTATTAATTGACTCAGATTATACATTTAGAGTTTCATTTCGTTCATGTGTGTCGAACCATTACGTTATGAACGTTTCATAGATTTGCAATAAATTAATATCTTTCCTGGTGGAACTATTAAGTGATGGAATAATTTATACAACTATTGAAAGAATAAAAGGATTTGTAATAAGCTGGTCTAACCCTTTAATACCACTCATGATAGAATTCCACTATTTTATTGTAAATTTTTCTATTTATGCATTTTATATAACGTTTTAAACGTATTAATTAATTTAATCTTTGTTAAATGGCACAATGAAGTATTCTTCAAACACTTCCTATATATTTGAATTTTGTGGAGTGAATAATTTATAGTAGAGCTAATATTATGCTAAATGCTGTTTTCTACATGTAAAGATAACTTTACATGTCCAATCATAAAGTTTGTTGGTATTATATAGATTCTTAAAACATCTTACTTCATCATATCCTTCTATGATTAAAATAATAGGTGTATTTGTTGTTTAAATTGTTAAAACGTCTTTTTCGCTCAAGCGCATTTCACTTAGAATTTCGTGAATAAGATCTGTATTATAGTTTTGAAGTTTAGATAAAACAGCGAAAATAATAAGATGTGTATTGTTGTATTATTGAACTATTTATGTACAAAGTGTTGATTTACCAGCTCCAGCCTCGCCTTGTATCAATAATACTTTCTATTTTTCATCAATAATAAATTTTTATAATTCTGAACGAACGTCAATGTGTTATTATTCGTCACATTAATCTGAGAGGCTATGGACTATATTTAGAGGGACATATTTGTCTTTTTGTTTTAATTCTTCCAGCGTTTATGTGTTAAAACTTCTAATAATTTGAATTATTTCTTGAATATTCTTTCCATTCGCAGCCTTTTCTATAGAATTCATTTTATTTTGCATTTCCACTGTTTTTTGAATATTGGACTCGCATAATTGAAGATTCAGTTTTATTTCCAAGCTTGACTAAAATTCTGATAAGTGTTGTAGCCATTCATCTTTATCTTAGTGGTTTAAGCTAATATTCATCTCATTATTTTTAGCCTCAATTGCCTTTTTGACTGTTTCTTCGTTTTCATGAATGTATTTCTTCATCTGTTGTTTTCTTAACAGTATGAGTTCTTTATTTTATAGTATGCGTTGAACCCTCTTATCTCTTTCGTTTAGTTGCATCAATAAAAGAATTTGTGCTGCATTCTAGCTCAGGTTCTCGTTTTAGAGTGGGAAAACGGAGATTAGGACCCATGCGATTTTTTCTCGTATTCTCCAGGCGTCCGGAAGTGTTTACTGTGGAAGTGCCATTTCTTTTAGTTCTTCAAATATTTCATTTTCAATTGAATTTGGATTACTGCCAATGAATTATTAAAGCATATTTAGTACCGCGTACGTTACGTGCCACTCCCCGGTAATTTTAAGCATCTGAGCGTCAAACATGTCCTTTTAGCAAGAAACCGAAACGACCTTTTCAATCCAAGTGCAGTTCTGAGTTAAAATAATTTAAAAGGAACTTTTTAGAACCGAAAAAGAAGAGATTTTGCCGTCGGAACGAACGAATTCGAGAGCGTTTTGGCCAAATTCGAGCACCTAGTCGCTTATGTCCAGCTTTCCAACGTTGAGAGCGTTAATTCCAGCCTGTAAACAGTCGATGTGGAACTAAATCTCATTACAATAGATGTCTGAGCGCGGAATTAAAGTTTTAAGTAGAGACAACCACTGTTACTTAGTATCAATTGAAACCTTGTAGTCGGACTTGAACCGGAAATAGACCTGATGCAGAATTTTCTGAGAAATTGATAATAATTGAGCTAGATACTGACTCTACTCGCCGTAAACCAGCCCATTTAACAGCTTGTCCAGTATTTAAGCCGGATTCTGTAAAACTAACTTGTTGTCGCATAACTGCACTAATTACGCAACTGATTTCTGAAATAACGCACGATCATCCAGCGATTTGATCAATTCAATGAATTGCTTGTCCTAGCCCTAACATTCGACTGACATAGGCTCATTGTTTACTTATTGCGTTGCACAACCCATTTGAGGTGAATTATCTAAATATAACTGCAAAATAAAATAAATTCAATAAATAGTAATTATTAATTAATTCCACTTTAAATATGAATTTTGCTTTAACTTCAGTTTGATGCAAATAAGATGGATAATAATTAGTAAGTTATTTATTATTTCTATTAGTCAAATATCTATTGTGACTCACTTCATAAAGAACAGCCACTTGAGCCAATAATACCAGTATCGTCATCAACGAAACAAATTCCTTGTTTCAGTGGAGCATCACAATATTTTTCTTCATAACAACCAGTAACAATCCAAGCAAATCCCGGTTTGCATTTGGCAGGTACACAAAATGTGCCAAATAACATACCGATCTTACATTCAACCAACATTAAATCCCCATCAGGAGTAATTGTATGAATTTAATTTTCATATTTTATGCATTAACCTTTTTAATCCATTATTTCACCGAATGCACATTTTACAGTTGGTGTACAAATATTATTTATTACAACAAATGATGGAGAACATATTTCAACACAAAAGTCTCTTTCAATATATTTGTCGCAATCTTTGCCTGGTTTAGGATTATAACAATTTTTACCTAATTTTATTGTCTCTTCAGGACATTTTCCTGTGCACCATTTATCATAAACTTGATATTTACAAGAAACTTAACAAGATTTTATTCCAGCAATAATATCGTAATATGTGCAAGCATCCGTATTATTTAGACATAACATTGTAACGCTATCGTATGTCTTAGTTGAACATTCCGCAACACAGAATCCATTTTCCTTGTAAGGTTTGTCTGCTCCGCAAGTTGCTGAACAAACTCCATTATAAATGAAAAGTCCAGCATCGCACTTATCAACGCATTGAACACCCTAAATATACGGGAATTGAGCAGGACATGAAGTTACACATTTCTTTTGTCCATCTGCAGTGATATAATAAAGAGTGCATGTTGAACTATCTTTACAAGTATTAGTTTCGTCATAAGCTCCGCTCATACATTTATCGGTACAATTTTTGGTCAATGGTTCGAGGAATGGACGGTCCGGGCTATCGCAAGAAGCTTTGCATTGGTTCAGATCTTGAACTTCGGTGGTTTTGCATTGAAGCACGCAAACGATAGATAAGTTGAACTCGCGGTACATCTTGCAAGTTGAGTTGTCCACCAAGCAGGTCAAAGTTGGTTCAAAGTAAACTGGACACCAGACAACGCATTGCTTGCCGTCTGTTTGTAAAAGTGGAAGATTGTTCATTTCGGCACAGGTGGCCGCGCATCTCTTGAGATCTGGGTTGATCGTGAGGTCGTATCCCCATTTATCTGGGCATGAATCAATGCAATACTTGAGTTCGCCCACGACTTTGTATATTCCAGAGGAACAAGTATCTCTGCAAGCTGAGCCGTCGATGTATTTGGTACAATCGAATTTGCATTCGATATCGTTCGGACCGTGGTTGTATTCCATCCAAGTATCGCATGAATTGTGATCGTCCATGCAGATCCTGACGGTGTTCACGATCTTGTAGAAGCAGGTCTCGTCGCACTTGTTGGTGACGTTGTCCAGGCGCTTCGGAAGCGGGCAGGCGGCGACGCAGGTCCTCTCGCCGGAGATGACGTCTTCGATGAAGTTGACCGGCTGTCCGGCGCAGCTCGGGATGCAGACAAGGCCGTCGACGGCGTCGTGGACGTTGTTGCCGTGGGTGGAGAGGCTGCAGTTGTCGATGCAGACGCCGACCGTGTCGATCACCTCGTACACGTGCGGGCACTTCGTGACGCACTTCTGGCCGTCGTGGAGCTTGGAGGCGCACTGGGCCGTGCACTGGTGGTCTTCTTCGTAGAACTGGACGTCGTCGCACTTGTCCACGCACTGCTTCTGGCCGTCGGCGGCGACCTGGTAGTACTTGGAGGCGGTGTCGCAGTCCTGGCAGATGAACTGCTTGTTGGAGATCACGAAGTACTTCGGGCACTGGGCCTGGCACCTCTGCTGGACCCCGTCTGGAAGAGACTCGTCGATGATGTACTTCCTGTCGGCGGGGCAGGCGGTCACGCAGGTCTTGTCCAGGGCGAAGTAGCCGCTCGGGCAGACAGCTACGCAGGTGTTGTCCGGCATCTTGAACGGAGTCGAGCCATAACAGTTTGGAGCGCATTCAGTGTGGTCCTTGATGCCTGGGATGGGTCTGTTGTACACCGAATCCGGAAGAGACGGGTCGTCGCACTTGGCCACGCACGTCAAGACGGTGTCGTTGGTGATGTAGAACTTCGGGTCGCAGCTGACCACGCACTGCTTGAGGGTCGGGTTCAAGAAGGTGTGGTCGGCCGGGCACTTGTCCACGCAGAGGCCGGTGTTGTTGGCGTTCACCTAGACGTAGAGGTTGTTGGTGGACTGGGAGCACTCTCCGAGGCAGCGGGTGTGGTCGGTCGTGTTGAAGCCCTTGTCGTTGGTGGTGTTCAGAGGGCACTCGGTGATGCAGTTCGGAACGCCGCTGATGACCTGGTACAGCTTGCTGGCGCAGGTGGCCGTGCAGAACAGGGTGGCCGCGTCCAAGAAGGGCTGGGCCGGCGTGCAGTTGTTCGAGCAGTACTTGTCGGTGTCGCTCACGATCACGGTGTAGTGGTTGTTTGCGGTGAGAGAACAGTTGTCGTAGCAGCGCTTCAAAGGACCGTCGAGTTCGTAAACCGGGCAGTTTGTTACGCATTTCTTGGATGAACCGACGACGGTGTACATTCCTGAAGAACAGCTAGATACGCATAATTAGGTACTGTCAGCTTAAAGCTCGAAGAATTCACAAACGGTGCACTCTTTTCCGTTGGCGGTGTTGTTATACTGTTTGTTGGGGCATTCGGCTACGCATTCGTACCTTGGATCGGCAAAGACTTGGGTGAACGGGTAGGTCGAGTTGCAGGCTGCGATGCATCTTTTAACTCCGAGATTATCGGTGTAGAAAAGACAGTTAGCGTCGCAAGACAATCCGTCGATCGAGATGGCTCTGTTGTCTGTACACGCTGAGACACAGGTGTTAGATTAAATCAATAGATTTGGTGCGACTGTGCACTTAGAAAGGCATTACTGACCGTTTGCAAACGGCTTTCCGCTAGCTTCGGCGCATGTGGCTACGCAGTGAGTATTGCCTTGCGCGTCAACTTCGTAAAAGTTGGGGCATTTGTCCAGACAAACGTAGGTACTGATGTCTATGTTAGTGGCATTGCTGTAAATAGGACAGTTTTCGTGGCAGGTCTTATCGGTTTGGTTGAGATAAACATTTGGAGACGGGCATTTGGCGAAGCATTGGGTACCAGATTGGTATGGCTTGGCTGTAATCAAGGAACAGGAAGACTCGCATCTGGGAACAGTTGAATCGATTGTCAAATCGACTCCGCTAACGCCTGAAGAGCAGTTGGTAAGACAGATCTTGTTCGTCCCGTTGTAGGAGTAAAAGGCACAGGTTTATTTGCACTCCATTCCAGAGACGAAAAGTGGCCCGCAATCAGAAACGCATTGCTTGTTGTTGGAAGAGTCTGTGATGAAGAAAGTTGGGCACGAAGTAGAACACGTGTAAAACTGGGTTCCATTTACTAAGGTCGTTTTCGAGTAGAACGAGCAGGTGGCTCTGCACTCTTTTCCATCGAGATATGGATATTCGGCGGTACATGAAGTAATACATTGTTTTTGAGTTCCAAACATGATGTATTTATCTGGGCAGTTATTTGTCTGGCAAATATATTACTGGGTCTTTGTGGTATCAACAATGAAGCTGTTGGAGACGCAAGCGGCGGTGCAAGTTAGGTCGGTTTCGAGATATTTAGCGGACTCTGGGCACTTGGCCACGCATTGCGGAGTTATGTTCACCTTAGTGGTGGAGTCGTAATACGGCTTGTCGGATGGGCAAGCGGCTTCGCAAATATTCACAGGAGTCGCGTTCACTATGGTGCTGGTATAACCGTTTGGCTTGGCTCCGCATGCGACGCAGTAGAGGTGGTCGAGAGTATCAATAAATGGACATAAGGTCACGCAGGTCTTTACATCCGTCAAAATGGCGTTTCCAGTTTCGAGCTTACAAATGGTTTTGTTGCAAACGAAGTCGGAGTGGATAATTTAATCAGTCGAATCGCAGGCGTAGCATTATTTTACCATTTATCCTCTGAAATCTACCCAAATGAAAACGCCACCAGAAGTAGTATTACAAGCTGTACATTTCTTAATTTCGCCTACAACTGAGAACTGAAGTTCTGGGCAAAAATCATAGCACTTTCCATCAGCCTGCTGGAATTTATTGCAGGTATCAATGCACTGGGTGTATCCCAAATATTGACCTGTAAGGTTTCCAACAGGGCATTTATCCGCAGCACACTGGTACGTCCCGTTAACCAAAACCGAGTAGGCGCCGGATGGGCAAGTTGTGGAGCACTTTGTGCTATCCGCCGATAAAAACTCACCGGCATTGCATTTATCCGTGCAAAGGTGGCCATCGGAAGAAACTAGTTGGCCTACAACGCTGCAAGCTGTTAAACACTGGTAAATCGCACCAATCTTGGTATAGTAATTACAGTTGAGCGGGTCGTCTTTGGTTTCACAGTAAACCTGGGAGGAGTTGGATTTATTCACGTAGCTGCAGTCGCTGATACAATGCTGATCTTCGCGGTTCATGATGAGGCCGTTGGGGCAAGCGGTGACACACTGGCTGTAATTGTTTTGATATAATGGATTCAGATGCAAACCGCTTGGCCATGTGCAGGAACTCAAACATTGTAGCTTTCCCGTTGAGTCGACTGTGTAGAAGTTACAGGAGCTTCCGCATATTTTACCAGTGGAGTCCAAATACGGAAGCGAAGCAGGACACGAAGCCATGCACTCATTAGCGGCGTCCACGTATCCGTTACAGTTCGCGAGGCATTGATAAGTACCATCAGCTTGTTTCAAGTATTTCGGGCAGTTCACTGGGTCGTCTTTGGTTTCGCAAGTTTTCCTGCCTGAACTGATGTTCCAATAGGCGCAAGTCTTCACACATTGAGCGCTAAGTCTGCTCCAATAGATGCCGTAATCGTAGATCTCTGACTCGCACGGCAAGCAGTTTCCGAAAAATCTTTGAGGATACGTGAGATCTTGGCAGCTTACATTATTACATTAATATGAGTTGTTCATTTCACCTTGGAGACAACTCAACCTGCAGTTGAAAGTGGCATTAGCTGCTATCGGGTCTTTGATCATAGATAGACCATTTGTTTTATTGCACACGCCAACGTTACCTGAAGTTTAGCAACTTCCATCGTAGTGGATTATTGTACCTGTGCAGCTATAAGTAAGAGTTGATGATAATGCAGTTGCTGATCTAGTGTTGTAGAATCCTGGAATAGTCTCGTTTGAACAAAAGTTGATGTATTACGTGCTATCTGCGTTGGCCGCGGCTACCAAATATAAAAATTTGGCGTTTTTACAATTAGTTTCGCTAGTGGCAACCGTGCAAGTAGTTCCTGATACGATCATGCCTTCTGGGCAATATTGGAAACAACCGCCTTGGAAAGTGAAATAACCTGTTGGACAAGTTGAAGAACACTGAGTAGCTTGAGCGAACGTTGTTGAACAAGATGAGCAGCCTCCCAATGAGTTTGGAGTTTGTTTACTTCTCAGAGGGCATGCCACATGACAAATCGATGAAACGTTCGTGAGACCAGTTGGGCAGGCAGAAAGACAGAGAGATTGTAAAAGCACCTTAGAGGCGACGCAGGCTGATCTAGTAACACAGGCTCTTAGCTTCGGGTCGAAGAACTGCTGGTCGTTGCAAGTGACGGCGTACTGATTCTTGAAGAAAGTGATCACCTTGGCCATGCCGTAGTAAACTACCATTTCGTATTGGCTCTCGAGCTTCGGCCATACGACTTCGTTTCCAGAGGCGTCGAAGTACTTTTTGTTCATAATTTTTATCTCTTCGGAATATTCGGCCGTGATGCCGTTGGCACCGATGTAGTAGTCCCAGAACGGGTTGAAGTACCTAGTGGTATCGAAGGCCGTGTAGGTCTTTGTGGTGATGGCATATGGGTAGTTCCAGGTGTAGTCGATTACGTACAGCTTTGTGGCAGTCAGCATCGTAGCAATGGTTTGAGTAAGAGTTGGAACGGGGATGTCCAAGTTAGCTGTCGAGATAACATCGGCCGATGTGAATAGATTGTCGAAAGTGGTGACTAGCTTCACAGTAACTCCAGAAATGACTTAGTTGTTGGCGGTAATTTCAGTCAAGGTGGTTGCTGCTCCAATGAAGAACCTGAGGTTGGAGAAGATGTTCTGGAAACTTGGAGTGCTCGCGAGCAAGGTGGAGCCGAAGAACTTCGAGAGAACGATTGTTTGAACCTTAGCGAAGTCCACGTTGGTGATGTTCACGAAGCCGGTGACGCTCACGTTTTACACAGAACCCATGAAGGAGTCGAAGATGGACACGAAGAGGGAATCTGCGTCTGGATCTTTGGACATATCGATGGTAGCGTTTACGACCAAGAAGGCGTTTTTGAGAAGACCGGTGGGCGCTATCTCTAGAACGTCGTACATACCGTCGTCGCGCTTGGAGAAGTCGTAGACGTTCACGACCGCGAAATCGAGTTGGCACAGGTCTCTGTCGCTGTACTGCTCCCAGAGCTGTAAGTCGTGGGTGGAGTTGAGCGTACACGGCTCCGTGGGTCTCCATACACGAGAGTTTAACATCCATCCGCACTGGTTGGACGTTTCAATCATAAATGAGGCAAGGAATTATAACATTGATAATGAAGTGGTTATTATTGTAAAATTTGTAATATTCTTAATAAAAAGTCAATATACTCAATTAGTGTTTTGTGATGTTATACAAATAAATACTGTTAAATCCAGAAAAAGGGTACAAGTGTGCTAATCACAATTATAATTATATTCTATCATTTTGCATAATAAATCATTACAATTTAGAAAAATAAAAATAAAATTGACATAGTTAAGTAACTTTACAAAGCTAAAATAATAATAATAACAGTATATAGGATAGAGCTGTTGATTTATTTCAATTTAAAAGATTTTAATAGTGACTGAAAGGAGAGAATAAGTCAATTTTTAAATAAATTAGAACGAAATCCTGCTTTCACTCCCTGTAATACAGGAAGAAGTCCGTTTGGAACTTACAAAACACAAACACAGATTTTATACAGTAAATATATTGCAGAGGTTTCGCTTTCAAGAGTAAATGAGTCTGAACAGGAAGAAACTGATTAAAGAGTGTTCCCTTAGAAGCACTACGCGTTGCCGCTGATACGCTAGTCTCAAGATTCATGCCAAAGATAGTTACAAAGCTAACTTCCGATGCTAATAATGTTAGTTCAAGTGCCGAACTAACTTATGTTGTCTGAGGAGGCTATTCAGAGTGACAATCCTAGAAGATGAGGTATGATGTTGAGATTAGTTTGTGGTAACGTTATGTGTAACTAAGTTTGGATTTGTGGATTGTCATGATTTAGGAGATGAAGATGGAATGATTGAATTGAGCCTTAGTACTGATGATAAGGTTACAGTTAAGCGAATCATTTTATTTCAATTTATGATAAGTTAGAAATCAATTAAAACATCAATAATGATCATCATTTTACTTCTTCCGAATCTAAGTTTTCAATCGAGTTCCTTTTTTGTTCATATATAGCTATTAAGGAATTCATAATCACAAAAAATAGGATTACAGTCTATTTATATAGTAAAACTAATGTTATATTGACTAATATTACAGATTGGTATTATTAAACCAATCGAGATGTCCCATTTATCTTTTACATGATATTTTCACAGCAAATACACAACATTTAGCTGCGTGCGTATGCAATTCTATTATGTTAATATTTCCACTCCACTTAAAGTAATGGCTGAGGATTCTGGTAAGGGAAACAGCAGCGACAATTCTCCGCGTCTGGGTATGCTGATACCGTCGGATACGGGCAATATTTCCAGGGTGTAGTCCTTGCAGTCCTTTTCTCGCAAGAACTCGACCACTTTGTTCATTGACACGACCAAGCCGAGCTAGTTCGCCCAGCTCCAGCAGATTCTCACTTAACACAAAGACTACGTGAACCAGGATTTTATAGCGTTCTTGTAGCGCCTGAACCAGGACAAGAATTAAACGAAGGTAATCAGGAACCTTTAGCAGTTCGTTAAGGACTTCCTGGCCGTTCCCTCTCAGGCCTTCACCATCAAACAGCTCGGGAACTGCGTTGCGAAACTATAACACATCGTTTTGTACCTAATCCAGTTCGAACCAACACAGAGTAACAAAAAACACGTTCTCATTGCACTGAGCGCGATGACGAACCTGGGCTCCATACTAACGGGCTCACTACAAGGCCCAGCTGCAACCCCAAGGAAGAGAACGGATGGACTGTCGTCCATATTATCATTCCCATACTAAGACTCGGATGAGCAGTACATATTCAACTTCATATTCTCGGGACTATCACAAAGCTAACAGAAAACGTACTTACAAAAGAACCCGGAGCAGATGGAAATACTTAACGCACAAAATAGACCACAGCCGAAGAACTTCCTCGGATTCGGAAAGAAAAAGACAACCGAACCCATCGTACAACAAAAAGAAGAAATAGAAGAAAACTAACTACAAGTTGACGAAAAAACTGACGTTATTCTGAACTCAATCAACGAACAAATCAAAATACAAATGAACATGATAGACGAAGTTGACTCAGACGCAAGAGGACACCTAAACATAAACCCACCCAGATTCCCATGCAACGTATCACCCATCGAACGAAACCTACAATATTTAATGGATCTGCTACAACTCATCCAAGATGAAGAAGACTCAAGCAACGACTTCGAACTCATGAGAACGCGCCTGTAATCTATGAACGTGTCAATATCCGAAGCGGAAGAAGAACCACAGTCAATATCATTCGATACAGAAAATCCATTCGCATTCTGCGTAGATGAAGAACAAGACTACATCTTTAGCGAAACACGAAATAATTTTTACAGCCAAGACACTTCTATTATAAGACCACTGTTTTTATACGCACTCAGCTCTGCAACCAGCACTTATAGATCATAAAGAGCCTTGTTTACCCTTGAAATCGAAGGTTAGTATTTATGCGGTCTTTCTATTTTAACTGAAGAATTGCAGAAAAATATGAGTTTCAACGAGATAAAAAATTTGTTAGATGCTATTCGAATTTTAAGTGGCTTCGCTAACCGGACATATAACTACACGTATGGATAAGAAGGTTTAACTTCTAAGCTCCTAAATTTGCAATAAATAAAAATAAAGACATAAGAAGTTAATGAATTGTTAAAAATAATTAATAGATAAATATTCGGAAATATTCAAATAGAACATTAGTTTATGACGTGCAAGCGTGGATATATGTCCACCTAAACGATTATTTTAAGCTAAATAGTAAATTTACACCACTATATGAACCTTTAAGTCAAGAAAAAATAAGTGCATATTCGACAAGAGTCAAAAGACTAACCAGTAAACGATCCTAATTTCCTGAATTATATTCAAACTTCTCAAGATGATATTTATGTTTCAGAACAGTTTTACCATGATATCCCATGCGATTCAATACAAAAACCAGTCGCAATTGCCAATGTTATTTAAGAATCAATATTTACTGATCGGTTTGGAAACGAAATAAACAGATTTTATATTTCTGCATCAACATTTGATATTACGTGTCATCTTATTTCCGCTATGGTCTCAAAGATTAAGTTGATACTTAAATAACCACTATAAATACCGGATCCTCCAATTTATAAGTCAGATACATAGCTATCATAAATGTTATTAGAACAATTCAAAACCGTTAAATTATCTGGATATTGTGTGTAATAATTTGCAGAAAGTTCATCTGAATCAGATACTTTTATTGATTTACTAAAGTAGATTCATCTAAAGCGGGAGCATATTAACCGTTTAGTCGTATAAAAACAAGATTCTTCTGATGATGAGAAGATAGAAGGGTCAACTGTGTCAGTTGTACGTCTTAAAAGGCAACCAGAAGGCTCAATGGCCCTTATCAATAATGATAATGAAACCAAGATTTTCACCAAAAATTTATAACTGTCAGATTTCACGCCAATAAGGAAAATTAACGCTGGTGGGTATGGAACAGTCGTTTTAGTGTATCACAAGAGCTATAAACACCCACTTGCCATTAAAATCATTAAGAAAGAAGATATGATAAGAAAGAACTCTGTTAATAGAATCAAGCTTGAATAATAAATATATAAGATTATTGAACAGTCACAAATAGACAGCAGACTTAAAAAGGTCAAAGCAAAGTTTTCTGACTTTGTTGTTAGATTTTTTGGTTCCTTTAGAACAGTAAGCCACTTATTTATTGTTTTAGATTATTGCAGCTAGGGAGATTTGGGTTCTTTGAACTCAAGTTGTGGTGCGTTAGGTGAAGATTGGACTCGTCAACTTGTAGCTGAAATTGTAGTTGGTTTGTCCATTCTGCATGCTTGTGGCATTATATACAACGATATGAAGCCTGAGAACATTCTAATGGGAGACGATGGTCATATAAAGTTTACTGACTTTGGTATTTCTCAAGTAGCTGTTAAAGACAAGTTGAAGAAGAATCCAAGAAATCCTACAAATAGCAGGCCATCCATTTTGGAGTGCACTTGTGAGACCAATGCAGATAAATTCATTGACAAAAGCGACAAAAATGATCCGAACAAGAGCCAGGGAAGTCCAAAATTCGAGTTGGAGGGCTTTAACTTGCCCAGGTTACCAAGTGGTAGCATTTTCAAGATGATTGATGATATTTCACCAAAAGTTGCTAATGACATTACATCGCCCCAGATCGGCTCGTATCACCAGTTCCAATCCTTCGGTGAGAAGATGTTCAGCCCAGACCGCTACCTCCTCTCTGAGAATTCCTTCACGGAGATGAAGTCAATGCAGGTCCCAATCTTTTAGCAGTTAAATCACGTGCAAGAGGACGTGCAGAAAGAGAAGGACGATCAGCATCAGCAAACAGTCATCGGCACCCCATTCTACCTCGCTCCGGAGCTCCTCCAAGAGCAGCAGCCCTCCATCCAAAGCGATTTCTGGGCACTCGGTGTCTGCGTTTTCGAGTTCCTATACGGAAACAGACCCTTCGAGGACCAATCAAACAGCGGTGACCCGGACGTAATCTTCCAAAAGATTTTAAACGAAGAGGTCGTTTTCCCCGACGACGACGGCGTTTCAAACGAAGCCAAAGACCTGATCAAAAAATTCCTCACCAAGGACCCGTGCAAACGCCTGCACAAGTTCAAAGAGATTCAAGAACATCCGTTCTTCGCCGGAATAAACTGGGAACAACTGTTCAAAATGCCCCCAGTGGTGAAACCGGTTGTTAAACCAATTGAACAAATTCCAATGTTCAAAGACTGCACCGACTGGGTTGAACAAATTCTGGGCGGAAAAGACCCATAAGCACAACCAGGAGCGAACACGTACAGCGATGACCAGTGGAAGGACTTCAGCTACACAAACCAAAATCTACTGCTAGAAAGCGAAATAAAAAGAACCATGGGAGATGACGTTCAATAAGTAGACTACGAATGAGATATAGATAATAGTATTTAATATATATTAAGTGCATCATTATGGATTTTCAACGTCAACCAAACGACTGATAGCAAAATTAACAGAATAATTTATTTTCTATGCATATTTATTAATTTTTGATATCGTTCCAGCCATATTTTGTTCAAACTTTGATTTAAAATGCTTTAAACTAACTTACGTATTGTAAATTTTGGTTCTAGAATAATTAATATGTAAACTTCTTTTGTAAACACATTATTTTTGTGCGTTTGAAGGTTTCTAGTTCATATTATAAAATAATTAGGAACGAGCGTACATTATTGGTTAAATTGACGAAATCGAATTATTTTCAAGGTTGACAAACGTCAATTATGGCATACTCTTGAAAATGTCAACATTTGTAATTTAATTATTACTGGCAGTAAGCTATTTTACATTAATTAAATATCTAATTGGTGATATATCTGTTATGTTACAATCATACATTATTTACAATCTGCTATTCAATATTTTGAATATTCATTAAAATGAAGTGAAATAGTACTCTGTATTATTAACTAAAAGAATGTAAAATATGTTTTCACATCAAATGATATCATAATTATATATTATTAAAAGAGGAAGCCGATATATATATATATATAAAGAAGCCGATATATATATATTAAAATTGTTATTTAAACTGGTAGACAAATACATAAATTCATTTGAATTTCACTCACATACTTTTCTTAATTTTAGCTTCTACAAGAATATTTCCAGTTTCTGAGTCAATCAAAGCTGGATAATAAAGATTTAATTAGTCATTAATTTAAAAGCTTATGCCTCTTAAACTTAAAATTACACAGAGAATTACCATTTATTAGCCCAAATCAATGCTGAATTCGAGTTCTTCATTTTTATACAGTTAATTAGTTTATAAATTACCTGATCGTGTAATTTCAATTTTTTCGACCATATTAATTTAGGTTTGTCTAGATAAGTCAACAGCATCTTTAATTAGTTCAATTAATGATGCTTCTGATGTACTATAATTTTAAACGACTTGTTGCCATACAGCTTAGAAATATAGTTTTACGAATAGATAGTCATTAATAAACGGTGAGTATAAGTACGATTCTGTCATAGAATCTTTCAACACAGCTTTAAAGTCAATTTTTGTTACAAATTTATCCTTTGAAAAGTCTCTAGGGACGTTGAGTGATGGATTTTTAGTGGCCATGAATGTACACGCCGATAAATTATTAAGTATTAATCCAGCCATAGTTTACACTTTTTTGAAAAATTGATTCAAATTAATATTAATTTTGTGTAATGATTTAAATATGCACAGCCTTAGGGCATCTGAATAATTTAATAATAAATCAATAGAATATATTTGTTATGGTTCCTTTAATAATACTGACGTTCTAGATAATATATTAGTTAATCCTTTTGAGCTTTTAACTTCTTACTTATTTATTAAAACATTCAGATAAGATTAAACGAATTATTTAAGATCTTTATCTCCAATAAACTTTTGTTGTATTATTGTTTAAAATTCTTAAGTCGAAATAACCCATCTTTTGAAGTCTGAATTTAATTTTTATTGAATTTCAGCTGATTCTTTAGATTCTAAAAAGCCAAATGTTAATTTGCGTTGAATCTCTTCTTTGTGAAGATTTTCTAATTTCATGGTTATTGTTTAGAGTTACATCTTTTCTTCAAGTGTTTCATTGAATTACTTTTGTTAGTTGAACTTCTCAAGTTCTAAATTAGTAAGTTTAGTATTTAATATAGCAATTTATTCTTTAAGATCCTTGTTTTCTTATGATACTACAGTTAAATTAGATTTAGGTATCATTTGAGAAGATATTTATTCATATTTTTGTTCAATTTCGAATAATAGTGATTTTAGTTGCGATATTTCTGCATTTAATTGACTAGATTCCGCGTGTTTGGCGTTAAGTTATTCTTGAATGTGGTTAATGGTGTCTTGCTTGTATCTGAGCTCTTGATGAAGTTGTTCTTGGTTTTGCACAGTGAATTGCATTTCGAGCATTTATTTTTGTAGTTATTGGTTTTGTGCACCTTGGTCTTTGAGTGATACGAGTAGGGCTTCGAGTTGTATTTTTTGTTGGTTTATTTGTGCGTTGAGGTTTTCGATGATTGATTCGTATTCTTTTATTTGTTGAACTTGGATTTGTATTTGTTTTTGGATGCTGTCCTTTTCAGCGATTTGTGTGTGGAAAACGTCAATTTGTGTTTATTGTTGCTGGCTTTCTTTAATTAGGTCGTCTCGTTGCGCTTTAAGGTCAAGTGCTTTGTCCTTAATGAGTTAGAATTTTTCTTTTGTGTTTTGGAGTGTTTGTTTCAAACCAGCGTTTTCCTCGGAAAGCTGTTAAATTTAAGTTGCGAATGTTGTGAATTTAATTTCTTTCTCGTCACTTAAGGTCTGAACGCGAATGAGCTCCTGTTGAACGGTGTTGGTCAACTACGTTTATTTTTTAAGGTTGTCCTCGTAATTCGAGATTAGATTTGCAATTTGGGATTCGTACCTGGAACTTATTTTTCCGACTATGTCGTTTTCGATGTTGGCCTGAACCTGTGACTGCCCCTTAGTAAGCAACTTAAGGTTTTCCTATTAGATGAGCTCAATTTATTAATTCAAATCTGCTATTTGGATGTGAAGAGATTTAATCTGAGTTAAGGTTTGATCATAACGGGTTTGAAGGTCCTGGTACTCCTGAGAACTCATCGGATTGCTTATTTGTGTGACAATAGGTGGCAAGTCAGATTAATACTGAATGCGCTGCGTCAACGCATCAATCTGCTTACTCGAAGTTCTCTCCAAATTATCAGTCACAAGCTCAGTTTGCTTCAGACTAGATTTGTTAGTTTGCTTTGAATTTTCGAACAACTCAGAAGTAGCTTTGTGAAGTGATTCGGCCTTTTAAATATCCTCTTACTGCTTTAACATGGATTGATAGTGAGATTGCTGAAGCGATTTCGCAAAATTGAGCTCGGACTTCAAATGAGCGATTTCATCCTCAAGATGCTTAATTACTCTGTTCGGCTCATCTTTGTCAACACAGTTTTGATGCTCTGATTTGAATTGCGTATAGGAGTTCAGGTCGCCTTGCATTTTATTCACTTGGTTTTTGAGATCAGTTGACTAACTTCTAAGTTCCTGTATTTTCTCTGAAAGAGATTCGACTTCTTTTTCCTTTGATTGTAATTAAACTTAAATTTATTACTTTTACTGGCGTTCGCCTTACGCAGACTCTTAAACTTTTACAAGTTATCTATTAATTTGCTCAATTTTAGCCTTATATAAATTGAGATGTTCTTTGTATTAACCAGAAATTTATTAAAATTCTAATATCTGTCCTGGTTCTTTAACTTTTTAATCACCTTTTAAGAATTCAAGTTTTTGCGCAAGTTCAAGAGTTTTATTTTCCAGAGAAGCTTTTTACTCAACTAATTATTCATTTTCTTACCTAAGTTGGTCAATTTCAGTGGAAAGCGATTGATTCTTGCTTAAATAGTTGTAATTTGCTTTTTGGATCTGCGAAAATTGGGATTGTATTTGTTCATCTCTAAGTTGTAGTTCAACTTGTGTTGCACTCATCCTTTATATTTTATCTTGTAATTCTTAGTTATGCTCAGTTAAAATAGAAATTTATTTATCAAGTTGGTTATTTTGGTATGAGAGTTCTTGAATATTTTTGAGTGTGGTTTGGCTTTGGCTTAAAAACTTTTCATCTTGCGATTATTGGGCTTCGTTAAGTTTTTGGCGCAAACTCGTGTGCATTTCAACCATTTATTCGAATTTTGCTTGGAAATCAGGGCCGCTTACAGTGGACTGGCTCAAGTTTTGTATTTGGCTTTGGAATTATTGAATTATCTTGTCCTTTTTGAGTGATTTGCGTTCCACTTCGTTCATTTTATCGGTGAGTTTTCTGAATTCCGTTTGCACTTGCTGTGTTTGTTGCAATGATGCTGTGTGCTGTGATTCATTCTCTGCCATTTGATCGATTAGTTGTTGGTGCTTTAAGCTCAAATTTTAGTATTTTTCGCGCAGTGTTTGATTTGTCTCCTCAAGTTGAGTGATTTGAAGTTCGAATTCGTCTTTATTTTGTACGAGTGCTTGTTTGAGTTTTCTTTGCGCTTGTTATTTGAGCATTTCAATTTGTTGGTTGAAGGTCGTTTTCATCTCTTCTTTTTAGTTTTCAACTTGTGTAACGTAAACTTTTTGTTTTTGAACTGTTTCGATCAAGGTTTTTGTTTTGTTCTTGAGTTCGTTTTGTTTTTCGTTTACTTCATTAATCTCTTTTTGTTTGCTTTCGAGTTAGGCTGCGAATGTTTTTTAGATTTGCTTTTGCTCTTCGTTCTATTTGGTTATTTGGACATTTTCGAGCTTAACAATTTTAATTGCTTCGATTTCATTCTTGAGTGCTGTGATTTCCACCTCTTTTTGCTTATTTATGTTGATTTCGTTTTCAATTCTTTTGTTCATTTGAACGGAGTCGTTTTCCTTGTTCTCAAGTTAAAATTAAAGCCTTTCGTTCTGAATGGTTAAATTTGTTATTTACTGCTACAACTAAGTGGTAGAGTTGTCAGCGGACTGGCACTTCTTCAGCTGAATTTCGAGCGTTTACAACTACGTTTTCAGTGTCTCGTTCTCAGCTTGCTTGAGAGCTAGTTCCTTATCGAACTTGTTATTGCTGATTTTGAGCTGTTCAGCCACGTTCTGGTACTCCTGTTGTTACTGGAGTTGTGATTTGAGCTGCGTCACCTCAGCTGATTTCACCATTGTCTCATACTGTGATTGATTGAGCTGGTTCTTGGATTGCTGGGCCTCAGTCTGGAAAGCAGCATACTCCGCGTTGGTTTTCAATAGTTACGCTTGAAGATCAGCCTGAGCTTGTTGGCACTTCTCGTATGATTCCTTGTACTTCTCCAATTCTTCACCGAGACTCTTAATCACTTGCTAAAGCTGAGCAATTTTGGCCTCGTTCACCTACGCGAGCTCTTTGGATAAATACTTCTGCATATCAGGAACAGCAGTGGCGGGCTTTGTAGTTTTTGCCCTCTTAATCACCTTTTTCTTTTTAGGAACCACTTCCTCTGGTGGGTATAATGATAGAGTACAACCTGCACATGCAACTTTTGATTTTCTCTACATTCTAAATTTTAGAGTGGAAATAATTATTTTTGAACATATTGGAAAAATATTGTTAATAATTATAATAATTCATTTTTTGAAAATTTTAGAATACACATGGTATATCACTTCTATATTACACCAGCGAATTTACCTTGAAGTTACTACTATTGCACTTCGTTAAGTTAAGAATAGAGAGGTTGCTATTCCTGATTTTTCACTAATTACCATAATTTTTAAACACTTGTGCTATTTATATTATTATTCACATATAACACTAGAACAAATCCAAAGAAACCAAATATAGCCATTATAATACCAACACCTAAATTTTAGTTAATGATTACAGTATCTAATTGTTAAATAAGACGGTAATCATCGTACTAAGTTTTTGGTGGCATTAGTTCATAGAATGGCGTAATAACTGAAACTTTAGTAAAGCATAACCCAATACCTCCTGCTAATAGCACAACAAACATTGATATTAACCAGGATACAACGAAGCATTATTATTTTGTCATCAATGAAGTGACAATTAATATACAATATATAGACTATATTATCTATTTCTTTGTGAAATGTTAAAAGATTGTAATAAGATAATAGATTTAGATACATTTCTAATTTAAAAAATAACATCATTCTTTTGATATCGACCGTTGAATATACACATATTTGTAATTTTATACTTCTTATTGTTCTAGAATCAAAACAATTAAATTATATTTTACACTTTTGTGATTGAACCTTCTTATTTGAGCCTAACTTAATAATTATAATATATAAATACATTAATTGTGTGTGATAACATGATTTCTCAAAGTAATTCTCTTAAATAAAAACAAAACATATTATTTTAGAATACATATGAAAAAGTTGTCACCCACATTATCAATACCATTTTTAGATTTAATCAGCGAATTTGCCTTTACGAATTTGCATTTATTGCTACTGTTCAACATCAAGGGAATTGAAGGGTTTCTAGGCTTGGTTATTAACTAACTACTGTTGTTATTATTATACCGGTTACTATTATACCTGTTATTTCACACCTGTTACTTTTAGATATTTGTATAAACACGGGACGAAAACCAAACCAAAGAAACCAATAATTGCCATCATAATGCCAACACCCATATTTAGTTTAATAATATCAATTTTTATATTTTCAACAAAATGATAATTATCATATTTATTTTACGGAGGTATAATTTTATAGAAAGGAGTTTCAATAGCTACTTTCGAAAAACATAGCAATATACCGAATGTTAATAACGCGATACACATAGTTGTTAGCCAAAACACAAAGAAACATTAATACTTAAACATCAATGAAGTGGTGCACTAATACAAGTCAATATGTAAATATAATAATATTCATTTTTTGTAAAATAGATTATTAAAGATAATAATTTGGATACATTATCTTATCAACAATAGTAAATATAATGATCTACAATTAATACAACTCCAATATATATTTCATATTAATTATTGTATACTTATTACAGTATTATATAAATTCTATTTTAATTATACGATTTACAAATCGATTTACAAATAATCAAACAAACAAACGATGATCAATAAGAAAACAACAGCATTCCTCTCTAACCAAATATCACGCGTGGTGTTATCACACGTCAAACCTCATCACAGAATCTCCGTTAGCTCTTTCAGGCTAATTTGTTTGTTTTGGAGATTTTTTTTGTTGAGTAGGGGAGTTGCGTGTTATTGTGTTTGCGTTGTTTCTTATTTGTTCAAAGTTTAATCTGGGAATAGTGTCATAAATTAACTAATCTTGTTTGTGATTTTCTGGGGTCGTTTTTCTTTAGAAGGCAATTTGTACGTTTTGTTGTTGTTTTGTTGTGGCTAAGATTTTGTTACTGTTGTTTTGTTGGTAATCTTCAGTTTTTAAATAAATATATAAATATATTTATCACATGAAACAAAATGAATTTAAAAACGTCACATCGTTTTCACAAAGTGTATTTAATAATTTATTTGAATTTATTTTCTCGGAACCGGTTCAACTTTCGTCTTTAGAATAAAAGAAGCAGACGGCGATGAATTATGGCGAACTATTTTGGTACTAATGTGGGGAACCACTTAACGGCGACTCCTCTATTATTATTAAAACGAACAATTGATTTATTATTAATAGCAAATAATAAATATATTTCTCATTTTCAACATGTTTTAGACCACATGTTTCCCACTCATTTATCTCTCGGAGGAGTATCGATTTACAGAGCTGGATGTTAAATGTCATTTGATAAGTGGCTCTGTGGAACGCCTGGTAGGGCCCAGACCACTGCAGTTTTATTAATAGATTGCGGGTCTCTCCTTATATTCGATTTAACGACTTCGATGCATTTCGATACTCTTTCTGGCCTCGAGTTTACTAACTGAATATATTTTACTTACCACTTCAAACATTATTTTGTGTTTTGATTAAATTATATTTAATAATGGGACAGAGCCACCTGTTGCCGTTCCAGGTTTAATACACTGGAAAAGAAATTTTGGTTGTACAGCTGAGCGTTACCCCACCAAAAGTCTGTAAGCTAATAGCTTCATAGTTATGAATATCAATTTTTTGAACACAATACACTTAGGTTATAACTGAATGATGATATGTGAGATTTTACTTATTAGTGATTATATACTTTTCCACTCATTTATTTGCTTCTTAAATATATTTTATAATGTTTGAAACAATTAAAATTTGACTATATTTAACTTTTTAAAGTAATTTATCAACATTCTATAATTTTTAGCTTGATAATATGTATTTATTTTTTGTCTGCTTCATTTAATCAAATATATTACTAAAATCAAAAAGAATTTTTCTTTTGAATGAATAATTTATTTACTCTTTTGATGGTATTTCTTGTACCCCTTTAGTCTCGCCAATTTTTTCTATAATATATCGGTTTCTGTTCATATGATTTGAAATTGGTTAAAAATTTTGAATATAATTACCAAAAAGATCCGCTTCTTCCAAATATGTAAGTTATTCTAACGCTTTAATGTTTACGATATTGTTTTAACTTATACCTAGAACTAATAAGCCTGTTAATTTTGTGATAGGGGTAATATCACTAATTAAATTATTTGATACATCTAATTATGTTAAGTTCGTGAGGCGTTTTATGTATTATATATCGTTTATAGAATTGCAGTTTATACTGAGAGTTTTAAGTTTTTTAAGCGATTACAGACTATGAATATTAACAATTTTATTTTCGCTTAAAAATAGTTCTTTTAGGTTTATTAAAGATTTTATCTGTGAAATATCTTAAATATTGTTATTGTTCAAATATAGTTACGTTAATTGAATCATATGTTATATTCCATTCAGTTTGTTCAATTTGCATCTGTACAACGTTAAATCCGTAATATTTTTAGGAGCAGGATCAATTTATACACAACTACAGTTATCAATATAAAGTTCTATTATCTAAAGTTCCTCTGCAAATTATATAGATTTCAATTGTTATTCATTTTGAATTACTAAATATCTAAAATTGTTTTTTCCTGAATCTTTGTGTTCTTATACTTCAGCCAAGTATTTTTAAATCATTGTAGTATAATAATCATCGGTAGAAAAGCTGTCCCGTTCATTTTACGTGAAACTTGTTTACATGTTCAAATAATTGTTGTGGAGTGTTAAATGCAATAAGTAAAAATTAAATAATAATATATAACATACTACAGATTTGCTTTATTTCTGTTAATTTTGAAAGCTATCAAGAATTAGTTCTGTATCCATCCATCATTTTTGAAAGAGTCGACAAATATTTCGTGCGTGTGCTGTTCGAACACATAAACATATATACGTAATATTAATAATTGCTGTGAATAAAATAGCGATAATGATGTTATTATGATTACCTTGCACACTTGTTGGATCTATATTCGTGTTTTATTTATTTAGTGTTTATCTCTTTTGATTATCATAATCAAATCAACAAATATTAAAATATACAAATATGAATTTCACATGAAATTCAGTTTAAAAGTAGTAGGAACATTTTACAATATTTAACAGCTTATATTTATATACTTAATATTCTTAAATATTCATGTTAGTAGAATTCATATAAGATTAGTAAAATAAATTATAAAATAAATTTCAATTCGTGGAAACGTAAATATTCAAGAGTGTTTCACAATCAGTACACTTCAATGAGTTCTATCATAAACGAGAAGCATTTGATGACCGCTATCCAAAAACTCCTGGATCTTACTAATAGCGATATATCATATGTAATTTACCAAGTCATGGTTCTCCAGGATGTCACGTACAATTTACTTTTTTGTTAGTTATCTTTTGACTTAAATGTGAAATTAGAAACGATTCATGCGTTATTCTCTGAGCTATCAACAAATTATCTATATGTCAACTAATTTTAATCAACTAGTAAATCCTTTTACAACTTACCTCAAACGGAATACTAAACAAGTTAAAATGGCTCTCAAATTATGATCCGTAAATCATAAAGTTAAAACGACAACGTGAAAGTTACTGAAAGACTAAATAAATAATAAAAAGTTAAACATATTGATTAAATATATGATAACGAATAAGTTATTTAAAGACGAAAGACTGAACAAAGTCAAACCGAATCTTAGTCACTAAGTTAAAATATCTCTAACGTGATACAAAGACAAAAGATAAATAAGTAGAATGACAAGATTCCGCTTTCTCAGTTCAAACAATAATTTGTAGAAACTGTTAAAGCCATCATAATGGAGTTCAACGATTCAGCAAATTAAATGACAGATAAATAAATATGTCAAGTTCTAGTTGATTATTTCCAAAAGAATGACCAGAACTTGTTCTGGGAGCGAGTTCAAAAAGAAATATCATACAAAACCAAGTTATAATTGAAAGAATATTTCTAAAAATCATTTTTGTAATGTCAGTATGAACAACAGATTAGTGAAGATGATAAACAAAAGATCGTAGAACTCACGCGAGCGATGTCGCAAAGCAAACCATCAGAAATCGTGGACGTGTTCTTTAACCAAATTGGCGAAGTGTATTTCAGGAGAAAAGTTATAATGTTCGTCTACTATCTGAAAAGATTCGTCAAGTGATATTATTGTTTTTCTGTTGTCATATGTTAAAAACATTTTCAACTAAAAATAAAGAAAAATTGATATATTTTTGAAAGGAGTGTTATCAACATAAGATACTAAAATACCATTAAACATATAAATATCTTTTTCATATCTTTTAAAAAATTATGCCAAAGTATACTGATGAAGATGATGAAGATATTGTACTCAATACCACAGAAATTCCTTAATAAATCAAAGAATCTTCTGCTAATGTTCAGAATTCAATAAGAAATATTGATATTTTATTTAAAACCATAGAATAACAATTTGTCTAGCTTAAGAAAAATCACGAACCATAAGAGTCTCGTAAAGCATAAGAAAAAATCCAATAAACTCTGAAATAAATTTAGTCAGATGGACTTCCAGTAATGAATTCTAAAATTCAAACTTTCAGTAAAACTATTGCTTCTCATGCCAAAGATAACTAAAAGCCTTAACTCAATTAGCAAGCTAGCTAATTCCAAAAATTATACCAGTAGAAGTAAGCTTAACTTTAGAATATTCAATAGACTTTCAATAAAGTCAGTTAGAAACTTGATGAAAGTCTCAAATCAGACCCGGATTAAGACGCAAAGAAATTCTAAATGTAACTTATCGAAGAGGAATTAGATGATTAATTGGATGACATCATTAAAATCAGTCAGAATGTAACAGATTTGAATTCGATGATGAAAATTATGGAGATAGAAACCCAGAAAGGCTAAGAGACAATAAATATAATCGAAGAAAATGTAACTCATGCAGATAACAAAGCAAAAGAAGGTGTAGATAACTTACTGGCTGCTAGAAGAATATAAAGAGGTAAGAAGTGAGGCCCTTTCAAATTTAGGTAGATTAATTTAACTATCAATTATGATAATTAATATACTATAATTATTGAAAACCCCCTCTTATATGCGGATTTCTGTGTGTATAAAAAGTTATTTTATAATAAAAAGAGTCATTTTAATCCAAAAAGCTGTCTATCTTTTTTTATTTATTAATGTTCTAAGTCTAAATTTCGATTATTTTAAAACTTAATACTTTGAAACTTTTTTAGTTTCATCAAAAATGAATTAATTATTGTTCACTTTTCTTTTAACTTCAGTTTAAATTTCCAAAGAAAACGCTTCAAGAATAAATATAATGAAATCACATCATGTTCTGAATTGGGGCTGTTTGGAACTGCACTGGAACGACGTTCATCTGTGGTGGTTGATAATTCATTTGTTGTTGGTGGTTCATTTGTGGATAGTTAACCTGTGGGTGAACGAACTGAGGAGTTTAGATCAGTGGCTGAGTCTCTGAGCTATTTTGCTTCTTCAACACGCACGAGAAGCAGCAGGTGATGATGAAGCCGAAGAAGCCAACTAAGGAGAGGGTCACACCAACACCAACATTCTGATAGATGTAGTTGTAACTCATTGAATGTTAAAGCTAGTTGTTCCACTCCGAGTAAATCGGGTAAGAAACCTCGTTCGGAATACAAGCGAGCGTGATTCCAGCAACAAGCATCGAAATGAACAGGATGCAGAACCAGGTGAGCACACAACAGTATGGATTCTTCTTTGACATATTATGAGTGGAGTGGGAGAAATACACAAAAGACATTCATTCACTGTAGAAATTACATATTTTAAAACACATGTAAATATAAATAAATAGAACTGAAAAGTAGAACTGACACGAAAGTTCAAAAATGAGTATCCAAATTGATATATTGGCTCTCATGATGAGTATTGATTAAATACGACGATTCAATATAGCCATCCAACAATATACAATAAATTCATTCTTTGATACGGCTACACGATTTAGATACACAGATGAAAACTGAGATTATGATATTTTCGTTCTATTTTTAGGTATTCATGGTCATAATATATGCTATATTGTAATCACAAATGAAAAAATTACACAACAAAAAATACAACCATTATACAAGTAGTAATAAATAATATCACTTTGATTCGGCTCTTTTCAGATACTGAACAAACATTACAACTTTTCTTCTAAAATACACCTCTCCTCCGATTTGGTTGAAGAAAATGTCAACTATCTCAGACGGTTTGTTCTAGGGCATTGCTCGCGTAAGTTCTTTAATTCTTAATTTATCATCATCGCTTATTTCCCCGTATTAACATTACAAGAACGATTTCTGGAAATATTGTTTCAATTGCAACTTGGACTTGTACGAAATCTCTTTTTAAACTTGTTCCCAGAATATGTTCTAATCATGAACTTGGAAGTAGTTTTTGAGTACTTAACATATCTACTTGTCTGTCATTTCATTGGCTGAATCATCAAACTCTGTCATTATCGTTTTTACCGTTTCTGAAAATTGTTGTTTGAATTGAGATAGTGACATTTTATCTTTAGCTTGCTTTTAGTTTTTGATAATAATTATAGAGTCATTTTCTCTTTATTCTATTTGTTTATGTTATTAGATTTAACATATTGTTTCAATGAATTATCTTTCTTAAGTATAACTTAATTGTTATTCATTGGATAAATTATGGGTCATATAAAGATGCTACTATGAAATTTCAATGAAAAGCTAGTAAATAGATTCTAGTTTCACATTTAAATCATATGATAGCTAACAAAATAGTAAATTGTACTAAACATCTGGAAGAACCATAACTTCATATATAACATAAGAAAGATCATCATTTGATAATTGAAGCTATATTTTAATAGCATTTATAAATTGCTCTGTGATTGTGTTCATTGAAGTGTAATTTTAAAATACAATTATAAATTTATTGAATTATCATGAAATCAGAAAACATTTTTGCAAGTTGTGTATCTGATTTGGATTCACAATTCAAAATTATAAAAACTATTCTAAAAAAATTCTCTATATGAAACGTTCTTCTAGTATGATACATAAAATTTAAAAACGTGTTATATTTTTATTCTATAAAATGTTCTAATTCTATAAAATGATATGAGATTTGTGATTTATGAGATGAAGATGGAATGATTGAATTGAGCCTTAGTACTGATGATAAGGTTACAGTTTTGTGTGTCATTTTATGTTATGTATCTGTTTATTGTCAGGTTTGAACTATAAATTATATCAGTGAATAAGTATACCATTTTTATGTATTCCATTTTAATTAGTGTTTTCTTGTGTTTTCTAAACATTTTTGAACAAAAACTGGTCTTGAATTTTCGCGTTTTAAAACGAGATGAAATAAATGACTGAAAACGGTTTCAATATTTTTCACTCCGTTTTTGGTTTCATTTTATAAAGTTGAATTACATTTTAATAGAGCCATCCAACGTTCATTTCTACGTACGTTAGGGATTTTTAACGTTTTTCGCGTTAAAAAAGACGTTACCAAGAACGTTATACTTTTATTTATTTTGTGGGAATTGACGTATTGTTGTATGAATCATTCAAAAAATTATAAATATTCTATAAACCTAAAAATGATGTCAATGAGTAATTCAAACATTTAATATACAATATATATTTTGCTTACAGTAAAAAATGAAATATAGAAGTAGAAATATAACATAGTTGTAAAATAACTATAATTTTATCGTTTTACAAGCGCGTAAAGCTTTAATTGAATGAATTTATTCATTTAAATAAGTTTAGTAAAAATATAGCAAGTTTTTATATATCAAACTGTGATTAATATTATTTATCAACAGAAACTGAAATAATTGTGATTTTTATTGTTTCACATCGAAATTATAATTTAAAATGTTTTATACTTCATACACTTATACCTCATACACTTAAACATAGTTGTCACAGACAACGACGAACCATAACTATAAGCCTACTACGATATCATTACTGGAGTGGGTTAGATAGGGATGAAAAGAGCAATTAAACACTTAGCAAATAGCCAAGATGATCATTTTTGTAAAAATACAACTGTTCTACCATTCTACAATAGTTTGGTTATCAATCATAGATCAATAATCACATTTTAGTACTGATAGTTACATTAAACAAGCAATATCAAATTAAAGTACATTAAATTAATTTAGAGACTAAACAAAGTAATAAGATTATTTTAGTATGTATAGCTTCAAAATAAGTAAGTTAATAAATAAGTAAGTTACGTGAGGTGATATTTAAATTGTTATATTCATTCTGCTTTTCTGATAATAGCTCGAAGACCAATAATCAAATATTTAATCATCGTGTGATTGTAAAAATTTCTTTTATTAACAAATATAAATACAATAATAATTAATTAACTCTAAAATGGACTTGTTGTTGAAATTATTAAGATTATAGCTTCAAAATATAAAATGATTAATCGATTTGTTGATTGAATTCGAATTATTAATTAAAATAAAAACATAAATGCAATCAAATCTTAACGATGGTTAACATACCTGTGTAATCAAAAATACAACAAGTCATATATTTTTATATATAGCTTCTAAGTATACACAGTGTGTAGTATACACTGTATACAATTATTTTTCAAAAAATTATGTAATAATCATCATAGTAATACTATTTGAAATCATTATATTATTAAAAATTATAATTATATATTTATACATCAATCAATTTAATAGTTTTAAAAATTGTTTAAAAGAATGAATAATAAATTCAATTATCACTTTTTCAAAAAGTATCAAACTGTATGTAAATATTGGATTACACTCCAATGAGTTCAAACGCGATACATAAAATTAAGGAAATCGAACAGTGTTAGTCAAAGAATTGTCATCATTCTAACATAATATATAACGTTATGACTCTTTCAGAAACTATGTACAATTTTCTATTTTGTTAGTTATCATTTGATTTAAATGTAAAGTTGGAAACAATTCGCAAGCTTTTCACTGATCTATCAACAAAATACCTCTATCTGAGCAAGCGTTCTCTCAATTCTTAGTCATAGAGCTAAAATGACTTCCAATTACTTTCAAGACAAAAGATAAATAAGTAGAACGACAAGATTCCGCTTTCTCAGTTCAAACAATAATTTGTAGAAACTGTTAAAGCCATCATAATGGAGTTCAACGATTCAGCAAATTATATGACAGATAAATATATATGTCAAGTTCTTGTTGACTACTTCCAAAAGAATGACCAGAACTTGTTCTGGGAGCGAGTTCAAAAAGAAATATCATACAAAACCAAGTTACAATTGAAAGAATATTTCTAAAAATCATTTTTGTAATGTCAGTATGAAAACATTAGCGAATAAGATAAATAGAAGATCGTGGAACTAACACGAGCGATGTCGCAAAGCAAACCATCAGAAATCGTGGATGTGTTCTTCAACCAAATCGGAGGCGAGGTGTACTTTAGAAGGAAAGTTGTAATGTTTGTTCAGTATTTGAAAAGAGCTTGTACTAAGTGATTTCTATATTAAATTAGATTTTAATATTAAACAAGAATAACATCTAATTGCTGAAGCTTAACAAAGAGGTTGAAAACAGAAGTTAGTTAAATTGCTATTAGTGATGTATTATTGTTTTCATTATTTCCAATATCAGTGAATTTGATAGCGTATATTTTCAATTACACTAGCTAATGGAAGTACCGTAAAGCAAGATATTCAGTTATATTTATTGCTATTTATTTTCTATGGTCTATTTATTCATATTTATGTTTAAAACACATGAAAAGTTATATACCAAGTTAAAATCATATGGCGATATCATATATTCTACAGTGCATCTTATAACATCATGTTATCTGAGTGAATTTGATATTGTAAATTTTCTATTACACTCTCAAGTATGAAATGCATTTTCTTTCTACTTTATAGAAGCAGAAGATTCTAGCAGCTTTTTAATGTAAAATCTCAATATATATTTACACTACGATATAGTAACAATAGTAATTATTTTCTGTATTTGATTGAAGTATAGCATAGATGTTCTAAAATTACTCTATCTAATATTCTAAATTAGTCAGTTGAACTCAAGCTCAATAACTATCTAAATTATCAATGCTGCAACTAATTAATTAATCTTACAAATTAATAATAATTTCACTTATTTAGTATAATATTCACACTACAGTAATATACTGTGATATTGATATATGGAATTTTAACTATATTTAGTGCTGTCTTATTGAACTCTGCGGAGTTTCTATCTAATATTCTTCTGATTCATTTTAGGATTAAACTAAATGCGTGTAGCAAAACATGACTAGACTAAGATCACCAAGTCATAGATACAAAAGTGGTCATCATAAACCACTTCTCAACATGGAGCTAACCAACCGCCAGCTGAGCTATCTCGATCTGTACAAGCAGTACGTGAACAGCACGCCCGCGATATACGGTCTCACCTTCAGGTCCGGCAAAGTTTCTTCTGCGAAACATGATGCGATTACAACAAACTAGGCATAATTTTCAACAAAACAGGTAGAATCTTAGTTGATCACAGATTCCGACAGCAAACTCTCGGATCTTTCAGCTATAGACGACCTTAGCCAGATATCGTTCCAACAGAGCCACGAAACAAAGTGTGAGTACAGCCAAAGGTCCAGTTTGGAGATTAGGCAGAGCTTTTTCGTGGCAGCAGGAGCGTGTGGATTAAGCTCGGTGTCAACAATCGCAAGAATTCTCTTTAAGCCGATTCATTTCGTGCAGCAGCTCATCAGTCATATTTTCCGCCAGATTAGAAGCATCACCGTGGAGGAGTGCGCCTTGAATTACTTTGTACGGAAATCCGGAATTTAAACAAACTTACTGAGCTCATAATTTTTCCAATACTAAAGTTTTCTTATTATTGTTACTTATAAAACTTAAAGTATTAATATTTTTATGAATCTATTTATGAATGTTAACATATTTGTTATTTATTCTATTTTCATTGGAAGTGGTGTTTCCACTTATGTCACATTTTCATATTTATAATTAGATAATTAAATTATAAAGGGCCACTTCATGTATGAAAAACCAAGATATCATTTTATAGAGGAAATGATTCCTAGATCCGGATGAATAGCACACAAGCCATCGAGAATACAAAGACTTTGATGAGTAAAGACTAACCTGTTACCTGAACATACGTTTCTTTTGTATCTACAATATTGACAGCAATAACTCTTTTGATGATCATTAACAAAGGAATGATGAAGGGAGCAAAGACAATGGGCCAATATTACTATTTTGACTACGAAAATCAGTATACCACAATTAAATATTCACTGCTCAACAATTCCCAGCTTTGAGTGCTAAAAGCTCTTTCTATTTTCAATGGGGACGCTTGACGTAAACATTATAAAGCATAAATGGACTAACAAGCTTGCACTGAGTGCCAATAGAGTAGTTGAAGATTTAGACCGAAAGATGATCATGTCTTCATGGATGATCAAGTTCTAACACTACTGTACAGAGTGTCTAGAAATTTGAGTCAGAATCTCTAATTAAAGGAATATTCTGGTCACACATAGAAGTGGATCATATAGTTTAGGTCAATTATTGATTGAGTATCAAGATTCAACATGTAAATGTTAATATGATATACAATTTAGGTGGAAATTGTTATATCCTACACAATAAATGATAATTGAAGTGATTTTTGGTTGGAATAGATCTTACGGACATCCGTACAAAGTAATTCAAGGCGCACTCCTCATCACCGTGTACAACGCTGAGTGGAAGAACCTGCGAGCAATGATTGACGTGGAAGCCCTAAAGCCGTCCGTTTTCTACCTGAGCGCGGAAAGCAATTAGTTGCAGATCCTGAGCCAGTTCAAATCCGCATTCAAGCTCTCGAGAATGACCGAGTTCAGCGTCGCATACTGCTGTGAGGTGTTCGGAGTGGACGCGAAACTTGTGAACTCGATTGTGTAACAGGACCTTAGGTGAATGGAATAGGTATTGTTAAGTAACGCTAAAAGAGAAAGGTGAGTGAGTCATTTAATTATGATAATATTTCAAATTCACACTCTTAATAAACTCAATAATACGAATAAATGCATCACACCGTAAATTACGTTTATACTCATCATTTTAATAACCTTCTCATAGCATCTAGTGGAGATTGTTGATAGAAGACTAATAGAGATCTTTTTGTTGATAATAACTTTTGGTTAAGTAGGGGAATATAGCTTTTTATCATGCTTAATTAAAATAGGTAAAAATGTGTATTTTGTTGTTTATTCTGGTCAGAAACTTAATAAGTATAACACAGTTAGTAATATTGTAGGTTTTAGGAGTGAAAGCGTCCATATAGTAAAAAGGAAGTTGATTTCAAAAGTGAAGCAGAAGGAAGAAAATAGAACTGAGTTTTGGACTTTTTATTTAATTGGAGATATCTAGTACAGAATATTGCAATACCAATGAGAATCAAAATTAATCCATACTAAATTCTTTGGATTCAAATATCTTTTACAGTCAATACATAATAATCCGTGTCTTTCTAATTTATATGATTTTATCTCACTGGACTTTCATAGAACCGAATGAGATACTTTTAGAAAAGGGCATACGTTACACGTGATTATATATATTATCAGTTCTATCTCATTGCAAGCACTCGTATCTCTATTTCTCCTCGGCTTCTGAGTTAAAGCAACACGATATAAAAAATCCGAATACACCTACTATTACCATGAACACGCCGATTCCTGTGTTCATGTACATATACCCGTGATCGGTGAAGTACAAATCGACTCCGTTCTTGCGCGTGTGCACGGGGTATTCGTACCTCGTGGATATTAACGCCATGTAGAGCCCCGCTGCGAATAAAACGGCGCACGTGATACTGACGCAGTACACGATTAATTTGGTTTTCATCATTGGAAGTGGCTTGGATAAATATAAATTTCTTAATGATTAGAAAATAACATTGAACATAAAATAAGTAAACTGATTTATAAATAAACTGGAAAAACTATCTATAAAATTTACATTAAAAATACGCATTAATGTTCATAATTCGGTCACAATCTATATATAAACCATGTTTTCTGAATCAGCATTTAATAAAAAATATTTTGCATACATAACGATGATATTAATTATAGCTTCCCAATAATAGAAATGTAAACATTTATAGATTAATAATAATAGATTAATAATATATAATGATTCACTTGATTATAATAAAACGCCAAAATTTGAGTTAACAATATAGAAACTGGGTTTTAGTTCCGTTTATTTCAATTCAATCACTATCAAGTACAAAATAGTTCCAGTTTGAATATAAACTTCAAAAGAATCACTATTGTTTTGTTGAAAATGTTGATATTTATATCACTTGTACAGTTTAATTCAATTCTATTAAAAATACTTTATCATTTACTTTATTTAGTATAGACGTAATTTACGGAGTGATGTCTTTCTTTATCATTTACATTAATGTACATAAATTAATTTTAGATTCAGTATTGTATTCGTTATTAGTAAAGTTACGTGGCATGCAAAAATAAAGTATCTACTCGTTTATAAGGGTGTTTAAAACTGATCGGTGACTTTATATTACCATGGTCAAAATATTTTGCATTCACTCTAAACGCGATGCTTTTGGAGTAAATTAAAATTTCAAACGGACAACTTTGAACTATACTTTTGGATGGTCCGTGAAAGAAGTGAAGTTACATCTATTTTTGTAATTTCAATTTTTACTGACATAAAAATATAATGTTTAAGAAAGTGTTTTTAAAATAATTATAACTAATTTATTTTATTTATTTAACCTTATTTTATATTACTTGGGTAAATACACATCCACACCTAGTTATCAAAATGTTATATAATATAACACATATTAACAAACTATTTACTACATATATTTAACTTTGTTTATATCTAAACTGGGAGTAATACTATAATTTTGTTTAAAAGCTAATTTATTAGTAAAAATACTATATATAATTGATGTTAATTGATAGTAATAATTATACAGAGGGAATCATGTTAATAACTTCATATTTAAAAATCAAAACATTATAAATATCTACTATTGTATAGTTGTAAGAGCACCAAAAAATCGAAACGAAAGTTAATAATTGAGAAAGACTAAATAAGCAAATCAAAATACAACAGAATGAGTTATTTGTAATAATAATATCATATATTTTGTATATTTCATATGGAACTTTTTAATATCTTCAGAAACGACTTGAGTTACATAATTTGCATTTGCATTGAAGTGGTATATGCATAATTGCTTTAAATAATGTCAAATTCATAAATAGTATTTAATGTATAAATGCCGCAATTATTTATTCTCACTAACATCAATATTGCGCAATAAAAACGACACCATATTTAAACAGCCTAACATGTTATAAGATGGTTTCAATAATTAAATCGACACTTCTGAATGAAATCAAAATATTGTGATTCTAGACGATGCACATAACTTAGATGTGATCGGTGATTATCACTATTCTAATTGACTGAAAATTAGTCGGGTTAAGACATTTTAATTGCTGAATTCGTGAGCGATTTAGAACGGATCATTTATATTCAGACTGTAAGAATTACCATTGAAAAAATATTTTTCTGAGTAAGTTGTGTGTACTCTGTACAATTAATCACGTATATACCTATGTATAACACGGTTGAATATGGCAGCAGCAGCTTGCGTACAGAAAAAGTTATGAACAAAAATAGAGCAAAAATTTGAGTTTTTTATTTTGAGCAATATTGATGTTTGAGAAATTTTTAATATATATTTAACATGTACATATATACATATAAATGAAAAACAAAAAATCTGGAAATATACGTTTTTTGATTGAAAAATTATTTTTGCCCCACACGTGTAAAGTTGAAATGACACTAGTTTTTTATTGTTCATTAAGTGATTTTGTGATTTAAAATATTTTAAAATCCCATATACAATAATAGACATGTGAATCACTTATTCACAAACTGATTACTATGATTTAATTAATACACGTTACATATCTATATTGTGTACATTATAGACGTAATTTACGGTGTGATCTTTCTTACATTGTTGTGTATACTGTGAAAATGTTATAATTACTAAATTGATCTTATTATTTGTTATTTCTATTAATATCATATAATTATATTATTTTAACAGTTTTCAGTTCTATTTTTTTCAATATTTCAGGTAACTGCTCAGTTCTACCTATCACATTTAATATTTATAAAAACAATCTGTGATAGCTTTTTTGCGTTATTGGTGTCCTATTTATCCCACTCCACAATTATGTGTAAGAAAAGTAAATACTGCTGCTTGTTGACATGGGTCTGCATCTTTTTCCTTTCTTTGCTAGTTGCTGGCATTACTCTCAGCTGCATACCAACAGAATTCGACTATCCAGTATATTCTGAAAGGAATGGAAATTTATCCCATTCGTACACTTATTCTATGATGTACTTAAATGTTGGCTTGGGTGTTACGTTATCATTGGTTGGTTTGTTCGGATTTATAATTACAATTTGCGTGTCTTGTATTTTGAAGAAGAAAACACTTAATTTTGAGATTGAACCGTTAGTTCGCAAAGAAATCCCAGCTGTAACGTTCCCACAGATGAACTTCCAATATCAACAACCGCAGGTGAACCAAGTTGTTGTTCCAAGAATGATGTGAGTTCTTATCAAATCAAATAAAAATATTAAAACGTTTGAGCAAAATGAAATTTATGAAATTTATATATTATTATAATTGTTGTCACACTCCATTTTGTAATTAGACCATAAATATAGAATTTTTTAAATGAAATAAATATGTAAATATATTGATATAAATAGTCAACTTTGAGTTAAAAAAGAATTGAATAATTTTATTTAGTATCGTATCGTCTTTGCAACGTAACATCTTTGTAATCTTCTCAAATTCTCATGTTTGAAAATACATAAAATTGTAAATATAAATAACATATTTCTGCTATATAGATGCAACTTAATGTAAACTATTATCAAAATTATTAAAGTTAGTTTTGCTTCTTAGATTAATACTCATTAAGTATATATATCTTATTCTTGTTTTTGCCATTATAATTGTTTTAATATATCCACTGCCGAACTTTATTGTATGGGAAGGAGAAGCATTATAAGATTGAATTTATACGTTTATATAACTCAAACAGTAATGAAGAATAAATATTAATACTTTTATCCATTTCACTCCGACTACAAATTTAACTTTATTTATTCTTGTTACATTATTCTCATTGTATATAAGCATTTTCTCATTTGAACTCGAAAAATATTTGACTAGGTTTTTCGTTTTATTTTGTATATATGTAAAATATATGTCGATGATGTTTTAATTATATTATATTTTTAGCTTTTACTATTTGAAACCATGTTCAGTTATATATTAGTTTTCAGTTCTATCCGTATATTTTAAAAGTTGCTATTAACTTGATTTGCAGTTAAACGTCCAATTTCATCCACTTCTCATTATTATGTTCAAGAAAGTATTGTTGTTTGTTCTCCTGGATCTACATTATGTTCGCATCAGTGCTTTGCACCGGTATGATTCTCGGTATCATTATCGGCTCTGAAGAGATAGAATATCCGGTTTACTACTAGAATAATGGTAGCCTTGAGCATACATATGACACTGTTACCATTAGTTAGAATGTTGGCCTAAGTGTTATATTATCATTAGTGGGCTTCTTTGGAGTTGCAATCACTATCTGCGTTCAGTAAATTCTGAAGAAGAACCAGTCCTCTGAGCTCGAACCGTTTATTCGCAAAGAAGTTCCAGCTGTTGTTTAAGTGCAGTTCCCACAAATGAATTTCCAAAATCAACCGCCACAAGTGAACCAAGTTTTGGTTCCGAGAATGATGTGATCGTTTTGGTTCAACAAATATTTATATTCTTATTACTGCAATAAAGTATAATATTATATTTAAAAACATTTAGATTATGTACAAAGATAAGAGTGGACAAAATGCTTTTGGAGAAAACTACAGTGTAGGACACTTAAAAGTAGACGTGTTTTAGAGATTGTACTTCAATTGAAACGAAAATATTTAAATATGCGATACTTGAGTATATATGAATAATAAAACAAAAATATAATATAATGTACAAAGCTGTTGATAGTTGTTGCTAATAATAATTTAAAACAACCAAAAGAAGCAAGAGATCGATCAATTTAGTAATAAATACAACAATATCACTCTTATTTCATCTTTTTCAGATACTGAACAAACATTACAACTTTCCTTCTAAAGTACACCTCGCCTCCGATTTGGTTGAAGAACACATCCACGATTTCTGATGGTTTGCTTTGCGGCATCGCTCGTGTTAGTTCCACAATCTTCTGTCTATCTTATTCGCTAATAATCTATTCGTATTAACATTATAGGAATGATTTTTGAAAATACTGCTTCAGTTGTAACTTATTTTTGTAGGTGATTGATTTTTGAACTCGTTCCCAGAATAAGTTCTGGTCATGAGATTAGAAAAAGATTTAGAGAACTACACATATTTACTTGTCTGTCATTTCATTTGCTGAATTATCAAACTCCATTATGATCGTTTTCACTGTTTCTGAAAAATATTACTTGAACTGAGAAAGCGGAATCTTATCGTTCTACTTATTTATCTTTCGTCTTTATATACAGTGAGAGTTATTTTAACTTTGTGACTAAGATTCGGTTTGACTTTCAGTTTCAATAGCAGATAACCTTTACTAGGTGTAAAACGATTCATCAAGAGGAAATTAGTTGACATATAGATATTTTGTTGATAGTTCAGAAAATAACGTGTGAATAGTTTCTAATTTTACATTTAAGTCAAAAGATAACTAACAAAATAGTAAATTGTACTAAACATCTGGGAGAACCATGACTTGATAAATTACATATGATATATCGCTATTAGTACGATCTAGGAGTCTTTGGATAGCGCTCATCAAATGCTTCTCGTTTATGATAGAACTCATTGGAGTGTAATCCAAGATTTAACTATTTATTTTACTTGTTAAACCATTTTTTCTTATATTAAGATTATAAAAGTGTTTTAAAATTTTTAAAATATACCGCTAGCTATTGTATTCAATAGCAATTAGATAGTTTTAGTTAAATTTTATGATGTATCTGAATATATATCTGAATTTATGTGTCATTTGTGGATAAAGTTTTGTGTATTTATATTATAATTATAAAGGATTCTATTAAACATTTATCATTTGTTGTGAATATGTGTTGTATACTGGATATGATATACATTACTATTTTAATAATAGGAAATGGCTAAACTTTGGCTCTAGAAAATAACCCATTAAATGAATGTCTCTGAACTAAAACGACTTACTTAACCGTAATCTTATTAAGGCTCAATTTAATCATTCCATCTTCATCTTTGAATCATGATAATTAATTAATCCACTGAAACTTTACCACTTACTAATATCAATATATCAATGATTGCTACCATAAATAGCCTCTCCAGACAACCTAAGAAATGTTGGCATTTGAAATTCGGAATTTTCATAAGGAATTTAACATAAAATACACAATTATTAGATTTTAGCACATAATATAGAGTTATAATATAGTAAATTTTCACAAATGATCAAATAAATGATAATGAATGGTTATTTAAGAATTATAGTGTAAATGGACATTGAAAACAAGATTATTATATTTTTAACGTGTTTTCCAAGATTACTTCATTATCTTTCCACATCACTCCACAAGCAATGTAAGCAGCCAAAATAATTACCTTCAAGCTTAACGAATCGCATAAAGTTAAGCAGAAGCACACTGATTATTCAAATAGAAGCACTACCTCCTTGGTTATGGATCAACGAACAAGACTTAATCTCTACAAACTGCAGGAAAAGAGAAAGTTGGAGCCAATTGAGGAAATTATCAACACTGGTAAGGAGGCTTCTGTGTACAAGTCAGCTGACTACGCGGTAAAGATTTTTGCCACTTCCTCGATGATTTTTAAGAATCGTTAGATTTATATTGATGGTGATCGTCGTTTTCGTTAGATGAACACTTCCTGCTCAAATTCAAGGTAACTCGTGAAGCTTTGGTGTGAGAAGGAGTACAGAAACATGAAGCGTGTGAGCGAGTCGAATTTGATTAACTGTCCCAAGCCCGAATACGTTTCCGACACCGTTTTGGTGATGTAATTAATTCCAAATTCTCCCCGTTTGATAGATGTAGCAAAATATCTAACTTTGTCCAGATTGATCAAGGTCTACTATTCCATTTTGCGTTCCATGAGGGATTTGTTCATGAATTGCTGCCTGGTCCACGGCGATCTGTCCGAGTACAACTTATTGTATCAAACAACCACGAAGAAGGTGTTCATGATCGATTTTGGCCAAGCTCTTGATCTGACCAACCCGAATGCGATCACTCTGCTCAGAATTGACATAAAGAACATAAACACGTTCTTCGCCCGTTTGGGCATCCCGGTGGTCGAGAACGTGAAAGTTCTCGAGTTCATCACTGCCCCGTTATCAACCCTGCCCACCCTTCCCACCCCTAAAAACAATTCGGAAATTCAGGACTGCATGTCACCCCTTGCTGTAAATCCGGATTTGGTGAGCGCGGTCCAGTACCTCCACTCCACAGCGAAGTAAAAATCGTATGAGGAAATTTAAGACGACGATTAATTCGTTCAGACCAAAATATTCGAACTGATCAAAAACTACTCAGAAGACGATATTTTCAGAGCTGAAAACGCTGGACTAAAGAACTTCGGAATTGACATTGAATTTGAAACGAACAAAACGAAGAAGGAAAAAGAAAAAATACTTAAAGAAAGAATCCTGTGGCTCGACATCCAAAAAATTGAAGCGGAAAACATTAACGAAAATGAAGAACTTGAAAATGGAGAAGATGAAGAGGAAGAAGAAAACGAAGAAGAACAAAATATTCTCATCGGACAAAAGAAAATTAACCTGCACAAACTACAAAGAGAAGACTTCACCAAAGAAGAATGGAAAGAAATACAAGCAAAACTCAAAGAAGCTAAACGCATCGCCAGAACTCAAAAGAAACCCAAAAAGTAAAAACTAAAGGAAAGAAAAGTTGCCAAAAGAAAGAACGGTGGAAAATGAGACTAATTATATAATTACTATGAAATCCTAAAAAATTTACCACTCCACTTTCAAAAATGTCTTTTACAATTACTCCAGGATTGCTCAACTCATTACTGATCGAAATAGACCTGCTACAGGAATCTTAAAATGAGAAGAAACAATGGAGCTATATGTTCAGCTGGGGACAAGCAAAACCACAAGAAATAAAAACAGATGCAAAAGATACGAATTTGCTGTTGGAAGCCAGAATTGGATTTTAATAGCAAGCCGGATTAATAGGATTCTTGAAGCAAAAACTAAGCCAATTTAATTCACAGCCTCAAGACCAAAATTAAAAACTAGAAATTGCTGAACAATAATAAATTTCACAACATACCAGACCTCATTCAAGAATGGAATTTGAGATTTCGCTAGATAATGAACGTTAGAAGTTCTTACAGATTCGCTATGATGAAAATAACGTAACCGTAGATGGTCTAGGGTACAAAACAGAATTGATTACAGATGGGATGCGTTTTGTGCAAGGTATTGCGTTTGTTGGTTATGTGGGTGTAGCTCGTACCCGTTTACGTGTCTTGTGCAAATTTTTGGTCTTAAAGTCTAAATTGCGCGAGGAGATGCAGCGTGGGACGAATTTCTTAACGTATTAGTCGTTACCTATTCCATTTCATTCATATCAACAACTTAGTATGCAGCGGAAGTAGAATCCGTCTCGCTAGCACCCGTTGCTCGATATGAGCTTGTAGTGCCCGATTATAATCAGCAGTAAGCTCTTAATGAAAAAGAACATGTTCACCGTAGGTGGTAGCGTTCACTTGTAGCGCATATTCGGCCAGTCTAATACAAATTACGTGTGCGAGATCCAAACTTTCTTAAATGCTCCGTTTAACTCTGTTGACGCTCCAGTAACATTTGAAAAAGATCAAATTTCAGTTTTAATCTCCAAGAAGCTCTCTCCTGTTGTGCGCTCAAACAAATATGGCGCGCTGTCCTTCAATTTCACCGCATTCGACATCATGAGTGAAGTGGGTGGCCTCTTTAGCGAGAAACCTCTTTTAATTTCGCCAGTAGAAGTTATTGTAAAGCTATTCCAACTAACGGCTTAAAATTAACTCATTTACGTTGGCTTCAGCTCCGTTTTGCTCCCAGTTACTCCCGGCTCAACAACCGTTAAGAACCAGTTCACAATCCCCTCTAAGAACAGATTAAATACAGAGAAGACGTACTTCTTCCACTCAACATTCGGGCACGTTCCACATTTCGTATAGAGGACACAGTTCGGGCTCAAAACGGACAACCAAATATTCAACTTCGAATGCATGATCAACGTTTTTCACTTTTTAGAGAGTGAAGAGGGGAAGAAAATGCAAGAAAAAGCTGCCGGATTCGGGAGCATGCTTGGGAAGCTGTAAGGAGCTGGGGGAGGATTCGCTGCGCTTATGGGATAGAAACTGGGCGTAAGCGCTGAGAACGCGGTTTAAAATGAGAATGCTAAACCAAAAGAAATTGAAAAACCAGCGGCTAAAATGAATTTATCTGGACTAGGGGGGATGAAGATAAACAAACTCAACATACCGAAACTGAACCAGCCGCAATCTACAGAAGGCCAAAAACCAGACGCAGAGAAAATAAGTATTAAAAGCAGCGCGAGCCAAGAGAAATTACAGCTGCAGCCGAAAAAACTGACAATACCGAAACTGAATATGCCAGATATCCCAAAACAGCCGAAAGAAGAGCTACCAAGAGAATAACTACCAGTTTAGGAGCCAGTGTAAGCACCCGTGAAAATGCCGTTGAAGCTGGATCTCAATAAGTTAAAATCGCTGTCTGGCTTGAAAAAGTGAAGTTTAGGTTTACAAATAAATACAATCACTATACCAACTTTTTTCGGATAATAGACACACATGAATGAATGAGAAAGACAATATACTTTTACTGTCTTCATTAATCTTCATTATACGTTGTTTTAGCGACAATCAAATTTCATTTCCATCCGAACGTTCTGTCGGTCCTCTACTGAATAATGCTTTACTTTAAGCCAATCGAAAACAGTAATCACATATTGATTCTACACTATTTCTTCGGCATATTATTCGTGGCATATATGATTGAGAAAGTCTGATTTTACTTTTTTGCACTGGATAGTGCCGTATAATCCAACGATATGTGCGAAGCGCATGCTGTATAGTATTATATTAGTCTAACTAATCAAAATAAGTCAAATACTCCGGTCTTCACTTCTATATTGTTATTCTTTTATAAAATATTTACACGATATTTTCATTGAAATTACTTTTGTGCATGAATTTTTAGCATTGTCATCTAACTTACAATTTGCCACCAACAATTTAATGCAATCAGAAACCGCGACGCCATGGAAAATTAATTCAAGAACTAATGTAGACAAACACAAAATATCTTGCAAGGTCTAATGCTGGTGTGCTCAAAAATCGTACAAAATAGATCAGTCATGCATAAATGTTTTGGCGTGTGAAGCATACAGAAACTTATTACGTTTCTTGATAAGCAGTGGCTATTTCATCCTATATTAAAATGCACTCAAGTTTGGCTCAGCACTGTAGAATTTGCATTTGATATTACAACATTTTCACATTTCAGAAGTGGACGCGTTTACGTTTGAAGAAACTCAACACACGTAAATTCAGGAACACCTCTTCATATTCAACATTTGACCAGATATTCAGATGATTTGACCAAATATACAATTTCTGTAAAATGGCCAGAATATTGATTCCTAGCCATCTACAGTTGATATTTGAGCATAATTTTATTAAGCGATGATAGATGAAACAACGATAATACAATCCATAATACAGGGTTCACTCTACGTCAATATCAAATATTATACCAGGAAACAAAGTAGGGGTCAGCAAGTAATTTAGATAACTGATGACGCTTAGTTCACTATTAATCATTCAGACCAGTTTTATCTAGACCGTACGGTTATGGAGTTGTGTTTTCTACACGTGATAGTGCAGCTATTCCTAAATACAAAGTAGAAAAACAGCGGCAATATATGCCGGACGGTTATGACCCCATTCTACAGTTTCTAAATTAGCTCTTTTTGCATAAAATTAATGCGTCGACAACCGGCGTTCAATAAAAATTCAGTTACATTATGGATATTGTAGCATTTGTCTAGTGTCACAAAGACGTTGGTTGCATTATAATTTCAAACTAATGGCATCTCAGTTTGAAAGCTTTCTAGTTGTGGTACGCTATCAGCATATATTATCTGAGTTTCCCGGAACTTTACAGCATAACAAAACTGATTATATCACAACTACTTTATTAGTTTTATTATCACTCTTCGTCACTAATTGTAATCTTTGCAAGTATAAATGAATCTATGCAAATATAAATGAAAGTTAAGTGAGTGGATACTATAATCTTTGTAATTATACATGGCCACGCCATTTAAGTTGATATTTCCGAATTGTGGGTGTCGACTCCAAGTTTAATATGGAATTAATTCTACAAGAGTAACAGAACAGCCCGCAAGTTATAGTGGTGTATATACACTAGGAAATTTGCACCACTATATTGAACTGGCTGTACGTATAAATACTAAAAAGTGCAGCCGTTTCAAAATAAAATAGCTCAACGCGGTATTTTCCTTTGAGCTCCGAAATGCACATAATAGTAATGCACACAACTCTAAGCCAATCGAAAACAGTAATCACATATTGATTCTACACTATTTCTTCGGCATATTATTCGTGGCATATATGATTGAGAAAGTCTGATTTTACTTTTTTGCACTGGATAGTGCCGTATAATCCAACGATATGTGCGAAGCGCATGCTGTATAGTATTATATTAGTCTAACTAATCAAAATAAGTCAAATACTCCGGTCTTCACTTCTATATTGTTATTCTTTTATAAAATATTTACACGATATTTTCATTGAAATTACTTTTGTGCATGAATTTTTAGCATTGTCATCTAACTTACAATTTGCCACCAACAATTTAATGCAATCAGAAACCGCGACGCCATGGAAAATTAATTCAAGAACTAATGTTGACAAACACAAAATATCTTGCAAGGTCTAATGCTGGTGTGCTCAAAAATCGTACAAAATAGATCAGTCATGCATAAATGTTTTGGCGTGTGAAGCATACAGAAACTTATTACGTTTCTTGATAAGCAGTGGCCATTTCATCCTATATTAAAATGCACTCAAGTTTGGCTCAGCACTGTAGAATTTGCATTTGATATTACAACATTTTCACATTTCAGAAGTGGACGCGTTTACGTTTGAAGAAACTCAACACACGTAAATTCAGGAACACCTCTTCATATTCAACATTTGACCAGATATTCAGATGATTTGACCAAATATACAATTTCTGTAAAATGGCCAGAATATTGATTCCTAGCCATCTACAGTTGATATTTGAGCATAATTTTATTAAGCGATGATAGATGAAACAACGATAATACAATCCATAATACAGGGTTCACTCTACGTCAATATCAAATATTATACCAGGAAACAAAGTAGGGGTCAGCAAGTAATTTAGATAACTGATGACGCTTAGTTCACTATTAATCATTCAGACCAGTTTTATCTAGACCGTACGGTTATGGAGTTGTGTTTTCTACACGTGATAGTGCAGCTATTCCTAAATACAAAGTAGAAAAACAGCGGCAATATATGCCGGACGGTTATGACCCCATTCTACAGTTTCTAAATTAGCTCTTTTTGCATAAAATTAATGCGTCGACAACCGGCGTTCAATAAAAATTCAGTTACATTATGGATATTGTAGCATTTGTCTAGTGTCACAAAGACGTTGGTTGCATTATAATTTCAAACTAATGGCATCTCAGTTTGAAAGCTTTCTAGTTGTGGTACGCTATCAGCATATATTATCTGAGTTTCCCGGAACTTTACAGCATAACAAAACTGATTATATCACAACTACTTTATTAGTTTTATTATCACTCTTCGTCACTAATTATAATCTTTGCAAGTATAAATGAATCTATGCAAATATAAATGAAAGTTAAGTGAGTGGATACTATAATCTTTGTAATTATACATGGCCACGCCATTTAAGTTGATATTTCCGAATTGTGGGTGTCGACTCCAAGTTTAATATGGAATTAATTCTACAAGAGTAACAGAACAGCCCGCAAGTTATAGTGGTGTATATACACTAGGAAATTTGCACCACTATATTGAACTGGCTGTACGTATAAATACTAAAAAGTGCAGCCGTTTCAAAATAAAATAGCTCAACGCGGTATTTTCCTTTGAGCTCCGAAATGCACATAATAGTAATGCACACAACTCTAAGCCAATCGAAAACAGTAATCACATATTGATTCTACACTATTTCTTCGGCATATTATTCGTGGCATATATGATTGAGAAAGTCTGATTTTACTTTTTTGCACTGGATAGTGCCGTATAATCCAACGATATGTGCGAAGCGCATGCTGTATAGTATTATATTAGTCTAACTAATCAAAATAAGTCAAATACTCCGGTCTTCACTTCTATATTGTTATTCTTTTATAAAATATTTACACGATATTTTCATTGAAATTACTTTTGTGCATGAATTTTTAGCATTGTCATCTAACTTACAATTTGCCACCAACAATTTAATGCAATCAGAAACCGCGACGCCATGGAAAATTAATTCAAGAACTAATGTAGACAAACACAAAATATCTTGCAAGGTCTAATGCTGGTGTGCTCAAAAATCGTACAAAATAGATCAGTCATGCATAAATGTTTTGGCGTGTGAAGCATACAGAAACTTATTACGTTTCTTGATAAGCAGTGGCTATTTCATCCTATATTAAAATGCACTCAAGTTTGGCTCAGCACTGTAGAATTTGCATTTGATATTACAACATTTTCACATTTCAAAAATGGCCAGAATATTACTAGACTCTATAATCAGCTTTTTTATAATCAGCTATTTTTTGTAGCAGAGATAAATATAGTATTTTAATAATGTATTTTATATAGGTAGATTAAGATAAATATAATGTAAATCATGTTTATCTTAATCTTATTTATTATTATCATTAACAATGTAAGCAATATCTTCTATTATCTTAATATTTAAATAGTTATCAAACGGGGCTTAGTAATCATCCAATTTATGTGACAAATACTTATTAGTTGATAATGTATAATATTAATATTGTTAGAAACTCAAAAATATGAATAGTATAGTTATCAATAAGTAAATATTTTCTGCATAATAATCAAATCATATGTTCATATATACAGAAACTACTAAAAAATCAGATATATAATTATAAATGCAATAAGTTAGTTAATTTTCAGTGTTTGGATTCAACACAGTAAAATAAGATATAATAAATTCAAATATATTTGTAATAATTAATTATTCCATGCTAACAGGTGCTTTAATATGTATGTAATGCGATGTTGATATTAAAAAATCTTAACTAGAGTTTATAGCGCATGGTGTTTCCATTTCAGCTCTAATATTAAAATCTATTTTATTTGTTTAAATAACTGAAGTAAATATTTCATTTAGATTTAAGAGTAATTTTTCATCTGGTTTAATTAACCAAGTTAACCAAACACTCACATCCTTTAAGATAGCATAGTCTACTTTAACAGGATTTAATAGCTATAATAGTGTATCAAATGGTTATATTTGCTCTAAAATGTATGTTGATATTCATGTTAAAATCGCTTCTCTTTTAGTTTGTGTTGAAAATATGCCTAGCTTTGGTTATTCATCTTTCACTGCAACTTAAACCGAACTTGAAACATTATTATGTGCAAATATCTGTAAAACACAAAATTAATATATCACATATGGTATTTGCCAGTAATAACCACAATTTTCAACTTTACTTTCTAATTAGACTGTAATTTGCGAGTATCCTTTTATTTTTAATGATTAAGATAATTTATGTGAGTGTGATTTCGGATTCTATTTGAACATTTCTTTCTGCGTTAATGTTATTGATCAATTTTCAATTACTCAGAAGAATGCTACAATTATGGAAAATGAGTTCAGAACTGAAATAAAGAGAACTGAACTTGAACTTAAAACTGCTTTTATAGGTTTGGAGCAGCTCATTATCAACAATATAACAGCATTCGTTAAAAATATGAACGATAACGACCTTGTTACCAATAATAATATAATCAGCACAAATTATACAATTCATAAAAATATAAATGATCTAAGAGCAGAAAACACAAACTAGTTTAACACAATGACTGGATAAATTGAAAATACACACATCCAAACAATAAGTAAAATTAATACTGAATTTAATGGACTGGCATCTTTATTAAATGATAACTAAGTGAATATCAAAAACAACTTTACCACATAAAAAGTTGCAATGGATGATTTCAGAGCAAACATGATAACGTAATTTAACAACGTTGATAAACATATTTCTGATATTTAAACAGAAAATAAAGCTGATATTAATGATGTAAAAACCAAACTAGACACACAAACAACTTTTATAAATGACAATTAAATGAATATTAAAAATAATTTCACTGCTCAAAAGGATTACATAACTGATTTCAGAACGAATGTTTAATCTACATTAAACCTAATGGATTCGCACATTACAAACTTTTAAAACGATAATAAAGCCGATTTATCTACAATTAATAACACGCTTAAATCCAAACTTGATACTCAAACTGCTCTAATAAATGATAACTAAGTAAATATTAAAAATAATTTCATTGATCAAAAGGACCAAATTACTAATCTTACAACATCAATTAATACTCGTTTCACAACTTTGGACTCGTCCAGTTCTAACGCGAACATGAAACTTGACGCCTTAAAAACGTAACTCGCAGGTTCTCAAACTTCAATTGAGTCAAAAATAAACGGTGTCTCAACTTAAATTGCAACAACAAAAACGTAACTCACAGATGTTTAATCATACATGACCAACACAGTTTCAACGCAATAATATTTGAAAGATGTATATAACAGTTTATATAGTGCTGTAAATGCAATCGCAGTCGCGTAAGATCCGTGTAAGTAGTGGCCAGGTTCAGTTAATCAAAATGGACTTTGTAGATGTAGTTACATGGACGGTGGTTTTGGAATTTCCCTTTTCTGTCCATCAGTGAATAAATGTTGCAGATCATGGGGTGCTGATACATATAAATGCCCTGGCATTACAATTTCAAGTTGTGACAATGAACGTTTTTACCCGAATGATGTAAATTGATGTGAACATTTTTTATTTATTTCCTATGACATGATTTAGCCGTCTCTTTAATTACGCTTCTAAGCATTATTTTCAAATATATTCCAAGTACAACTGAAGCAGGTCCAGGTCAATAATCTTTGGCAGAATGTACTTCCTGTGTTCTGGATTCACTTTTTATTTAGTTATAACAACCGCTTTCCTGATCATTTAAAGTTTATACTCATCTGTTTATTTTAAAGGTTGTGTTTTGTATTCAATTTCTTCAGTTACGAACGACGGCAGTTTCTGAATCTCATTAGCGAATGCGTTCCACAGTATAAGAAATATGGGCCTCCCTGCTAGTTATTTCATTTTGTTTATAGTCACTGTGTATTTGTTTAGTTTTTCAACTTTGATAATCAATTCGTTTATTTCATCAAGAATTATTTCCGCGTTTTGTTATTTAAAATCGGTTTCAGCAACTTTCCTTTAAATTTCTTTCAATTGTTCGTTTTAAATCCGGATTGTTTCTTTGTTGTTTTTGAGGTTTCTGAATTTTTCGGCGAACTCTTGATACGCTTCGTACGTCGATTCAATTTCATTTGTAGTTTATTGTGTTTAAATGTTATTTTGATTTTTTGTTATTTGTTTGACCATTTAATTTTAATTTTGTTCATTTTGTTGATATTCATTTTATAATTCATTGAGTTTTGAGTTAATCTCGCTGTTAATATCTTTTTCAAGTTCATTTGTTTCGTTTCCTTTATATATTAACTATTTTCCGTTATGTGATATTTATTTTTCTTTATACTGTTCAAACGCTTCGACCTCTTCTGTAAACAGTTATTTTTGAACAACAAATACATCACCGCATGCAACGAATTTCGTTTTGTTCATGAGCATGAGATTCGCGAACAGCCGCTCCACCGGCCTGATTTGGTATATTTCCTCCATTTGAATAATCGATTATTTCGCGCTGCAAATAAACGGGAACGATTTCCACTCCACTATTTGTTTGTAGTGGTTGTAGATTCGGTTCCCTTTGAACGATTTCTTGAATGTGTTGAAATTCTGAATAAAGTGCATTATAAAAGGTTCGTTCAAAATGAAAACGGAACGGAACGTATTCAAATCAAGTGTTAATTTGAACTTACTATTCAAATAACTCAAATTAAAATTATTCAAACAACTGAATAATTAATTTGTTGAACCAAAATGAGAAGCAAAATGGAGTAACACGAACCAGTCCATGAAAGACAATTAGTGTATAACAAATGAAGGGCACTTCAAAGAAGGAATTGAGGAGCGGAAAGCCTTCAAATGCATTACCTGCTTGAAATCTGAAGGTAAACTGAGAGAAAGCTTTTGTGCACGAGATTTAGCCGTTCTAAGATGATACTGAACACAGGACTAACGCTGCTCCTCAGAAAATGGTGGAACAACTAAATGATTTCGCATTGAATGTCGCGGAGTGGGAAACGTATATATTGTAAAGTTTATAATAATCACATTTCCAAAGTCTAAAACTCACTTCACAATCAATGGGAGCAGAAATGGCACAGCCACCAGTACAAAATCCAGAACAATTACAGGACGAATTCAAAAAGACTATCCAACAAACACAAAACTCACTCAGAAAACAAATAGGAGCCATCGAAATGGAAGAAATGATGCTCAAAATGGAGGTTAAAAAATATGCCAAATAAAACGATATGGACATCGTTAAAATATACGGACGTGGACTCGCAACTTCCAAGAGAGAAAAAACAAAACTCACAGCACAAATTGCTCATTTATCAACTTTAGAAACAAACTTACGCTAAACACTCGCTCAAAACAAAATAAACAAGGTTTACGCCTCCATAGGCCAGTTATTCCAAGTCACAAACGAATAACTTCAAGACCCAACATACAAAGCTGCTATCAGGAGCTTCGCTATGCAAAATGAAAAACTCACAATGCAAATGGGAATGTAAGACGAGATGTTAGACGATATATTTAACGATGATGAAATCGAATAAGCCGCCGATGAAGAAGTATCCAAGGTTATCCAAGAAATTACAGGTTAAAAACTTGGTAATTTACAGATAAATAATCCATCCACAGCTGAAAAAGCTATTGAGGATGACACTATTAAAAAGGCACAAGAAAGACTTGCTATGATGTGAGTTCAGTTCTATTAAATATGTTTTAAGAATTATTCATGATGAAGCAAGTTTAATAATACAAATTTAATTATAAAAATGTATTATTTGTTAAGCTGTTATTTATATAGTTAAAGAATACTGTATATTACATTACAGGTACAATATATTAATTCAACATTAGAGATGGGACAAAACATGTATATTTAGTAATATAGTTGTATTTTACACACTTACATAAATGTTCGCTCCACCACTAATCATGTAGTACCAAGCCAAAATCCTCAATTCCCTTGAAAAGAGAATACCTAAAAAACTTCAAGGAATTAAATTAGCACTAGATAGCATTCTAAAAGACATATCAAGTGAAAATTTCACAATTGACTCGTAATAAACGGAAGAAGAACCTATGGAAACTTTACCAACAGAATTGGGACAATCTGTAATCGAACCATCTAAAACAATGTCAAACTTATCCCTGATAAGCTTATCATAGTAATCCTCTGTAGAACGATAAATTAGAATGTACTTTGAAATTCAATAATAAAAACAAAGTTAAGGTAGCAAAACATATGAACTTAGCATTTTCGCTTTACTATGTGGAGTCGGAAATCAACAAGACTTACGTTGCGTCCAATAAATTTTAGGAGAAAAATTTGATCAAACTTTGTCTCCTATGCACAATCTGTACTTGCAAATATCTCCATTCATGCAAGACGAAATACTTTACGCTCGTTTGGTGTTTATACATTTATGTATAATAAGATAAATTTAGTACTTCAAACCAGAACCTAAGTAATATCATGCTCTTAAAGCCACGATCGCCGAGTAATTTAAATTACTTTATCGTTATAAAGAGGGTAATATAGAGTTTTATGAAGATGGGCGTTTAAGCGATTTCAGTAAAAAGGACCTTTTATTCTACCAAGAAGCTGTTTTTAAAATATTCCCATACAAGCTAGAATCAGATCTAATAGACAAATCCTCAACATGCGCAATGAGCCCAGTTAAGGTTGAAACCACAATTGTTCCTTTACTTATGGAAAACTTTTAATTGCAGTTAAAATACATTCTTGATCAAAAATATGTTAAATCTACTTAATTTAATCTTGAGGCAGTATTTTTTGAAGCCATAAAAGATTAACTAACAATATTTGAGAAAAAACCTGTTTTTATGTGCCAATTTTGCGATTAAATTCTGAAATGTCTTTCTAAGATAAATTAATCAAAAATTATTTCTGCAAGAGATGAAAACTACATAAAATTTAATTTATTAATTATGAACAAGATGTTTTAACTAAGTTTGTGCACAGACGAACTCAATCTATTTAAATCATGCTGTACAAATATCAGACAATTGCATTTAGAAATAATTGCAATACCATCAATGCGTCTACACTTTTATCATTTAATGAAAGCTTTCATTATTTCTGTATTTGATTCTGACCAAAAGAGTCCCATAAAATTATAATGTATGCAATTAATTAGCTATATTTTCAATTATTAAAACAATACTGATTTAATTAATATTTATTTGTAAATTTATGATCTTAACGGTGTAGCTCCGTTCGTTTGCGATATTTTCAAAGCTATTATAAATCAATTACAAAACTTTAAACACTTAGAATAACATATTTAATTTAAAGGATTCACATAAATATCATTACATGAGTTAGTGTTTCAACATCTTAATGTATAGTTCGAAAGTGAAAAAGACAGCAATCATTTAGAAATTGTAACTCACAATGAATTGGCAATGACACTGCTTTTAAGATTCTTGCGTTGCATCAGTTCCAAGTAAATTGAAATATTAAATATAAATGCAATGGTTGAGTAGAAATTTACATTTTTTGGTTGCTGCGAGAGATTTAACAAAAGCGAGAATCCACTTAAGTCTTTTTCTACATTCATCAATGAGGGTTTGACAACCACATAGTCAAGCGATATTGTAAAATTTATAGTTGAAAATAATAGGTATTTGAACAAAAAGCTGATTGGCGAGATGTTTGGTGGCAATAAGGACGTTAACAAAAATTTACTTTCTGCATACAAAGAATATGTGTTTAGAGTGTTTAAATGCGATCCATCAAACATGGCTGTTCATTATTTACAGTCTCTGCGTGTATTCCTATCATTCTTCAAGATTCCAGGTGAAGCACAGTAAATTGACCGTATTCTATAAAAATTCTCATTTGGCTTTTCTGAAAATTCCAAGATGAAGTAAGAATCTGCATACATTTTGAGTTATGCTACTATGATGCTGAATACTGACATCCACAATCATGCAGTAAAGGAGAAAATGTCATGCTCAGATTTCGTTCGTAACACAAAACGTGCAGATAAACATAATGACTTTGAGGATCAATTCTTGAAAAACCTATTTGAAGAGATAAATGCAAATCCACTAACATTAGATGAAGTCGAATAAGCAAGAGCAATCGGTTTATATGGTGAAGTTGGTTTATTCAAGTATCACTACTGTGGTCGCCAAGCCAACTTTGATTTCAAAAAATACTAACTATTTCAAAACTATTTTTTGTATTAATTTTAACTATATATTAACTCAATGTTTAGTAGCGTCTCCTTTCTATTTTATTACTTCTTCTAACCTTTTGGGCATAGAGTCAATCAAATGATTGATGATATCTAACGAGATTTACTCCAACGCCCTCTTTACTTCTTCATTTAATAAGTCATATGTGGTACATTCTTCAGGGGAAATGTTTGACTTCAGTGGATTCCAGCAGTGAAAAAGTGGATTTAAGTCTGGACTCATTACTGGAAAGCGATAGAGCTCAATGTTGTTAGCAGTATAAAAGTTTTTCATATACTTACTAAAATGTGTCGGGGCGTTATCTTGTTGCAACTTCAAGTTATGCTATTAAGTGATGGAAGTGTAACTTGTCTGAGAACTTAAGAATTGACAATTGAATTCATGGTCGTACCGCACGGCATAAACCATAATGGACCCTTATATCTATAGCTAATCGTACTATAGATCATGCACGAAAACAGTCCATATTTTACACTTCGAGAAAATACTTCGGATTCCACTCGTCTTTAGGTGTTCTGAGCACTCTACTCGCTCGATTTGCATAGCATTTTGAGCGATACTCATCGGTATACTAAAAAGTTCTCCAATATTCAATTGGTTGTTTCAGGTTCATTCGAGCAAAGTTCAAACTTTCCAATTTATGCTTTTCGGTAAGTTTTGGCTTTATCTTAGCAACATAGAAGCTTAAACTGAATTTGGCCAGGAGACGAGATACCGTTGTTAGAGACATGGAAATTCCACGAAGGGCTTAGTATTTTTCAGCTATGATTCGTCGAGTTTCGAATCTATGGCTCTGGCGATATTTAACAACGCGAAAATCTCAGCTTAGTCAAATTTTCTGACACTATTATCGGCATGAGAAGCTTCTAGCTTGCCTGTAACTTCAAAGTGCTTAAAATGGAATAAACAGTTTGGAGACTACATTGAAGGCAACAAGCAATGTATTTCTTGGTTGCAACAGTTTGTGATTCTGTTTCTCACATTCTCATCATTATGCGACGCTCTTGTATTGTGATCCGTCGGCTTCGTGTGTGCTTCGTCATTTGAAGGATGAAGTGAAAAAGAAATGAACCGCAGAATTAATTGAATATGTTATAATTAGCATAAATACAGTGATTTAATTTTCAAGCGCAATTATTACATAAACATTTGTTAAAATCAAAGTTGGCTCGGACACCACAGTAGGACAAAAACTGCTCTGAGCTATACACTGATTTTAAATTAAATCAACTATTTGAATACGATCAGAGTGATAAAGATGGAGTAAGCTCAAACGGTAAAGAAGATGTTGATGCAAATTAATACACAGCACCACTCCCCTTGTCTGAACAGCTAGCTCAGCATCTTAGCCCAGTAGCACCATTTAAACAACTTGTTCCGATGCTGAATGAAAACTTCACTTTAGAATTAGAAACAAAAGAGGAAGAAAAGGATGAAAAATTTGAGGAATTATCCGTAAGAAACGATGAGGAATGTGCTGAAACTATAAAACAGTCAACAATGAACTTAAAAGTGGCCGACTAACTATAATCTATAATAAATCAACTAATGATGGACAACAAGGTACAAGATTAAATCAAATACTTAATAGACTATTTCTTCACAGATATACTTCAAACTTTACTTAAGTATTTGGAGTACACTTTCCTAAAACATCATCGATATTAGTTTACTACTGAATTAATTGCCAATATTTATAGATTAGCATCAATAAATGTCAATTGTAAAGCTCATAGATCGAAAATAATTGAAATGCTGGCATTAAATGTGCATTTAGCTTTATAGTAATTTTTCCCATTCAGTGGTCAATTAGTTTAACTTTATCCATTGAAAAAGTCTTTAATACTTTTTAACTCTGATTTTCATCCAGATGATATGTCTATGATGACCAAAAATGTTGTCGATGATATGAAACTAGCACTAGTTCTTCTTATTGGATTTGATGGTGATATTGATTAAAACGCTCTCGAAATTATACTTTCAGCTTATATGAGTAGTTTATCAATTATACAGATGCGTTGTAAAGATGATTAAAACTATATGATCCTAGAAAAGTAATTTGATAAAGAAAAATATCCTCATTTATAAACTTATGAACTTTTCATAACTGAGTTCGCAAAATCATTCAACAATTTGTAAAACTCACTTGACTAGGTACAAAATGGATGTCATGTTAAAAATGGTGCAGTTTTATAATTCCTACCTTGTTTCAAAACTATTTAAGCATTAATTAATTTAATGGAATACTATATGATAGATGGTTAAATTACAAATTAAATAAATGGTGCCTAACGAATTAACACTCCGCTTTAATATGGCTGTGTATAAATGCTTTAAAAAACAGTAACTGAATTATTTTCGTTTTTAACGTTATTTGACAAAAACTAAAATATGTTTTAGGCTCCTGAAGATGGTCTTTTGAGTAGATTAAAATATAGAAGATTGGAAAAAGATTCACGTAGTTATTTAACAACAGTCCATAAAACTTAGTTAGACTAAAATTCTTTATTCAAAATGTGCGAGAGCGTTTATGACACATGTTTAGCTAAAATAGGATCGCTAATGATATTCTCAAGATATTATTCCTAAAATTATAACTACTCTCTTTTATTAGCCTAATAATTAAAAGCATTAGTAGGAAAATACATTTCCACAATTTAAACATTTGACATACCGTGTGATATATACGCTCCACATATATTTTTAACACTATCACACTTAGTTAAGCCATGCACTGTTTCAAGCACTTTATAAGTTCTTTGCGATACAGTATTGCATTTATATTCAACAATGAACGAAAACTAGTTTACTTAAATTCAGCATGTAATGCCATTTATTATGTGCTCACTTCATCGTATTTTGACACCTAATATCTTATCGGTTGAAAATATTTAATCAACTCAGTTATCCTGTAAATCAAATTATCATAATATTTGTGGATGTTATTTCTGTGCACCAATGACAGAACTCATGAGTTTGAAACCACTTGCTCCAACAAACCAATCGTGGTCAACTTGTTTCTCATAAATTCAAACAATTCTTAACGTTCTCGCTAATAAAATAGATATTTTAACTCCTGACAATGTAACAATTTATTTCAAATATATCCTAGATATTATTACCAATTTCAAGGAAATAGAACTTACACGTATCTCATTGAGAATATGTGATAAAATTGTCCGCAAAATGTTTGAATTAGAAATTTGGGATGTTGTTGACGCATTAGATGCATTATGCCAATAAGTTGTTGAGGTTAACATGATAAACAAATCATTTTTATCAACAGATGTTCTGTAGAATTCACTATCTACATTCGTGTAAGTGTTCATGCATTTAATATTTGCTCCAAGCGGATTTTGGTGTGCTCCCGAAAATAAAATAAGAGCTGTTCATGCTATTTATTCAAAGAGAGTTAGAAACTTGATTTTGCTATAACGCAAAGACAAGAGCTATTTGATTATTTAGCAATTAATAGTCAGTCTTGTTAGTGTTTATCAATCAAGTGTGTAAAGTTCTAAGGAAGCATGCTTATTAATAGTTGATGATTTATTGTTGATTCTACAAGAGTTCTTGAGCGTGAAGGTTCCAAGCTTGGATAAGTTCGAATGGTTGATTGACGAGTGTGTTACTAACATTTTCAACACTGTTGGGTTGGACGATAACGAGAGCAAGGTTGGAATTCAGTTCTCGTTGCAGTACAGAGTGGAGTAGTTCAACAAGAACGTTTTATAGGGTTTAATAAGCCAAGATGAGATTATGTCTGACGATTTCTTGCTCAAGTCCATGTTTGGGCAGGAGGTCTTCGTTGACATTAGGAATTCCAAGGAGTAGTACTTATTAACCTACATTAAGTGTTTGTTCAACAGCATCAAAGAGAACAAGCTGAGTCACAAACTTTAATTGGCCGTGATGACTGATTTGCACAACACGTTAAGATTACTTTTGAAGATGTCCAAGACGATGAAGATAGTGGACAATGCGCTTATTATGAACCTAATCGCCTTTTTATGCGAGCATGTGGCCATTTCCACCTCGTCAACTGGTGATCTCTTCGGCATTATTAATTTCTTCGATTTGATCGGGTTTGATATGCTCATGACCATGTGCGACATAGTGCTCGAGTACTGCAACCACGTGCAGTCCAAGATCTACCTTGACTGCGTAATCCAGTTGATAATCAGCCTGGAGAGGATTATTGAAACGAAACACAACCAAACCGATAAGATGAAAACGCTCCACCTAAAGGCCGTTCAGTTCCTCCTCTTTGATCAGAGGGAGGTTCGCGTTGAGCTGATGAAACTGTTCCAGTTGGTCGCGGAAAAGGTCGTTTCCAAGATATGAGAGAGAATTCACGTTCAAAATTGTTCTATACAAAATTATTAATGATTCATTGAACAATCAAACACTCTGAAAATATAAAATGACTCACTTAACTGTCATTATCATCAACACTAAGGTTCAATTAAATCACTCCATATTCATCTCACAGCAATCCGCAAGTCCAAAATTAGTAACTTAAAATACTAAATACATCACAAACTACCTATATCATCTTACTTATTTTCATAAAATTATTCTCAATATTATCCTCCCCGGATGATACTTAATCTCGTTATATATATAAATGTTAATTAAGTTAATATTTAAGTTGTATCTTTGAAAAATGAATACTACATTACCTCGAATGCAGACCCCCACCCCTATTCACTTACAGACCCCCTGCTGATTTCCCAAAAAATATCAAGGGGTCTATAAGTGAGAGCAAATCTGGCTGTTTATGGCTCATATTTTATTTCAGATTTGGGTTTCCATTTCAGTTACAGACCCCTTTTCTTAAAATATTCTTCAAATATCAACTAATTTTTAATTTTTTGCTATTTTAATGAATATAATAATTAAAATAGTATTATATATGATAGACTGTTAAGTTTCCTTGTTTATATTAGTCATTAAACACATTTGAATCAATAATATTTAATCAATTAAATATCAAATCATTTCAGTTACAGACCCCAAAAACAGTTCATTTATAAACCTATAATAATGATGGGGTCTGTAACTGAGCGCTTTTGGGGTCTGTAAGTGAATAGGGGTGGGGGTCTGCATTCGAGGTAATGTAGTAATAGAATGGACATTGAATCATTATGTCATATTTACTGACAACCATTATTAAATGTTAGATATTATATATTTTCAAAATACTCACTCCACACAAATAATGAATCTATTTGAATTACAACAAAGAAAAGAGTTGAACGATTTAATTATAAATTTTAAGTTAAACTTCGATAATGGCAAAATTGACGATTACAACAACATAAAATACAGGGTTTCAAGTATTTATAAACAAGCTTTAACCAATATAAACATCTAAGAGTATTAAATGATGATCTTAACATACAAAGTTACCCTTTAAAATTCAGAGAAACGTTCATTCGCGATAATAAGTTATTCAGATTTTTATAAACTGCATTCAAAAGATTATTGTTATGAATAGGTTATACAAAGTGACTTGAACTAAACAATTTCATTCGACCTAGTTTTAGGCGACTCAGATCTGGTTCAGAAATACGCATTTGACAACGAGCTCACTCACTTAGTTTTGAGGTATCTCCCAAGTGATCTAGATATTGCCAAACTGAATCAGTTGAAGCAGATTACTAAGTTAGACCACAATAATTGCTAGTTAGATCAGATATAACTACAAAATGCATTCAAACATGTAAAAAATTTAAGTTTTGTCACAAATAAAATCACCGATCTAACTCCTCTTACATAATACACGTAAATAACAAATTTAAACTTGAGCATGAATCAAATTACAGATTTGAGACCTATATCTGGATTAATACACATGCTATAACTTTATGTATTTCAGAATAAAATCGCTGATTTATCATGTTTGCGGAATATGCAGTAATTAAAGTATTTGGACGTAAGCTACAACGAGAACCTCGATATTTGGGGCCTGCAATTCCTTTGTGGCTTGTAAAGCCTAAAGATTACCAAATGTAATGTTTCTGATTTGTCCCCAATTGAGAGATTAATAAATCTGAAATCACTGTAAGCAGTTTAGAATAAGATGACTCAAATAAAACAGAGAACCGTATTAGTTTGTTAAAAACAAAGCGCTCTCCTCAATGCAAACGAGCTCGAATAATACTTTAGAGATGAAAACAAAAACGATGTTCTCAATAAACCACTCTAGAACTCTTATATTTAAATGTCAAAGTTAAATTTCTAAAAATAAACTGAAACTGAAACGTGTCAAAGAAGGAATTGACACTATAATATTGTTTGTGGCTAAAAGATTTAATATGGAAATAAATAAAATAGAGCTAAAGGAGGACGGCTCGTTCATCCTGAATGAATATATAAACTCAATATGATATTAATATAATTCAATTGTATTTTACATTTTCATATCAATTCAACAATATCATTATACTTCAATTCTTTTTTAATACTGGACAAACATTATTAGCTTTCTCCTGAAGTACGCTTCGCTTCCGGCCTGGCTGAAGAACACGTCCACGATCTCTGACGGCTTGCTCGAGGGCATCGCGCGGGCGAGCTCTTTGATCTTCAGCTTGTCGGCCTCGCTGATCTGCTCGAACTGGCACTTCGCGAACGACTTCTGGAAGAACTCCTTCAGCTGCAGCTTGGTCTTGTAGGCGATCGCGCCCTGGACCCTCTCCCAGAAGAGGTTCTGGTTGTGGGACTGGAAGTGCTTCGAGAGCGCCCGGCATACTTCCTTGTCCGTCATCTGGGCCGCGCCATCCTCGAACTCCGCCACGATCGCCTTCAGCGTTTCCGAAAACTGCTGCTTGAACTGCGAGAGCGGCACTCTGTCTTTCTGCTTTGTGGCCCTCTGCTTTTTGGAAACTTCGGAGTCGTTCTCGCTTTGTGCCTCGATATCCTGCCTCTTCTGAGAGCTGCTCGAGTTGCGTGTGGACTGGCTGGCGACGTAGAGGTACTTGGTTGACAGGTCGGCGAAGAGCCCGTGGACGGCCTCCAGCTGCAGGTTCAAGTCGAACGACAGCTGGCAAAACAGCAGGCTGTACGTGGCGTCGGAGAGAGTCAGGACCCGGTAGACCGCGTATGAAGGGTCGCCGGAGGTTAGCTGCAGGAGCCTCTGGATGGAGCTGACTAAGTGTTGCTCGTTTTAAGTTGAACTCATTGGAGTGAAATCAAATAATTGAATTATTTGGTTCTACGTATTTTCCATCCGTTTAATAAAAATCTCAAACTATTTAAACGTATCTTTCAAATCTAGTGTTTGAGCATAATGTATTTATAAAAATACACATAAATCCGTCAATCTCTTCCGCACAGTTAATTCTCAATAAATAAGACATTTGTAAAATGTGTGTGAAATACACACGTATCTTAAATGTGCGCATATGATCGCCTTCAAACTGCGAAATACCAACAAACACAGTGTTTGCACATCAAACTAAATTACTATAATTGCAGTATTGAAGATGAAATTACAAAATTATAAGTAACCAGTGCTGGTAAACAGCTGTTAATTCTGTTTCAAAATATTTAATATCATAATGTTTTAATACCTAATGACGTTTTTCTGTCAAAATAGCAGTATGGAAACCAAAACACATAGTTCTAATAAAGTCATTCAATACATATACATATAATATACACTTTCAATTTTATTTAATATTTCAGTTGTTAAATATTTGTACTCTAGTGCTAAATTGAGCCTTTGTGTTATTGAAACAGAAAAAATTAGATTATGAATATTGTAATGATTTATTCATTTCTTACAATATGTGTTTTAAACTACCATATCATATCCATAGTGTTTTCTTTTTGTTTATTGTGATACAATAGTTTAAATGTATAGTAAAATTAATTAATATATAATAGATTCATTAATATAGATAATATACTAGATACGATTTGACACTTTAGCTTTAATATAAAATAATAAATAACACAACTAACAGAATTATTGTTTTTGCATTTTTTGCAAATTATAATTAAACTATAAGATGAAAACGAGTCGCATGTTCAACCCTGAAAGCGAGTGACAAAAATCATGCGTTTTAGCCTCGTTTTTTCATCATAAACCCTTTAAATACAACATTATTTTTGAATATATTTTGTATATACTGTGGTCGCCAAGCCAACTTTGATTTCAAAAAATACTAACTATTTCAAAACTATTTTTTGTATTAATTTTAACTATATATTAACTCAATGTTTAGTAGCGTCTCCTTTCTATTTTATTACTTCTTCTAACCTTTTGTATTTATTGTATTTATTTGTATTTATTTATTTGTATTTATTGTTATTACATAAACATTTGTTAAAATCAAAGTTGGCTCGGACACCACAGTATTTCGCTTATAAGGGGGTTGAAAATGGTAATTTAAGAAAGAAGTGTAAAAATTAATAGATATGCTTTTCGTTTATGTACGAATAAGTTGAAAACGCTCCACGTTCAGTTCCTCCTCTTTGATCAGAGGGAGGTTCGCGTTGAACTGATGAAACTGTTCCAGTTGGTCGCGGAAAAGGTCGAAGACATTCACTTTCGTTAATTTTTAATTAAACGGGTTATTTATATTATATTATTTTTATATTAATTAGTTTTTTCTCACTCGCTCATGTTCCAAGTCTTCAATTCTCGACGGTTACTCCGAGCTCGTCCGATCCAGCGTTGCCTTGGGCTTCGCCTTCTTGCCTTGCTCCCACACCCTCGAGGCTTGACGGTCTCTCTTACCGATATTTTTATATTATTTATTTTTATTATTATTATATTTATATTATTTTTACTTACCAAAATACCTAATATATATTTATTGCGTTTAGATGTATTGTTGGATTGTTGCTGTTGAGTGAGTCATGTTATTATGTTATTAGTTCCAACATATTAGATAACAAAATTGAAGAAGATATATAATTTTATAAAATGCAATCATATTTTTAATACAAATCCACAAATGAAATTGATGTAAAATATGCAAATGAAAAAATTAACTGATAAATAATAGAAAACTGATTAAAATATGAATATTTTAATATAGCTATCGCAGTAAATATGCGAAATACTGGATTAGTTTCAAAATAAAATACATAAATATGATAATAATTAACTAAATATTCTAGTGTAAATATATAGAAAATAACAAACTGAAAATGGCTTAATACAAGGATAATTAGCTGATAAATATGAAGTTTAATCTCCTCATAGAAATAAATAGTATTATTCCGATATATTTAATAAAGCCATTAATTTTATTATGAATTAAGATAAAGAACGAACTCAAATTGAAATAGCAAGTTTAATCTCCAATTTATGTATGAAATAAAAGTTATAATTGTGGAAGTATTTGGAATCCAATATTATTCCACAAAAAAGTACGTAGTTTTACAATAATTATTTTACGTAGTGTTATAAATCAGTTCTTTGCAAGGATCCACTAACTGACGATGACAAACACTATATATAAGAATATTGTAAAGCACACATCTAAGAATATTCATCACTTTAAATAACTAAAAGTATAATGGAAGTTTATTTCTAAGACAGAAACGTATTCTATAATACTGTTAAATGTTTTGTTTTTTATACTATTAAAACGCTAAAATAAGTACCAGTTATTAGAGCAAAAAAATTACCCAAAAAAACTACTTTACTAATTAAATAATACACAATATGTTTGTAAAACTAGTTTTCATTGGATATTTCTAACTATACCTAAAAATAAATAGTCTAATACACAAATTAACTGTAGCAGCCTTAATTAAATATATTTTGGTAATAGTTTCAAGATCAATTTTATCCTTCTTAAAACGCATAATAAATTCGTTTATATTTTAAAACAAGTGTATGTAGATTGTTGTATGATGATCATTTATCTTGTACGGATAAATAATATGTCCGAGATTATTGTTAAGAATATAATACAATTACAAACACTGAAATAGCAAATAATTTGTAAGACACCTATTTCAAAGAAAGAAATATTTTTTACTATGAATTATATGTATATATTTGTACTATATAGTACAAATTAACCAAGAATAACTAAAATAATAAAGACAACCCATAATTAAAAAATTTTATATTATAAAATTCAATAAAATTGCAATAAGCTTATTCTTTTATATACAAATAATGTCTTTCAATAATTTTAAAAACAGATTTTTCTGAACTTTCATCATAATAGATATGTTAACAGATAAATAGTTTAAATTTATAACAAAAAAATAGTTTCTGGAATTATTTGGCAGAAAATATCGAACCAAAGAAGAAGAAAAGCACAATCATACATTATTACAAAACTAAGTATTTAAAATGTTTACACACTGATAATTTAAATTCAGAGGATAAAAATATCATCCTTGAATATTGTTAATAGAATCAAAATACTACTCTAATTTAAATTACAAAAAATTTATTATAAATACAATTTAAAAATAGAGATTTATTTTTCTATGATGTTTATTAGATTGTGGATAAAATAAACTCAAGAAAAATTGATATTAAAAATAAAAAATTATCAGAAAAAGAAGTTTAATAACAGTTAAAATGTTAAAAGTACACAGATGCTTATATTAAAACATTAAATTAAATATAAAACAATAACAATGATTAAACAACTAGTCAAAAATAAATTTGTAATCAAATAAACTCATTAAATTAAAATTAAAAACATATATTTTGGAATCAGATTAAATATATATTCTAAAATTAATCAATGAGATCGCTTTAAACCTATTATATTTGTAATTATCAGAAAATATTATTCACCTACAAACTTAATAATGAAGATAAAGAACACATAAATTCATTTTTATAAACGCATCCAAATATGAATAACAAAGATGTCACTTTAAAGCTATTAACCACTTATTTTTAGAATAAAGATATTTTCTCACATGAAATATATTAATATGTTAATCTTAAAAATAAAAACTTTTCTTAATTAAAATTAACCTATCGATAACAAAAATCTGCACGGTCAATTCTATATTATACAAACCTATATAATTCGGCTCTAAAAACTCTTTTAAATATTGAAATAAATATTAAAAATTCTGATAATTTCATAGAAAATTTGAATCAAAACAATTATTAATAAAACAATGATGCTAAATAAATTTGTTATATAATAGATAGTTTAGACAAAGAAAACTGTAAAAAATTGTGGAATCTTATCAGTAAATTATCTCACAAAACTAAACCCGTTCTATTAAATTATTATAAGTAAAATTATCGTATTGTATTATTTTCAGACCATCTTACAGTTTATGACAAAGAATAAATTGACATCATATAAGGATAGTAAATGATGTCAAATAAAAGTATAACTGAAATAGTGCAATTTTTAACAGAAGGCTATTTAAGTGGTAGAAATATTTTTTACTTTGAAATTTTCACTTATGTTTCAAATAGATTTTCTTACAAATAAACAGAGCTAAATTAAAGAAACAATTATTTTACTGTTAAAAATACTCAGCGTAGAAATTCATTTGTGTAAATTTACATATAAGCATTAAATTATATTCTAAAATAAAATAATTATTAGTTATCCCAGATAGAAATATGTAAAATTATAGACAATCTTAATATTATGTAAAATACATAATTTTGGAAATATATTTCGGATAATATTCAGCCAAAAATATCTGTATAAAATCTAAAAATATATTATTAATAATCATTTAAATCGGTTTTACATTCATACAAAATATCAGCAGAAGATAGATAACATATTTCAGAGTACGATTATTCGAAATTTATAAATCAGTCACTTTCTAATTACCAAATTACTGTGCAACTATTAGATATATATTTTAAGAACAAAGATATATATTTTTGGGCAGTATATAGATTAGTTTCTAGGAGAACGGCAATATATAATAACTAAGATATTCAGAAGCCCAAATTTCATATTAAATTTGCAAATAATAATATAAATAAAAATTCAGTAAAACTGAAATTTATAAACTATTTCACGTTATAATACAACTTAGCATTAAATATAATTTTGAATAATTAAGTTGAAAGAAGTCCAAATGATATAATTCAAATAATTTGTTAGGAATTGAATACTAAATAAAAAATTAAATTTTGGGAATATTTAGAAGTTAATATTCATCCACATAAATCAAGATAATATTATCAGTATTATTTTAAACATCACTATCAAATTATATTGTATAAAAATAAATTGACTGATGAAGATAAATAATATATCAAATAATATTCTGAAATTAATTGCAATTTTGTAAATAAGCAAGTGGTCACAGAATTATGTGATACATATTTTTAGAATAAATTTGTCCCTAAATAGGAAGTTTAAAACTATTTAAATGAAGTACATCCTGTAAATGAATCACAAATAAATTATGGAACATCTAAAATTGCATAATAACACATTAATTTGTACATATTATGTTTTAAATAAATGAATATAGAATGTGATAAGTTATCTAATAAAAACATAATCTAAATAGTTAATTCATTTAGCGAATAATAATTACAATTATTTTGGTAAATTTTATCTTAAACATCAAAGAAAACCATATATACTTTAAAAAGATACAATAAATGTTTTCTACAATAGTTTTTATATTCGGATCATCTAAATTTAAAAGACAAATATTATATTCTTAATTATTGTAAAGATCACTTGTAATCAAGCATAACAACAATTACTTTAGATTTAAAACAAACTTATTTAAAAAACAGAGATATATTTCATTATGAAATTGTTTCAGTTGTTAGAAATATATCAGATAGAATATTGCTAAAGCGCAAAATTGATAAATTAAACAGTGAAAAGGTTAACTAAGATACGGTTGATTAATCTAATGAGTCTTAGAATATATAAATAAAAAGATAAAACTTTATTTTGTTACAAAAGTAAGAGACTATAAAATCATACACATATATTTATAAGTTGGGATTACAATAGTTATATTAATTAGATTATTCTAATCATACTCCATCACAACTGTGTCAAGTGATTAAATCTCTCGATAAATAACAATAATAGTAGTTTTGGCTCTATTTGTAACAAAATGTGCAGCCATAGAAAAGTAAAACCGCATTAAAGGAATATTTTCAAACATAATACGAATCTGTTTAATTCACATATTAATTAACTGAACTTGATAAATCATTCATAAAGAACTTTTGCGAATAAAATTTAACTTCAACATTGACAGAAATAGCTCTTTAATTAACAAATACGTATTTTAAAGAAAAAAATGTTTTTTATTATGATGTATATTCATACGTTTATTTTAGTTCTGTTCAATTAAATAAAAGCAACGAAAAATACAAACACTGCACCAATAGATAAACCTAACTTAATAAACTAGCTATAGAATTGGCAAATTAATATACATGTATATACAAACAAGCTCTTTTATCACTGTTTAGTATAAATTGTGACTAAATTACACAAAAACAAATTTGTGAATATATTGAACAATTAGGCGAACAGTAAAATAAATTATTTTGGAACTATATCCATTTTAATATGGAGCCCAAGAAAAGTGTTCTGAAACACGTCACTTACTACAAAATTCGATATAGAGTACATTTGCACTCAGATTCCCTATAAGAACAGGACAAACAAAAAATCAATGAATATTTCACTGAAAACAGTTCTTAAAATGTCGTTGACATCGCTAAATATGTTTAGAATACGATGTTGAAAGACCGGGACATATTTTATTCCGAAATATACAAATATGTTTAAAAGCTAAATACTCTACATCAAGCTAAGTTCAAAGACAGACCTAAGGTAAATAAAACAGTAGAAAAAGTTTGGTAATATATCGAATAACGGTCTACAATGTATAAAACTACACTATCAAAAATATTACAATAAGACTATCATGATTATACTCCGAAACAGATATGCGAGCTGATTCTGTCATTGGATAAGACTTTGTATGAGTAATTCTGGATTGAAGTATCTACAACTTAACCCAAATTCAATGTAAAAGTACACAAGACTTACTTTAACGGCATATTTAAAGGAGTGATGTACTCCTACCAATTGAACGAAGAAGATTTAAAGTATATAGATTCCTTTTAGAAATAAAACTCCTCTCTTACGTACGCAGAAATTACTAAATTGCTCATGGAGTCATATTTTATTGATAAAAATGTGTTTTATTGGAAAGTGTATAACGCAGTAAAAGTAAAAATGAAGGGAAAAATTGAAGTTGAAAATATTGTAGAGAAACCTAAACTGAGAACACATCAAAAGAATGCACTTAATACAAGGAAACAACTCACTTAAATATATTCGCAGGTATTAAAAGAAACCTTTAAAATTAATTTAACTGAAGAATCTGTTGAACAGTAGATAATATCCAATATTAATTAATTAGATTAAAGATAAGGTGGGCTGTTCTGGGAACTAATATCAAAATAATTGGATGATAAACCTGTTTTAAGGCTTAAATAGTATTTTTAATAATAGTATTGTTAAATAATTAACACTAACCATCTTACTGATGATGATAAATAATATATTAAATAGTTTGTACATATAAATAAGACATTAAGTGTTTAAAATTCATTAATTAAATTAAAAAATGATTATTTCAATGAAAGAAATATAAATAAAAGTGAAATATACGCATTTGTCCACTCTATTCATATAAAATTAAACAAAAACTAATGAATAATCAAAAATGAAGCTATTTTATAATTTTATGTTGTTAAAATATTCTATTATATATGATGCTGATATTATATTAATACCTCTATTAGACAATATAATAGTAGAAATTGATTCTAAAAGAGAAATAAACCTCATTTTCAAGAATTTATAATCCGAGTGGCTTATCATATATTTAATGTAACTAGTCAATTCAATAATACTTATTCGTTTGTAGGGTATTAATGTAACATATAAAATAGTGCCTGAAGACTATTTAGAACTTTAAGTAAGTAAGTTAGTTTAAATGAAATTTAAGTGAGATTTATAAAATATAGTTAAGCTCACTTTTAATTAACTCACTTTTAATTAATTGTTTTCACCCCTCACAAATTTACTTAATGAAAGCCAAACTAATTCTAACTTGTGTAAGCGTTATGTGCGCGACTCTGTTCGCAGCAGGGCTTTACCTCGCGTTGTCGCCCACGAGATACTAGTACCCCGTTCAAATCACTAGGAACGGCGTTGATTTATATTTTAATGAGCACGGGTTCATGTACTTGAACACAGGAATCGGTGTGTTCTTTATTATTTTGGGTGTTTTCGGTTTCTTCATAACGCTTTGTTTTGGTGGAGAGATCAATGTGAGCGGATGTCAAAAGTGACAATCTATATATATATTTTGGATGTAAATATTATAATATGTAATATATCGTTTTAACAAAACTGTGTACTTATTAAAGAAATTAAAAGAAAATCAAATTGAATGTACTAATTCATTATTATATTATAGGTTTTCAAAATGGCAAAGAATGAATTTATCATCATTGTACAAATAGTTGTACCTATATAATAAATAATGATACTTTTTCAACAATCTGGTGCATTTTGAAAGAAATATAACAATATATAAGAGGAATTGATTTAGATTACAGTACAGGACAACTAATGTTTTTGAATATAATAATGAAATGTATAATTTGATAACATAATGTTTATATAGTTAGTGCTATATAAATGTAATATGATACTAAATTTTGTAAAATTACAGTTTTCGGTCAACAACTACAAAGGTAGCCGAATTTTATGGTAACAAAGATGAAATAAAAATAATGGGGCGAATGGTGAGCTTAACTGTAAATAAATACAATGATGTGCGAATAATGGGATTATAACAGATTTACCTCTGGCAACTTAGGTTCCGTGCAACTGAATATTCTTAAATAGTTCTTTCATGTATATTATATATCAAATCAACTATGTCACTATGCCTCTATTCTTTTCTGGTACTGGACGAACATGACCATTGTTCTCCTGAAGTACGGTTCGCTTCCGGCCTGGCTGAAGAACACGTCCACGATCTCGGACGGCTTGCTCGAGGGCATCGCGCGGGCGAGCTCTTTGATCTTCAGCTTGTCGGCCTCGCTGATCTACTCGAACTGGCACTTCGCGAACGACTTCTGGAAGAACTCCTTCAGCTGCAGCTTGGTCTTGTAGGCGATCGCGCCCTGGACCCTCTCCCAGAAGAGGTTCTGGTTGTGGGACTGGAAGTGCTTCGAGAGCGCCCGGCACACTTCCTTGTCCGTCATCTGGGCCGCGCCGTCCTCGAACTCCGCCACGATCGCCTTCAGCGTTTCCGAAAACTGCTTCTTGAACTGCGAGAGCGGCACTCTGTCTTTCTGCTTTGTGACCCTCAGCTTTTTGGAAACCTCGGAGTCGTTCTCGCTTTGTGCCTCGATATCCTGCCTCTTCTGAGAGCTGCTCGAGTTGCGTGTGGACGGTCTGGCGACGTAGAGGTACTTGGTCGACAGGTCGGCGAAGAGCCCGTTGACGGCCTCCAGCTGCAGGTTCAAGTCGAACGACAGCTGGCAAAACAGCAGGCTGTACGTGGCGTCGGAGAGAGTCAGGACCCGGTAGACCGCGTATGAAGGGTCGCCGGAGGTTAGTTGCAGGAGCCTCTGGATGGAGCTGACTAAGTGTTGCTCGTTTTAAGTTGAACTCATTGGAGTGTAGTATAAAATTAATATTATTTTATTATTCTTGAATGTTTTCGAATCCTAAAATAAATTAAACGAATTCATAATTGAATTCATAATTTAATTAATCATCAAAACATTTTAATAAAATAGTACGTAATAGTCAGGCTGAATATCTTAATTTCTTAGTAAGACATTTGGAAAATAATCAATTCATATGTATCTTAAATGTGCACATTTTCAGTATTGTAAAAGAAGTATTGTACAAACAAACAACTATTACAATATAATATTATAAAAATATTAAAAATTGATATTTATTATGATATTTATGATATTTATTATGTAATTAATTAATGCAGTATTGAAATATGTATTGAAACTTTATGAATTCATAAAAAATCAGTGAATAAATGACTAAATTAAATGTATAAACACTTTCAATTATAAACTATAAAAATTTTTTATCTTATAACATTTCTATTTTTAACCCGTTAAAAGAAAGAATGTGCACATATGTTAATATATATATCGGCTCACTCTTTGTTAATTGTTAAAAATTTCAACATTTTACATATTCATAAATTGATATTCAAACATTATTTATTCATAATTAATTAATTACACTTTAATTACATTATTACATAATCAATTTTTCATGAACTATATACCAAACGAGTAACCCGCTCTAATCTTAGAAGCACTACGCGTTGCCGCTGAAACGATTGTTCCAAGATTCATGCCAAAGATAGTTACAAAGATAACTTCCGATGTTAATAATGTTAGTTCAAGTGCCGAATTAACTTAGGTTGTCTGAGGAGGCCATTCAGAGTAGAAGACGAAGCATGATATTGAGATTAGTTTGAGGTAATGTTTTTGTGTGGAAAGACTGGGAATGATGATTTTAGTAGTGTGATGAAGATGGAATGATTGAATTGAGCCTTAGTACTGATGATAAAGTTACAGTTAAGTGAGTCATTTTATAATGCATTTAAATCCATTTTTGACCAGAACTACAATATTTCGGATTATAAGAATGAGTATGTTGAAATAATGATGTATGTTACTTTATCAATAGTTAGAATCTCACTTTAAGATATTATTATTTATATAAAAATATAAATATTACAACAATATACAATAAATCACAATACTTACCTATAGATCAGAATTATTTACTAACTTAACATTACTTTGAATTGAGACCCACCCTTGTTGTCGAATACAGACATTTGAGCAGTTTTCAAAAATGGCCAAGGTGTCTATAAGTGAGAGCAAATATGGCTCAGTTTGGTATACGTGTCAGATTTGGTTTTCCATTTCAGTTACAGACACCTTTTCCAAAAATATTCTGAAAATTTAATCAAATTTTTAGTTTATTGATGTATTCTGCATAAATATCAAATAAATATAAAAATCGAAGGTGTCTGTAAGTGAAGATGGGTGTCTCAATTCGAGGTAATGTTATTTAATTTAACTCCAAATAAATTATATTTAATATAATATGTTATATTATAAATCAATAAACAAATTTCCATTCCTAATTAATTAATGGAACTGAAAAACTTCCGACAAAGAAAAGAAAATGACAAAATAATAGTTACATTTTAAATTGATTTCTAATAAGATTCTCAACATTCACTCTATCATATCATTAAAAATGCATTAAGTAACGTGCGTATTTCAGAGTATAACTAAAATATAAGTAGACTTACATTTAAAGTAGGATTATTAAAAGGATAATAACAATTTGTATATCTTTTAACGTTTGTTAGTCAATTGAGTCTTCTATTTAGTTCACATATTCCAATACAAGTTGACTAAACCATAGAATTCGAATTAGAAATAGAAAAACTCGATAGAATATCAGCATTTAAAAATATCACTGATACTATCATATTTAATAATTTTAGAAGATCGTATGATTTGTCATTGCTAAGTGACTTGCACCAATTACGTACTTTGAGTCTTATTAATTGTTAAATTTCTAAAATTCCAAATATACCAGTATTATCGTTAGAGAATCTCTACATTTCTAACAACAATATCGATGACTTATCTCCTATTGCTAAACTTACTAACTTAATTAAATTAGACGCAAGTGCCAATCAGATATTGAATTTATAACCTATTTCTAAGTTAATTAATCTAACTCACTTGTAAGTGAGAAATAATAATATAAGTGATGTTTATTGTTTAAGATCAATTAAAACGTTAAAATATTTAGATATAAGCTAAAATTCGTAAGTTGACATCTGGGGTTTGTAGTTTTTGAAAAAATTAATTTGTTTGGAGGTGTACAATTGCAATATTGCTGATTTATCTCCGATTGAAGGCCTTAAATAGTTAAAAACGTTAGGTATTAATAATGATTTAATCTAAAGTTCCGAGATATTTGCTATTAAATAACAAATTCCGAATTTGACCATAAATTACGGTCATAATAATGTAATTCAGCGCAAGCATAACTTGCGCTAACTAGGCTAATATAACTAGTGCTAACGCTGTGAACATTAATAAAAGTTTTGGTTTCGGCCTCTGTTGGCCGATGCCAATGGTAATTCGGTTTAGTTTTAAGAAAATGTCAGTTATAATCAAAGTTCTAACATAAAGTTAAGATAATTCGCGATTTATAATCCGCGCACTTAGTTATACTCAATCAAAACTAGTATTAGAGTTAAACAATTCAGAATTAATTTTGAGGTGATTAAAGAACGGACAGTTTAAAAATTGAACGGAATCGCAAATGGCTTCTTCCAAATTATTGACCGGTTCTCGTAACCGGACGACGAAACGTTTTTACAGTGAATTTCTTAATCGTTTATTTTGTTTTGAGAACGACAAAAGATGATAAAGTTTTTGTTCAATTAAATTGAACAAAAACTTTATATACTAAAACTATTTATATAGTTATCATTTAACGTGTACCACTTTAACAAAAGGTATATTTGAAATCATTTTTGCAACAAAATATTTTTCAAAATGAACGCATTCGCGAACGTATTCTAAATCTGTTTTCGCCTTAAAGTGAAACACATTTCCGTTGCTAAGTATATTATAATTATCTTCTGTTGAAGATCAGAGAAAAATGGTGACCAGTATAGACGTAATTTACGGAGTGTCTTCTCTTCTGTTGAAGAAGTGGAAAGATATTTAATAGGTTAGTTATCATTATAATTGTAAGCGGTTGGTGACTAAATTGTATCGCTATTGAGTAAATTCTCAAAACATAATATTTAATTAATACTTTACATTACTCTGAAGTATCATTAGTAATGCATTAGTTAATTAAATGTTTTCCGTCTGTATGTCATGCATAATTAAACACATAAGCAGATTTCCATTTTCACAGTCTAATAGACCATCTGCAGATCGTCAAATATGTACAATAAAACAGTATTCCTAAAATTTTATTTATTATATATAATATTTATCCCACTCCAGACAATGTAAACACAAGAAATAGAAATAGCATATGATTAAAAATTATATAATCTTTGTAAAAATCGTGTTTATTATCAGCAATTATTCTTAGATTCATTTTATGATGTTAATACTTTTAAATTTGTTGAGAAATTTGATATTAATAAATTACTAATTGATGGATGTAAAAAGTTATCATTTGCTAGAACCCCCAAAAATATTACAGATTTATCAGTAATAAACTGCAAACCTAGTAACCTGAATGGAATTTCATAAATGAATTAACTATTAAAATTAAAAATTATATATAACAATCAAAACAATAAAAAGATAGAACTAGCAGAACTCTCGTCATTATAAAATCTTTAAGTTTTGGACATATCATCTAATAACATATGTGATATTCTAGCACTTAAGAGTCTTGTCAAGCTCTCAAAATTGAATTTAAGTGAAAATAAAATAAACATTTTAACTCCACTATCAAGCTTAGTTTCAGTAATAAACCTAGATATATCAAGTAATAATTAAATAATTGACATTTTACCAATCAAATCTCTTACTAATTTATAAGTATTAATAGTAAGTCATAATAAAATTATTGATGTATCAGTTGTATAATATTTTTCAAAATCGAATACAATATGATTAATGATATTTCGACCATTGGTAACTTAAAGAAATTGGACCATCTGAATATTAGTAAAAATTAAATTGTTCATGTGAACTCACTTGTAGGAAATATTAATCTTACATACTTAGACGCGAAATTTAACTATATTGAAGATTTTTCGCTACTTGATTGCGAAAATAACCTTATTAGTTTCAAAGAAGATCAAACCAAACCTAAAAAATAACAGATTCATTTATCGCTAAGAATTTAACAAATTCACGAGTAATAGAGAAGATAGCATGAAATTTATCATTAAATATCCTAGTTTAAATATAAAAGTAAATTGATGTGTGAAAGAACTCAAAACATTTACTCTTAACTCTTTATAAACATGAGCTAGAGACTGGTACGTTTGTTTGGAGGAATCATCTAAAATGATTAGTGAACGATTTCTTATTTATAAATAATGCAAACCTAATCATATATATAAATGTTTAATAATTTTGTAATTTGATCTTATCAATAATTATATTTCAAAATAATCTTTTTGAGGACAGCTCGTTCATGTCGTGAGTATGGGGATAAAAGTTACTGGTCCACAGATTTATACTGGTCGAGTCTTCATACTACATTACCTCGAATGCAGACCCCACCCCTATTCACTTACAGACCCCAAAAGCGCTCAGTTACAGACCCCATCAATATTTATGAATAAAAGGGTCTTTATGTGAACTTTATTTGGGGTCTGTAACTGAAATGATTTGATATTTAATTGATTAAATATTATTGATTCTAACGTGTTTTAAGACTAAAATAAACGAGGAAACTAAACAATCTTTAATACGTCGTCCTATTTAAGTCATTAAATTCAAAAATATGTTAATATTTTCAGAATATTTTCAGAAAAGGGGTCTGTAACTGAAATGGAAACCCAAATCTGATATGAAATATGAGCTAAAAACAGCCAGATTTGCTCTAACTTATAGACCCCTTGATATTTTTTGGGAAATCAACAGAGGGTCTGTAAGTGAATAGGGGTGGGGGTCTGCATTCGAGGTAATGTACTATTTCTATTTATTGATATTTAACATAAATATATTTAAAATGATAATATATGATATATTATATGCTTTTCAAAATCGTCCACTCCACAGAAATGGATTTATTTGAATTGGAGTAGAGAAAGAAAATTTAATTATTAATTTTAAGTTGAACTTCGCAACCAGCAACATAAAATACAGGGTTTCATATTTATTAAAAAGTTTTAACCAATATAAACATCTAAGAGTATTATATGATGATCTTGACATACAAAGTTACCCTTTAAAATTCAGAGAAACGTTCATTCGCGATAATAAGTTATTCAGATTTTTATAAAATGCATTCAAAAGATTATTGTTATGAATAGGTTATACAAAGTGACTTGAACTAAACAATTTCATTCGACCTAGTTTTAGGCGACTCAGATCTGGTTCAGAAATACGCATTTAACAACGAGCTCACTCACTTAGCCCTAGAGGTATCATCCAAGTGATCTAGATATTTCCAAACTGAATCAGTTGAAGCAGATTACTAAGTTAGACCACAATAATTGCTAGTTACATCAGATATAACTACAAAATGCATTCAAACATGTAAAAAATTTAAGTTTTGTCACAAATAAAATCACCGATCTAACTCCTCTTACATAATACACGTAAATAACAGATTTAAACTTGAGCATGAATCAAATTACAGATTTGAGACCTATATCTGGATTAATACACATGCTATAACTATATTTATTTCAGAACAAAATCGCTGATTTATCATGTTTGCGGAATATGCAGTAATTAAAGTATTTGGACGTAAGCTACAACGAGAACCTCGATATTTGGGGCCTGCAATTCCTTTGTGGCTTGTAAAGCCTAAAGATTACCAAATGTAATGTTTCTGATTTGTCCCCAATTGAGAGATTAATAAATCTGAAATCACTGTAAGCAGTTTAGAATAAGATGACTCAAATAAAACAGAGAACCGTATTAGTTTGTTAAAAACAAAGCGCTCTCCTCAATGCAAACGAGCTCGAATAATACTTTAGAGATGAAAACAAAAACGATGTTCTCAATAAACCACTCTAGAACTCTTGTATTTAAATGTCAAAATTAAATTTCTAAAAATAAACTGAAACTGAAACGTGTCAAAGAAGGAATTGACACTATAATATTGTTTGTGGCTAAAAGATTTAATATGGAAATAAATAAAATAGAGCTAAAGGAGGACGGCTCGTTCATCCTGAATGAATATATAAACTCGATATGATATTAATATAATTCTATTGTATTTTACATTTTCATATCAATTCAACAATATCATTATACTTCAATTCTTTTTTAATACTGGACAAACATTATTAGCTTTCTCCTGAAGTACGCTTCGCTTCCGGCCTGGCTGAAGAACACGTCCACGATCTCGGACGGCTTGCTCGAGGGCATCGCGCGGGAGAGCTCCTTGATCTTCAGCTTGTCGGCCTCGCTGATCTACTCGAACTGGCACTTCGCGAACGACTTCTGGAAGAACTCCTTCAGCTGCAGCTTGGTCTTGTAGGCGATCGCGCCCTGGACCCTCTCCCAGAAGAGGTTCTGGTTGTGGGACTGGAAGTGCTTCGTGAGCGCCAGACACACTTCTTTGTCCGTCATCTGGGCCGCGCCGTCCTCGAACTCCGCCACGATCGCCTTCAGCGTTTCCGAAAACTGCTTCTTGAACTGCGAGAGCGGCACTCTGTCTTTCTGCTTTGTGACCCTCAGCTTTTTGGAAACCTCGGAGTCGTTCTCGCTTTGTGCCTCGATATCCTGCCTCTTCTGAGAGCTGCTCGAGTTGCGTGTGGACGGTCTGGCGACGTAGAGGTACTTGGTCGACAGGTCGGCGAAGAGCCCGTTGACGGCCTCCAGCTGCAGGTTCAAGTCGAACGACAGCTGGCAAAACAGCAGGCTGTACGTGGCGTCGGAGAGAGTCAGGACCCGGTAGACCGCGTATGAAGGGTCGCCGGAGGTTAGCTGCAGGAGCCTCTGGATGGAGCTGACTAAGTGTTGCTCGTTTTAAGTTGAACTCATTGGAGTGTAGTGTAGTAATTGAATTATTTTGTTCTGTATATTTTCCAGCAGTTTAAAATAATCTCAAACTATATAAACGCATCTGCCATATCTGCAAAAAAGAAGCTAAATTGCAATAGAAATACTCTTAATATACTATATATCTTCAAAATATGTATTATTTATAATGTGTGTGATATTCACTAATCGAATCCAATGTACGCCACTAAAAGTGTTTTTAATTAATTTAATGTTGATATCATATTCATAGTATATAGTTAATTTATACATATGTTGTCCAATAAACTTATTGTCAAATCTATTTTTAATTTTTATTTAAAAATATAAAGTCAATTTAATTGTCAAATGTTAAAAATGTATACTGGATATGATTCTTAGATACATTAGTGTATTTTTGTTTAAATGACGTATTACTATGAAATATAGTCTAAAATTACTCACAATTAACATTGCAGTTTTGAAATTTACATAATGAAGCGAGAAAAGATGATGTAACATTTGAGACTCAAATATCACGCCTAAACTAATCAAAGCATTGTTGGATGTCAACCTATTGACAACTAATACCCTTTTTCGGGACTAAGTCTAATAATATCTGGATGGACAAGAGATAAGAATTTTCAGAGACGAAAAAATTCTGGAATCTCCAATAGATCACTCATTAAGATAAGAAATGTTAAAAATCAAAGATTAGAAATGTGATAAGACCAAAATATAAACTGTTGAAGAATGACGAAGAACAATATAATTCAGTAAATTAATAACTAACATTGATATTTCTTAAAGACAAATGTGAATTGCTCATCAACATGTTTGTTTATAAGGAAAAACTTGGAAAACGAAAACAGTTTCAAATACACTTTAATTTTAATTCGTAATGCGATTGTCATTAAATAAAAATAAACTTCAAATCAATAACATCCCAGAAGTCTTAAAAACTAACTTCTCAGAAGGCTCTTAAAAATGAAGGAAAACGTTAATGTTCGCGTTGAGATCACTAAAAAGCTCCTTATATATTGCTTAAAAATAGGTTGGTCACATTTTAGGAAAAATGAACAAAGTTTTAAAGCGCTGTGTCCATTATCTGATGTATTTTTGTTTTAAATTACAAACTAATCTATTTTTGCGATTATAATTTTAATTAGAATTATATATTGTGTTCGGATGCTCGGAATATAGCAAACAGTTTATTTGAGAAATTAATGTCATTTTAGGTCGCAATTTGCTAAAAATCTTGATAAACAAGAACGTGACTTGGAAGATCACGTATAGAATCAAATTCACTTATCATATTCATAGATAAGTTCAAAAAAGTCAAGTAATTCAAATTATACAATGAATCTATACAAATTATGTTGTTATCGCAAAGTTAAAGTTGTTAAAGCTCTGTTAAATGTTACAAAACAGAAATATCAATGAGCTAATTTCCTTCTAAGTTAAGAATTTCTAATTTAGTCAAAGCTCTCAGAGGTGATATATCCGTCAGGCTACATTAAATGATGTGCAATTGCTCCAAATTGACCAAAAATTTTAAATGATATATATCCCTTACCTATTTATTATGGCTTAAATCCAACTACTTAATATAAGTTAAATGTTTTAGTGCAGATATATCAGATATATTGTTATTACTTATTAACAATGTTTATAAATTAATAAGGTTTCCTAATGATATTATATTAGTTATTTTGTTTTCACTAATGAACAATTCCTTAAGGTTGCATAATTTTTACAAGCAATCGATATCATATATTTTGTTTTATTGCATATACAGAATATTCAATTAATTTAAGCAGCTGATGGCAGAAATGTCAGTAAGTTCATTCTGTCCTAAAAGCAATTTTGTAAGATTAGTTAAGTTTTAAATATTGTAAATATTCTTCAAACAATTTCCATTTAGATATAACTCTTAAAGATTTATTAATTCACAGACACCCTATATTTCTGAAATACTATTATAGACTAATGACAAAACTTCAAGCTAAATCATTTACTGTATTCCATCCAAGAATTTAAGTTGACAATTGTTGATTTCCAATTCTATAATATTAGTTGGAGTACCAATAAAAGATATTTTGGGACATTCTTCAATAATTAGTTTATTAATATCATAATCATTAACAAATGAAAAGTCTACAATTTTTTGATTATTAAAAATACGTAGTTAATTATTTATAATTTATGCTTCATTAATTAAATTATTAATGTTTTCGTCTGTCATTTGGATTGGAAACAGTAAATATATTAGTGTTAACAGCATTAACAGGTATTAATTACACTCCATTTATTAATATTCTGGATTGAAGTCACTACAACAGTTGTAGAGTTGTAGTACAACTTAACCCAAATTCAATGTAAAAGTACACATGACTTGCTTTAACGGCATATTTTAAGGAGTGATGTACTCCTACCAATTGAACAAAGAAGATTTAAAGTATATAGATTTCTTTTAGAAATAAAACTCCTCCCTATTTACGTACGAATTAACCAAAAACTAATAAATAATAGAAGAGTAATTAATTATTGTATATGTAATTACCAAAGGCCAAATAGTAAATTTGAGTTAAATAATATTTCACTATTATATTATTCAATTATTATTCAAATGCAAATTAATTTAATATTGAAATAAGACTAATAGATTCAATTAATTATTTAGAACATATATACCATCACTTAGCGCTGACTCTTTGAATATACATGACGAGCATGACAACTTTTCTCCTGAAGTACACGTCGTTTCCTATTTCGCGGAACAGTGCATCAACTATCTCTGAAGGTTTGCTATTTCTCATTTCCTTTGTGAGCTCTTTGATCCTGTTTTTGTCTTTTTCGCTCACTTCTTCGTAAACGCACTGAATGAACGATTTTTGGAAGTACTATTTCAGTTAAAAACACGTTTTGTACTGAATTTTTTATTGAACTTTCTCCCAAAACGCGTTTTAGTCGTGAGACTTAAAATAAACGGTCAGAATTTCGCATATTTGCTTCTCGTTCTTAAATTCAACTGAACTATCGAACTCTAAAATGATGCTTCTAACCGCTTCCAGAAACTGCTGTTTGAATGCTGTGTATGGAATTTTATTTGTTTATTTGGGTAGTTTGTCGTATTATTTTTTGTTATCTTTGAACATTTCGTTATTTGTTGGTTCTTTTGATATTTAGTTTGAATTTGTTTCGATGGGGCACTAAATTAACGATAATTGCTTCTTGGTATGATTTTGGGCTAATTATTACAGATATTCCATATCCTGTATATGTAGATACTTTTGAAAAACGTCTGGCATATCATCTTATTTAATTGAGCATGTAGATTTATGTTGTGCTTAACTCTTTGTTTCAACAGAGAACGCCAAAAATATTTATTCAGGTTAAAGCAATTTTGCGTCATATAGATATTTAGTTGATATTTTGGCAATAAGCTCCAGGATAGCCTTAAGTTACAAGTTTAGATCAAAAGAAAGCTAGCAACATAGTAAGTTGTACACAGAATCTGAAAGAATCAAAACTTAGTAAATTATTTGTGAAGGATCACTATTTTCAAACTAAAGTAGTCCTTAAATTGCATTCATTAAATGTTTTATGTTTAATAACTCATTGAAAGATTAATAACTCATTGAAGTGAATATAATATTTACTTATTTTTTCACGCTTACTATTAAAAACTAAATAAATAAAGATAATGTAACTGTATCATATCTTTAATTGTTTAATAAAATAAAGTAATTACATTTTATCTCTTCTAGCATAAAGTGTAAATGTGTGTGAATGTATTTGTATGTGTGATAAATATAATCATCCAAATTTATGTATCTAAACGAATCTTTTGTGATTAATCAAATTAATATAATTATCTATATAATAAAAATTATTGATTATTTCAATTATTTATTATATTATTTACTATTAAAAGTTGTATTATAACTAGAATAACATAGAAATAAATTAATAGTGAAATTTAAACATATATAAACACTATAAGTTCACATTGTCGTCATAAATTATTATATAGAAACGAATAAACCTTAACCGATACCTGCCTCATAATCTATGCATATATTGCGCATTATTCGACTACTTAAATTTTCTTATTCCAAAAAATATAGCAAACCACAATCGGCAGCGCTTACTGGAAAAGCACAAGTAGATTCTTATTAAACAGTTCCAATTGGGCATTCGTCATAACACCCGTTTCCAAATTAAATTGGATATTCGTTTGTACATTATGTTTCACACGAACTGTATGTTGCTTTTAAACCAGCCGAACATTGAAGACATAAATTATTATATACGTTCTCATAATCTGGCTCAGGAGCAGGATAACCCAAGTATATTGGACAAGTATCAAAACATATTATATTTTCAAGTTCTGTTTGATAATATTAAAACCCAATAATTGGTTCTTTTAAACACAATGATAAAAATATGTACTTTTCCATTGATTTAGAACACTGAGATCTATCAATACATTTCTTCTGAATCATATCAAATAACATACCATGTGTACATATTATGGGATAGATGTTATTCATTAAAACTACAGCTTTATATTCTGTGATATATACTATAATTTTTATGAATTATTAACACTCCTCGTCAGCATAAAACGAATCATATTTATCAAATGGAATCATAATCCACATTAATCAAGAAATTTTAACTTTAAGTTTGGAATTGCACCGGAACAGCGATCTTCTTGCGATGCTTCATTTGTGATGGTTAGTAATTTATCTGGGGTTGGCGGTTCATTTATGGTTGATAATTGACTTGTGGGTGAACTAATGGTGTTTGTATCAACATTTAAGTCTCTGAGCTGTTTTGCTTCTTCAATGCACAATAGAAGCAGCAAGTAATGATGAAGCCGAAGAAACCAACTGAGAGGGTCACACCAACCCCCACATTCTCAAGTTAAATTGACTTAAATTATTAAATATATTAATAGAAATTGAAATTTATAAAGATTAGATAATTCAAAATATTGATTAAGAAATAATATGAAGACAAAACAGATTTCAGTATCTGCTATAAATGCATGAAGTTGAATACTTTAAATGACACATTTAGGATACATGAACGTGAATTCCATACACACACAGATTCACAATATATGTATACGGTTAACTGATGCTTTTATTTTAAAATATTTTCTGTTTTACGGTAAAGTCTCACAAGTACACTAGGTACCGAGTCTCACGAATAGTACTAGGGAAAATGAATAGTTTATTTGTCATTTGTGTGGTTTTCAGATATTTTGAGATATCTCACGAATAAGCTTTGGAAATCAATAGTCTATTCGTCATTTGTACTCTGTTCTATTTGTGAGACTCGGTACCTAGTGTACTTGTGAGACTTTACCGTATATTTTTATAATGAGATTCTGAATTGTGTAATTTGACATTGATTTAACATTTAAGAATAAATAACAAACAATATAAAATTAATACTACACTCCAATGAGTTCAACTTAAAACGAGCAACACTTAGTCAGCTCCATCCAGAGGCTCCTGCAGCTAACCTCCGGCGACCCTTCATACGCGGTCTACCGGGTCCTGACTCTCTCGGACGCCACATACAGCCTGCTGTTTTGCCAGCTGTCGTTCGACTTGAACCTGCAGCTGGAGGCCGTCCACGGGCTCTTCGCCGACCTGTCAACCAAGTACCTCTACGTCGCCAGCCAGTCCACACGCAACTCGAGCAGCTCTCAGAAGAGGCAGGATATCGAGGCACAAAGCGAGAACGACTCCGAGGTTTCCAAAAAGCTGAGGGTCACAAAGCAGAAAGACAGAGTGCCGCTCTCGCAGTTCAAGAAGCAGTTTTCGGAAACGCTGAAGGCGATCGTGGCGGAGTTCGAGGACGGCGCGGCCCAGATGACGGACAAGGAAGTGTGTCTGGCGCTCACGAAGCACTTCCAGTCCCACAACCAGAACCTCTTCTGGGAGAGGGTCCAGGGCGAAATCGCATATAAGACCAAGCTGCAGCTGAAGGAGTTCTTCCAGAAGTCGTTCGCGAAGTGCCAGTTCGAGTAGATCAGCGAGGCCGACAAGCTGAAGATCAAGGAGCTCTCCCGCGCGATGCCCTCGAGCAAGCCGTCCGAGATCGTGGACGTGTTCTTCAGCCAGGCCGGAAGCGAAGCGTACTTCAGGAGAAAGCTAGTAATGTTCGTTCAGTATTAAAAAAGAATTGAAGTATAATGATATGTTGTATTGATAAATTTCAATTTATAAAGGTTTGATTTATCAATGTATTTATCATTAAAATTATAACTATAAATAAAGTAATGTGATTTATAAAAAGAGCGATTCAAACCGGGAGCTATTAATTTATATAGTTCGATATATTTACTTACGTTTAATTAATGAAAAAATTATTATTTACCTTTAAATAATCAAGTCTTTGTTTTATACTTTGGATTGAGTTATATTTAATACAAATATAATATTAATTATGGTCACTCTTTCGGCTTGAAACTGACCCATTTTCTGAGCCCGCACGAGCACTCCTGTGTTAGTTAATTGTAGAAGTAGTTTTCTGGGCACTTTTCGAAGCAGATTTTAACCGTTTTCCCGTTCATTACTTGAACTACAAACCCATTTGGAACAGGCCCACAAGAGTCAACGCACATATTATTTTGAATGAACTATTCGCACTAAACGCACTATTAATGGGTAGAGTTGATTTAAATCGCAGCTGGACAAAAATTACCTATTTCCTCGCACACGGTCGGATTCGGGAATTAATTGAATAATTTACAGTCAGAAACGCAAATAGAGTTTCTATCTGGAATTCCATGTGAGCAGCTGTCAAAACAGCCAAAAATTGTATCAGAATACTACGCGTTGATGTATTTGAACTTCTGGCACCACTTCACGCACTGAGGCTGCTCTACATTCAAAATAGTATTTACCTAATATAAATCGCAGCTCTAAACGCAAGAAGTACCAGATTCGTCAACAAAATAATTGCTCGAACATTATTTTACACACTAAGACCCTTAAATGAGATTCTCGCAGCTGAATTTCTTGCACCAGAATGAAGAAGAATCTTTTTAAATAATTTACGGACAAAATATACTCTGCTCAGTTTCATTTAATTCAGAGTCCGACTCGCAAATAGTACTTACCGTATAATTTAAGTATTTGCAAGATTTAACACACTTATTCGATTAACGATTCCAAAAACCATCTTAACACTGCTAACATTAACCAATAATGTAGTTAGAATACATATCTTCGCATTTAGGTTGACAAAATCCAGAAACATTTACATCCCCATTGATGCAAGCTAGTTAACAAAATTATGTGTTCTTAAATACTCTAATCACCGTTTTTAAATTTTAATTTTCACTACATGGAATTGATTTGGACTAATCACATGTTTAATTCAATAGCACACGCCCATCACAAACAGAAACGAATGTATTCATTGCTGATTAAGAAACGAATAAACCTTAACCAATACCTGCCTCATAATCTATGCATATATTGCGCATTATTCGACTACTTAAATTTTCTTATTCCAAAAAATATAGCAAACCACAATCGGCAGCGCTTACTGGAAAAGCACAAGTAGATTCTTATTAAACAGTTCCAATTGGGCATTCGTCATAACACCCGTTTCCAAATTAAATTGGATATTCGTTTGTACATTATGTTTCACACGAACTGTATGTTGCTTTTAAACCAGCCGAACATTGAAGACATAAATTATTATATACGTTCTCATAATCTGGCTCAGGAGCAGGATAACCCAAGTATATTGGACAAGTATCAAAACATATTATATTTTCAAGTTCTGTTTGATAATATTAAAACCCAATAATTGGTTCTTTTAAACACAATGATAAAAATATGTACTTTTCCATTGATTTAGAACACTGAGATCTATCAATACATTTCTTCTGAATCATATCAAATAACATACCATGTGTACATATTATGGGATAGATGTTATTCATTAAAACTACAGCTTTATATTCTGTGATATATACTATAATTTTTATGAATTATTAACACTCCTCGTCAGCATAAAACGAATCATATTTATCGAATGGAATCATAATACCTCTATCCACATTAAGTTTAAAAACTTGATTATACAGCTCCTAGAATGATTATAATGCTCCAGTGTAATAAATTTAGTATAAGTTAGGATATTATTTAGAATCAAAAGATGTGTAAATCTTTTAAACTTTGCTACTAGGCAAAATTTCGTCTGTGATAAATAATTTATTTTCTAAAATTAGTTAACCAACCGTTTTGGCAGTTCCCAAAGAAACTGAGATTGGATTAATCATAAATGTTTCATTTAAACAGTTTACTAATCTGATTATAACACCAGGCAATGAATCAATTTCTTATAAATCTTGTGTTATTTCGACTCCATTAACTATATATTTAAGACTACTGGATACGTTAACAAATTTTGATAATTCACTTTTTGAAGTTAAAATATATCCAAACATTCTAGATAAATGTAAGTTATTAAATCCTTGATACGTAATTTTTATCGTTCCAGTAACGTGAACGTTTTCCATAGTATTATTTACGTTTTAAAACACACAAAATTATATGTTGGATTCATCTGTAATTTCAATTTCAACATCCACCACAAACAAACCATTTGTAAGTTTGTAGCCATATGGTTTAAAACCATAATTAACTCCACTATAATTATTAAGGGACTTGATATTTATTATGCCCATATCTATGTTACTGAATTCTTAAATATTTAAGTTTTCTTGATTATCCCACTTACTTAAATTTATTTAATACGTAATACCCTAAAATTCGGTGAGATCACATGTTGCATTTTCCCAAATTTTCATATTCAACCACTTTTCACACACACTACTATTAAATAGCTAAATTGGCACGCATTCATCATAATTACCATAAACCGTTTGTTTAGTTGCTTTGTGATTTGAAGGACATTCAAGAGTGCAATAAATATCAGAGTCCAGAATAATTATTTTTTTCACCATTCTCGCATTTTTCATTATAAAATTTTCCATCACTTGAAATATAGATATTAGGATATTCCGATTATTGTACGCATTATCCTTTGAGTTAATATGATTTAGGTGGACACAGAATGACACCTTTGTGTTAGTGTACGGAAATACAAAAATTCTCTTTAATTGTATATTTGTTTGGACACTCGTTCAAACAATGAATGCCGTTTTCTTTTTGTAACATAAATATTTGCTTATCTGGACATTTGAGGTGGCATTCTTCATCATAAACATAATTCCTTGATTTAGGGCATTTTTACACGCAAATACCTTAGTTGATCAGCTAATTTAATGGGCATACATGTTATTATTCTATATTTAAAATTAATAAGAATAAAATCATATTGATGAAGTGGAATATACAAAATGTTATAAAAATTATATATCTGATATAATTATAAATCAAAACTAAGTCTATTTTATAATCTTAGAATAATAATTCATATTAATATAATGGCATTTATTTATTCATTTATAATTAATTATCTATTGAAATACTCATTGCATGAAAGTAACATCCTCTTGTAATACTAACATTTCGATTGCTACATTATAGCTACTTTCTATTTTATTTAAGGTGTTTACAGTTCTTTCTCTGAACGATTTAATTTTAGTATGCATTTATTATTAATCTTTAGTCGTGAACATTTTAAACAGAAGGGAACGGGAGTTATTAGTTGCGAACTGAATTCGTTTAAATTTGAAACTGTATTCGAAGTCTTTAGTTTTATGCTCATAAACAATTTGTAAAAGCTTATTTTAAACAAACTTATTGTAAATATGAAAATTGTATTGTTAACGACATTGAATAAGAGGAGACTCGTCTAAAATATTGCTTTTAGAAATGTTAAAAATAGTTTCGCTATTCAAAAACTGCAACCCCCAAATGTCCAACTTTTTGTTACAGCCTAAATTCAATTGCTGCAATTTCTGCAATGAACGCAACGATATTACTTCACGGATATCATTATTAGACAAATACAAATCAAGCAGGTTTACTAAACCAGAAATAGGCTTCAAAAACTGAATCTAGTTATAACTCGCATCTAATGTTATTAACTGAGTTAGTTTTGAAATAGGAGATAGATCTTTTATCAAATTTTATGATATACAAAGGTTTTCTAACTGATACAGCGGTATTTCTGGAATACTTGTAAGGTAACATTAATTTAGACTTAACGTACGTAACTGCTATACATTATTATATGGGGATAAGTCATATTATGACCTAAAATTCTTAAATATAATCAAATCAATGTTATCTTAACACACATTATATTAGTCAGCTCTTACTATTTCTAGTTCAAATGTAATGCATTAATGTATTTGAATTGGTAAATATATACTATTATATTATTGCATTAGCAGACGTAATTAACTCATAAAAATAATTATTGAAATAGTTTGGCGTTACTCATTCTACATAAGTAAACTGAATGTTAACTTACTAACATAAGATGCATATTCTAAAATATTCAAATTATACAGCACATTTTTTATAGTTTACTATATTAACTGCTAGTCATTAGGTTCACAATTTAGTTTAAAAGATTAAAGTATTTTATTTTATTACCCTTATCTTATTTATTATTCTTCTTTTAAACCACATAAAATCCCACTCATTAAATAATGAAGTGAAAATATATAAATTGATGTAGTTAGACATATTTTATTATGTATATATAATTTGGAGTTAATTTGAATCATGTAATCATGTAATCATATCATCTAAATATAATAGAGATTAATAGTATAGTATAAAGACAAGCTAAACATGTAAGCTTTCGATTAAACATAATCTTCGAAAGCATATTTTATATTGTATTAATATTGCTTTGATTTATAAATTGTTAACTTTGGATCACAAAACGAATATGAGTAACAATATTACTGCAACGGCAACAGTGATTCCTAATCCAATCCAAAGCCACTTATTTTTGCTTTTTTGAGTTTTTCTTGCAACTTAGAGATTGTCGGCACCCTTAGCCACTTTAGCATCCGCTGCTGCTACGTTATCTTCAATGATATTGATAGTTTCTTGGCATTTGAGGGTTTCTACTTCCATTATCTTCATCATTTGACCTAGATCGTTAACATTCTGATTAATCTTGATTATGTCATCAAGCTGATCCTCTATTTCCTCCTCTAATAACTGCATTTTGAACTTCTTTGCATCAAGCTCAGGATCATCCTTAGTTTAGTCATCTATCTTTTGACTCAGTTTCTAATAATGACTCTATACATTCTATAATTAAGATTGCTTGTTGGCTAAAACTTATGCAAACTGCTATTCAGATTTATAATATTCCGCCTTTTAACTATCAGATATTTAGGCTGATGCAATCTGTTTATGAAATTGTTGTAGAGATGATTACGCTGAAGGAAAACGTTGTTTCTACATTGCTGTTAAGATCTGGGTGACTCTGTTAGATATCTATTTAGCTTATTCTGGAGATGTTGCCTTTTTTAATTCTGTAAACTAACGCTCTAAATCCTTAAATTATGTGTCGATTTACTTAAAAGACTCCTAAATGGAAGACACTTGCTTACTTATTTACGCACTGGGACCTGTTTGTTTCATTAATGGTTAGTCTTCACTATCATCATCATTATACTTTCCTGGCATTAAAAGGAAGTGTTGATAGTTGCATGATAATTTTTTAAAAACAATATAAAACACACAATCAATAATTCTTTTCATTTTCATAAATGCCAAAATATACCGATGAGGATGATGAAGTAATGGTTAGCAACACCGTGGTGATGCCACCATAGATTAAAGAGTCTGTAAATAACGTCTAAACTTCAATAAGAGATGTAGATAATTTATTTAAGGCAATAGAACAATAATTTGTCTAACTGAAGAAAAATCACGAGCCATAAGAATCTCGTAAAGCACAAGAAAAAATTTAACAAACTTTGAAATAAATTCAGTCTGAGGGACTTCCAGTAATGAATTCTAAAATTCAAACTTTCAGTAAAACTATTGCTTCTCATGCCAAAGATAACTAAAAGCCTTAACTCAATTAGCAAGCAAGCTAATTCCAAAAATTATACCAGTAGAAGTAAGCTTAACTTTAGAATATTCAATAGACTTTCAATAAAGTCAGTTAGAAGCTTGATGACAATCTTAAATCAGATCCTGAACTCAATGCTAAAAAATTTCAAATGCAACTTCTAGAAGAGGAATTAGATGACCAATTGGATGATATCATTAAAATCAGCCAGAATGTAACAGATTTGAATTCAATGATGAAAATTATGGAGGTAGAAACCCAGAAATGCTAGGAAACAATAAATATTATTGAAGAGAATGTTACGCATGCAGATAGCAATGTAGCCAAAGGTGCAGACAATTTAAACACTGCCAGAAAAACATAAAAGAGCAAAAATAAGTGGCTTTGGATCGGTCTTGGAATTACCGTTGCTGTAGCAGTAATCCTGCTCCTGGTTTTCGTGTTGTGATCCTTTATTAACGTTTAGGGACATATAAAAAATTAATATTTAGTGAAAGCGATGAAACAGAATAATGCCTAGCGACTTACTACGTTTAATTATTAAAAATATATATTATGAAATACAGTTATTTAATTATGATGTTAGTCATCACTATTGATTCTGAATTCTTATTTATGAAGGCAATAAAAAATAATATAACACGCATGAAGACATTATGTTGATTAGTTGAGAAAGTTATTGAAAATTAAATATTTTTCGTTTGCAAAGAGAGTGAGCGTTGCAGAATTTTATAAATTTGTATTATAACTAAAATACTATTACTAAAAATAATAGTGTTCTGAGTTCGAATTCAACATGTAAAAAACAATATTATATCAGAGATTTGCTGGAAAATATATATATCACTTCCTCGAGACGGCACAAACAGACTTCATTGAGACTTTCTAAAGCGAAACATAGGCTCTCGCACGCCAGTGTTTCCACTTTCAAAACGGGCTCATATAAACCCGTCATTTGTGCCCACTCAGTTTGCTGGAAAATATATATAATATTAATATTCTAACTTTCACGTGTAATCGTCCGCGTCAACGGCCACGACCACTAAATTCTTGGGCATGATGAACAGCGCGGCCCTGCACAGATCGAATATAACCTGGTACGCGAACTGGAACGCGACCGTTTCAGCGAATTCCTCAAACTCAAAGCCGTTCCTGTGTAACATCTCTGCGAACTCGTTAAAGTAAATGTCTAAAAAGGAGGCGGTCGCGTACAAAACGGCGATGTAGTATATTTTCCGCTTCTAGTTCACAGTGTCCTCACCGAACGCGAGCTCTCGCTTCTACTTGGCCGAAAATGAATAAAGGATAATTGTTATAAACGTCAACGCGGTATTCGCATAGTCAATCGATTTAATCACAAAGGGAAGACGCAGAACAGCTGCTAGTATTGACGTAACTGCCTCAATTACGAGCAGGACTGATAATATGATCGTAGCCGATTTCTACCACAAAAATGCCTTTAAAGGCCTTATTTTCAAGAAGAACGCGAGCAGAATCGTTAAAATTACACAGAGATCCGGAATCGCCTTGCCAAAAACAGTTGAAATTACCGAATCGATCTTGGCAATCAAAGAACTCTCCTTCTAGCTTATGAGATCCCATATTTGCAGAACGGTACACGAAAATAAAGCTACCAATCTAGAAAGATAATAAGTCCACACTCTCGCAAAATAATGAATATCCTACTTAGAAAGCTAGCGATAACACATAAAGCAGGCAATAGATATTATTAGAAGCTCAATACAAACCAACAGAACCTAAAGTCCTTAAACCAACTCTTCACTCTATATTATCATAATTATTACTGAAGTGGCTTGATAAGATAGTATTATATTATTGTTTAATTAAACTAACTCACGTATATGTATCTTCAACATCTGCTATTTCCAAAAATAAATGCCTTGGCATTATAAATATTGCAGCTCTGCATATATCGAACAAAATTTAGTACAGATACTAAAGCACAACTGTTTCTACATGACTAATGTAAACAAAATCTTTATCTAACATATTAGTAACCATAACATCATAATAAATATCAAGAAATGATGCCGCTGAATATAATACTGCAATGTAATATATTTTCCTTTTTTAGTTAATACTATCTTAAAAGCCAAAAACGAGTTTGTATTTTTGTCCCATTACAGAAAAAGTATAGCAAATTATTGTAAGAAGTGTCATACCAGTATTGGCATAATCAACATACGCTATGGCAGAAATAGGAATAATTTCTTATTCTTTTCCAGGTTGTTTTGTAACAGCTAGAATCATAACTAATATTTCTCCTAAAATTAAGATAGTTAGAATGATGTTCAATAGCTTTTGCAATTAAAATGCTTTTAGTGGTTTTATTTTCAAGAAAAATGCTAGCATAACAGTTGCTACTACACATAAATCTGGAATAGCTTTTCCAAATATATTTGACATAAATCTATCTATTTTATAGATTAAAGCAGTCTATTCATGTTGAATGAGAGAATATAATTGTGTTAAAACACACGAAAACTTTTACAAGAGTCGTGAAATATAATATATCCACACTCGTCGATAATGTTGAATATCATTTTTAGATAATTACTTTTTACAAATTATACATGCACTAGCATTGATCATAAATGATATGCATATTAACACAAACTAAAGGCTTGATACAACATTAATATTTTCAATGTACATTTTAATTATGAAAATTAATTTAATGTGAGTGGGATTTCAATATTATTAGATCTAAGTTTTAATGGTCTTTTCAATATTTTTCACTCAAATGAAAGTGCTTCCAGAAATGAAACGAGCTGAATTAAATAAAAATGGTATTAAACATATAATTATATATAATGTAGTATTTGATGTTACTACTTATGTAACAAAACACCCTGGAAGATAACTTATTCTTAAAGCAATGACAGAAGATGGTCTTGTTTGCATGATAAGACGCCACGGACGAAACATGGATATTTTAAGAGATAGGCTTAGCTAATTAGCTGTTGGAAAATTACCAAAAGCTGAATAAACTGATTTAACATAAGTTATGTAGGAATATGATTAAAATAAAGTTCTGTAATTAATAATAGACCTGTTTGGTAAATAGTGAAATAATGCTATAACGTTAATAAATGAAAATATTTAATTCTCTTCTCTTGTCAATCACTAACATAACAAAAAAATAATAAATTATATCAGTTGGTATTTTATTGTATAAATAGTAATATTATTAACTTATAAACAATTAATTAATTGTTTCCACACCACCCTCTAAACTATGTCAACATCCTAATTATTTTAGCTTCGTTAACTTGAGGCTTAATTAGCATTTTTAGACACTTAAGTTTAGTTCCTTTAATTGGATCATGGTCATTTAACTCAGTAGTATGCTCAATTGTAAACGTAATACGAATCGTTGCATTAAACACCTCTATTAATTGGTCAGGTGGTAGAGTTGGTTGACCCACTGCATTGTGTGGTTCAGCCCTCATCTTTGCAAAACAATGTGTTGGTGCGTGTATCAGGTCACGTGAATCCGGCCACATTGAAGCCAATGACGACTGTTGCGTTGAATAGACTGAGTTATGCGGTTCACAAGGTGCTTCCGACTCAGAACGAGTAGAATTAGAACATGGTCAATGTTGAGGCCAGGCCGTAGGTTACGTATGCCGACATTGGTGGTTATGATTCTGCCAAGCAGGATTTGATTGAGGCCGTTGAGTTGCCAATTAAGCAGCCGCAGGTATTCAAGCAGTTGAACATTCAGCCGCCCAACGCGTGTATTTTGTTCGGTCCGCCTGGTACTGGTAAGTCCTTATTGTGCAAGGCTGTTGCGAACGCCTGCGACTGCACTTTTATCAACATTTCATCTTCACAGTGTGTGCAGAAGTACCTGGGCGAGGGCGCGCGTATGATCCGTGATATATTCAAGCTCGCGCGCGATCAGGCCCCCTCAATCGTTTTCTTCGATGAGGTGGACGCCATCGCTACCAAGCGTTACGACACAGCCACCGACGGCGACCGCGAGGTCCAGCGCATCCTTTTGGAACTTTTAACGCAGCTCGATGGTTTTAACAACGTCGAAAACTACGACTAGGACAAAATCTACGATTACGACGATTAAGAAACCATAAGGAAGAAGTTGAACCGTGGAGTGGTAAAGGTCATCTTCGCTACGAACAAACCCGAAACATTGGACCCGGCCCTTCTCAGAACCGGTCGTTGTGACCGAAAAGTGTTCGTGGACCTGCCCACAAAACGTGAGAAGAGACTCATTTTTTAGGTCTGCACCCGAAAAATGAACCTTTTAAAGGACGTTGACTTTGAAGTTTTCGTGAGCAAAAACGCAAAAATTTCAGGCGCTGACATCGACCAAGTGTGCAGAGAAGCCGGAATGCAAGCGGTAAGAGAAAACAGGTTCGTGGTTGGGCAGTCGGATTTCGAGAAGAGCTGGGAGATCACTGTCGGAAAGAGGAAGAACCAGGACGACTGAGTGGATTTGTTAATGATTATATATTATATATTTGGAGGTATGATATAATTGAAGTTATGTATTCTACATGATTTTGTATGTATATGCAAGAAGTATGTTATAAGATTAACTATATTGTGTTTAAATTGAAAGAGCCTAAAGGCTGTAGCTTTTGTGAATTTGTATTGCAATTTTGACTTACTCTCACTTTTCCTTCTTTGTGATTTACGTTACAATGACATGTTAATTTCCATTTTTCATTTTATAAGATTCGGAAATTTAGTGTATTATACTCTTGATTCACATCGCAATCGTAGCTATTTTACCCTAATTCAATTATAAAAATTTATGATTATAAGATCACTTAATTGTAAATCTAATACATAACCCATAATTATCAAAATTTATATCACTTTTTCGCCATTTTCCACCTCCCAAACGATGGATATGAACAAGTCGTAACTGTTTAGTATAAACACTAAAATCGATAACTACACAAACCGTGGTACATATTAGTACTAGAAATCAAGTGTTTCATCGAACTAGATCGGGCAGATATGCAAAGTGAGCGACACAAAAGTGCTCGACGCCTTCTTAGACTTCGAATTGTCCGAAAGTTCGGACGAGTTTCAACCCGTACCGGTGGTTGAACTGAGTCAAAACAACAAACTTAAAAAATACTTTGGATATCTAAATGATGACGTGACCGAATAAAGGAGACTGTTTGAAAGATGGAATGCGAAAATCGGACAAATGGAATATCTGGCCGAATAATACCAGAAATGCATGCACAAATAAGCTTTGCAAGTTGAAAAATTTAAAAATCTTGTAAAATGATTGCACAAATTGGTATATAACTGTGTAAAAAGATACATTTGTACGTCGTGTGATTATATTTAATCATTAAATTGAAGACCCTTATTTTAGGGAGAATGAAATCATTTTTGTATAAACATGGTGTGATTATTATTGATATATCGTTTTTGTTGTCAAAGATTTTACCATATTCTCAATTATTGTTTTGAACATAACAAGTATGTTCTTGTTAACTGAGAAATCAAAGGTTTGATTATCTTTAGTGACTATGTCTGCTTTTAACTTGGATTGTTGTCGTTAACTTGTCAAACTGTTCTACTTGGTTGTTTTATATATAAAGAATTAATTGTAAGAATGAAAACATATTTTTGCATAAATTAGTATATAGCCACCAACATTAAAAAGCATTATTTCTTTATAAATTTACACTAAATTTAAACTCTACAAATGATTTCATTTTTTGTAAATTACATGTTATATATTAATTATATTATCTTAGAAGAAACAATAATTGAAGCAAATAACATTGGTAAGTACAATTCAGATTCAGTAGATTATGAAAATAATTCGCGCTCACAGCTGCATGAAATGTGAAATAATCTACCATGACAATTGTAATTTGTTTAAGATTCAGCTGTATCAGGATCATCCAATTCGATTTTGGTTATTTTTACATTGAACAGTGTACAAACTAAAACAGTGGCATTGTAGTTAATGATTATTCCGCTCTAATGAATTCAGACTAAACAGAGAATCGCTTGATAAGCTCCATCTAACGACTGCTGTAACTTACTAGCTGCGATCCCCCTTATGTAATTTGTGCAGTTATGACTCTTTCCGACAGAATGTACAATTAACTTTTGTGTCAGCTGTCATTCGACTTTAACACAGAACTTAGATGCATTCACTAGCTTTTCGTTGAAATATCCAAAAAACATCTCTATGTCCCCCAAAGACCACTGTATAAATCTCCTGATAGTTAGCAGAAACCCACTTCTGAGCAAGAGTGTTGGAAGGATCCTCAGCTTACGCACGTGCAAAGAACAGAAAGATAGGCATACAAGGTCCCGCTTTCGCAGTACAAGTAATAGTTTTCAGACACCGTAAAATCGATAATGATGGAGTTCGAGCATACGGCAGAACAGATGACAGAAAAGTAAATGTGCCAATTCCTCACCACTTACTTCAAAACGCACATCCAGCGCTTCTTCTGGGAAAAAGTTCAAAAGAGTATACCGTACAAGACCCGGTATCAACTGCAACAGTACTTCTGGAAGTCCTTCGTGAAGTGCCAGTACGAAGAGATGAGCGAGGACGACAAGCTGAAGCTGCTAGATCTTACGCGCGACTTGCCCAATAGCAAGCCGTCCGAGATAGTAGACGTGTTCTTCGACAAAAGCGGAAACGAGTCGTACTTCAGAAGAAAGGTGCTGATGTTCGTCCAGTATCTGTAGAGAGTTGGCAAGTGATGAAGTTTTCAAAATATTATTCATCTATTTATAAAATAATTCATTAACTAGTTTCAATTACCACGTGAATACTCAGGCCTCGATTATCGACGGCTGCTCCAATCTAGCCTAATATAGTGTATTGATTCGGCCTTATTTAAATTAATACACTTGATTTCTATTATATTTCCAACTATATTGATAATAGTACGATATATCTATCTAGTTTATCATGTAGAATAACATAGATGATAATAATATATAGTCCCCAAGAATATATTTGTGATCGTTGTGTGATACTATACAGTTGTTGACCCGTTTTTAAGCACAATCAGAAAAAGTTTGTTTAACACAAGCTTTTGGTGTCGCAAAAGAATTTATTTTAAGAACGAAAACATAATATTGTACAAATTAATAAACTACCACAAAAGTTAAAAGTGATATGTATTCTTTTTCTTCTCAATAAATTTACACTCCGCCACAAATACATAGTAGTTTAAATAGATATATTGTTGTTAATTTCTATTTAACGAAGAAATTACAATAATTGAAGCAAATAACATTGGTAAGTACAATTCAGATTCAGTAGATTATGAAAATAATTCGCGCTCACAGCTGCATGAAATGTGAAATAATCTACCATGACAATTGTAATTTGTTTAAGATTCAGCTGTATCAGGATCATCCAATTCGATTTTGGTTATTTTTACATTGAACAGTGTACAAACTAAAACAGTGGCATTGTAGTTAATGATTATTCCACTCTAATGAATTCAGACTAAACAGAGAATCGCTTGATAAGCTCCATCTAACGACTGCTGTAACTTACTAGCTGCGATCCCCCTTATGTAATTTGTGCAGTTATGACTCTTTCCGACAGAATGTACAATTAACTTTTGTGTCAGCTGTCATTCGACTTTAACACAGAACTTAGATGCATTCACTAGCTTTTCGTTGAAATATCCAAAAAACATCTCTATGTCCCCCAAAGACCACTGTATAAATCTCCTGATAGTTAGCAGAAACCCACTTCTGAGCAAGAGTGTTGGAAGGATCCTCAGCTTACGCACGTGCAAAGAACAGAAAGATAGGCATACAAGGTCCCGCTTTCGCAGTACAAGTAATAGTTTTCAGACACCGTAAAATCGATAATGATGGAGTTCGAGCATACGGCAGAACAGATGACAGAAAAGTAAATGTGCCAATTCCTCACCACTTACTTCAAAACGCACATCCAGCGCTTCTTCTGGGAAAAAGTTCAAAAGAGTATACCGTACAAGACCCGGTATCAACTGCAACAGTACTTCTGGAAGTCCTTCGTGAAGTGCCAGTACGAAGAGATGAGCGAGGACGACAAGCTGAAGCTGCTAGATCTTACGCGCGACTTGCCCCATAGCAAGCCGTCCGAGATAGTAGACGTGTTCTTCGACAAAAGCGGGAACGAGTCGTACTTCAGAAGAAAGGTGCTGATGTTCGTCCAGTATCTGTAGAGAGTTGGCAAGTGATGAAGTTTTCAAAATATTATTCATCTATTTATAAAATAATTCATTAACTAGTTTCAATTACCACGTGAATACTCAGGCCTCGATTATCGACGGCTGCTCCAATCTAGCCTAATTATAGTGTATTGATCATTCTTATTTAAATTAATACACTTGATTTCTATTATATTTCCAACTATATTGATAATAGTACGATATATCTATCTAGTTTATCAGAATAACATAGATGATAATAATATATAGTCCCCAAGAATATATTTGTGATCGTTGTGTGATACTATACAGTTGTTGGACCCGTTTTAAGCACAATCAGAAAAGTTTGTTTAACACAAGCTTTTGGGTGTCGCAAAAGAATTTATTTTAAGAACGAAAACATAATATTGTACAAATTAATAAACTACCACAAAAGTTAAAAGTGATATGTATTCTTTTTCTTCAATAAATTTACACTCCGCCACAAATACATAGTAGTTTAAATAGATATATTGTTAATTTCTATTTTAACGAAGAAATTACAAAAATTGAAGCATATGCTGGTAAGTACACCTAGATTCAGTAGATTATGAAATAATTGCGCTCACAGCTGCATGAAATGGAATAATCTACCATGACAATTGTAATTTGTTTAAGATTCAGCTGTATCAGGATCATCCACCTGATTTTAAGTTATTTTTACGAACAGTGTACAAAACCAAAACAGTGGCATTGTAGTTAATGATTATTCCGCTCTAATGAATTCAGACTAAACAGAGAATCGCTTGATAAGCTCCATCTAACGACCGCTGTAACTTACTAGCTGCGATCCCCCTATGTAATTTGTGCAGTTATGACTCTTTCCGACAGAATGTACAATTAACTTTTGTGTCATTGTCATTCGACTTTAACACAGAACTTAGATGCATTCACTAGCTTTTCGTTGAAATATCCAAAACATCTCTATGTCCCCAAAGACCACTGTACCTTCCGGGATAGTTATAGAAACCCATTCTGAGCAAGAGTGTTGGAAGGATCCTCAGCTTACGCACGTGCAAAGAACAGAAAGATAGGCATACAAGGTCCGCTTTCGCAGTACAAGTAATAGTTTTCAGACACCAAAATCGATAATGATGGAGTTCGAGCATACGGCAGAACAGATGACAGAAAAGTAAATGCCACCCTCACTACTTACTTCAAAACGCACATCCAGCGCTTCTTCTGGGAAAAAGTTCAAAAGAGTATACCGTACAAGACCCGGTATCAACTGCAACAGTACTTCTGAAGTCCTTCGTAGCGCCAGTACGAAGAGATGAGCGAGGACGACAAAGCTGAAGCTGCTAGATCTTACGCGCGACTTGCCCCATAGCAAGCCGTCCGAGATAGTAGACGTGTTCTTCGACAAAAGCGGGAACGAGTCGTACTTCAGAAGAAAGGTGCTGATGTTCGTCCAGTATCTGTAGAGAGTTGGCAAGTGATGAAGTTTTCAAAATATTATTCATCTATTTATAAAATAATTCATTAACTAGTTTCAATTACCACGTGAATACTCAGGCCTCGATTATCGACGGCTGCTCCAATCTAGCCTAATTTAGTGTATTGATTCGGCCTTATTTAAATTAATACACTTGATTTCTATTATATTTCCAACTATATTGATAATAGTACGATATATCTATCTAGTTTATCATGTAGAATAACATAGATGATAATAATATATAGTCCCCAAGAATATATTTGTGATCGTTGTGTGATACTATACAGTTGTTGACCCGTTTTTAAGCACAATCAGAAAAAGTTTGTTTAACACAAGCTTTTGGTGTCGCAAAAGAATTTATTTTAAGAACGAAAACATAATATTGTACAAATTAATAAACTACCACAAAAGTTAAAAGTGATATGTATTCTTTTTCTTCTCAATAAATTTACACTCCGCCACAAATACATAGTAGTTTAAATAGATATATTGTTGTTAATTTCTATTTAACGAAGAAATTACAATAATTGAAGCAAATAACATTGGTAAGTACAATTCAGATTCAGTAGATTATGAAAATAATTCGCGCTCACAGCTGCATGAAATGTGAAATAATCTACCATGACAATTGTAATTTGTTTAAGATTCAGCTGTATCAGGATCATCCAATTCGATTTTGGTTATTTTTACATTGAACAGTGTACAAACTAAAACAGTGGCATTGTAGTTAATGATTATTCCACTCTAATGAATTCAGACTAAACAGAGAATCGCTTGATAAGCTCCATCTAACGACTGCTGTAACTTACTAGCTGCGATCCCCCTTATGTAATTTGTGCAGTTATGACTCTTTCCGACAGAATGTACAATTAACTTTTGTGTCAGCTGTCATTCGACTTTAACACAGAACTTAGATGCATTCACTAGCTTTTCGTTGAAATATCCAAAAAACATCTCTATGTCCCCCAAAGACCACTGTATAAATCTCCTGATAGTTAGCAGAAACCCACTTCTGAGCAAGAGTGTTGGAAGGATCCTCAGCTTACGCACGTGCAAAGAACAGAAAGATAGGCATACAAGGTCCCGCTTTCGCAGTACAAGTAATAGTTTTCAGACACCGTAAAATCGATAATGATGGAGTTCGAGCATACGGCAGAACAGATGACAGAAAAGTAAATGTGCCAATTCCTCACCACTTACTTCAAAACGCACATCCAGCGCTTCTTCTGGGAAAAAGTTCAAAAGAGTATACCGTACAAGACCCGGTATCAACTGCAACAGTACTTCTGGAAGTCCTTCGTGAAGTGCCAGTACGAAGAGATGAGCGAGGACGACAAGCTGAAGCTGCTAGATCTTACGCGCGACTTGCCCAATAGCAAGCCGTCCGAGATAGTAGACGTGTTCTTCGACAAAAGCGGAAACGAGTCGTACTTCAGAAGAAAGGTGCTGATGTTCGTCCAGTATCTGTAGAGAGTTGGCAAGTGATGAAGTTTTCAAAATATTATTCATCTATTTATAAAATAATTCATTAACTAGTTTCAATTACCACGTGAATACTCAGGCCTCGATTATCGACGGCTGCTCCAATCTAGCCTAATATAGTGTATTGATTCGGCCTTATTTAAATTAATACACTTGATTTCTATTATATTTCCAACTATATTGATAATAGTACGATATATCTATCTAGTTTATCATGTAGAATAACATAGATGATAATAATATATAGTCCCCAAGAATATATTTGTGATCGTTGTGTGATACTATACAGTTGTTGACCCGTTTTTAAGCACAATCAGAAAAAGTTTGTTTAACACAAGCTTTTGGTGTCGCAAAAGAATTTATTTTAAGAACGAAAACATAATATTGTACAAATTAATAAACTACCACAAAAGTTAAAAGTGATATGTATTCTTTTTCTTCTCAATAAATTTACACTCCGCCACAAATACATAGTAGTTTAAATAGATATATTGTTGTTAATTTCTATTTAACGAAGAAATTACAAAAATTGAAGCATATTACGTTGGTAAGTACAATTCCAGATTCAGTAGATTATGAAAATACCCTGCGCTCACAGCTGCATGAAATGTGAAATAATCTACCATGACAATTGTAATTTGTTTAAGATTCAGCTGTATCAGATCATCCAATTGATTTTGGTTATTTTTACATTGAACAGTGTACAAACTAAAACAGTGGCATTGTAGTTAATGATTATTCCACTCTAATGAATTCAGACTAAACAGAGAATCGCTTTGATAAGCTCCATCTAACGACTGCTGTAACTTACCAGCGTGATCCCCCTTATGTAATTCTGTGCAGTTATGACTCTTTCCGACAGAATGTACATTAACTTTTTGTGTCAGCTGTCATTCGACTTTAACACAGAACTTAGATGCATTCACTAGTTTTCGTTGAAATATCCAAAACATCTCATGTCCCCAAAGACCACTGTATAAATCTCCTGATAGTTAGCAGAAACCCACTTCTGAGCAAAGAGTGTTGGAAGGATCCTCAGCTTACGCACGTGCAAAGAACAGAAAGATAGGGGCATACAAGGTCCTGCTTTCGCAGTACAAGTAATAGTTTTCAGACACCGTAAAATCGATAATGATGGAGTTCGGAGCATACGGCAGAACAGATGACAGAAAGTAAATGCCAATTCCTCACCACTTACTTCAAAACGCACATCCAGCGCTTCTTTTCTGGGAAAAAATTAAAAGAGCATACCGTACAAGACCCCATCAACTGCAACAGTATTCTGGAAGTCCTTCGTGAAGTGCCAGTACGAAGAGATGAGCGAGACGACAAGCTGAAGCTGCTAGATCTTTACGCGCGACTTGCCCCATAAAGCCGTCCGAGATAGTAGACGTGTTCTTCGACAAAAGCGGAAACGAGTCGTACTTCAGAAGAAAGGTGCTGATGTTCGTCCAGTATCTGTGCAGAGAGTTGGCAAGTGATGAAGTTTTCAATATTTTATAATAACTAAGTCATCTCTTTAAAGAGTTATCTAGTAGTAAATTAAAAGATACTCTTAAATTATATTCTAACTCATTGTAACCTTAACTGAAACATCTTTTTAGTATATTTCATATTAGATTTTTTCATGCAATATTATTTCATAAATATTATTTTAATTATTTTCAAGTCCTCTAAAGCCATTTTGACACACCATTCCACCTCGCAAAATTGATGGAAAATGTTCAAATTATAAATTACTAAACATATAAACAACTGATTATATGTTATTAATATAGTTTAGTAAATTTAACGCTTATATATTATTCTAAAATATATTATTTATTTACTATTTAGCTTTTTGCCTCATTTCTATTTACAATATGAATGTTTAAAGCTCAATTTAACGCGATTCCTAAGAATATAAGTGTCCTGTGATAATTATATTATAACTAACTAATTTGGAATACATTTAATTAAATATGTATAACGATTTCGGCATAATTAAATATGCTGAAATCGTTTATTGTGATTGTAAGTATTATTTTCGGGAATTTAAAATATTTCTTTATCTACTTTAGTCTTCATCTATTCTTCTAAGAGTAACAATTGTCAAATGAAACTATAAAATATTTTAGAATGAAAACGAAAAATTATTGCTGGCTTGTTCTTGATCTATAAATATTGTAATTATTCTATCCGTAAACCAATTATCTTAGATAAATAGCTCTAACCTGAAATTATCTCTGTAAACATAGTAATTCCGTATTTCAAAACCTGCTCAAAATTTGAAAACAGTTTCAAAATAATTATTTCTTTCTTTCTTGTTATTTAGCTTTAAATTGTTTTTGTACAGTTTATTGAGTACAAATTTGGAAAATAAATCATAAATAGTTTCATTATTTGCTTCAAGTTTTCATTAATTTTGCGAGGTGGAATGGTGTGTCAAAGTGGCTTTATAATGTCTGAAAATTAATATAATTATAATTTTAAGATAATATTGGATGATAAAATCTAATATAGAATATATACAAAAAGAATGTTTCAGTTAATAGGACGGTCGGGTTAATTTGAAACAGATGAAAAATGTTTTTTAAGTAAGGTTGAAAATTATTAGGGAAATTATGTCGAAAGTGTTTTCTATCTCGATCTCAATCATTCATTCATAAAATATAGCAAAGTATAAGAATGTGCCTAAATGACCAAAAATCATTTAAAATGAAATTCAAAATTAAGCTATATAGACCTCTGGCTGAATCAAAATTATACAGAATTCATCTTCATTTTGAAATTTTCGAAAACCCCCAACTATCCTTTAAAGATTAATTATCTTTCTCTTAAAATACTTCAGAGAACTATATTTGAAATAAGTATGATTCTCAACGACTAAAGATCCTTCATAGCTTAAGCTAAGGAAAACAGCATAACAAATACCAAGTAATCTTGGATAATATATTGTGACAACACCGATAAGAACTCATTCACTCAAAGTAACCAAGTCATCCCATCATAAAGTCATCGCGCTTCACTTCTTTGGCCACTATTTTAACAGCCGCCTTGCTGTCTTTGAAGTCTGTGTATAGCGTTATGAAGGCGTAGGTGCAGAATATGAACGAGACAACCGTGCTGAGCAGCTCGAAGTAATATATCGCGTCTTTGTAAGATGCATTCTGCCCCAAAGACGAGTCGATATTTATTATAAAGTATACCCCACCAATGATTTTGAAGGTGCCGATGATGAACGGAATGAAATGCTTGTTGGAAATGTAGGCGTAGGTTATAACTGCGTTTTGGTATACTTCCGTTCCAATCAAGAACATTGTTTTCCCGAAAAGTTACTTGTGTAAGCCCGCGTCATAGTAGGCCTTGATAATTGGGTCGTTATCTTTGTTCACGAACAGAACGAAAATAGCATCGATGAACATATAGAGAAGTGCACATAATATTTCATTGATTATGAAGCCTATTAGTAAGCCATACGAATTTAACAGTCTCATCTTCTTAAACTGCTGGTTGTACAATATCGTGGGCATGACAGTCATTATCGCGCTGTGGATCCCCTTCGAGATGAGCGAAAGAGACTGTTGGTAGAAAATGTACAGGTACAAGTCGATGACCGAGTGCTACCGTTTGGTTGTATTGGTTAGTTTATCGACTTTATACGCCATGAATAAATAGACAACTGGTCTCGACACGAAGAAGACAACGAATTGCAGAAAGGCGAGCACGTTCTTTCCTATTTCTTTAATGTCATTTTTGTGGAGTTTGAAGCTGGATTTTATGAGCTAGCTCTCATCAAGGCTAATTCTAGCTCCAAATATATTTCCTTTGTGCAAGACCATCAACAAGCCGATGTATACAACGATATCCGCTGCTGGCTTAGCGAACCCAGACGGCCACGTGCTGAAGTCTTTGTCTCTGGTGTAAAACGAGTAGATGAACATGAGCGTGAAGTAGTGCAGCGCCACCGTTAGCATTTTCCCTGTCATCAAACAAATGTAGTTCTGTTTGTAACCGAATTAGGAGTACGCGCTCGACTTGAACGGGCCGACCAGGCCAATTATGGTGCTCAGCAGGAACATCGTCGAGTCCTCTTTGGCCTAGAACCCGCATATGTACGGAACAGCTGGGATAACGACCATGCACAGCAGAAAAACCCAGTTCGTGTAGAACTCTTCTCTCTTGACGTCGTTCATGGCTCCAGCTGCGTCTAGGCGCATCTTCTTATTCGCGAAGAACTGCTCGAAGAACTCGGGCAACTCGAACTGGACCAGAAATATGAGCGGGAAGATCTTAACAAAAGACTCCATCCAACGGAACCCTCTGAAAGTGGTGAGCAAAAACTGCTCTTGTTGTAGAACGAAAATCTGAACTAGGTAATAGAGCGTTTAACTAAGTAGACCCTTACGAACCAAGTAACGGAATGATGCATTGAGTGTATTTTCTACTGTTGATGTCGACTTCATTTGAAACGGAATAATTATAATTTAAAACTATTTTTGATAAATAATTAATTATATATCTTACAATTACAATAATTTGCAAGCTGTTGAGTGAGTCATGTAATCAAATATAACAATGTATATTAATATAACATGTTTCATTTATATCTATTGTACAATTGAAATATTTGAATACATATTTAACAACCATCTAGCTTAGTGATTTTTAAGAACATAACAATTAATGTTGTATAATCAGTTAAAAATAGATGAAATTTAATAAATATACATAAATTTAGTGATGGATTTGTACTGTTTCAACAGAGATTGTAAAGAATAATATATAATATATAATTATATATCTTTTCAAATTGTTGATGGGACAGTGTATCTTTCAAAGTACATGAAATATAGGCTATAATTTGCTAACTAAAACATATCAAATACAGTATTTCACTCCAAAGAAGATAAGTGGAGTATTTATCTTTTAAGGCGAGAAAGTAGTTGTACTATCTTGAGGAAGTGAAATATATATCTATATCTAAATTATTACCGAATAAAGGAGACTGTTTGAAAGATGGAATGCGAAAATCGGACAAATGGAATATCTGGCCGAATAATACCAGAAATGCATGCACAAATAAGCTTTGCAAGTTGAAAAATTTAAAAATCTTGTAAAATGATTGCACAAATTGGTATATAACTGTGTAAAAAGATACATTTGTACGTCGTGTGATTATATTTAATCATTAAATTGAAGACCCTTATTTTAGGGAGAATGAAATCATTTTTGTATAAACATGGTGTGATTATTATTGATATATCGTTTTTGTTGTCAAAGATTTTACCATATTCTCAATTATTGTTTTGAACATAACAAGTATGTTCTTGTTAACTGAGAAATCAAAGGTTTGATTATCTTTAGTGACTATGTCTGCTTTTAACTTGGATTGTTGTCGTTAACTTGTCAAACTGTTCTACTTGGTTGTTTTATATATAAAGAATTAATTGTAAGAATGAAAACATATTTTTGCATAAATTAGTATATAGCCACCAACATTAAAAAGCATTATTTCTTTATAAATTTACACTAAATTTAAACTCTACAAATGATTTCATTTTTTGTAAATTACATGTTATATATTAATTATATTATCTTAGAAGAAACAATAATTGAAGCAAATAACATTGGTAAGTACAATTCAGATTCAGTAGATTATGAAAATAATTCGCGCTCACAGCTGCATGAAATGTGAAATAATCTACCATGACAATTGTAATTTGTTTAAGATTCAGCTGTATCAGGATCATCCAATTCGATTTTGGTTATTTTTACATTGAACAGTGTACAAACTAAAACAGTGGCATTGTAGTTAATGATTATTCCGCTCTAATGAATTCAGACTAAACAGAGAATCGCTTGATAAGCTCCATCTAACGACTGCTGTAACTTACTAGCTGCGATCCCCCTTATGTAATTTGTGCAGTTATGACTCTTTCCGACAGAATGTACAATTAACTTTTGTGTCAGCTGTCATTCGACTTTAACACAGAACTTAGATGCATTCACTAGCTTTTCGTTGAAATATCCAAAAAACATCTCTATGTCCCCCAAAGACCACTGTATAAATCTCCTGATAGTTAGCAGAAACCCACTTCTGAGCAAGAGTGTTGGAAGGATCCTCAGCTTACGCACGTGCAAAGAACAGAAAGATAGGCATACAAGGTCCCGCTTTCGCAGTACAAGTAATAGTTTTCAGACACCGTAAAATCGATAATGATGGAGTTCGAGCATACGGCAGAACAGATGACAGAAAAGTAAATGTGCCAATTCCTCACCACTTACTTCAAAACGCACATCCAGCGCTTCTTCTGGGAAAAAGTTCAAAAGAGTATACCGTACAAGACCCGGTATCAACTGCAACAGTACTTCTGGAAGTCCTTCGTGAAGTGCCAGTACGAAGAGATGAGCGAGGACGACAAGCTGAAGCTGCTAGATCTTACGCGCGACTTGCCCCATAGCAAGCCGTCCGAGATAGTAGACGTGTTCTTCGACAAAAGCGGAAACGAGTCGTACTTCAGAAGAAAGGTGCTGATGTTCGTCCAGTATCTGTAGAGAGTTGGCAAGTGATGAAGTTTTCAAAATATTATTCATCTATTTATAAAATAATTCATTAACTAGTTTCAATTACCACGTGAATACTCAGGCCTCGATTATCGACGGCTGCTCCAATCTAGCCTAATATAGTGTATTGATTCGGCCTTATTTAAATTAATACACTTGATTTCTATTATATTTCCAACTATATTGATAATAGTACGATATATCTATCTAGTTTATCATGTAGAATAACATAGATGATAATAATATATAGTCCCCAAGAATATATTTGTGATCGTTGTGTGATACTATACAGTTGTTGACCCGTTTTTAAGCACAATCAGAAAAAGTTTGTTTAACACAAGCTTTTGGTGTCGCAAAAGAATTTATTTTAAGAACGAAAACATAATATTGTACAAATTAATAAACTACCACAAAAGTTAAAAGTGATATGTATTCTTTTTCTTCTCAATAAATTTACACTCCGCCACAAATACATAGTAGTTTAAATAGATATATTGTTGTTAATTTCTATTTAACGAAGAAATTACAATAATTGAAGCAAATAACATTGGTAAGTACAATTCAGATTCAGTAGATTATGAAAATAATTCGCGCTCACAGCTGCATGAAATGTGAAATAATCTACCATGACAATTGTAATTTGTTTAAGATTCAGCTGTATCAGGATCATCCAATTCGATTTTGGTTATTTTTACATTGAACAGTGTACAAACTAAAACAGTGGCATTGTAGTTAATGATTATTCCGCTCTAATGAATTCAGACTAAACAGAGAATCGCTTGATAAGCTCCATCTAACGACTGCTGTAACTTACTAGCTGCGATCCCCCTTATGTAATTTGTGCAGTTATGACTCTTTCCGACAGAATGTACAATTAACTTTTGTGTCAGCTGTCATTCGACTTTAACACAGAACTTAGATGCATTCACTAGCTTTTCGTTGAAATATCCAAAAAACATCTCTATGTCCCCCAAAGACCACTGTATAAATCTCCTGATAGTTAGCAGAAACCCACTTCTGAGCAAGAGAGTTGGAAGGATCCTCAGCTTACGCACGTGCAAAGAACAGAAAGATAGGCATACAAGGTCCCGCTTTCGCAGTACAAGTAATAGTTTTCAGACACCGTAAAATCGATAATGATGGAGTTCGAGCATACGGCAGAACAGATGACAGAAAAGTAAATGTGCCAATTCCTCACCACTTACTTCAAAACGCACATCCAGCGCTTCTTCTGGGAAAAAGTTCAAAAGAGTATACCGTACAAGACCCGGTATCAACTGCAACAGTACTTCTGGAAGTCCTTCGTGAAGTGCCAGTACGAAGAGATGAGCGAGGACGACAAGCTGAAGCTGCTAGATCTTACGCGCGACTTGCCCAATAGCAAGCCGTCCGAGATAGTAGACGTGTTCTTCGACAAAAGCGGAAACGAGTCGTACTTCAGAAGAAAGGTGCTGATGTTCGTCCAGTATCTGTAGAGAGTTGGCAAGTGATGAAGTTTTCAAAATATTATTCATCTATTTATAAAATAATTCATTAACTAGTTTCAATTACCACGTGAATACTCAGGCCTCGATTATCGACGGCTGCTCCAATCTAGCCTAATATAGTGTATTGATTCGGCCTTATTTAAATTAATACACTTGATTTCTATTATATTTCCAACTATATTGATAATAGTACGATATATCTATCTAGTTTATCATGTAGAATAACATAGATGATAATAATATATAGTCCCCAAGAATATATTTGTGATCGTTGTGTGATACTATACAGTTGTTGACCCGTTTTTAAGCACAATCAGAAAAAGTTTGTTTAACACAAGCTTTTGGTGTCGCAAAAGAATTTATTTTAAGAACGAAAACATAATATTGTACAAATTAATAAACTACCACAAAAGTTAAAAGTGATATGTATTCTTTTTCTTCTCAATAAATTTACACTCCGCCACAAATACATAGTAGTTTAAATAGATATATTGTTGTTAATTTCTATTTAACGAAGAAATTACAAAAATTGAAGCATATTACGTTGGTAAGTACAATTCAGATTCAGTAGATTATGAAAATAATTCGCGCTCACAGCTGCATGAAATGTGAAATAATCTACCATGACAATTGTAATTTGTTTAAGATTCAGCTGTATCAGGATCATCCAATTCGATTTTGGTTATTTTTACATTGAACAGTGTACAAACTAAAACAGTGGCATTGTAGTTAATGATTATTCCACTCTAATGAATTCAGACTAAACAGAGAATCGCTTGATAAGCTCCATCTAACGACTGCTGTAACTTACTAGCTGCGATCCCCCTTATGTAATTTGTGCAGTTATGACTCTTTCCGACAGAATGTACAATTAACTTTTGTGTCAGCTGTCATTCGACTTTAACACAGAACTTAGATGCATTCACTAGCTTTTCGTTGAAATATCCAAAAAACATCTCTATGTCCCCCAAAGACCACTGTATAAATCTCCTGATAGTTAGCAGAAACCCACTTCTGAGCAAGAGTGTTGGAAGGATCCTCAGCTTACGCACGTGCAAAGAACAGAAAGATAGGCATACAAGGTCCCGCTTTCGCAGTACAAGTAATAGTTTTCAGACACCGTAAAATCGATAATGATGGAGTTCGAGCATACGGCAGAACAGATGACAGAAAAGTAAATGTGCCAATTCCTCACCACTTACTTCAAAACGCACATCCAGCGCTTCTTCTGGGAAAAAGTTCAAAAGAGTATACCGTACAAGACCCGGTATCAACTGCAACAGTACTTCTGGAAGTCCTTCGTGAAGTGCCAGTACGAAGAGATGAGCGAGGACGACAAGCTGAAGCTGCTAGATCTTACGCGCGACTTGCCCCATAGCAAGCCGTCCGAGATAGTAGACGTGTTCTTCGACAAAAGCGGAAACGAGTCGTACTTCAGAAGAAAGGTGCTGATGTTCGTCCAGTATCTGTAGAGAGTTGGCAAGTGATGAAGTTTTCAATATTTTTATAATAACCAAGTCATCTCTTTAAAGAGTTATCTAGTAGTAAATTAAAAGATACTCTTAAATTATATCTCTAACTCATTGTAACCTTAACTGAAACATTCTTTTAGTATATTTCCATATTAGATTTTTTCATGCAATATTATTTCATAAATATTATTTTAATTATTTTCAAGTCCTCTAAAGCCATTTTGACACACCATTCCACCTCGCAAAATTGATGAAAAATGTTCAAAATTATAAATTATACTAAAACATATAAACAACTGATTATATGTTATTAATATAGTTTAGTAAATTTAACGCTTATATATTATTCTAAAATATATTATTTATTTACTATTTAGCTTTTTGCCTCATTTCTATTTACAATATGAATGTTTAAAGCTCAATTTAACGCGGATTCCTAAGAATATAAGTGTCCTGTGATAATTATATTATAACTAACTAATTTGGAATACATTTAATTAAATATGCCAAAAATAACGATTTCGGCATAATTAAATATGCCGAAATCGTTTATTGTGATTGTAAGTATTATTTTTCGGGAATTTAAAAATATTTCTTTATCTACTTCTTAGTCTTCATCTATTCTTCTAAGAGTAACAATTGTCAAATGAAACTATAAAATATTTTAGAATGAAAAACGAAAAATTATTGCTGGCTTGTTCTTGGATCTATATAAAATATTGTAATTATTCTATCCGTAAACCAATTATCTTAGATAAATAGCTCTAGTTAACCTGAAATTATCTCTGTAAACATAGTAATTCCGTATATTTCAAAACCTGCTCAAAATTTGAAAACAGTTTCAAAATAATTATTTCTTTCTTCTTGCGTTATTTAGCTTTAAATTGTTTTTGTACAGTTTATTGAGTACAAATTTGGAAAATAAATCATAAATAGTTTCATTATTTGCTTCAAGTTTTCATTAATTTTGCGAGGTGGAATGGTGTGTCAAAGTGGCTTTATAATGTCTGAAAATTAATATAATTATAATTTTAAGATAATATTGGATGATAAAATCTAATATGAATATATACAAAAAGAATGTTTCAGTTAATAGGACGGTCGGGTTAATTTGAAACAGATGAAAAATGTTTTTTAAGTAAGGTTGAAAATTATTAGGGAAATTATGTCGAAAGTGTTTTCTATCTCGATCTCAATCATTCATTCATAAAATATAGCAAAGTATAAGAATGTGCCTAAATGACCAAAAATCATTTAAAATGAAATTCAAAATTAAGCTATATAGACCTCTGGCTGAATCAAAATTATACAGAATTCATCTTCATTTTGAAATTTTCGAAAACCCCCAACTATCCTTTAAAGATTAATTATCTTTCTCTTAAAATACTTCAGAGAACTATATTTGAAATAAGTATGATTCTCAACGACTAAAGATCCTTCATAGCTTAAGCTAAGGAAAACAGCATAACAAATACCAAGTAATCTTGGATAATATATTGTGACAACACTGATAAGAACTCATTCACTCAAAGTAACCAAGTCATCCCATCATAAAGTCATCGCGCTTCACTTCTTTGGCCACTATTTTAACAGCCGCCTTGCTGTCTTTGAAGTCTGTGTATAGCGTTATGAAGGCGTAGGTGCAGAATATGAACGAGACAACCGTGCTGAGCAGCTCGAAGTAATATATCGCGTCTTTGTAAGATGCATTCTGCCCCAAAGACGAGTCGATATTTATTATAAAGTATACCCCACCAATGATTTTGAAGGTGCCGATGATGAACGGAATGAAATGCTTGTTGGAAATGTAGGCGTAGGTTATAACTGCGTTTTGGTATACTTCCGTTCCAATCAAGAACATTGTTTTCCCGAAAAGTTACTTGTGTAAGCCCGCGTCATAGTAGGCCTTGATAATTGGGTCGTTATCTTTGTTCACGAACAGAACGAAAATAGCATCGATGAACATATAGAGAAGTGCACATAATATTTCATTGATTATGAAGCCTATTAGTAAGCCATACGAATTTAACAGTCTCATCTTCTTAAACTGCTGGTTGTACAATATCGTGGGCATGACAGTCATTATCGCGCTGTGGATCCCCTTCGAGATGAGCGAAAGAGACTGTTGGTAGAAAATGTACAGGTACAAGTCGATGACCGAGTGCTACCGTTTGGTTGTATTGGTTAGTTTATCGACTTTATACGCCATGAATAAATAGACAACTGGTCTCGACACGAAGAAGACAACGAATTGCAGAAAGGCGAGCACGTTCTTTCCTATTTCTTTAATGTCATTTTTGTGGAGTTTGAAGCTGGATTTTATGAGCTAGCTCTCATCAAGGCTAATTCTAGCTCCAAATATATTTCCTTTGTGCAAGACCATCAACAAGCCGATGTATACAACGATATCCGCTGCTGGCTTAGCGAACCCAGACGGCCACGTGCTGAAGTCTTTGTCTCTGGTGTAAAACGAGTAGATGAACATGAGCGTGAAGTAGTGCAGCGCCACCGTTAGCATTTTCCCTGTCATCAAACAAATGTAGTTCTGTTTGTAACCGAATTAGGAGTACGCGCTCGACTTGAACGGGCCGACCAGGCCAATTATGGTGCTCAGCAGGAACATCGTCGAGTCCTCTTTGGCCTAGAACCCGCATATGTACGGAACAGCTGGGATAACGACCATGCACAGCAGAAAAACCCAGTTCGTGTAGAACTCTTCTCTCTTGACGTCGTTCATGGCTCCAGCTGCGTCTAGGCGCATCTTCTTATTCGCGAAGAACTGCTCGAAGAACTCGGGCAACTCGAACTGGACCAGAAATATGAGCGGGAAGATCTTAACAAAAGACTCCATCCAACGGAACCCTCTGAAAGTGGTGAGCAAAAACTGCTCTTGTTGAAGGACGAAAATCTGAACTAGGTAATAGAGCGTTTAACTTGTGAGAGACTTCCGAACGAGTGTTCGGAAAGAGGTCGTGAGAACATCATTTTTCATATTTAATGGAACGGATTTTATTAATAATTTTTATAATTATGATTTCTTAAATGACTTTTGATGTATAAATATCCAACATTTAATATTGAAATGTTACAATATTTATCGAATTAATATTTAATGGTGATTTTCTTTGAAATCAAAGAACGTTAAATAGGGTATACAACTTTATTAAAAAGACATGTAAATAATTTACATTACAACATTAAAAATAATTGTATTTTTGCTAAATTGTAGAATTATAGTAATTAATTAATTAATTAACAAATTGTTGTTAAGTTAATTGTTGTTAATTCCGTACAATCAATATAACTGAAACATGTGATTCACTCATATCCAGATAAATTAGAACGAAATCCTACTTTCATTCACACCTGCCACACAGGAGGAGATTCAAATGAATTTAAGAATGCCCAACAAAACAACAGTAACAAAAATCCTCGCCCAACAACAAAAACGTAAATTGCCTTCGGAAGAATAGCGACCCCAGAAAATCGCAAACAAGATAGTTAATTTATGACATTATTCCCAGGTTTAAACCTTGAACAAATAAGAAACAACGCAAACACAATAACACGCAACTCCCCTACTCAACCAAAGGCTGTTATCAACAAAAAGATCTCCAAAACAAACTCCATTAGCCCGAAAAAGCTAACGGAGAGTCTGTGAGGAGGTTTGACGTGTGATAACGCCACGCGAGATATTTGGTTAGAGAGGAATGCTGTTGTTTTCTAATTGATCATCGTTTAGAAAGGAAAGGAAAAGTGATGATCAGTAAGAAAAAGGGTGACCAGTATATATGTAATTTACGGAGTGATGTCTTCTAAATGTAATAAGTATAATCATTAATATTCATTAATTAATATTGTTAGATTTTTAGTTGTAAATACTTTTATTCAATCTGTTTTTGAAACGTTTAATTAAAATTTATACGTATTTGTGTTAAATACATAACATAATACTTCAGAGAATGCAATACTACTACACCTTAATGAATATATTTTAATAAGAATAAGTATACAGTAGCTGTAACATCTTACAACCACCATACCCACACCCATCATCTCTGAAAAGTTAATAACCTAGCATGTAATAATGTTATATAAATATTTACAGTAATAACACGATAAAGTATAAAACAATACTATCATTTCTGAATTGATATAATTTGATGACATCTCAAAAAATTAACACTAAAAATATAGAGTCCTTTATGTACATAGTTACAGAAGTAAAGAACATATTAAAAAGAAATTATCATTTTAAAATGTTCCTGTGATTGAAGTAATCGATTATTGAGTGGATGTTTTTGAGATGTACCAAAAGAGTGAGCCGATATATTTATGATTTATTTTCCCAAATTTGTACGCAATAAACTCTGCAAAAACAATTTATAGCTAAATTGTGCAAGAAGAAATAAATAATTATTTTGAAACTGTTTTCAAATTTTGAGCAGGTTTTGAAATATAATAACATGACTCACTCGCTTTGAAATATATGGAATTACTACGTTTACAGAGATAATTTCAAGTAAATTGGAGCAATTTAACTAAAGTAATTGGTTTATGGATAAAATAATTATAATATATTTTATAGCTCCAAGATGAGCCAGCAATAATTTTCTAATATTTATAGTTTCATTTAACAATTGTTACTCTTAGAAGAATAGATGAAGATTAAGAAGAAGATAAAGAAATATTTTTAAGTTCCCGAAAAATAACTAACATCACAATAAATAATTTTCTGCATACTTAAATTAATGTATTCAGAATTAGTTAGTTATAATATAATTATTACAGAACACTCATATTTGTAAGAATTCGCGTTAAATTGAGCTTTTAACATTCATATTGTAAATAGAAATGAGGTAAAAAGCTAAATAGTAAATAAATAATATATTTTAGAATAATAAATAAGCGTTAAATTTACTAAACTACATTAATTACATATAATCAGTTGTTTATATGTTTTGTATAATTTTATAATTTTGAACATTTTCCATCAATTTTGCGAGGTGGAATGGTGTGTCAAAATGTCTTTATATGACTTGGAAATAATTAAAACAATATTTATGAAATAATATTGCATGAAAAAATCTAATATGAAAATGTACTAAAAGAATGTTTCATTAAATATAATTTTGCTAGCACTAATTAAAATAGAAAAAATGACGGGTTGAGCCCGTTTTGAAAGTGGAAACACTGGCGTGCGAGAGCCTATGTATCGCTTTCGAAAGTTTCAATGAAGTTTGTCTCGAGGAAGTGATATATATTAACTAATTTAATTTTTCTAGCACAAATTAAAATAAATATTCGTCGGCTCTATTGTAATAATCTATTGTAATACTAAAATTCAATCTAAAATTCAACGTATAGTACTCAAAGTGGCTTCTAAATTTGAAAAGTCAATATGGTGGATTCACAATTCGTATGTAAAATATTATATTCAAAGAAAATCAGTAATATCATATCAGATGACAAAAGTCGGAAATTGACTTTTCAATGCGCCTAGTCCGGACTATATACAACATCCTCAAGAGTTCTATTCAAACAATTATTCATAAACAAATGATAACATTATGAAATTATTTCTGGCGAAAATAATTAAATGTAGTAAAATAGGTACTGTTGAAATAAATAACGCCTAGCGATCAATATCTGTTTTTACCAACCCTCTTATAATTGCAAAAAACGCAGAATATCTATCGTAAACAACCAAAGTCTGTTAAGATACTACAGAAGCAAAAGTGGACGGGATCCCTAATGCAGAAGTAACATTGCAGCTGAACTTGAGTTGAAATGCGGTGATGCACTGGCACATGAAAGGAGCAAATTATAATCTTTTGAACATTACCGCTCTATTTCAGTCCATGTTTGAAATGAGTTTATTATTTTAGTATCTTTTCTGCGGTTGAACTAAAGACTGGAAGTTCCCTCAACTTTCAGTGCATAAAAATTTATTCACAACACCAACGTGAAATCGCAGTCAACTCCTATTTTACATAATAATTAGACGTTAAATGTTAATGATGGAAGAACACTCGAGTTATATTCTGTCTCGTACTCTTAAATTGTTCGCGAGTCTCTAATCTAGTTGTGTAACCAACATGTGTATTCAAAGTGATCGCCGCAATTTGATTAAGCTTAACCATGAAGATAAAAGTATTCACATTTAGGCCGGACTGATATATACTGATATATATACTGCAATGAAACAACTAAATATTAATGTATAATTGCAAAAAACACGGCGGCTGTGATTTTTCTTCTATATACTAAATTTTCGCGCGCTCTGTCTCTCTTATATTTGTGATATTTGAACAATAACTTTGTAAATGTAGTGTAGAATTTAAGAATACATTTGCGTTTACGTTCCGGAATTACCAACGCGATTACTTCTGAATGTATAGTGAGAGTTGTCTTTATTACTGAAATTTATACAATGGTAGGAATCACAACCATTGCATCACTACCACCAGACTAACGTCCATCCATTCCATAATATCGTGCACTATCTTAAAATAGCCGCAAATACAGGTACGTCTACGTGACAACACTTTCGCGACCGCCTTCCTGTGTATTCGTCAACTAAGATTCACGCAGAATATCTATCGTAAACAACCAAAGTCTGTTAAGATACTACAGAAGCAAAAGTGGACGGGATCCCTAATGCAGAAGTAACATTGCAGCTGAACTTGAGTTGAAATGCGGTGATGCACTGGCACATGAAAGGAGCAAATTATAATCTTTTGAACATTACCGCTCTATTTCAGTCCATGTTTGAAATGAGTTTATTATTTTAGTATCTTTTCTGCGGTTGAACTAAAGACTGGAAGTTCCCTCAACTTTCAGTGCATAAAAATTTATTCACAACACCAACGTGAAATCGCAGTCAACTCCTATTTTACATAATAATTAGACGTTAAATGTTAATGATGGAAGAACACTCGAGTTATATTCTGTCTCGTACTCTTAAATTGTTCGCGAGTCTCTAATCTAGTTGTGTAACCAACATGTGTATTCAAAGTGATCGCCGCAATTTGATCAAGCTTAACCATGAAGATAAAAGTATTCACATTTAGGCCGGACTGATATATACTGATATATATACTGCAATGAAACAACTAAATATTAATGTATAATTGCAAAAAACACGGCGGCTGTGATTTTTCTTCTATATACTAAATTTTCGCGCGCTCTGTCTCTCTTATATTTGTGATATTTGAACAATAACTTTGTAAATGTAGTGTAGAATTTAAGAATACATTTGCGTTTACGTTCCGGAATTACCAACGCGATTACTTCTGAATGTATAGTGAGAGTTGTCTTTATTACTGAAATTTATACAATGGTAGGAATCACAACCATTGCATCACTACCACCAGACTAACGTCCATCCATTCCATAATATCGTGCACTATCTTAAAATAGCCGCAAATACAGGTACGTCTACGTGACAACACTTTCGCGACCGCCTTCCTGTGTATTCGTCAACTAAGATTCACGCAGAATATCTATCGTAAACAACCAAAGTCTGTTAAGATACTACAGAAGCAAAAGTGGACGGGATCCCTAATGCAGAAGTAACATTGCAGCTGAACTTGAGTTGAAATGCGGTGATGCACTGGCACATGAAAGGAGCAAATTATAATCTTTTGAACATTACCGCTCTATTTCAGTCCATGTTTGAAATGAGTTTATTATTTTAGTATCTTTTCTGCGGTTGAACTAAAGACTGGAAGTTCCCTCAACTTTCAGTGCATAAAAATTTATTCACAACACCAACGTGAAATCGCAGTCAACTCCTATTTTACATAATAATTTTTTTTGATGTAAAACCTCACTCGGCATCTGTAGTGTTTTCCTCTTTGTCTTCGTTGCGTTAAGGTTGTATGTATTGGATTGTAATGATTGGTAAAGTCATTGTTTATTGTTCAAATCCTAGTCAGGGATTGTATTAGTTTGTGTTAGTTATGGTATTTGTGTTTGTTATTTGGTAGGTATTTCGTGTTTTTGATTTGTTTCACATATGTATTGTGTGTTGAAGTTAGTTTTCTTTTCTTTGTTGGTGATCTGTTATATTTTCTATGGTCAATTTTATTAATTTTTGTCATGTTTATGATTGCTCATTCACATGAGTTTGTTAATTTTTTTTTTTATTTCTTTTAGGCTATTTCTTTTGGTTTCTTCATATCTTGTGTTTGGATATGGATATTTCCAGAGATTAGTTGTTGTTGGTGGTGTCTCTGTGGTCGTGGTTGTTTTCTAAGTCGTATTGTATTGAGGCTTATTCGTTTCTTGAGTGTTATTTAATCTTTTGATTGTAAGATAGAGTTCGGTTAGAGTGTGCTGTTAGTATTGATTTTCCGATTTGGTTTAAAAGGTTCTGTGGGTTTTTGATGAATTTCTTACGTACTTTGTAATTTTTGGCGTGAGTTTCCAGTTTTGATTTGTATTCTCTATTCATAGTTGAGTTGTTTTGGCAAATGCAAAGGTCCCAGAAGTAATGCTTGTTTTGGTATTCGATAGAGATATCAGCATTACCTTTTAGAATGGGTGTTTTTCCATTCTGTTCGTCTGGTGGATCTCCAGGATCGTCTTTGTTCCCCTTTCTGGCCTTACCGTATTAATTATATGTTGGGGATAGTTGCGGCTTGTATTTCGAAGGTAAGTGTTCAACAAGGTCATATTACGCCTTGTTGTGCCTTTTAATTGCATAGCCTGCTCCGCTGTTGCAAAAGACTGCATGGTTCGGATCAGTTATGTGTTTTTGACATAGTGGACATATATGAGCATGATTCCTCGGTTCCGGAGTATCAGTGTCAAACATGATGTCAATTGCTCTTTGAAATTCCATGTTTGTAAGATCATGATATTTGTGTAGAACCTGTGCTGCAAACGAATCCATGTTAGTAATTAATGTAGTGCAATTTTGTTGTTCATTGTGTTCTTTGAGTTTGACGAACAAGTCTTTGTATTGTAATTGCTCTGCAGCATTGAGTTTTTGTGTTATTTCGAAGTTTCGGCCTGGTAATATGCAGTTGAAACCGTTTCTGTTTAGTGGTGCGGACATGATATTAATGAAATTTTATATCGTGATTTGACGTTACTCACCCATAAAGTCTTCTTCTGTAAACTATCTTGGGTTTGTTATTAGATAGAAAGTTTGAGCCATAAGTTCGTCAATACGCTTGTAGTCCTAAATGGTCTCTTTTACATAGTCTTCTATACGTAGTGCCCAATTGATTTTCGGTATTAGTGATACCAAGAATATTCCCAGTGCTTATGAACGTCCTAGTCCCCTTTCGAGAAGTTGTTCTATAAGTGAGTAGATCTCTTCGGCTGTTTGGGTTAGTTTCTTGGAGGTATGTAATCTCGGGTCATTTTCAGTTGATGAAATGTTAATTCCATCAAAGGTGATTACGTTATCGTTTGCCGTTGAGAAACATTTCTTTTCATTGATAGTGAAACCATATTTGGAGAATAGACTTGTAGCGAAGTCAATTACCTCTTTTTCTGAGCTTTGTCCAATTTCTATTATTATGTCGTCAGCATAACAGCTTATCCGGTATTTTTTCTTTAGTTCTTCGAGTATGAGTTCTACTGCATAAGAGAAGCACAGAGAACTTAGATTTGACCCTTAGATAAGGTTGTAAGAAGCAGTCTCTAGGCAGTTTTGTGCTTGTATTAGTCCGCAGATGTAGAGTTATGATTACATTGGAACTAGTTGAGTTTCCATACCATATAGAAGTGTTTCCAGTTAAGTTTCATTAAACGCGTTTTGAATGTCTATTTTCATCACTACCGATTTCTTTGATAGCTTGCGTGCATCTAACTTGCATTATTGCATACTGTTCTTGTCAAATAAGTGTTGTTCCTTGCAGAATTTCCGCGGGAGTAGGTCCTTTCTCTTTAATATTATTGAGTTAAGTACATTGCACAGTGAGTTTTGAACACACACAGGTCTCTTTGATATCTTGTCCTCTTTTGGTATAAGTGCTATCTTGAATTCAAACATTGGTAATATTTCGCTCATTTTCGTTGGGTTGTTATATAGTTCTTCATATAACGCCTTTAAGCATTTAAGAAAATGTTTGTTGTATCTCATGTCCTTGATGTATTTGTTACTGATGCCGCAAGGTCCGCAAGCTTTTGTTGTATCAAGGTTGCAAATTGCTTCGAATATTTCATTTTCAGAGAAGGTAAAGAATTATTTTTGATAAGGTCTGAAGTCTAGTTTCAATTGTGTTTTTTTGGGAAGTGGAAATAGCTTCTAGAGTTGTTTTTCCCTTACAGAAGGATCGATTTGTACTCTTCCTTTGCTCTCGTCTTTCTTAATAAAGCTGTCAAGTAGTTCGAGTGCCTTATGGTACTTGAATTCCTTTATGAGATCCTTTACCGTAGCTAAGGTATTCTCGTCAAATCTCTTGAGTTTCTTTTGTTTTGTTTCGTTTGTCTTGTATCTCGTTAAATGTTAATGATGGAAGAACACTCGAGTTATATTCTGTCTCGTACTCTTAAATTGTTCGCGAGTCTCTAATCTAGTTGTGTAACCAACATGTGTATTCAAAGTGATCGCCGCAATTTGATCAAGCTTAACCATGAAGATAAAAGTATTCACATTTAGGCCGGACTGATATATACTGATATATATACTGCAATGAAACAACTAAATATTAATGTATAATTGCAAAAAACACGGCGGCTGTGATTTTTCTTCTATATACTAAATTTTCGCGCGCTCTGTCTCTCTTATATTTGTGATATTTGAACAATAACTTTGTAAATGTAGTGTAGAATTTAAGAATACATTTGCGTTTACGTTCCGGAATTACCAACGCGATTACTTCTGAATGTATAGTGAGAGTTGTCTTTATTACTGAAATTTATACAATGGTAGGAATCACAACCATTGCATCACTACCACCAGACTAACGTCCATCCATTCCATAATATCGTGCACTATCTTAAAATAGCCGCAAATACAGGTACGTCTACGTGACAACACTTTCGCGACCGCCTTCCTGTGTATTCGTCAACTAAGATTCACGCAGAATATCTATCGTAAACAACCAAAGTCTGTTAAGATACTACAGAAGCAAAAGTGGACGGGATCCCTAATGCAGAAGTAACATTGCAGCTGAACTTGAGTTGAAATGCGGTGATGCACTGGCACATGAAAGGAGCAAATTATAATCTTTTGAACATTACCGCTCTATTTCAGTCCATGTTTGAAATGAGTTTATTATTTTAGTATCTTTTCTGCGGTTGAACTAAAGACTGGAAGTTCCCTCAACTTTCAGTGCATAAAAATTTATTCACAACACCAACGTGAAATCGCAGTCAACTCCTATTTTACATAATAATTAGACGTTAAATGTTAATGATGGAAGAACACTCGAGTTATATTCTGTCTCGTACTCTTAAATTGTTCGCGAGTCTCTAATCTAGTTGTGTAACCAACATGTGTATTCAAAGTGATCGCCGCAATTTGATTAAGCTTAACCATGAAGATAAAAGTATTCACATTTAGGCCGGACTGATATATACTGATATATATACTGCAATGAAACAACTAAATATTAATGTATAATTGCAAAAAACACGGCGGCTGTGATTTTTCTTCTATATACTAAATTTTCGCGCGCTCTGTCTCTCTTATATTTGTGATATTTGAACAATAACTTTGTAAATGTAGTGTAGAATTTAAGAATACATTTGCGTTTACGTTCCGGAATTACCAACGCGATTACTTCTGAATGTATAGTGAGAGTTGTCTTTATTACTGAAATTTATACAATGGTAGGAATCACAACCATTGCATCACTACCACCAGACTAACGTCCATCCATTCCATAATATCGTGCACTATCTTAAAATAGCCGCAAATACAGGTACGTCTACGTGACAACACTTTCGCGACCGCCTTCCTGTGTATTCGTCAACTAAGATTCACGCAGAATATCTATCGTAAACAACCAAAGTCTGTTAAGATACTACAGAAGCAAAAGTGGACGGGATCCCTAATGCAGAAGTAACATTGCAGCTGAACTTGAGTTGAAATGCGGTGATGCACTGGCACATGAAAGGAGCAAATTATAATCTTTTGAACATTACCGCTCTATTTCAGTCCATGTTTGAAATGAGTTTATTATTTTAGTATCTTTTCTGCGGTTGAACTAAAGACTGGAAGTTCCCTCAACTTTCAGTGCATAAAAATTTATTCACAACACCAACGTGAAATCGCAGTCAACTCCTATTTTACATAATAATTAGACGTTAAATGTTAATGATGGAAGAACACTCGAGTTATATTCTGTCTCGTACTCTTAAATTGTTCGCGAGTCTCTAATCTAGTTGTGTAACCAACATGTGTATTCAAAGTGATCGCCGCAATTTGATCAAGCTTAACCATGAAGATAAAAGTATTCACATTTAGGCCGGACTGATATATACTGATATATATACTGCAATGAAACAACTAAATATTAATGTATAATTGCAAAAAACACGGCGGCTGTGATTTTTCTTCTATATACTAAATTTTCGCGCGCTCTGTCTCTCTTATATTTGTGATATTTGAACAATAACTTTGTAAATGTAGTGTAGAATTTAAGAATACATTTGCGTTTACGTTCCGGAATTACCAACGCGATTACTTCTGAATGTATAGTGAGAGTTGTCTTTATTACTGAAATTTATACAATGGTAGGAATCACAACCATTGCATCACTACCACCAGACTAACGTCCATCCATTCCATAATATCGTGCACTATCTTAAAATAGCCGCAAATACAGGTACGTCTACGTGACAACACTTTCGCGACCGCCTTCCTGTGTATTCGTCAACTAAGATTCACGCAGAATATCTATCGTAAACAACCAAAGTCTGTTAAGATACTACAGAAGCAAAAGTGGACGGGATCCCTAATGCAGAAGTAACATTGCAGCTGAACTTGAGTTGAAATGCGGTGATGCACTGGCACATGAAAGGAGCAAATTATAATCTTTTGAACATTACCGCTCTATTTCAGTCCATGTTTGAAATGAGTTTATTATTTTAGTATCTTTTCTGCGGTTGAACTAAAGACTGGAAGTTCCCTCAACTTTCAGTGCATAAAAATTTATTCACAACACCAACGTGAAATCGCAGTCAACTCCTATTTTACATAATAATTAGACGTTAAATGTTAATGATGGAAGAACACTCGAGTTATATTCTGTCTCGTACTCTTAAATTGTTCGCGAGTCTCTAATCTAGTTGTGTAACCAACATGTGTATTCAAAGTGATCGCCGCAATTTGATCAAGCTTAACCATGAAGATAAAAGTATTCACATTTAGGCCGGACTGATATATACTGATATATATACTGCAATGAAACAACTAAATATTAATGTATAATTGCAAAAAACACGGCGGCTGTGATTTTTCTTCTATATACTAAATTTTCGCGCGCTCTGTCTCTCTTATATTTGTGATATTTGAACAATAACTTTGTAAATGTAGTGTAGAATTTAAGAATACATTTGCGTTTACGTTCCGGAATTACCAACGCGATTACTGCTGAATGTATAGTGAGAGTTGTCTTTATTACTGAAATTTATACAATGGTAGGAATCACAACCATTGCATCACTACCACCAGACTAACGTCCATCCATTCCATAATATCGTGCACTATCTTAAAATAGCCGCAAATACAGGTACGTCTACGTGACAACACTTTCGCGACCGCCTTCCTGTGTATTCGTCAACTAAGATTCACGCAGAATATCTATCGTAAACAACCAAAGTCTGTTAAGATACTACAGAAGCAAAAGTGGACGGGATCCCTAATGCAGAAGTAACATTGCAGCTGAACTTGAGTTGAAATGCGGTGATGCACTGGCACATGAAAGGAGCAAATTATAATCTTTTGAACATTACCGCTCTATTTCAGTCCATGTTTGAAATGAGTTTATTATTTTAGTATCTTTTCTGCGGTTGAACTAAAGACTGGAAGTTCCCTCAACTTTCAGTGCATAAAAATTTATTCACAACACCAACGTGAAATCGCAGTCAACTCCTATTTTACATAATAATTAGACGTTAAATGTTAATGATGGAAGAACACTCGAGTTATATTCTGTCTCGTACTCTTAAATTGTTCGCGAGTCTCTAATCTAGTTGTGTAACCAACATGTGTATTCAAAGTGATCGCCGCAATTTGATCAAGCTTAACCATGAAGATAAAAGTATTCACATTTAGGCCGGACTGATATATACTGATATATATACTGCAATGAAACAACTAAATATTAATGTATAATTGCAAAAAACACGGCGGCTGTGATTTTTCTTCTATATACTAAATTTTCGCGCGCTCTGTCTCTCTTATATTTGTGATATTTGAACAATAACTTTGTAAATGTAGTGTAGAATTTAAGAATACATTTGCGTTTACGTTCCGGAATTACCAACGCGATTACTTCTGAATGTATAGTGAGAGTTGTCTTTATTACTGAAATTTATACAATGGTAGGAATCACAACCATTGCATCACTACCACCAGACTAACGTCCATCCATTCCATAATATCGTGCACTATCTTAAAATAGCCGCAAATACAGGTACGTCTACGTGACAACACTTTCGCGACCGCCTTCCTGTGTATTCGTCAACTAAGATTCACGCAGAATATCTATCGTAAACAACCAAAGTCTGTTAAGATACTACAGAAGCAAAAGTGGACGGGATCCCTAATGCAGAAGTAACATTGCAGCTGAACTTGAGTTGAAATGCGGTGATGCACTGGCACATGAAAGGAGCAAATTATAATCTTTTGAACATTACCGCTCTATTTCAGTCCATGTTTGAAAATTTAAAATCACTTTAAAATATGTCTTAAACTACTAGTCAAAAAATATATAAGTTGTCGTGTGTGTTTTAAGTTTCAAATTATCTTTATGCTACTAGTACACTTATACTTAAAATATAACTATTACAACTATATCAAAAGCTACTATCGTTATAATTTGCACGGATTCCGTGCACTGAGTTCTCAAAGTGTTAACACTTTGTTAACACGGATTTTCCACTACTTAAAACATAACACTTTTAAAGAAAATTAATATGTAATCAATCACTCGAACAGCTTCCTGAACATCCAGGATCACAATAAACATTCAGACTTTGTGGTTAAAAGTTTCCACAAATACCATTTCCACATACTTAGATTTTAGGTTCGCCACAACTATCAACAACGTTCTTAACTGCAATATTTTGAACTGTAAACAAATCTATCTGGGATTGCAAAGAAGATATTGTGTTTTACATATTTGAAATTGTTGTACTTTGATCATTTATTCTTTATAATAAATACTAATCATAAGAAGCGAGATTAGTTAACGCAATGTGAATAGCAGCATTAGCACCATTTTATTATGCCTTATAATTGGCTAAGTCGGAGTTTAAAGCATTTACACCGGCACTTAATACAGAATTAACACTTGCTAATTAATTACCAACAGTTTATATATTACTATTAATAGTTGATATTTCTGCTTATTACATAGAATTATTTAATATTGCAGCATTAACAAAATTATTATACTAATTTTTCAAGTCTGTTATTTTGATAGTATTCTATTCAATTAATGTATATAGTGAATTATTAACTGTGCTAAGTTGTGAAGAAAAAATATTTTTTGTGTTTATTAGGTCTTAGTTTAACACCTACAAATTATTTGTTAAATTTTAATTTACGTTTGATATTGATACGTTAACAATTACTATTTAATCGATTAAAGCATCACGAAAACTTGATATATCTTAAATTAATTATTATGTACTACTATCAAGTTTATTCTCAATATTAAGTTTATTATTTGTGATTTATATTTAGAGGATAGAAAGATTACTTTATAGTGTATTATATAACAATGAATTATTTTGGTAAATGTACTAATCTAGATTATCAAATGACATTGAAATATTATAGCATTTCGCATTACTTAAATAATATCCAACTTCACAAACACATTACTTTCCGTTGAACACGAATGGATTCATACACATTTATGTTCCATTTGCTTACAAATCTCCGTTAATCAGTTCACTTAAACAACGACCATAAATGGGAAGTTCAGTAACATTACAAATTTATGAACAACTAATTGACGGCAACTCAGATAATATTAATAAAGATTCGTATTATGGATCTGTGTAACTTATCAAATTTGTACATACTTACATCAATGTGATTTAAAGATATGCTTGATATTTTACCAATAAAAAGATATATCCATTAATATTTTGGTTATTAAAATTATATCCAATTATATTCGTCTAATTTACATTGAAAATATAATTAGAAGTAAGAAGATTTTACACCATCCCACTGCATTAGTTAGCATTGAATCTAAATTATATAACTGATATAGATATTTTTAATGAATTTTATGAATTTAACATTATAGTAGATAATATTTACCCTTCGGCTTCAAAAATTAACAACGAGCTAATAATATTAACATCACATTAAAAACATATCAACGATCCCTGAATTATTGGAAATAATACAGAGACATTTATTATTGATTCTTAAATTAACTAATTATCACTATTGATTCCAAACACAGCAAAATTATATATGTCATTTATATCTAATTATATTGTTGACTGTTTAATAATATCATTGTATATAAATATATTGTTAGAATTTTAATTTGATAAAGTCAAGCTATTATTAATTTTTGTGTAACTTATGTGTTTGGCTTTTTAGCAATACATAAATTAGCTGTTATCTACTTGCATTTATTTAGTACATACTTTGTTCATTGAAGTATATATTTATTTTTATAATATAGAACATAATGTTATCATTTGTTTATGAATAATTGTTTGAATAGAACTCTTGAGGATGTTGTATATAGTCCGGACTAGGCGCATTGAAAAGTCAATTTCCGACTTTTGTCATCTGATATGATATTACTGATTTTCTTTGAATATAATATTTTACATACGAATTGTGAATCCACCATATTGACTTTTCAAATTTAGAAGCCACTTTGAGTACTATACGTTGAATTTTAGATTGAATTTTAGTATTACAATAGATTATTACAATAGAGCCGACGAATATTTATTTTAATTTGTGCTAGAAAAATTAAATTAGTTAATATATATCACTTCCTCGAGACAAACTTCATTGAAACTTTCGAAAGCGATACATAGGCTCTCGCACGCCAGTGTTTCCACTTTCAAAACGGGCTCAACCCGTCATTTTTTCTATTTTAATTAGTGCTAGCAAAATTATATTTAATGAAACATTCTTTTAGTACATTTTCATATTAGATTTTTTCATGCAATATTATTTCATAAATATTGTTTTAATTATTTCCAAGTCATATAAAGACATTTTGACACACCATTCCACCTCGCAAAATTGATGGAAAATGTTCAAAATTATAAAATTATACAAAACATATAAACAACTGATTATATGTAATTAATGTAGTTTAGTAAATTTAACGCTTATTTATTATTCTAAAATATATTATTTATTTACTATTTAGCTTTTTACCTCATTTCTATTTACAATATGAATGTTAAAAGCTCAATTTAACGCGAATTCTTACAAATATGAGTGTTCTGTAATAATTATATTATAACTAACTAATTCTGAATACATTAATTTAAGTATGCAGAAAATTATTTATTGTGATGTTAGTTATTTTTCGGGAACTTAAAAATATTTCTTTATCTTCTTCTTAATCTTCATCTATTCTTCTAAGAGTAACAATTGTTAAATGAAACTATAAATATTAGAAAATTATTGCTGGCTCATCTTGGAGCTATAAAATATATTATAATTATTTTATCCATAAACCAATTACTTTAGTTAAATTGCTCCAATTTACTTGAAATTATCTCTGTAAACGTAGTAATTCCATATATTTCAAAGCGAGTGAGTCATGTTATTATATTTCAAAACCTGCTCAAAATTTGAAAACAGTTTCAAAATAATTATTTATTTCTTCTTGCACAATTTAGCTATAAATTGTTTTTGCAGAGTTTATTGCGTACAAATTTGGGAAAATAAATCATAAATATATCGGCTCACTCTTTTGGTACATCTCAAAAACATCCACTCAATAATCGATTACTTCAATCACAGGAACATTTTAAAATGATAATTTCTTTTTAATATGTTCTTTACTTCTGTAACTATGTACATAAAGGACTCTATATTTTTAGTGTTAATTTTTTGAGATGTCATCAAATTATATCAATTCAGAAATGATAGTATTGTTTTATACTTTATCGTGTTATTACTGTAAATATTTATATAACATTATTACATGCTAGGTTATTAACTTTTCAGAGATGATGGGTGTGGGTATGGTGGTTGTAAGATGTTACAGCTACTGTATACTTATTCTTATTAAAATATATTCATTAAGGTGTAGTAGTATTGCATTCTCTGAAGTATTATGTTATGTTTTTACAATATAATATTAAGTTGTCGTTAAAGGTGGCGGTCTGTTTTAATTAGAATTTATTTCTGGTGAAGTTATAGTGTTTATATATATAATCATAAATAGTTTCATTATTTGTTTCAAGTTTTCATTAATTTTGCGAGGTGGAATGTCAAAGTGGCTTTATAATGTCTGAAAATTAATATAATTATAATTTGAAGATAATATTGGATGATATTATCTAATATGAATATATACAAAAAGAATGATTCAGTTAATATAATGAATTAATTATTATACTAGATTGATTTTATAAAGTACATATTAAAAATTTTCTCACCACAGCAGCGTTTCATGCGGTTCTTCCACTTTAGCCTGCTTAGCAGTAACCTTTTTAACCGGTTTAGCCCCGTTTGTGATCTCGTCCGGAATTGAACCGTCGTATTCCTTTATTTTCACGAGTCGTTTCTTCTTCTGTTTTGTGGTGTCAGAAACGGCCGAGGTCCCCAGTTTTGAGAGTGTTTCGTCGGTGTAAGTTGAGTCAAGAAGTTGTGAACCGATTTGGAGGTTCGTGTCCCTCGTTCTCTTCTTGGGCGATATTTGAACGCGCTTCGCGTAGTACATGGTGTCTTTGTGCACGCTGTTCTCCTTCTTTATGCGTCTTCCTTCCAAAAGTTTCCTCCTTCTGATGATGAAGAAGGTTATGGCGAGAATTGCGATCACAAGGGATAGGCAAACGAAAATTACTATATACACCCAGTTGGAGACCTTCTGATTGGACTCAATGCATTTTCCCTCGAATGGAGTGAACGTGGCCGGACAAGATGAGAGACAAAGCTTCAAAAAGAAGTAGGTTCCGGCAGGGCAGGAATCCACACATGATTTATCAGAAGAAATCTACGTTCCACAGTCAATGTAGCAAAACACCTTGTTGTCCACCACGATTTACTCGTCTTCGCAGAAATTCTAGCACACAAGCTCCTTCCCAGACTAACTGTATATTTTACAAGTATCAACGCAAACATTATTTGCTCCTACATATCTACTTTGAGATGCGCAGGAATCAACACAAGTGCTAATTTAGTTTACAGTGTTCAAATAATAAGTATCTGGACACTTATCAACACAGACTAAAATATCATTATTCTTCATTGATAACTTACAAGTATCTAAACACATCGGTGGATCGTACTTTAGATCTTAGTAAGTACAATTAGGACAATTTTAAACAACACTTCCATCTGGTAATTATTAAGAAGGGCACTTAGCAGTGCACTATTTCTTTTCAATATTTAGAATCTAATCATTTTCGCATTAGTTTACGCAAATTTTCCCAGTAATGTCCAAATATTTTGTACACACTTAAATACATTAGCCGTTAGATTCTACCATATTTATGTCAGCACAGTTGGCAACACATTATTTGTTCCAATGCGTGCTGTTATGCTTTCTAAGAACGTATTTTAGATTAGGTGCTGAACAGCTTACCTAGCATTACTTTGGTCCAGCTTCTAATGGTTTTTCTATAATATAATAATCACAGAACATAGCACATTTTCAAGTTGAAACTACGAAATACTTACCATTATCATATTAATCTGATTGACATGGATTACAAGCTCCTAAAGTCGTCTATTTGTAAAATAACCCTGAACATTTTTGCGCACAGGTTATGCTATCATTAACTTAGTTATTTGTGCATTAAGACTCACATTTTTATCCATTATCTTTAATAGTGATTTACTTGATATCGTTTTGTGTACAATTAAGAGTTAAATTAGGGGCGCAAGACATATTGATGAATTATGTTCCATAAGGGCAAGTCCAAGTGAAAATATTAGAATTAATTATGTTCAACATTCCAACTGGTTCTTTATTTGAGCAAAAATTGTATAGTTCTTTGTTATTCTCGAAGCTGGATGGATGTTTCTAAAAGTCAACAAAAAATTGTGATTTATCACAGGTAACTGGTTATACACAAGTTTTATCTTGAACTATTAAACCATCTGGGCATTTTTCAAAGTATCCAGAACCAAACTTGAATAAACCGTCAGCTGATGTTGCGCAGCCTTATTCTGTAACGAAAGCTGAAACGGAGCACCACTAACATTTGTTTTTACCAGGAATTCTTACCTATCCGAGGTGAGTAGGGCATGAATCCATGCAGACCATCATTCCACCAACAGATACAGTGAACATATTTGAAGGGCATGCAGCTATGCAAATGGAGTCGAGACGGAATTAATCAAATGAGCATTGGAAAACGCATTATTTGGTAATCACGCTGAATAGTGTTCCATTTTCGCAGATGAAAACGTTATTTTCCCAAATGCCAACAGCTTTGGCTTTTGAGTTGTAAACCACGATATCTGGTCGTGCTGGGTTGATTAAATCTTATTTGAATCCTGAAAGATTGAAGAATTATTTGTGCATTCCGTTCGTTTCGTGGTCTATTTATTTTTATCTCATCAGAGCCCTCGAGTAAAAATCGTCAACTGCATTTGTGCTCATGTTGTAGTCGAATCCGATTGTTGTGTTTATGAAATAACTCTAATTTGATAACGGATCGATAATGGGCAGGTTCACCGTTTTGAACTGTGTTTTGATTTAATTCAGAACTTTTACTGGAACTTTTGGAACGGGAATGTCCAGACCAGTTGTGTTTATCACATCGTAGTCCTTTTCAAGGTTTAAACCTGTGGTATCTGGTGGGTAGAGATCGAATGATTCCTTATCGCCTGGGATGCTGAAGTTGATTCCATTTTGTATTTTCTGGTCGAAGCAGGTGCATAGCTGAACTCTTTCTAAGTAAGCGGCTGTGTAAATGTGGCCGGTGTTGTCAAGCGAGATGAGGACCGTTTTCTTATCAATAGTTCTCTTTACCTCATAAGAGCCGTTTACAATGTATTTTAGGCTTGAGTACACGTTTTCAATCATAGTTCCGTTATATGTTCTTTCATCGTCTTGTAAACCAACGTTTCCGAAGAAGGAAGACAACCGAACAAAATCAAATTTATCAAAGTCCATGTTATCCAAATAAATGGTCCCAACCGCAGAAATATTCTTTAGAGATCCAAAAACAGAGTCAAAGAGTGAAAATGAGAGACGACCAGATAGCTTTGAACAATCAATAGAAACATTAACCACAAATACGCCGTTAAATAATGACGAATCTTTATCCATACTGATCAAATTAAACGTTTATGTGTTTGAAACACGAGTTAGCGAGAGAGAATTCACGTTCACAACGGATAAATCAAGGAGAGCAGAAGAACCGAACTTATTAACCCCAAAATTTCGCCACTATGACAAATCTAGAGAACTTGAAAGGAAACATGGAGTAGACGGTTACCATAAACGGCCACTTAACATTTAATCACAATCAGCAAATGAAAGAATTAAACGAAGCATTAGTGGAGTGAAAATAATAAATATAATATATTAAAAAATGTATTCAGAGAAGCTTTAATGTTATAAAATATTCTCCAAATCGAATACAATGGTATCCAAATGTTGCATAATATTATTATACGAAAATTAGTAGTTAAATTAAAAATTATGCAAAATAACACAAAGTATACAGATAGATTATATATTTTAACACTAAATTTTATATACTGTAAATAATGACGACCTACATACAATAAAATGACTCACTTTCTTCTACGAACGTAGAATTTTAAGAAGAATAAGAAGATATCACTCCGTAAATTACGTCTATACTGGTCACCCTTTTTCTCTGATGATCACATTTCCTTTCCTTTCTAAACAATGATCAATAAGAAAACAACGGCATTCCTCTCTAACCAAATATCTCGCGTGGCGTTATCACACGTCAAACCTCCTCACAGAATCTCCGTTAGCTTTTTCGGGCTAATGGAGTTTGTTTTGGAGATCTTTTTGTTGATAACAGCCTTTGGTTGAGTAGGGGAGTTGCGTGTTATTGTGTTTGCGTTGTTTCTTATTTGTTCAAGGTTTAAACCTGGGAATAGTGTCATAAATTAACTATCTTGTTCGCGATTTTCTGGGGTCGCTTTTCTTCCGAAGGAAATTTGTACGTTTTGTTGTTGCGTTACATTTTTAATTTAAACTTTGAAAATTTATGTTAAATTTCATGCTATCTTCTCAATTATTGACAAATTTGTTAAATTCTTAGAGAAACAAGAATTTGTTAATTAGTAGGTTTTGTTTATTCTACCTATATACTAATTAAATTAAGACACCTGTTTGTGTGATTATTAAGTGGGGGTAAAATCTTCTATATAATTGTCTTTTGCATCTAAATATGTAATATTTAGTTCAGAGAGTTAATAAATGTGAACAATTTTGTTTTTATTAATAATAAGATTATCTAATTTTTTTAAGGAACTAATAGACGAAATGTCAATAATCATATTTTATTCCGCGTTTAAAAATGTAAGATTAGAGCAACACTTTACAACTGAAATACCAAATATATTATTTTGACTTATAATTAAAAACATTGTAATTAAAACATACTAAAACTTTTAAATTTATAAATTACTATATTGGAAAGATATTTACTATACTATTTTTTGATAATTGGTTTAAGAATGTGATTGAAACCAAATTTGATATCGGCGAAAGATTTGTAACTTAATTATCACTAATGTTCAATTCTCTTTGCATTGACGAGAGCCACTTATCTTTAACATACTGATATGGTTTCTTATTTAAAACGTAATTATACTGTAAATCTATAAACTGAAGGACTTTAAGATTGTGGAGTACGTTAATTTAAGTTAACTGGTTCTCGTTCGCCGTAAGATACTTCAAGTTAATCAAATTTATAATTGGAGACAAATCAGCGATTTCACAACGATTCATTTTCAAATTTACCAAGCTGTGTAATAGTTACAATCCCCAAATATCAATGTGACTGTTATAACCGATATCAAGGGTCCTCAACATCTTCAACTAGCGTAAACTAATTAAATCCTATATATGGTTCGTATTCACGTCCAATTTAGTTAAATTAATTAAATTTGAAATTGGATGCAAACACTTAACTTTGTTAGTTTTCAGATTTAAATAAGTCAACTTAATTAATCCTGTAAGTGGAGATAAATCTTCAATATTGTTCGATTACAGATGCAGTTCAGATATTTATTAAAAAGCGCTGACAAAATTAATCTATTCAACTTAACAGTTGTTAAGACTTAAGGAAACCAACTAATTCCAATTACTAAGTTTAGATATAGTATAAAGCGGAGGAAGAAAATCGAACATCAGACATTTTATATCACTCTTTACTTTGCTTGATTGGTCTAAAATATCTATGTCACCCAAAATAAGTTCAAATGGCACAACCTAATTTACTTCCAAGTAGACTAGTTCTTGATATTATTTAATTGTTCTGCTTAACTTATTATTGTAAATATATTTTTTCCATAGTCTTCTTGTAAAGATTCATAATTTAATATTTTTGTGGTATATACAGACAAATTTATGTTTTCTAATGCCTTTTTGTATATTTAAGAAATTACATAGGTTTTATTTAAATTACAGTCTATTTTAAATGAAATTATAAGGCGGTTTGACTCTAATCTCTATTTGATATCAATCAAATCCATAATTATGAAGTGGAAACTTTTTTCAAAATGGTAATATATTATTTCATAGATAATAGTTACAATAATTGTTCACTAATATCTCTAGTTCACAACACTATCCGAACAACCACACTGATGAAATAACACATCACAATGTTGAGTGATCTAATTCTTAATTAATACAAGTTAAAAACAAAATATGGTTACGTGGGATGACAAGAAAATGTACCCGCCTCCTAGAAAAGGTACTTTATTTTTGCAGAGCAGATGATAAATAATAAATGAGTTTAGTTTCTTCACACATCTTCATTTGAATTATATTAAATGCTCAAAGAATTGGTATTACAAATATTCTCAACTTGCCCTTGGGCTCCATTGAGGGTGAGTGGTAAATCTAATTTGTGATAGATATTATAATACTTAACATTATGAAACTATGTTTATAGAGATTTTTGTTACATTTAGTTTACGATTACTTATATCCCTTTATATTACAGAATAAAGATAAAGTGTAGTTACTCGTCCGCATCAAATGTATATTAAGGTAAATGCTATATTTTATATAATCACAATCGTAAAAATTAATTTATACGGTAGTGCATTTATTCAATATTTTAATAATAGATTAGAGTTGTTAATTTTCTTATTTATCAGGAGCTTAGATGCTTTGAGTAATTTGTTTTCATTGTGGAGTGAAATATTGTAGAATTATACGTAATTACATTTATACTCATAAAATCTATTTTTATATATGAACACAAAAATGGGCAAAAATACTAACTAAAATCAAGCGCAATAAATATAACTGCATATGTAGGTTATATATCATATATATATTAGTATAAAACTCATGAAAACTATCACTTCGTAATGAAATAGAAAATTGTGAATAATATCAGTAGCTGCAGTTTCACAGAACTTAGGGAAAATAATTTGTTTTAATTATCTGATGATTAGTCAGAACCTATATTTACAGTTATCCAAACATCGCATTTCTAGCTACTACTAAAATAATTAAGTGCTAAGAAAACCACATTTAATGAAATAATTTTGTAGCCTGTATTTTCGTAAACAGTTAAATTTATCACGTTTATACTTAAGTATAACTCTGTATAATTTTATACCCTCACCTCCAAAACAGACAAAGAAATACACGCAAATAAGAGAACTCAAATAAGAGAAAATCGTGTTGCTAAAAATGAAGTTATTTTGAACAATATTGAAATAATTGGAAAATTAAATATATTTTAATCACTCAAGAACATACACCCGTGCGGTTATCAAATAAAAAATAGTCTACAAATTCCTTCCTAAAAATATTATTATGTCATCCCACGTTACTGGTTTAATATATTGTTGAATTGGTAATACAAGTTGAATCAATTAAACAAGTTGAATTGAAAAAACAAGTTTTCGCGCTGAAACATGTATTTAGGCACATCAAGTTACAATAATTATAATTGCAGCAATTAACACTTTATCTCACTCAATATTGTGAGTACTGTTCACTCGATTATGTGATGAACATAAAATATAATAAATGACTATCTCAACCATTACTTTTTTCACCTTAATTGGGACTATTCATATCACAAAAGATAATGCGCTTTAAAAATGATCTTATCATAGTATATAGTGCTTCTAACTTTAAAGTGAGAACCAAAGTCATAACTTTTTAATATGTTTCTTCATGTTCACTACTCTTTGACCACAAAATCTCGTTTGTTTGCTATTTCGCGGAAGTGATATATATATATATATATATATATATATATATATATATATATATATAAACTCACTACAAATAGTCTGTTTCACACTTCATTAATTTAGCTTTGCTAATTAAAACTAAGTTTATTTTGTTAGAAGAATAGAGAATAGAGATATTAAAAGTTGAGTATTTTGGTGTGTAACTGTGTATAATTACACTTATAATATTGTTATTTAGTGCCTTCCGTTATTTCATTTAATGTCTTAAAAGTTGGTGTTGTTCAACTTCTGTATCTTTTATAATTCTTGTGAATCTTAAATAATTTTTTCAATACATGTTTTACTGCAATTGCACTCCATTACTAGTGACTTTATCAAATTTCAATATTTTAATATTTACAATCAATTATCAATTTAATGCGTTGAATGCTTTATTCCTATTATCTAGCCCTTTTACCAAATATCTATATCAACCTTCACTTTACACGAAATATTTGAGGACTTCTTTCTCAATTTTCTAAGTGAAACTAATATAGGACACAATATGATTTAAATGAAAAATATTTCCTCCCCGAATGAAGAAAACGTTGTCCATTACTCTGTTCAGCCCCCTCCCTCAGCTGAGCCCAAAATCGAACTCGTTTTCATTGCAGCCGAATTTGTTCACAAAAGCTCTGAGTAATTCATCGAACCAACTCATAAGGCTGAACTACGAAGAAAGGGAACAAAAAGAGGAGAAAGAAGAATACTTCAGAGAAGAATGCGAAATAATGAAGAAAAATATAAACCAAATGATTACTAAAATTGATACTCTGAGCGAAGTTCTGCATAAAGAAGAAAACAGCATTGCGAAATGCGCTAGTAGTGCTGAGAAAATGATTGCTCGAATAAAAGGACTTAAATGAAGAATATTATCAAACTGTAATGTTGAATTCATAGCTTAGAATAGCATGCTTAGAATAATAAGACAAACATAACATTATTAAGCTACTATAGGAAGAATGGCACGGAGTAAGACAAGAAGGCGAAGCCCAAGACAACTACTGGATCAGAGTAACCGTCGATTGAAGACTTTGAATGAGTTTAAGAAATATCAATTGTGTAATGTAAGGTAAGTAACAGTTCAGGTATCAGGGATAACTAATTTGAAGGGATAACTAATTTGAACAAATTTTTAGATGTAAAGTTAATATTGAAGAGGAATATAGATCGAATAAAGATTAATTGATTATTATTTCATATTATTTCAAGATTTAGATACATAATTGTTAGATTTAGATAATAGTTTTGATTTACGTGCTATATTTTTTGGTTTGCTTAGTTAACATACAAAAATGAGTCAATTATTCAATTATCATATAATCATATAATCAGTAATAAAGATACATATTTTTATATATACTGCATTCATATAAATAGATAATCGTTGGTAAAACATAATACATACAAATAAATAAAAAATACAAAGAATTTGATATCTAATCATATCTTATCCATAACTAATAATATCTTTTGAATATATGATAGATAGAAATACTAGTAATGAAAGTATATATTAAAGGACCGTATCACATCATATATGTATCTAACAATTTATTATTTTGATATTGTAAATATCAATATTAATTTTGTTTACTTGAAGAAATTGAATAATAATCATAATATCGTTTACGATATTTCATATTGTACATTATTGTAATGATGATTTGTTAATTTATATTAATCTCTTAACAAATTCTTTTTACAGGTATTAAGAATAAATATAGTAAATTCGTACACTCCAATGATATCATAACCATTAGAAGAAAATGTAATAAAAATCATATCTAGGTTATTGTCAGTTAGTGAGAATCCGCACAACATCGTATACCATGTTATGATGCTTTCAGACAGTTAGTATCACTTTTTATTTTGTCAGCTTTCGTTAGAGTTGAACATAGATATAAACACCATTCACGCACTCTTCACGCAAATATCACAACGATATTTATTAATAGATAATAACCATGGTTCTTTTACTAACCCATAAAAGGTTGAAACAAATCAGCAGCAAGAAAGTCAAAGTAATGAACAGAACGATAAAAGTACATAAATTAACTATAACAAAACGACACTTTCAAAGTTCAAACACGAATTTTAATTAACATTGAGAACCATTTTGCAAGAATATGATCAAACAGCCAACATAATGACCGATAAACAGCTCTGTTTATGCCTTGCAACGTACTTTTCTGTTCACAGTCCGAATTAATTCTGGGAGCGCGTTCACAATGCGATCCCTTATAAAACGGTTTTGCAATTAAAACAGTATTTTTAAAAGTCGTTTTCAAAGTGCAAGTTTGAGGAGATAAGTGATAACGACAAATGTAGAATAATGGAAATTACACTTTAAATGCCTCAAAGTAAGCCGTCTGATATAGTTGATGCATTTTTCATTGAAATAGGAAACGATGCGTACTTTAGAAGGGAAGTCTTGATGTTAGTCCAATATTTCTAAAGAACTAAGAAGTGATGAAATGTGAAAATATATATTAAAGGATTATGTAACAAAAAATATATATAAAATTTGTATACATACAAAAAGATATTAATATGTACACTGTAATAAATTTAATATTAGTACCGTACTTAGTTTTAGAAATCAGGTATAGTTGATATTGTTGATCTAAATTTTATATCTAAATTTTATAAATGTACAGTTTATTATTGAAGATTGTATTACATTGCATTATCATATTGCAAAGATAATTAATTAATGATTGTATTAATTATTAAATTATTGTTATACTGATAATATATTAGAATATAAAACTAAATAAAATTTACACTATATATCTCACTAATTGTTACTTAAAAATATTAATCAATAATATTATTATCTCCATACGAAAATATTTGAAAATACATAATTTGTGAAATCTCAAATTTCAAATTATTAGATCGCAAATGGCACATCGTCTTTACTAACTTTAAATATAGTATAATTTATCATAATAATATTAAATATATTATCTTAAAATACACTCCAATGAAATCATATTCATCGGAAGATAATATTCTCAACGCTATTATAAAAATATTAAGTATTAAGACTAATAATCCTTAAAATATTGTGTATTAGGTTATGATGCTTCCAAATAGTTAGTACAACTGCTTGTTTAATTAACTTTCAGTAGAATTGAACATTCAGATTAACACTGTTTGCATGCTTTTCACTAGACTATCATTGTAACATCTTCAAATAAAAAATGAAGACAAATATTAATCTTAACCCGAACTTACGGTCTTAACTCTCAATCAAACGAAATTAATCACTGAAACTCGTCAGAATGATAAGATCATCAACGATAAGATCTTACATTCTTAGTTTAAACACGACTTCTCATTAACTTTGAGGAAACTAATCATTGACTATGATCAAACTGCTGGTTAAATGACAGATAAGTAACTGTGTTTGTGTCTCACATCATACTTTTCTATTCAAAGTCAAAAATTATTTTGGGCGCGCATGCACGAAGAGATTGCTTACAAGACATGTTATTAATTGAAGCAATACTTCCAAAAGTCATTTTCAAAATGTAAATTTGAAAAGATAAGCGATAATGATAAACAAAGAATCGTGGATATAACGTATGCAATGCCACAAAGAAAACCATTTGAGATAGTTGATGCATTCTTTGCAGAAAATTCTAAAAAAGCGTATTTTAGAAGAGAGGTTTTGATGATGGTTCAATATATTCAAAAGACTGCGAAGTGAAATGAAAATTACAAACTTGTACATACTAATAAATATAAAAGAAATAATATATTTCTTACCTTTTCTTACCTTTAAATTAAATAATTACACTGAATTTGTAGATAATCTTTCATTTATAATCCATAATCTTTCATATATATTTTATTGCATTTAAAATATAAAGCTAAAATATGAAATGCTTCACATCATTATCTGTACTTCCTTCAGGTCTCCTTCTCCCGCGAAGTACTTCTGGTAGTCCTTATTTTCAAGGAATTCTGACTAGCACGTGAACAGCACCTGACACTTCCACTTCTCAAAATGGTTCGCCTTGTAAACGTCAACCAGTTCGTTCATTTTCTCGTACCCGTCAATTATAAGTAAAAATTAAACGTTTTTAAACTCTTCAATGTCAACGTCCATTTCATTCAATGTCTCTTGAATGATGTTTGTTTTGTTCCTGCAGGTATTAAGGTCAACGTAAACGGGAACAATACCTTACTTCAAAAGCTCTTGTGTGAGGTATTTGCAAAATGTTGATTTACCTGATTACTTCTAGCCTTAAACGAGCATTTATGAACCACCCGATTTGATGAAATTCTACACCTCATTGTATAAATCTAATTATGGGGCTTGGTTAGTGGAGCACTGCACTGGTCTGTAGTTGGATAAGTCATCGGACCAAGCTGAGACAGTTTTCTGCACCTGAGACTGTACAGCTAACGAATCGAAATTTGACGGTGACGCACTTGTGAGTAAGCTCATCTGCTTTGAAATGTCGTCAATAAAATAAATTTGAACACCCAATATGTTGCTCAACTCCTTCAAAGAATCCACTGTTTACTTCTACTGCTGCTATTACTCAGCAAATTGCAACTGATAACGTTGAACAGACTCCTAATCATTGTTTGATATTGCCGTATTCAACTACTACTGTATTTTAATTAGTTACTCCTGCTGTTTCTTAAGCATTGCCTCTTCACTGGCTTAATTGGATTTCCACACCTTCTACAAACGCTCCTTTACCTGCTTTATATACTCTGGATTCTACAAAGTCTTCTTCACTTCAGAATTCTTCTCTTTAATTTGAAGATTCAATAGAATTTTCGCAAATCTATCACCATATTGTTTGTTAGCGGCTTACTCAATACAGATTTGGGCTACTTTCTCACGAAGTCTCCAGCAATGGGTAATATGCTCTAATTATGCGAACTTTTCTATTGTATTAATAGCTTCTGTTAAGTTTAGCTTATTAGCGTCAATAGCTTTGGATATTGAATGCAACCCAGCATAACAAACATGCCAATCGCTTTTTATTGACTAATTTACAATTTAGATAACTTATCCTAGCATTTCTTAGTTAATCGCTGAGAGACCATAAGTATATGACATAGCCATAACTTTGAGATACCAAATCTCATTTCTCTTGTCACCACAGTAATTTATTAATAATTTTAACATATCTTTTCCTAGTACTATTAAGCCGCTATAGTCGCCTTTTACCGCGCTAATAGAAGCTTTGATTATCTAGGTGATCAAACTAACAACTTGGTCTTTAATATCGTGTTTACTCTGTGACAGTACATTTATACCTGCACGCATGCAATCTAACTCAAACTCAAGTCCATTTTAATGAATTAATTTGTTGTTAATTAAATTTTCTGTAATAGAAATTTTTTCAAGCCAATCCTCTTTTGTTGCCTTGGCAACCAAGATACCTTTTTCTTTGTTACTTAAATATACACGGTGGATCATTTTTTCTGCAACTTCAGCGATTTCTCTCTTTTTCCAGGCATCAATGCCCTGAGCATCTGTGCCAGATAAATATAACATGATATCTGCGAAATGTTTGACTGGATTGTTGCATTTAATTAAGTTTCCTGACAATATATCTTGCAATTTTACAACAGCTTCCATATACTTACTAACGTCACCTTCAGATAAACCATTTGTTAAATTCTTAACTAATTTTGCTACTTCTAAATCACTAGTATCATCGTCACTAATAATCATTGTATTTTGTTTCACATCGACGTCAATTCTTTTCTGTGGTGATGTATTTTCATTGCTTGAACAACATATACCCATTTAAGAGCGCGAAAAATATATACTTTACAATTGAATATTATAATTAATATATTAATTTACAAGATATATAATTTATTTATAGAATATAAAATACAGGTTTCAATGAATGCGTTTAATATTTAGACAGAACCGGGAGTTTTCAATAGTGCTTCAGATTTAAAATTAATAGAACAAAATGTTATATTTATTACTTATACAAACTTCCAGCTATTACAAATTTTCATTTTAATCTCACTTAAATGGAGTGTATTAATTAATATCGTTATACATATTTTGAATATAAGTCCAAAATATAATATCTTTTGAATAAAAAATACAATTGTACTTTTTCTTACATAAATCATAAATCACTCTTTAGATCACTGTCTTTTGATTAAACACACATATCACAGTAAATTACAGATATTAATGAAATAATACAACTGGTTCTATACCGGGTCCATTTTCTCTGATCTCATCACCTTTCCTTTCTAACCAAGTCAATTATAATTACTGATCTTGGTTAGAAAGGACCAATAAGCGTTAGTTATATTATTATCTGTAAAATACTATAATACGTCAATCCCCACAAAATAAATAAAAGTGTTTAACGCGAAAAACGTTAGAAATCTCTAACGTACGTTAGAAATGAAACGTTGGGTGGCTCTACAGTAATATAACATATACTATTTCCGTTATCTCTTCCGAACTAATGGAATAATCCTTATCTTACGGGTTTTGTTTAAATTAATTGATACCTGATTTTCGAACAAGCCAATCCAAGTCGTTGAAGGTTGATTATTTTAACATTCTTTATTATTTTGGTTATGATATTTAATAATATTGTGATATTTAAGTGAAACAAATATATTTTCACATCAATTTATGCAACTCGTAATTTCAGATGATTTGTCTGCGTTGGAACTGAAGGCGGCTAAAAGTATATTAACCATGTTCAAGTATTTTGAGTAAAAAGCAGTTGCATCTTGTACAGGTTAAATGCTCATTTAGGATTATTAGTCCCTTCGTTAGCACATTTGTAAGTAATCGATCCTAAAGTAGGGTGTGTTCAAGCTCAGCTCGTATTTGATTTACTTAGTGTACTGCAATTTAAAATCCACTTAGGACTACGTGCGCTGTGCGCTGAAGCCCCATATTTACCTCCTATTCAACGAAATCAGTTCAACTTTCGATCTGTACTTGCGTCAACGTAACGTAGTCAGTCTAGGATCACTTTTGTTCAAGTACGCGTATGAAACTACTTGTTTACTTTTGAAGTAAACCTGCGATGAAAGCGAGCTGTTACATTTTAACAAAGTTAAAATTCAGCTCAGTTAATTTACAGAAATATAATTTCTCAGTGTTTCTGCGACTTAGAATCAGTAAATATCTTATTAAACAGTGAGTGCTGGAAATGGATTCTCTAACAGGTCTTGTGTTAGGTTAAGCAATTGCATTATTGAAAATTACAATGAATCTGGCGAATTAATTCCAAAATTAAAATCCATTAAACACATTCCAAGGGGAATTAAGATAGTCAAAGCGCAAACGTGGTATGAAATGGACACCGATGTAATATAAGAAGAGCTGATCAGCTATCAGCAAACACACGAAAAATAGGCCAAAGTTGAACTACTCGACGAAGAAGTTCACATCAGCCAGATAAACTCGCAAGAAGAAAAACTGAAACTTATGTTTAAATCTGGAAATCTGTAGCCGGCTTTGAAATGCAGAAAATTTGCTCGCAAGAACAAAAATATTAGCACTGATAAAGAGACGAAAGTTGTTCAACAAGATTTGCAAGTCACAGCACTCGATAACTCGATCATCAATGAAGTTGAGTAAAACATTGAAACCGAAACTAATTTAAAAGAATCGAAAAACATGCATAAATCTGAGCTCACCAGTTCAAAATAAACGCATTTAGAATAAATTTAAACGGAAATAAACAAGTTATTGAATAGCTTCCAGTGAAATTCAACCAATATTTTAAATAGATAAACCGTATAATTTGTTATCTAGGTCTATTATGACGAAATAATAAACAGATATTCAATCAATTTTTTCAGTGTATTTTATCAATGCAAATTAAGGCTCCCTTTTCAGCAGTAAATCGAACTATTTCTGCAGTTTCTGCAGTAAGTTGACCTGTTTCTGCAGTAGAATATTTTACTGCAGCTGCAGTAGCCTGCAGGTAGTTTGCAGGCGAATCGTCTACTGCAAAGCAATATTATATTATTTTTTCATAAACTACGTTGATTAATATGTGTAATATGAATATTAACGATTAGAATAACTTTTTATGTTAGTAAAAATGAAAGCATATGTTATTACTAATGAATATAATAGAATATAATATTCATTCATGTTGGAGTGAAATCATAGGAAAATAAAAAATATAAGATAACTTCATATATCATCGTATTCTTATAGAAACCATATAATATTCCAATATTATTCATTCCTTCAGCATTCTTTGAACATAAATTAATCTAAATAATTTTATAATCTATTTATTGATCGTATCTCGTTACATAATTAGTGAATAATACTTTAAAAACTATCAATACTATTGGTTTCTTATTTTATAATCTATTAGCTTAGTCTTAGCAAATATATTTTTAATATGTTTTAATTTAGTTTGAAATCATTATAAGAACATAGTTATCACATATAAGTATATTTAAACATGTTAATGTCAATAGCGTAGTATAAATCGTATATTTTATATAATGATGATTAACACTTTCTTGATGAACTTTGAAGTGGTTTTAAAATGTAGTATTGTATATTATATTAGTATTCTATACAAATATTGTAAAAATTTTGTGGAAAAAACGCCTCTAAATGACCAAAATCAATCAATCATTCTGCAGGCTTCTTGAAAACTGCAGAATTTCTACTGCAGTTGCAGGAGTTTTTTCGTCCTGCATGCAGTTACTTCTGCAGTAAAACGACGATTTACTGCAAATACTGCAGAAAAGGGAATTGCATTGCAAATGAATAAAACACTAAATAACAAATATTCAATTTATAATTATTTCTACATAATTTTATGTTCATTTCCTCTCCAATGAAGAAAACGATTTCCATAAATCTGTACAGCCCGCTACCGCAACTGAGTCCAAAATCGAATTCCCTAGCCATGCAGACAGACTGGTTCGCTCAAGCCCTTACTAAAGCTAGTACAAAACAGCTAATTCACCTGGACTACGACGAATGCGAGGATCGCGAAGATGTAATGGACTTCATGAAGTAAGAATGTGAGTACAAGATGAAGACGATATGTCAGCTTAGCAGCAAAATAGAAAAGCTGGTCGAAGTGCTGGCAAAAGAAGAGAACAGCCTCGACAAGTGTGCAGCCGGCGTTGAAAGGATGCTCATGACTCTAAAGCCTTCTCAATGTTCAAAATGATTATTTATGTATGTGTGAAATTTTGATTAAGCTAATTAGTATCCATAATTCATAACTATTCGATCAACCTTGAGAAGAAAAATAAGAATTGTTTAATTAGCTTTAATTTTGGTGTTGAGTCCAATATCAATTGAAACAAAATATCTCACGCCTCCATCTGAATTTTCCGTTTTCCTTCTTTTTTCGTCTGCGCGAGTATTTTGTGCGTTTTAACCATTTTCATCACGCACAATGTAATACATCCAGCGCATATCACCCCACCAATAATATTCCCGGTTAAAACGGTTTATTAATTTTAAGTGAATTCCTGAGTGTCGACGTAGTTCACGTAGTAAAATCCGTCCGCATAACTCTGAACTGCGAGCGAATATTTCCCAGTTTTTAAAACTGTGCACGTATGTCCGATATACGCGCACTCGAATATATAAGTGTTCGTTCCGTTAATAATTCCAGATTCGGTTGCGTTAAGCTTCGTCATAATGTGATTCGAGTTGAAGTCAACGAGGAAGAGGTCGTTAATGGAGCTTTTGTCCTCAATATCCGAGCAAAGGGGGCTGAACTGTGTGTTTATTATCAATTTATTTTCCCTGAACCTGAAACGGCCACTTGAGGTCCAACAATCGTAGGACTGAATGAGAGCCGTTTTCATATCCAAAAGAACCTCTTCTTAATTGTAAACTATCATGTCCAGAACGTAATAGGGCTTCTCCTCGGCATTAAAATCGGCTGCGTAGAACTTGTCACAATTAGCTTACTCAGCTAATGAGCCCTTGGAACAGGCGAAATCAATCGAATTCGGGAACGGAGCATTTTTTAGAATGGTTTGCACAGCTTAAAAAATGTTAATCTATATCTTACCTGATAAACGATACGTTATATGCGTGTAAGTTAACGAAGCGAGCGCAGAAGTTAACGCGGTCATATCATAACCAATCAACACCAGGAATCCGAGACTTGACTTGTTGTACAAATGCACGTAGGACTCCTTCAACAGGTCCGTATTAGCCGACGAGATTATATTTGGGATTTGATACCTTAACTCTGTCAAAATCGCGTTCTACTGAGCACTATTTTGCTGTCGAAGTACGCATCGTCCATCAGGCTGAGGTATATTTTGTTCGTAATTGGGATATTTATGGTTATATCAGTGTGCGCTTGATACGGCTCGGTAATTAGGGCCGGTGCGATATCGAATTCCATCGCTTGCAATTTTAATGTCGCTTGGGCAATGTATATATTCGGGCTTGTTGCTTTGCTAATGATTTGAATCACGCATTGCTTGGTAGGGCTCAGGAACAGCTTCAAACTTGCTGGGAGGATTTCAATTCGTAGTTCGTCGAAGCAGTTTTGGAGGTCCGATTTGATCTCCTCATATATAAGTAATTGCGTTTCAGTTACGAATTAGAAAGTGAATATTTTAACTGAGAAAAAGTTCTCGTCTTGATAAGTTGACAGATCAATTCCGGCCGGAATCTGGAAAACGAGCTCGTTCGTGAGGCCGTACTTGAAGTCCTTCGCGATCATTGACACAATTGGAAAAGTTGCTGAGGAAGCTGTTAAATTCGCCCCAATTTGAGCGGTGAATTACTTGCAAAGGGAGTTATTGGTGGGAACTAGCTGGACGGCGAACGTTCGCAGGTTCTTGTTCAGCTCAGATTTGGAATGCGCGCTCGAATAGCAATTATTGAGAGTTATGTAAGATGGCGTGTCGTAAACGTAGGCTAAAGCAAATGTTGCAAGCATTTGGAGTGAATATTATTATTGAATTATAAATTACTGAATATGCGACGGTAATAATCATTTTGATTTGTAATGTATTGTAATTTGAAAAATCTTATATACGGTAAAATCTCACGAAAAGACTCTTGGATACACTCGCGTATAGAGCCAAGCAAAATCGTGTATAAGCTTTCAATTTCTAAAGTTTATATGCGAGATATCTTGTCTTAAGAGTCTATACGTGATCAACTTGGGTCTATAAAATAAGTGTAAACTCTTATATTTTGAAAATGTTATCGTGTTAATTCTTCATGTTAAAGCGCTATCATGATGATTACAAGCAATTAGTTTATTCTCGCACTTATTTTCTACCCCAATACAATTTATCAGGTAAAAATATGTAATTTATGCTTATATGAGAATAGGTTAGGTCTTTACGTGAGAAATCTCAAAATATCTATACAGGTACAGTAATCATGTATTGACTTTCTAGTTTTCCTGAGTATATACGCGAGTGTATCCAAGAGTCTTTTCGTGAGATTTTACCGTAACAACTTTAGTATTGTATTATTTCTATACCAAGTGAATAAGACGTTTAATAATTTAATGTCAAATCCACGTTAAATCAGTATCTGTTCAAAAAGTTTAATAACTGTATAATATACTTGCAATTAATAAAATTATGACATATCCGCAATAGTAAGTGGTACAAATGTTGATAACTAATTAATCGATATCATCATTACGTTTCAATGTCAAATAATTAATATCTATTGAACCTCAGCACATATGATATTGAGATTAGTTTGTGGTAACGTTAAGTTTGGATTGTCATGATTTATTAGGTGAAAATGGAATTATTGAATTGAGCCTTAGTACTGATTAGGCGGGTTAAGTGAGTATATGGAAGGTATTCTAGGTTTGGATATATCAATAAGCACTAAACGTATATTTTTCTATAAGAGAGTCTCTTATAGAATCTTTTATAGTTAGTCTCTTTAAGAGACTAACTATAAAAGACCAAATGTACATCTAAACTTTCATTTTTTACAAGAAAAGACATGAAAGTTTATAAAGTTTATAGTAAATTGTTAGTCGGAGTTAATATACGCTTTTATTTATAGTGTTTATTTCATTTCATCAGTTTCTATAATTAGAAATACATGAAATACACTATAAATAGTAATTTCGCAATATTTCATATATTTATATTGAATTAATTAATTCTAACCACACCCTTGAAAGCAACATAAGTTATGAAGTACATTATGAAGTAGAATAAATCTGCTTTATCTTCCAACTCTGATATCCCAGGAATTATCAATTACACAAACAGACCCACAATATAATCTACAAAGTTATTAATATCACCGAAATTAGCACCATTAAACTCTCTCTGTTCAAAATCATTTGTAAATGAACAAAATAATTAACAATATCGCACGGCTAATACAAAATTACTTGATGAATTCCTAGATTAGGCTCTGTCTGACTCTGAAGATTAAGAAGAATCAAATAACATAGAAAGTAAAACTATTTACAGAGAATTGAAACAGCAGTTGATGAATAATAATAAAGAACTACAAAAATGGTTGAATAGAGCAAGCGATTTAGAAGTATTAATAAAATCATATATTAAAAGTATGGACAGATGTTCAATAACTCTGTAAAATTTCCAGGTGCGTATTAAGTGAGTAAACGATATATTTAATAATTATCCACTCCATATTTTGGAGTATGTAATATTTAGAAATTGGCATTTTTGTTATCGTTTCTGCTATTACTTTAGTTTACGTTGCAATAACATTGTTTTGCCCTTATGAATCACTAGTATTCTTATCTTTGGTTTACTAAACCAGCTTTTCAGGGTTCAAATATCTTTTAAATAAGTAAATTCACAAATAAACATAATTCAAGGTTATTGATTACCTACTTCTTATTTCAGAGATATTTTAATATCTAACCGGTTAATTTGAAAGAAATATGTACTTTATATTAAAAATGGGAGAAATATTTTATATAGTATGGAACGTATATGTAGCATTGTAGATACTAGAGTTCACAACTACATGTAAGATTGTGTTAAGTAAAAGATAGTGATGTTCAACAATTAACAATTATGTACTGTATATTCATAAGTAAGAATGACAATTTTACTAAATTTTCATAACATAAATATTATATACTGTGGTCGCCAAGCCAACTTTGATTTCAAAAAATACTAACTATTTCAAAACTATTTTTTGTATTAATTTTAACTATATATTAACTCAATGTTTAGTAGCGTCTCCTTTCTATTTTATTACTTCTTCTAACCTTTTGGGCATAGAGTCAATCAAATGATTGATGATATCTAACGAGATTTACTCCAACGCCCTCTTTACTTCTTCATTTAATAAGTCATATGTGGTACATTCTTCAGGGGAAATGTTTGACTTCAGTGGATTCCAGCAGTGAAAAAGTGGATTTAAGTCTGGACTCATTACTGGAAAGCGATAGAGCTCAATGTTGTTAGCAGTATAAAAGTTTTTCATATACTTACTAAAATGTGTCGGGGCGTTATCTTGTTGCAACTTCAAGTTATGCTATTAAGTGATGGAAGTGTAACTTGTCTGAGAACTTAAGAATTGACAATTGAATTCATGGTCGTACCGCACGGCATAAACCATAATGGACCCTTATATCTATAGCTAATCGTACTATAGATCATGCACGAAAACAGTCCATATTTTACACTTCGAGAAAATACTTCGGATTCCACTCGTCTTTAGGTGTTCTGAGCACTCTACTCGCTCGATTTGCATAGCATTTTGAGCGATACTCATCGGTATACTAAAAAGTTCTCCAATATTCAATTGGTTGTTTCAGGTTCATTCGAGCAAAGTTCAAACTTTCCAATTTATGCTTTTCGGTAAGTTTTGGCTTTATCTTAGCAACATAGAAGCTTAAACTGAATTTGGCCAGGAGACGAGATACCGTTGTTAGAGACATGGAAATTCCACGAAGGGCTTAGTATTTTATCGGCATGAGAAGCTTCTAGCTTGCCTGTAACTTCAAAGTGCTTAAAAATGGAATAAACAGTTTGGAGACTACATTGAAGGCAACAAGCAATGTATTTCTTGGTTGCAACAGTTTGTGATTCTGTTTCTCACATTCTCATCATTATGCGACGCTCTTGTATTGTGATCCGTCGGCTTCGTGTGTGCTTCGTCATTTGAAGGATGAAGTGAAAAAGAAATGAACCGCAGAATTAATTGAATATGTTATAATTAGCATAAATACAGTGATTTAATTTTCAAGCGCAATTATTACATAAACATTTGTTAAAATCAAAGTTGGCTCGGACACCACAGTAGGTATTTCAGTCAGCTTTTTAATACTTCACAAGCGAAATCAATCCATTCTTCAGAATAGTAGTGTGTAACACAATTTTCTGCATCAATACCATTTCCATTGGTATAATCTGGACAAGTATTTTAGAGAGCTGTGTTTAATAGTGTTATAAAGTCACCAGTGTTATCGCATTTTCCAATACAATCTACCACTACACTTACTTCTGAAGGCCAACCTATGTAGTCTAATATATCAGAGACGTGGTAGCGCTTAGATTTTACTTTAAGTAATAAGTTAAGTTCAGTATTCCCTTCTTTTTATTTATATTTTACAGTAGTATATAATCCAGTAGCTACAATTTTTTCTAAAGTTATGCTAACATCAAAAAATGTGTCGTTGGGGAGATAATTGTGTTTTACTAATTCTATAAATTATGATTAGAATACGACTTTGTTAATAAAGTATTGTATACCATTATTAGTCATATATTGTGGTCTTTTCTAAACAACAACTGGTAAATAATCATAACATGTGGTGTTAATTCTGTAGCAAATTTACCCAGGACTATATGTTTCAAAAAACTAATCAAATATATATATTTAGTTCCATCTTTAATCAGTTTCAACAGTATTGTTATGACCTTTCAAGGTGGATAATTCCTCGTTTTCATCTAGCCCATTATTAGCTATTTAAACAAATGCGTCTCTCATGAACTAAGCTATTTTTTCTTCGAATACTGAAATCATAGAATCAGTCAGCAATGCAATAACCGATTCTATTAGAAAATCCATTGACGAATTCAAGTTGATTCGTAGTTCACCAACTTTCATATTGAAATTTTAAGCCTCTACATTTATGTGATTTGGACAGGATTTACTTATATTTGCTCCAAGATTCAAAGACATATTTGTATCTGTAATAAGAAGTTAACCACTACCATGATCAGAAATGTATGGATATGATTATTACTAAATTCTAAACTGCAACTTAATATCAAGCATTATTTCCTCAAACTTGAACTAAACAAATCTATTTTAGGCATTGAAGTCAAGTTATGGTCTTGGAAACAACATATCAGCGACAACTATGTCAGTGAACATAACATTCACCAAACCTAGTGACAAATTAATGTCAGGTATTTGCAAATTTTTAACAAAGTCGTTTCCGAAGTCTATATTTCTTCCTATGTAATCTTCAAATCCTTTTTCTGTTATTACAACAGAAATTCCGTTATCTTTCATGGTAACAGGACTATTTTCAAAAGTGAATGAGTAGCACATGTATATTAATACAAATTTCATTTGTGTGGAATGGTAATAGTAATCTGCTTCTAATTTAAGTAATATGAATAATTAGTCAGTATTTTACAATAATTTGATGTATTTGTAGTGTGGAATTGTTTTATGCAATTTTGCTCTTTTACATGTAAATAACATTTTAGACCAATAATAGAATAATATTTTAACTTTAATCTATCAGTTTTATTTAAAGTGATACCTATACTTTTTAACTATACAAAAATCATAAGTGTGTCTCTGAACGTGAATAAACGTCCAAACCATCTTCTAATTAAACTGCGAACGAATGGACGTGAGAACAGTAAGTGTAGATTGTCATGATTTATGAGATGAATGAAAATGATGGAATTGAGCTTAGTACTGATGGTTACAGTTAAGAGAGTCATTTTATAATTCTCAAATTTTAATAATATTTAATATATTTATATTATAATTATAGAGATAAAGCTATTATAAAAAAAAAGAATTATTATATTGAATATACATTAGTACCTTAGTATTGTTGATTACATGTATGAACCAATTAAGTGATTCATTTTATAATGTAAAATGTAAAATGTAATGTGTTCATTCAACAATAAAATATACCATCTTACCAGAGATATCTCTTACAAACGTTTTCTTTCTAAAATTATAAAGATGCAATAATTAAACAATGATATGGGTCTACTTGTTTGAAGTTACAGGCATCGTCTAGATTCACAATATTTTGTTTCATTCAGAAGTGTCATTATTATTACTCAAACCTTTATTTAATAAGTTATACAGCTTGAATACGATGCCATTTTTATTGCGCAATATTATTGTTAGTAATAATTTAGTTACTACATAACCTCGAATTGAGACACCCACCCCCTTTCACTTACAGACACCCGATGTGCTCAGATACAGACACCTTCGATATTTTTATAGTAAAGGTGTCTATAACTGAACTGCAAAAGGGGTTGTAAGTGAATTTTTTGAGAATTTTTTGAGCTTTTGAGATATGTATGACCATAAAAATATATTTTATGTTACTTAATTTTCTTTATAATGGTAATTTATGCAAATTAGATCAAGAAACTAGAAATTTGATAAAATTTTTAGAAAATTTTTGGAAAAGGTGTCTGTAACTGAAATGGAAAACCAATTCTGACACAGAAAATATACCAAACTGGACCAGATTTGCTCTCACTTATAGACACCCTGGCCATTTTTGAAAACTGCTCGGGTGTCTGTATTCGAACAAGGGTGGGTGGTTCAATTCGAGGTTATGTAGTATTGCGGCATTTATTCAATATATAATTTATACGATTAAACATTATTCCGTCAATTTATAACAAATTACACTCCAATGTAAATGATAATTATATAATTTGTGATCGTCACTGAAAAATATTAAATTTCGTCTATAATTTGAAAATATAAATGATATCAGTAATAAAAACATCTTAAATTCTTCTTACGCTACTTTATGTTTATGTTTATTTGAGGTGGGATTCATTTAGACATGCATGCACAATATAGCCATATGAGTTCTAGATAATTGTAAACTTAATATAAATATTCATAGATAAACACAATGATAAACATTATATATTTTGTGTAAGTATAAATGAAATGACCAACTTCAATGTATCTCCACTTCTTCCATGAGCCACCAAATATCCAGTGGAAAAGGATCAGTTTTGATTTTGATTTTACTCGCAAATCATCAGACAAGGAGTAAATACGATTTCATTTAAATATGATGAAATAAACTCTTCGATCAGGAAAAAGACGCGTTTTAAAGACATGGCTACTTTTTCTTTTCATCCCCCGTAATTAAACATCAATAATTAAACATTTTTTAAGATGAGAGATAGTCATTATTTTATATTTTATGATTAAGTCACTCATTAGTTCTCTTAAAATATTGGACCAGCATCAGCACCTCTCTTCTGAAGTACATATTTTCACTATTTGCGATAAACGCGTCAGCTATTTCAGCCGGTTTGCATTCTCGCATTACGTGAGTAATTTCCTTTATTCTTTGTTTGTCGGCACGATTTATCCCCTTAAATTTGCACCTCGAAAATGATTTTTGAAAATATTGCTTCAATTGAAAACTAGTTTTGTACGGAATTTCTGTTTAAGCGCGTTCCCAGAACAGACGCTGTTTGTTGTTTTAAAGGAACGTTTCCAGGTGCGAACAAAGTTGCTTATCGGTCATTTCTCCTTGTATTCGTAAAAGTTTTCGCAGCATTATTACAAAATCTTGTTTAAACTGTGAAAGTGGTGTTTTATGATTCTATTTTGTTATTATTTTCTATTTTAGATGTTAAATCAAAGTACAGCGATTATTCGTTTGATTATGCTAATTGATGATATTTTGTGTTGGTTTGTACATTTATGCCGAAGAAACGCATTATTGCTTAATTTTTAGATAGTATGAGGATATCTGAATAAACAGGTCATGAATGGGGTTTATCCTAATATTTAACTCTAAGGTAAGCCGACTAAATAAGAAATTATACTGATTATCTGGAAGCATCATAACTTGATAAATGATAATCTGCGGATTAGTGCTTTTAATATTAAGCAATCTTGATATAGTATTGATCACATTATCTTCTTATGACATTAATTTCATTGGAGTGCAAGTTAAGAATATACATATTGCAATATTATAATTAATAGTAATAGTAATTTTTATAAAATGTATCGAATATTACAGAAGTATCGCATAATGTACAATCATTTAATAGAAAAAGTGTATCTATAGTACAAATATACAATAAAATAAATCTAAACGACTGTGTACTAAATTATTGTATTATGAAATGTGATTTAGTTTATTATTTTATATCATTGACTCTATAAGACATCACACCGTAAATTACGTCTATACTGGTCAGATTTATCATATTCACGTTAACTAGATAGTGAAATGTTTATGTCTTTAACAATAATATTACATCAAAAATATAACATATTTGTTATTTTATTAGTTTTTAAATATTTTATGAAAAGCAACCACACCCACTTCCTTATTAAATATGACACATAATCTGGATGCATAAGGATTTGTAAAGAAACTTGTGGCTAAGTAACAGTTAGAGCTGTTTACAAAGTAAATTCCGGGTTTATCGCAGACGTATGGTGTTGCGGTAGTGTTTAATGCAGCTGCATTTGAATTATTGAATCGTTGTTTTGGGAACTAAGCGAGTCGTTAATTCTGTCAAACGGCACTTGCATGGTTATTGCGTTAATATTAAAGCGACTTTATATGTTTGGAGTGTTTCGCAGACCTTATGAACAAGTTATCGATTGCGTTGAACAATCCTTAAACCATTCTAAGTTTTGTGGAGGAATTGAGTGGTGTAGATGTTCAGTTGAAGAATACTTTCCATTTACTTTCCGGAACATCGGTGGCTGCTCAGATTTCGGCTTAAATCTAACGTTCAGGCACTTAAACGGAGCAATTCTCAGTTTAAATTTATTAAAAATATCAGCAGCAGAGGAATCGTCCACTTCCAACTCCATAAAACCTTGTTTTGTAGAAGTTGATAAAGTATGGGTATAATGTGTGTTTATCTGAAGTCATCTTAAAAACGCTCTTTAGAGAGCAAAAATAGTTAACGAATCAGTTTGTCGCAGACTTGTTATTCTTTATAACACAAACCTATCAACACCCATTTGTTCCAAAGACTCCACTTCAAACTATAATATAATCTTTGGGTTTGAACCCAAGTGACGTGGTTGCCAAGGAAATTTAACTAGAAAACTGGGACGTATCGCTTATTTTTAAGGTTTTGCAACAGATATATGGCCAAGTGAAGCTCGTTGAAGCCATTAAGTTGATTGTGGTTCCAAATTCGTTCTTTTACCCACTCCAAATAATTTATACGATATTTTCAGCCTAATTTGGGTTGCAGGATATTAAATGCTACTGCTCTGAGTGCAGCTTTAAGCAGCAGGATTTCCAGCTCATTGAGTAGATTTGCTCTGATAAGTTCGAGATACAAGGCGCTTTGAGGTTGAACATACTCATTGGCTTGATTTCTCTCTGCAACTCGGTGAATGAGGAATTGTAGAAGCAGAACACCCAATTAAAGTACCAACAACAGCACAGCCTCGGTCTCGAGCCGAAACAAGTGGAGTAACTGTTGAACGTGTAGAAGTATGTATTTTACATAAACTTCAGTCGCACACGCTGCACGTCCACTGGTAAGGATCCATTACAGCAGATGATGGACGCGTTTGCGTACCAGTGGAAGAAGCAGGGCTTGAACATGAACCGCACGTGCGCGATCGAGGTGAAGGAGGTGGACACGGCTGAAATAGTCCAAACTAGTATTTACATATGGCGTTCGATTGATTTCGTTAAGCAGTTAATAAAGCTCCAGCCCGATTTCCCGAACGTGATTAATTTCCTCGGCGGGTAAAAATTCGAGGTGAAGGAGGAGGTGCTCAAGTACGTTCAGAACCCGGTTGAAAAGTGCGGTGAGTAACTCGCGTACACTTTATCTCACTTGCAATTGGACCCCTTCGTGAAGGCCGTTTCCGCCCTATGCCTGTACAAATACTTCAACAAGCAGGGCAGAACGAAAACGAACACCCCAGTGGTCGAGCTCATCTGCAAGAATTGCCCCGAGCTCATTGACTTCACTCTCCAATCGATTTGGTACACCCAGCCACAACTTACAGGTAAACTCTTGGACACATCTCAGGAATAGAAATGCTTATAATTGTGCGTGAAATCGCCCTCAAACCTCTACTTTGGGCTTGACATGACCACAATCGCAGCCGGTAGGCAACTAATCAACCTCTCCCTGTACTTGAACGGTCAGTTTATGCAGTTCGGTCACGTTTTCGCAGAGGCCGTTTGCGTATTTTTGCTCAAGAAACTGATCAAATTCAAGAAACAAATTGATGGACAGTTCGAAAACAGCGTTTACTACAAGAAATACGTGAAAATGATCGGGGAAGAGTACTAGGTGTGCGTGAGCCAGCCAAGCCTGGGCGAGAATCTGAGACTCGCTAACTTTAAACAGTAAAACTACCTGTTCGAGGACGACTTTGGCCTGCTTAGATTGTCAGACGCAGCCATTTCAGAATCACTCGTTGGATGCTTCTACAGAATACTCGTGTTCTACGCACAATACTTCGAACGCGTCATGATAAAAGACACAAAACTCTCCGTCAGACTCAAAACACTCTTCGAATACGCAACTGAAATGTGCAGCGTTACCTTCCCACGCATTTAACTTAACCTCGGAAGCGATCTATCACTCATAGAACCTGACTCGAAGAAAATAGCACGCACACTCGTTGCAAGCTACCTCAGCGAACAAAAGACCAAAACTCAATTCCAACTCGAAGTTGACCTGAAATTCAAAGGACAAGACGCACAAGAAAGATTCTGCTACATCTGCATCGTCAACAACCTAGTCAACGTACTATAAGACAACCAAGCTGTTTATGCACTTCTCGATTACAAATATCCAGAAGACGCCACCAAAGCTTCAGTTGCTCGCATTAACGCTGCACAAGTACTTGGACAACTTCTCGCTTAAGGACTCGTTCAGGACGTATTCTAACCAAGATTACTTTAATTGGTAATAAACTCGCTTTATGACCAAAAAGATGAATACATCTGCAAATACGTATTGAACAACTTTATTGATACCGTCAGAAACCTTAATCAAAAAGATGAATTCAAAGGACTTAATTTCGCCCAGGACTGGTTCAGCTTCTATGATGCACTTTATAACGCGCCTTCTCTCTAAAAGCATTTACAACCTGAAAACTTCAATTATATAAAGGATAAAGCTTTGAAAACAACCAACTCTATTAAAGCGTCAACAGAAGCCGTTTAAAATGCAGATTTATAAGCTAGAAAATCTGATCTGAGCTAAATAGTTAATGATTCTAATAGAGTGATCAGGGCAATTTAACTTGATAGAGAAATAGTTGAACAGGTGCAAAACAAATCAAAAATGAATTACAAGCCAGTCGCTTAGGTTTAAATTTATGGAAATGCACAGGATACGCTTAAAGATAAACTTATATTTGCTTAAAATTTAACTGATAAATAATTTGAATCACACGCGCCTCAATTAATAAATGATTTACAAGGACTTGTAGCAAAAGATGTCAATGCCGTAGCTGAATTTATTGCAATGTAAATTTTATGTAATTTACCACTCAATGGATTGGTGCGCATACTCGTTCTATTAAGCTAATTAACTTCACAACTTCATCAATTAATATTTAGATATTGTATTTCGATTATATTAAGATTAATTAACTTACCATCAGGTTATACTCTTACTGAAGAATAAATTGAGTAAAGAAGAAACAAAATAGAAAGAATAGGTTAATATCTTGCAGTTTATTGTACTAAATTCGATCTTTAATTTATATCAAAGAAAGATCTAGATTTCTTATTCATTATTGATTTTGCTTTCAACTCGTAAACATTATTTATTGTTTCTAAATTCATTACAAGTTATCTTTGCACATTGGTTGAAAGGTGTGACATTTTACCTTAATCATCAGGTTTATTCCTTATTACACTGAATTATTTAAATGAAAAATGTTAAATGTTAGAACCACTTGAAAATAATTATAGATAACTTGTGGAAATAGATATCCAAAGTAGTTCTAAATAATTATACAAAGACGAATCAGTACTAAGTGGTAATTTAGTTTAATTGAACAACTGTTTTAGTAAGTATGCGGTAGAAGATTAATTGAGTTGAGAGGTTTATTTTATGTTATTAATTTTGTTGAAACGAAATAATGTTAAGCTTGTCAGTATTTCCACTTCGCAAATAATTAACAAAATTCTCGAAAACGACTTCAACCATTTAATAGGTAAATTACTATTTTTGTGTTCAATATATATTAAAACATATTATTCGTATTTTAAATCACTTTATTCATTTTTTATAAATGTGTGTGTACCCTCTTATGTCATTTTATTCGCACTTACTTTTGTATATACATGATAGTGTTTATATGCTTCTATTACTGGTCCTTTAATTGGGCTTACTACTGGTTGGTTACAACCTTCAATTTTTCTTTCGTCGTTTTCTTTAGTTTTACTTCTTTAAACACAGGATATTAAACAACTTAATTCAATTACAACTTCTCTAAATTTTATGATAATTCTTTACCAAGTCGACTTGGTCTAAAAGTTCCAACATATTCAAGCCCTATTGATTTAATATACTCAACTACGTCAATTGTACCATAATAATTATCACAGAATAGTGTGCAGTTAGGCTATTTTGGAAAATCAATAAGTCTTTTAATAACATCAAGAGTTTTTGTTTCACCTTTAGGTACTGTTTACGAAGCTGCGTATAAATCCATTGATAATATAAAATTAGTAAATGTATCCACACAAGCTCTTACAAGTATACCTCTTTTTGCTGGTTTAGCAGGATTATACTATAAAAAGAATATTCTACCTGCAAATTTGATAAGTTATTCATCTATTACAAGGTTTTTACCCAGAAAATAATCTGGATATTTTGTATATATGTCTCGAAATTTGCTTTGTAACTGTAACATAAAATCTTAAACTCTTGATACAGAATTTCGAACTTTGGTTTCTTTTGGTAAAAACCTTGTAATAGATGAATAACTTATCAAATTTGCAGGTAGAATATTCTTTTTATAGTATAATCCTGCTAAACCAGCAAAAAGAGGTATACTTGTAAGAGCTTGTGTGGATACATTTTCTAATTTTATATTATCAATGGATTTATACGCAGCTTCGTAAACAGTACCTAAAGGTGAAACAAAAACTCTTGATGTTATTAAAAGACTTATTGATTTTCCAAAATAGCCTAACTGCACACTATTCTGTGATAATTATTATGGTACAATTGACGTAGTTGAGTATATTAAATCAATAGGGCTTGAATATGTTGGAACTTTTAGACCAAGTCGACTTGGTAAAGAATTATCATAAAATTTAGAGAAGTTGTAATTGAATTAAGTTGTTTAATATCCTGTGTTTAAAGAAGTAAAACTAAAGAAAACGACGAAAGAAAAATTGAAGGTTGTAACCAACCAGTAGTAAGCCCAATTAAAGGATCAGTAATAGAAGCATATAAACACTATCATGTATATACAAAAGTAAGTGCGAATAAAATGACATAAGAGGGTACACACACATTTATAAAAAATGAATAAAGTGATTTAAAATACGAATAATATGTTTTAATATATATTGAACACAAAAATAGTAATTTACCTATTAAATGGTTGAAGTCGTTTTCGAGAATTTTGTTAATTATTTGCGAAGTGGAAATACTGACAAGCTTAACATTATTTCGTTTCAACAAAATTAATAACATAAAATAAACCTCTCAACTCAATTAATCTTCTACCGCATACTTACTAAAACAGTTGTTCAATTAAGATTTAAACAAATCAGATGGTATTGTACCCTATTAAGATTTAGTAAGTATTAAAATCATTGAAGATGAAGACGGACGAAATCAATGTAAAATTGGTATCGAATTACTTGACAAAACACAACTTGTTCTTCATTTATCTGAATAAATATAATCTAATGAAAACTTAGTATTATTGAGTGAATCATAACACCCCACATAAGTTCCACTTCATTTGACTCTTCAACTTTTGTATGATAATCCAGAACTTTTGCAATAACTTAGAATTATTTAAATTTAACAAAAATGGGTTCCAGTAATTTAATAAACTATTCCACGTATCGCCGATACTGTTAAAGATACTGTTTCAATTATGTTATAAAGAATGATTCCAAATTTCAATATTAACGATAAGAGTCATAAAGAAATGTTTGTAATTTGCACAAGTAAAATTTCAATTTCTTTATTGAGATCACATCTTCTTTATCCAGTTTCCAACAATATTTGTTAGCTACTCGAATAAAAGTTTTGTTTTGATTCATCAATTCCAGAATAAACATAAATTTTATTTAAGTAAACAATATTTTAATAACTTAGTATGATGGCTGGGGAATCCATAATACACACATTCTAAAATCAAGTGAAATAACATTTCTACATGCTATCCCAGAAAACTATCACTTAAAACGCAGTGAAATTGGAGCTGCAAGATGAAGTACAGGAATCTTCGTCATTTGATGACCATGAAGTTGAGGAGATAAAATTCGATCACACAAGCCAATAGGCTAGTTTGTGGTTTTTTTGGTGTTTGTGGGGTGTGGGTGGTGTTTGGGGGTTTTTTTTGGGTTTGGGTTTGTTTTTTTTTTGGGTGGTGTTTTTTGTTTGTGTTTTTTTTTGTGTTGTGTTTTTGTTTTGTTTTTGGTTTTTTGTTTGGTGTTGTGTTGGGGTGGGTTGTTGGTTGGGTTGTTTTTTGTGGTGGTGGGGTGGTGTTTTTTGGGTTTGGTTTTGGTTTTTTTGTGGGGTTTTTTTTTTGGGTGTGGTTTGGTTTGTTTTGTTTTTGGTGTTGTGTTTTTTTTTTTGATGCTTTTTGTTTCTTGAAGAATGGAATCAAGTGGGTTAGTCGGGCCCAGCATTAAATAATATATTGATGCTACTCTAAAAACAGTTATTTTACTTATGATCTTCCACTTCCATTTCATAATGAGAAATCAATTTTCTTGATTGTTAAATTATACAACGTTAGGTAAAGTTGAAACTTATTATTGAAGTATATACAGAGTTATATACGTTAATTATTGTAGCACAGCTATCCAAGGCTCAACCAGGCCTTGATGTGATTGAAGCACTTTACAAATCAATAGTAAATAGAGTTAATGAGTGTATTGATGAGGAGGGAGAACACACTCATTATTGAGCCGGGCAGTGATATAAGTAAGATTCAAATAATAAACTTCATTCTTCTTCCTAATTCAAAAAAGCATTTCGAGGGCCCACCACTGTATCGATAAAATTATAAACATGTACAATAAATCAGAAGAACCTAAGTTAGTTTTTAAATCTTCTTATAAGCATAAAAATTACTTCGTACGTCCTTATGTCAATTTTGAATGTGATTATCAGTTCACTTGTTTCTAAGTAGATTTAGACACTACATAATAGTAAGCTTTAGCCAAAGCATAAAGTGAAACGCATCTTGAAAAAAGATAATTATAGGTTAAATAAATTTATGAACAAGCTGAGCTCAAATTAATATCTCAATAAATTATTAATTAAGAAAATGCATCGATGTCAATTGTTCAAGCCTCTATATCTAAGACTATAAAGAATATTATAAGCCTTTAAAATTAACTCGCAGTTCAATAAAATGCTAGCAGAAAAATATCAACTCATCATTTATGTGTTAATCATCCAATAATAGTCGGCTTAAAACTTCTTTTACAGTGCCTTAGCGATGCGTACAAAATCGATAAAAACTGGGCCGTAGAAACCACCAGACTATTATATCAATGGGCTATTACTGGTGTAACTTTCTCTTCTGAATCGATGACCGGATTGAAGGCAGAAAGATAAAATGATAAAACCAAGATCCAAATAAGTGCTCAATTCTAATAAAGAGAAGATGTGTACAAGAAATACCTTTAAGTTCAATAAGAATCTAAAGCCAAATTCCTTTAAAAGTTCACTGACGATTAGAAAATACATCATACTTTCACATCAACTCAATAGCAACTTACCAACCATATAACAGCTAACCAATGTGTAAAATTGAATTAATCTCTTCCTTTTGCCTACGTTCAAGTATGTTTGTAATTTTTCAAGTAACACCAACTTCATAAAGAAACCGAATCGCTCAAGACTGCCGTTAAAACAGCATTTGAAAGCACCTTATAAAACTCTGTGTAGTTAGATTTAATTTAAGATAAAACAGTGTAAAATTAAGCTGCTGATGCTATCGAGGGATATATCCTAAATCTGATTAAATACGAAATATTAGATGAGTCAGTTATTCAACAGTCATTTACCACGTAATTTACCAGTTACACTAAAGAAGTACTTAATTTAGTTAAATCTTCAGTTAATCCTGACTTTTTGATTTATAAGCTTGTAGGAACAATGTCAGCTTGTGCGAGTGCTCTTTGTGATTTGCAGTACAATTTAAGCTTGAACGAGAATATGATTTATTCAGCTCCAACTTACAAGACAACTAATATTTTAATGAATTACATAAATGAGTTTTATGTTCAATCATATGAATGCGCTGCTTCCTTTATTCCGTAGTATATCCGTGTTTACCTGACTTTAAGATCAATACCATAAAAAGACGTAGAGCCAGGTAAACTATTTGAAACTGTAAAGGAGTTATTTAATGCATTTATTGTTTTGGAGTCAAAGCTTCCTTTGAGTTTGTCTCAAGCTGCTGCAAACGCTTTGTTAGCTCGTTACTTTGCTTATTTCAGGAGTCAGACAGAGTTTGGCTCGTCAAAGTTGTAAATGATGCGTGTTATTGATATTCTCCTCTTTTAAATTGAGTAGTAGTTATTGGAGTAGTTGATGGGTCCAACCAAGTAAATTGAGACCGCGTAAATAGATTCTTTGGCTTCCTTCTTAATTTACTTGATTCAAACGCAAGTTGAAAACTTTGCCTTTGAGCAGACGTAGAAGCGCGAGTTGCTCGCGTTGATTTTGCACAGAGTTGTTTAGTTCACTTCAGTTATGTAGTCTGTGCAGGTAACTTCTAATTAAAAAGTAGAGTGTTTGGAGGCCTATGCGAATTACGATTTGTTGAAGACTCCATTGTTAATTCAGGAAGCGTAGAGGCCCGAGACGCAGGAGAAGTTCCTCCAGACCTGCTCCGTGCTCGTTCCTAGGTTAATATTCGTTTTGCAAGCTGGACTTTTGAATTCAAGATCTAATTTGTCCTTCGCGACTTGTTTCTGCGGCTTCTTGAGTTAATTGAAGCCATAACTCATACCACAGTTTAGTTTCAGCTTCCTGGGCCTCATGTCCGAGTCTACTCTACTGTAATTCTTAAAAGTGCGTTTTGAGCCGGAAACCCTCGATCCAACAGCAGATTTGAACATCTTAACCGCTAAGAGCCCATTGTGCGCGCACAACAACCCACTCTGGCTCGCATACGCTGACCTCCTCCGCTCATTACTTTTCTTCTTGTAAGCGTTTATAAAGTAGCCCGGTTCATTCCAGGGCTCGAATTACCCGGTCATTTTCCAAGGGACCCTGCGTTTGCTCTATCTCCTGCGTTAAAACTGCCCAGAATTCGTAAACTGGGCCAGAATTTACGTTCATGAGGCCGTTCCTGTGTTCGCAAACCAGCTTAGGAATTTACTTTTGCCCATTAATAAACAGAAAATGAGAACGGATTGTTACACTGGACTACTTAGTATCCCAGAAACGGATGTTCCTGAGCACTTTTACATTAATAAGGGGGTCGAGTTCAACATTGAGGAGTACTCTGGCGAGAAGTACATGATGCTCGTCCGCACGCTCAAGGAAGCGATGGGAATCAACTTAGCAAACGTGAACGTAATCACCGGATTCGTTTACCAGCTCATAAAACAAACACACAAACAAAACCGCAAAGTATTCTTCGAAACCACACCAGGATTCCAATACACCGTAAAACTCACACAAGACCTCACATTCGACGTAAGCTACCTCATCGTCACCAACATATCCATGTACCTCGGCAACCCAAGCCAAGAAACATACACGGCCGCATGCTTATTAGTAAACCTGTTCAAATGCAGCCAACAAAACGTTAAAGACCTCATCAAAAGAGTCATCCAAGAAAGACTCGTAAAAGAAGTATCATTCGGCTCAGAAGTCGTTTGGAACTGCATCAGAAGAAGAAAGTGACAGTTCAACCCATCATTTTTATTTCTATGTTTAACTATTCTTTTGTGAATATCATATAATTATATTTGTGTTAAATTAAACCATTTAATCATTTTCAATTCATATTACAGCCAGCATCGCTTTACCTGATTATCCCCTTTTACATGAAAAAATCTATTAATTAACACTACAGTTGCTAATTTAAACTTTTGTAATCATTCTAAATCACTGTTGACAATCTAAAAGTGAGCTAAAAACTTACCTTGAGTTAGTTCATTTTAATAAACTAAAGAAAGTAATAATATTAGAAATCTTGGGACTCCGCTCAGTAGTAATAATATAAATAAATATATACATGTAGTACATGTATAATATTTGAAACATTGCTGATGTCATGTTAATGATAATGTTGTTAATATCAACATGTTAATGTCAAATCTGAATTTATGTTAATGTACAAATCAAAATTTTTGAAGATAATTATCATATATTTGTATCTTTGTTTGCTTTTCAAAGATAAGAATATTATGAAAAGAAATTGTGACAATAAATAATTTAATGCCTAATATAACGCTGTACAGTATTAATTAACCTAAAGTTATAAAAAGAATAATAGGAATGAATTTGATTTAATCAATTTTATATTTCGTCCTAGAATGATATACACATTAAAATATGAAAAATATGTGTGACATTATTCACTCCATATTTGAATGTAGTTACTTTGCAATATCCTAAATGCGCAGATGACATAGTGCGATTGGTAGTTCGCATCTCGTATTTGGTTACCTATTTATCCAAACAGTGCATGTTATTTGGATGAAGTTTTAGATTTATAAGTGTTTGGATAAAATACATAATCTATTGATGGATTTGATACAAGCGTTTTAAATATAGTTAATATGACCGTCTTGTAAATGAAAACTAATAGCACTTTCAATTTAACGGAAGTTGATTAAACTTAAATCATTTAGAATCCTGAACTATCATCATTTTATTACGCAATTGATATTGGCCCAAATGGCGTTTTAAAAAATGCATTTGTCGTAGTTAATACCTCATTTACAGTTTATTATGATCCAAAGTAGTTGTATGTATCCATTATCAACTCATTTTAGGGTAAACTGGACAACGTAACCGTTACTGGGTTTATCAACGTCTCAATAATCAATAACAAAACTAGCAAAGTCTATTTCTCAAATTTAGTTGGAAGCGCTGGGTTTGGAGTTGATAAAACAGTTTATCCTTCCGGTACCCCTTCTTTTTCATTCAGAAATGTTTCTTCGACTGTTCGTTTCTTCGTAAATAACGTTGAAATTTCAACGAACTAAATTATAAACCAAACTGAGTTTTACTTTGTAAACTGTTTTGACTCTGTTTAACTAGTTGGTTTGCAATAAGCAGTTGATTTTACTAACCCGGTGATAATGCCAATGTTAAATTAGCAAACGATCACGTATATTACCGAATCAATACAGATGTCATTCAATATTAATGTTTGGTACTCTGTGTAAACTCAATTTTTAAATGGGAGTGTAAACAACAATGATTAAACAAATATGATTTAAGATCTCTACAACGTAAGCTTCAAATAATATCTTGAAAAGTACTATGAAACAAAATATTTGATTATTAAACGATACGATGAATAAGAAAACGAGCTTTAAATGGTCAATAGTAACGATCCAAACATAAAATAAACAGTTTACCACTCAGAAGGAAAAGCAGTGGCAATTATAGATTTATAACTAATTATTTGTTAAGGAAGATATGTTTATAGCACAACTCAAAAACAGTGCATATTAAGATCCGCTTGCTAAAATAAATTGTATAATTCAATATGTCTTATTACATGTCCTGAAGGTTATTATACGTTTGATAATGGTTGCTGGTTTGAGTGCCCGTTATGGAGAGGAGCCTACTCAGTAACAGGTGTACAATAGTGCACTTAATGTCCTGCTAATATGTTCGCCAATTAAACTACAGGTTCATGTGTAGCTAGTTGCAAGTTATTAACTTTTAAACAAGGTTGCTACAGCATTTGTCCGAATACAAAAACAGACGGATAAAACTGTGTTGTTCCCATAACAAAAGATGATTGTGCTGGGAAGTTCTTCATCCACTTTGGACAAATTGACTCTTCAAAATATTATGATCAATGCACTAATACTCTTGTAGTTTCCTATACCACTTAAATTTCGAATGGAACATATATAAGTGAATATAATTTCATGTGCAACTACGCATCTACAGTAAGCAGATTGTGCGCGTATAATGAATCGTTTACAACATCATATTGCCCTATTAAGGAAGCTAATGATATATCTATTAGCACCAGCTTCTAGTGCAGATAAAATTGTTAAACCCTATGGTAAACCACAGCTTCAGAATGTTAAACGCTATGTCCTTAATTTAATTACGGTAACTAATACTAAATATGTCGTCAATGCATGAATGATTATGATGGAGGATAATATTTTGACAGATTAACATCTAAATGCATCAAAACATGTGATAAATATAGTATAAGTGGAGATTTGAAAGTATGTGAGGATAACACTCCATAATTTTGTAAATTTGTGATAATTTGCAGCAATAACTCAAAAATATGTGTTTCTAGTTGTCCAAGTTCAGGTGAATACATTTATGTTAACGTTCTAGATGATATTACTGAATGCTTATCTTCCTGTCCGTCATATTTCTTCAAATTGAATACTAATTTTAAGTGCATATTAATGAGTTAGTGCGAAGCTTATGGAGGGTTTTACATTGAAAGTAATTAATTTTAATGCTCTTCAGACACTTGCATCTCAGAATCTGGTTTTTATAAAGTATTACCTAACGGAACCAAGATATGTACCTCTTGCTCTGATAAATATTTTGAGGAAGAGTTAAAAGCAGGTGCGCGGTGTTCAGCTGATAAATGCTCAAGTTCAAATGGAATATTTCATTTGGATGCTAGTTCAAATAAAATTTGTGATAACTGCTCCCTTTAAATATATACTGATAGCTCGTTCGCTATTTGTTCACCTAACTCAAACAACTGCCAATTAACTGGTGGAATATTCACACAATAGAAATTTGACCAGATATATAAAAAATTCTGCACACCGTGCACATCTGTGTAAGAATATATTTATGGCCTCGAATGTAAAGCAGATAAATGCAACTATTTTGAATCTTTTTACTCAGGGACTTCTAAAAATATATGCTCAATGGACCAATGCACAGCGCTTACATAAGGAAAATACCAATTCAGAAATGATCAAACTGGAGAAGATAAAAAATGTTCAGCATGCAATGGACAAGATGGGTTCTCATATTTAACAGGTGCTACGTGTAGTAAAATTCCGTGTAGTTTCTATTTAACTATACGCGATATAACCGGAAGTACTAAAAAATGCTCTTTGAATTGTTAAGAAACATAAAATATATACTTTATAAATAGTGGATATAAAATATGCGATTTATGCAGCGAAAATATATATGTGAGCTTTGCAAACTTATAATGCTCAAAATCAAACTGTAATACTGAAACAAATGGGTTCTATTATTAGTTCAATTCCTCACATATTTTATGTTTATCTTAGGCTGATTGTACTCAAGCTGGAGATTATTATATTAATAGCTTTAGTTCAAAATTATGTTCAATAGATGCATGTTTCGGTACTTCAAATTACTATTATAAAGATTCAAATAATCACAAGATTTGCAAAGATTGTAGAGACCAATTAACTAGTTATTATATTGATTTAAATTAAAAATGGTGTTCTAATGATGCATGTGCTTCTGAAACTGGAGGGTTAAAATATTATTAGAAAATAAATGGTATTAATATTTGTACAAATTGTTCTGGGAAGTGGTTTGAAACTTCTGTAGGAGTTGGTGCTTAGTGTTCTGCAGATTAATGTAGTTAAACAACAAATGGAAAGTACCGTTTGGATTCAAACTCAAATAAAATATGCGATTAGTGTGTGGCTAATATATATTTTGACTCATCACTAAAATAGTGCTTATCATCTTGTTCATCTACCGGAAATATTTTTTAATATGCGGCTGATGGAATCAAGAAATTTTGCACATTGTGTAACACATAATCAGATTATCTGAGCGGGGACGTATGTAGTTATAATAAATGCAGCTATTTTACCTAATTTTATGATTAGTCTGCTTAAAATTTATGTTCTGTAACCTAATGCCAAAGTGAAACGAATGGGATTTATTAGCAGAGATATGGAAATACTGGTGATGATCTTGTTTGCTCTTAATGCATCGGAGAAAATGGATTTTCGTATTTAACTGATAAATCTTGCTCTAAAACAGAGTGTTAATATTATAGTTCTTAATCTGAATTAACTCCTGTAACTAAAAGATGTTCATCAACATCATGTAGTCAGGAAACTAACGGGATATATTATTTTAGTTAAACGTTTTAAAAAATATGCGATTCATGCAACGGGGCGTATTTACCGGCTTATATTTTTAAATATGGTTTAGAATGCAAAAATATTCCTTGTTAATTCTTTGCAGATTATGCTCTTAAGATATGTTCTTTGAGTTGTGCTGAAACAAATTAAACGTACTACGAGGATAATTTCAACAAAATTTGTACTAAATGCGATGGAACAGTCGGAGGGTCAACAATGATTTATAAAAAAGAAAATATTTGCAGTAATATGCCGTGCACGTTCTATCTTGATTTTCCCAAAAAGATCTGTTCTGTAGGTACTTGTTAAGAAACAAATAATAGCTATTTCGTAGATTAGCAGGCAAATAAAATCTGTTTATATTGTCCAGAAGGTTAAAAAATGTATAATGGTAAATGTTACGATTCTTGCCCCATTGAAGCAAACTTTTTACAGGTAAATGGAAAGATATGTGGGACTTCGTGTAACGGTTAGTAAATTTATTAGGTCGGTAGTTAAAAGAATTGTATGGAAAGTTGTAATTCGTAATATTTCCTTGGAGTTGCAGAAAATGGGTATCAGATCTGTGTTAATTGCTCTTCGGATAGAATAGCCCAGAGAAGCGATAATTAATGTATTTTGCTTTCAAATTGTATTTATTTTAACTCAGACTCTCCAGTTTGCGAGTCGGGTCTTGGTGTTAACTGCCAGAAAATAGTTGCGAAGGATGCTAACTCATTTTTCTGCAGGAGGAATTGCACTGCTTTTCTAGAATATTAGGGTTAGTGTTATTCAAAGTGCCCATATACAACTTTGGTTGATGTGAACGGCGTCTTTTGCGTTAAATAGTGCTAATTTTACAAATTAGTTGAAACCGTTCCATTTTGCACTGAAGAGTGCCCCGATTTCACATACGTTGAGCCCCTTTACCACCCAACAGTAAGTGGCTGTTTCTCCTCTTGCTCAGCCGAAACGCTGAAAACAAGAACAAACTCCTGCGTTAAAAACTGCAAAACGTTCGACTTATATCCGAATCCGAATTTCTGCGAAACACCAGGCAGTTTTTAGTGCCCCAATATCAGATTAGTTCAGGCTGGAATTTACGTTTGCACTCAATGCGGTCCAACCGAGTTCTTCAGCGGTTTCGAGTGTGTGCTCAATTGTAGCCAGTTCGTACTCAATTAAAACAAGCAACTTTGCATTTCTCAGTGCGGAAGTTATCCGAAGGGGTACACGGAGGAAACATTCAATGATGTAAACGTAAAAGTTTGCCAAGAGTCATGCCCAAATTATGACACGTTCACGTTTTTGGGAACCCAAAAATGTATCGACTCCACATGCGGAACGAACGGAAAATACCTCGAAATAAATCAAAGATGCGTTCAAGCGTGCGCATCTGGCATGTATTTCGTAAATTATTCCTCAACCTTCAAATATCAGTGCTATCCAATGAATGCAAGCTGCGAACGGTATATATTATATGGAAACATGAAAGAATGCTATTAAACGTGCCCACTGTCATATTAATTTCTTAATGATAACGAATGCATGCAATCGTGCGATGTTTACATGAATGATCCAAAAAGTCCAACTCAAAAATTATGCGTCTCTGCTTGTGGTGATATGAATCCATAATATCAACTTCTCGACTCAAATGGAAGAATTTAATGCATTTCAACGTGCGGAGCTATGTTTGTTCAATAAATTGGAAAATAATTTGTTTGCATATCGTTTTGCTAATTCTATACTTGGGATGGATGGTCTAAAATATGTGCCACAACTTGCGATTATTACAAAATTGATTCTCAAATAGATACTAACTCATACTTATGCGGCACATCTTGTTCATCAATAAATATGGTATATAATGTGATAGATTCTAATGGAAAAAATATGTGTGTTTCTTAATGTCCGTCTTCTTTTCCATTTTTAAATGGAACTGAATGTAAAAAGTTTTGCTAATTCGTGATTGAATAATAAATTTCAGATGTAAGCAAATACAAATGCTAATCTACTTAATGCACTAATTTCTATTAAAAATATCTAGACAATGAAAATATATAAGTTTGTAGATAAAGTTGTACAGGATAAACACCTTATATCTTAGGCAATCAATGTGTATAAAATTGCATTATAACTGATAATAAATATGTTGAACCAGATAGTTCCTAATGCATACAAAATTGTTCTGGAGAGCAAGCAATAAAGAAAAATGTCTTAACTAATGTTCTATTCTGCGACTCCGCGTGCGACTTCTACGTAGACTCCGGAGCCAGAACCTGTTCTTCGGCCGGAACTGCCAGCTATCCCTACAGACAGGTCTACCAGCAGATAGTGACCAACGGCGTGACGACCACCAGGTATCAGTACGTGTCCAGCTGTCCGAACAACGAATACGCGGTCGTCGGAGGAGTATCCGTTTGCTAGACCTGCACTCTCTACGAACTCGTCGGAGTTGCCCACAAATGTGTGGCGAGCTGCTCGGCGTCCCAGGTCCAGTTCAAGTACCAGTGCTTCACGGGCCTCTGCAAAGATATTGTCGGGGTCGGGTCCAGCTTCTACTCCGGAGTCGACAAGAAGTGCAGCCATACCTGCGGCGACCACTTCGTGTACGACCAGATCTCGTTCTAGTGCTCGTCCACCTGCCCGGCCAACTCGGTCTATTTCGTGAGCGGAGGCCAGCAGATATGCTCTTCTTCGTGCGCCGGAACAAACGACTACGTCACGCTCGACTCCAGGTACGCGATCAACGGCGTCGGGCAGTGCGTTCAGATCTGCCCGGTCGGCTCTTTCAAGGAGCTTCTCCAGGCCGGAGACACGTACAAATACTGCGTGAGTTAGTGCGCCGGAAAGCAGTACAAAGTGGTGGCCGGGGAGCAAGCATGCGTCAGCGCCTGTCCAGTTTACGAGATGGAGGCGGGCGGAGTCAAGAGGTGCTACGACAGCTGCGGAGACTCGGCGTAGAACAAGATCCAGGTGGTCATATCTGGAAGCGAGACCCAGTGCGTCTCTCTTTGTCCACCTAGTCATCCCTTCATGGCGGCCAACGGAGACCTCGAGTGCATCCAAACCTGCCCGAACCTGTTTTACTCGCTTGTCGGAAGCGTGAGGAAGTGCCTTGACTCGTGCTCTCTGAACACCTCTGTGGAGCTTTCGTTTTCGGTCCCAAGCCACCAGTTATGTACCGGAGCTTGTGGCGCTCAGCAGATGTTCTTAAGAGCTTCGGGTTCAGTTGGAACTTGCGTTGAAGTTTGTCCGCAAACTAAAAACTATTACGATTCGAACAGAGAATGCCAATCTGAATGCGTTCCAAAGGTGTACAGGATTGATGGAGCTCAAAAATAATGCATGGTTTCTTGTTACAGTCCGTACACCTTAATTTCTTAAGATGATGATTATACTGTATGTAATTCTGTTTGTAAACACCCAACTCCATTTGCGTTGCTTAATAATTCGTGTATTGAATTATGCCCACCTGGAACATATTTGCATGAATTTATATGTAAACTTAAGTGTCCTGCTTTTATGAAATACTCAACTCTTGATGATTAAGGATAATAAGTATGTGTTTATGAATGTCCCAACAAAATATTTACAAAAACGACAGGAGTTTAAACTCTTTTCTGTTAAAAATTGTGTAATTCTCCAAATGTTTTCAGAAAAGATATATTATCTGGATAAATAGAGTGTTTAATAAAATGTGAACCAACAGATTACTAATACACAACTGGTGAATGCAGTTAATATAATTGTATTCGAGATCCTGTTAATAAGTTCTCTCAGAATATGGTATGTTAGTTTTCATGTCCAGATTTTGTTGACTTAACGGATTATAGTTGTAAGCCAACATGTGCTGGAAGTTTTGCAGGATATGTTTAATAAATAATTATGAATTAAAACGTGAAAGTATGCTATTCCACTTGTAGCACAAAATTTATTGATTTACGAATATCATCTTAATATAACTCGGTTGGAGTTTGTGTAACTTACTGTGCTAAAAACGAAATTCTGTACCAAGAGCCGTTCTCAGCCTCCCAGTTCTACTGCACGCAAAAGTGCTCGGACGCGAACAGGTTCGTCCAGCCGGATCTCGTGTACTGCGGGAACACATGCGCGTCCACCTTCTTCCAGCAGAACGAAACCGGCCACAACTTCTGCATCTCCAGCTGCGACATGCCTCTCGGCCGGCTCTCGATCTATGGGATCACCCAGTGCGTGGTGTGCCCGAAGTACGTTTCGGAAGTCGATTTATCTTGTATGGCTACTTGTGACTTTTTCAGTATGTCGCTTGGAGCCCAGATTTGTAGGATGGTGGGAGGCACCAGAAATCTATAAAGTTGTCCAAGATACACTAATAATGCAGCACCTTTCTTATGTATTTAAGCATGTTAAACTCTAGTTGATGGTGATATGTGTGTTAAGGATTGTTCGGAGACAGGTAAGAGATTTGTTCCTGAATCTGGTTTCTAATGTGTTTCTTCGTGTCCATTCTTTTACGAATATTAATTAATATTTGGAATAATGTAGCCCAGGTGTGTATCTACTTGTAAATATATGTTATCAAGTGCAAACTTCAAAGAATGTTAGCGCTAATGCAATTCCAACACCTCATTATATGTATTTGGCCAAACTTACTGTTCAAATTGTTCTTCGACTCAGAAGCTTCTGGTTCTAGCTAACAAATAGTTTTCTTGTATTTCTACGGTGTGTCCAGAGTTTACATATTCTTACTCTAATATGTGTTCTCATATATAATGTGGATAGATTTAATTAGAAATTATTAAGCAATAAATGACCGGATATATTTGTTTTGAAAAGTTTTCGTATAATTATTCATCAAGTATTAAAACTATAACAAATTAGGGTCATAGTATTTCATAAATAGAGGTTTCTAAAGTATTAACTTCATTTTTATTATCTAACGGATCAATATATACAATTAATAAGAATGGTCTCAATAATACAAACATTCATAATGCTATTTAAATTAAATAAATGGCGATTCCACCTTATTTCAATAAATAATTATTATAAGTTTTATTTAAAAATGGATCTATTCATTCAAATGGTTAGCAAGAGCCAATGGATTTCACTAATGAGACGGTTAAGCGAATAATCGGGTTCTTCGATCCAGACGACACCGATATGAGCATCAACTACCTCCTCACGGACCAGAACCTGTACTTCAGAGGTTCGTGCAAGGCGGGCATGTGCACGAAGGATGCAGACGGAAACGACTTCGACACGACCTTCAACGGAAAAACCAAGTTCAGAAGCATGTGGACGAAGATGAACCTGGCGGCAGCCGGATTTCCTTTTATCGCATCTGATATCCAAGATATAAACGATTAAAATTGGAGCATTATTTTCTTTTTAACAAATGGTAATAAGTTTATATTTGGGATAAATAATTATGGAAGGTTGTGTTCTGATATTTCAAATAAAATTGTGCTCACTGATTTGAGTAAGTACGATTACATTTCGGCGGGTGAGACTACATCTTTGTTTTCAAGTGGAGAGTAGTTATATTATTGTGGTGCGTCGTTTGGTGAGTTTTAGCAGGATTTTATTGATGTGAAGATATCTCCTGAGCGTCTTTCTCTCGAGTTCGGCGAGCTGCTTGGCTGGAGTTTTTCTGACAACAGTATAGTTCATTTATCGAATATAGATGGCGGTTTCGTGATTAGAACGAGCACTTAGGTTTTTGGTATTGGTAAGTGCATCGCCTTCGACTGCTTCAACTTCAGAAACGAGTAAATAGATTATTCAAGTAAAGTTCAGCTGTTGTGTTTGCTTTCTTAGAATTTGGTTGTGGCTGGTAGCTCTAGCGTGCGCGTTTAGTATATAAAGTAACCTCTAAACCTTGTTTACGTCAACGATACTAAAATACCGCAGGAGGAAGTTGATCAAAAGGGGGTTATTGACCTTTCAAAAACCATAACAAAGGACTAAACCGGTCTCAAAGTAGCGATCTCAATAACAGTCATTTTGTACGTTGTAGCTTTTTTCTCAGTCTTTAAAATGATGCTAAAACTAATCAGTGACAGGAAACGGGCGGCTCTGAAAACGGTGAAGAAGCACGACGTTAATCAAATCGTTAAAATGAACTTTATGGTTCCAGAGAACATATTCTACACTGAGATGGAGTACCAACTGATATGAGGGTTCTATTTTACTGAATTATTTATGTATCGTCTTTTAACATTAAAATTTTGTTCAATAATTAAGAATTAGAATCATTAATATACATTATATTTAATTAATTCAATTGATGTTAAAAAGTTTACAACATTATTAAATTTATGATATTCATAGAACGGAATTAATAGTATTTCTTTCAAAATCATTCAGCGTTGTGCTTGCTGTTTCTTGATATATTTATTATTAATGATATATATTTTATATATGATTCTATAAATGAACAATACAAAATTCTTTTACAAATTCTACTTTTTGGCTCATTCAAAGTCTTAAATTTAACCGTATAATAATCACACTAAAATAAAATATCTAAAATACTCCAAGTAATTCCATTAAGAACATTACGTTACATAACGCCACCTCAAACATCAAACTTAGTTACACATAACGTTACCACAAACTAATCTCAATATCATACCTCATCTTCAATGATCGTCACTCTAAATAGCCTCCTCAAACAACATAAGTTAGTTCAGCACTAGAACTAATTATTGACCTCGGAAGTTTTCGTTATAACAATCCTTAGGGCTTTTAATAATAAATTAGTATTTACAATAAATTTTAGGAAACTAAAAATTATCTCTGCAACTATCTTTGGGCATTTATTATGAAATATCCCTCGATCAAAATAAAGATTAAATCAATCATATAACGATTATTAGCTACCACAGAAAAGTTATCAAATACTAATCTCAAATAACTAATCATCATCTAATGTATATTCAATACATAAATATTCTATTAATTTAATATTTAACAAATGTTGAAACCAAAGAAGCTTTGTTTAATCTAATTTTATCATATTTGAAATGAAAAATATTACAATATATGTAAATAAAATAATGCAGTAATTTTTAAATATATACATTTTTCAAATTAATCTTATGTATAAATTTCGGCAATTAATAACATGACTCACTCAACAGCAACAATCCAACAATACATCTAAACGCAATATATAAATATATACTAGTTATTTTACCATATCCAAGTAATAATAATATATATTTTAATAATTCTTGTGGTTAGTGAATTTCCAGTTAATTAAAATGGTTTTCGTCTTTTTTCCAATTTAAGTGATTCTGCTTCCTCATTTATGTAACAGCTTTAATGTATTTACTAATTTGTTTATAAAAACCATTGTTTTAATAAGCAAATAAAACAGCGTTTATCAACTTAAAGAATAAAAGCTAAGAGCAATTATTAATATCAACAGATTTATAAATTGACGATAATTATGTTTGTGTATTTCTTGTTTTAGATTATTAAAATGACAGATTACACAGTCAAAAGAAAGCTTTTAACTATTATTTATTATATTTAGAATCACAGATTTTTTGTGATTCCTAATATCTAATTTGTAAAATAATGTTATATTCAATTCATACTATTATAGGAATCCCACTTCTATTAAATGCTAAACATTTTAACAATATTAACTTTTGAATCAAACACCTTTGCAAATTTCACAAAGAACAATAAAAATAATTTGAAAGATGGTTCATTCATTTTAAACATCAACAAACTCGAATATAAAGGCAATAATATGTATATTGGATAGCACGTAAATAATACTTCTGACTTATATGTTTATGTTAGCTTAGAAGTCAATTTATCCAATAAAACTCTTGAGATCGTGCTTTTAGATATAAAAAATTAAAACGACAATTAAGATGTATACATAACCGGGTCATTACGCCTTTATGGCTCTAAAAGTCAGTATAATGCGCTTAAAATAGGGTTTTCTAACATTAAATGCAATATTTTCTCAGACCTTTAAATTTATTTGGAAGATTAGCCTGTTTAAACTCATTAAACGCATCAAAAACCAGATGTTTTACACGAACTGGTTGAAAGTGGTATATTAACCTATGAAAATGGCCTTCTTGTGTAAGAAGCTAAATAAACTATTAATTCAAAATAAGCAGTTGGTAATCCCTGCCTTCCAACGTAAATGAATTTGAATGATGCATGCGTTTCCGATTGCTCAAGTGGTTATCCTTACATTTACAACAGTTATTGCCACGACGCGTGCTAAAACACCGATTACAAGATCATGGTGATTTCTCCAACTGAAATATACTGCGCCTCTGCCTGCCCTCCCGGATTTGTCGCCATTACTTAGTCCACGTACGGCTCATATCAATCCTGCGTGCAAACGCAGCAGCTGCGGAATCTGAACGACGAGTGCGACTGGATGAAGATGTCCAGGATAGTATCGCCCACCAAGCTCTGCTCGTTCGCCCAACCCCTAGATTTTTCCAATTACCTGCTCTACTCAACGAACACTCCCGGATCTGCCCTCAAAATGGACGTTGTGAACGTTCAAAACCTTTCTGTGAACGAGCACATAGCAGCTTTTATTGCCGTTAACAGCACTGTGACGAACGGCCTCCTCGTTTTCGACGTCACAATCGATTTCAGTCAGTTCTCTCCCCTTCCGTACTTTAAAGTCTCCATTTTCGACTCAGTTTAAGTACCAGTAACAAACGTAATCGTTTCAGGAAGTATAAAACTGATCAACGTGAACACTGACATAACGAGGAATATAACGCTCTCGCGCATGTTCGGTAACGTGTACATGACCCCTGGGCTCCGCACAACTGTCTTCACCAACGTCTCCTCAGATTTAAGGTACATGATAAACGGGATTGAAATCACAGCCGATAACTTCACAGCCGGATTCGCAGCCGGAACCATCATCAGACTCGTTAACAGCTTTGAAGAAGCACTCAGTGACACGGAACTGGGCGGAGCGGACCCGAGCTCATTCGCTATCCCAGTTGCTCCAGTGGCCAAAACACTCGGATAGAAAGTATCAAGCGGTGAATTATTCGTATATTAGATTAAATATTAAAATGACAGCGGACTTTTGATCAATGTGGACGCATTCGTAGGATTTGACCCATATTTAAACTAAAATGCATACAATGACTTCTATAAAACGGCATATATGCAATATCTGGATAAGATTAAGCTCATAAAAGGACTGTAGAGGTATCCAATTGACAGATACGGGATAATTACTGATATATTTGATTCTGGAACTCGAATGGCGGTTTACGCAGCTGAAACTCGCGCTGTCATGTTAACAGATAATATGTTTATCTTAACTTGTAGAAACGGAGCTCTTTTAGATGTAGAAAGCAGATAATGTATTCAAAGAAGCAGTTGTCTAGCTAGCGATAGAAGATTCATCTTCAAAGCAATGTGCCTTAAACAATGCCCTAATTTATACAAATACACGGCAGTAGGAAACGAATTTATCTGTCACTAAGATTGCCCGTTATTCCTCGGATTTATAAATCCGTCTACGATAGATTTTAATAACCCCTTAAACAATATGTGCGTTTAATGCACCGGAGCGACAAATAAAGCATCTCCAGGAGTATGTGTAAGTTAATGTATTTTAGGTTACTATTCATTCAACTTAGGCTGTTATGAAAGTTGTCCGTTTGGAACAAACACATAAGGATTAACATGTGTTGCTCCAAGTTCATTATCAGATTGCTCTACCGGTTATTTCGTGGAGATAAACAGTTATTCTCCAGATCAATTCTACAACCAGTGTTGGACAACAACTCCTTATGGTTTCTATTAATTAGAAAATACTAACGGTTTCAGTTGGTAATGTTCTACTAAAGTTTTACTTAATGATGTGTGCACTGCAAATTCAATATAATGCAGCGATTAACCAGATCAAAATATATTCCCAGTTGTAGAATTAATCGGTATTACACTATTTTGTTCTCATAGCTGTTTTGATGGTAAAGTAAATTCATCGGCTATGTGCTAAAATTAATGCTAGCCCCTTAATTATAAGTAATAAGTAACTGGAAGCTGTCTTTAATGTCAAAGCTAAAACTACGATGGAGGAGTTTACATAAGAAGAGATACTAACGTTTGTGTACCAACGTGCTCGTTTATAAATAATAGTGTGCCTGCATAAATATGCGAATCTGCGTTCGACGCAATAAACTGCCCAAAGATTGTAAACTAACTAGATTTAATGATTTGCATAAATACATCATGTGTAAATGATTTATTTGAAAACTATTTCAACGAACCAAAAATATGCTCGAATAACAGTTGCCTAAGCACTAACGGTAAATATATTTTTAATGGTGGTAAAGTTTGTAATCCGTGCTCGGATAATTACTATATTGATAACACTATGATTTAATGCTCCAATATAAATTGCAGCGAAACGGACAGCTTTTATTATTAATTTAATATAACACACAAGGTTTGTGTGACGTAAGCCTAATGTTTTACAGCTGGAGATTATTATGTTAATTTTGCCTTGAAATAATGCTCAATGGACTAGTGTATGTTTGTTTAAAGATATTGGTATAGGGATATCGCTACAAATCACAAAATATGCAAAGACTGTACATAACTTAATTTAAACTACTATGTAGATTTACCAACTAGGCAATGTTCCAATGATGCATGCGTTTCTGAAACTATTTCTGGTTCTGCTTATTATTAAATGCAAGGAATATCGAAAATCTGTACTAATTGTTTAAATAGATGGTTTGAAACTGAAGTAACTAATGGAGTATTATGTTCTAATGATAGCTGTTAGTTGACTTCGAATGGAGTTTACCATTTAGACGCAAGTATGAATAGAATTTGTGATTTGTGTACAGCGAAGATGTATACTGATTCTAATTTACAAGAGTGTCAAGTTAACCCGGATTTTACATGTAATCTACGTACTTAGTGCCGTCATTCTTATTCCGATCCAATGGATTTGGAAAGTAAGAAGTTCTGTTATATTTGTAATTTGCCATCTGATTATTTAACTGGTTGTATTTGTAGAACTACTCCTTGTGATTTCTTTAAAACGGTGTTTACAGTTTTGGGTGTATCGATTAACGAGTGTTCTAGCTCTTCCTGCTCGATTGAGTCGAATTCCATTCATTATATTGATGCAAATAGCAGGAAAATATGCACAAATTGTACTGGAACTGATATAACTGGCCTAGTTTACCTCACCAGCACCGTATGCAGCTAAACTGAGTGTGAGTACTTCCAAAATGCCCTCACTATCTCTGCGACCACCAAGTTGTGCTCTTCAACCGCATGCACGGCCGAATCCTCGGGCATTTTCTACATCGACTCCGTTTCAAGTAAAAAGATCTGCGGAGCCTGCCCAGAATACCTCTACGGAACCACCTGCTCACCTGTTCCGTGCCCAGTTTTCGCTGATTTGACCAATAGAATTTGCTCTACCACCGACTGCTCAGAGACGAACGGGAAGTATTTCATGGACGGAACCACCAAAATGTGCACGAACTGCGATGGAACGGTAGGTGGAGCTGGAATGACGTATCTTACCGGTCTACTTTGCTCTAATACCCCGTGCACGTTCTTCAATAATTTAGCCCTTAAAATATGCTCAGTTAGCTGCGCAGAGACTAACGGAGTGTACAACATCGAACTGAGCAACAAAGTATGCGGAACATGCACAAGCCAACTTTTTGTTGACCAAACACTCACAGAATGCACAGGAGGACTTGGATGCGAGAGTATTAGCGCAGGAGTATACAAATAAATTGACGCCTTGAGAAAACACTGCACAACTTGCAATAACTCGAATGAATATCTTCACGGATTTTAATGCACAGACATTAAATGCGCATATTTCGCTAATTTCTACTTGGCAGGAAGTTAAAGAAACGAATGTTCATTAGATTCATGCATTACTCAAACTGCTGGGATATACCAATATAGATACGGAAACGTTGGAGATGATCTTCTTTGCACAGGATGCATTTGGGTTGGTGGATTTAAATATCTAACCAATTTATTTTGCAGTAATATGCCCTGCACATACTATCAATCGATCGCTCAGCTTACTAGTGGTGGATAAACATTATGCTCTTCTACGCAATGCCTCGCTGAATCAAACTCAATGATAATTATAAACGATTCCAAGAACGTTTGCGATACGTGCGCCGGTTTAACATGGTCCACATACGTTTACAAATACGGAAACGAGTGCAGAGCCACACCATGTGAGTATTATTCTGATTTCAGCAATAAACGCTGCTCTTTGTAAAGCTGTTCTGGATCAGGAGAAACAAGTGGAATATACTTCACCGATGCCTCGAGCAATAAAATATGTACCAACTGCGATGGAATTGTCGGCGGATCTCAGATGCTCTATAAAACTGGCCTAATCTGTGGCGAAACTCCTTGTCCCTACTATTTGAGTTTCCCCCTGCGCATTTGTTCGGTTGGAACTTGTTCTGAAACTGGAAACTCTTTCTTCACAGACGCGAGCAATAACAAAATTTGCAGTAGCTGCGAGGCCGGCAAGAAAATATACAACGGAGGTTGCTATTCAACGTGCCCAGCTGCCGCTACATTCTTGCAAATAAATCAGATAATTTGCGATACAAGCTGTGTTGGTTAAACCATCTACCAAATAGGAGACCAGAAGAACTGCCTAACTTCGTGCGATCCAAGCAACTTCCTCGGACAAGCCGAAGCTGGATACCAGATCTGCGTTAACTGCACCTCTGATAAAATAGCCCAGAGAAGCGACAACCAGTGCATTTTGAGAACCAACTGTGTTTACTTCAACTTGGACTCGCCAGTCTGCGAATCCGGACTTGGACTCCACTGCCAGAAAATATTAGTAAGAGACGCGAATAGCTATTTCTGCAGGCAAAACTGCTCTGGATACCTGGAGTACCAAAACCAGTGCTATTCCAAATGCCCAATAAATACCATAATGGACGTGTCTGGAACGACCTGCGTGTCGAGCTGTTCGTTCTACAGACTGGTAACCTTTTCTTCAATTTTACAGCCTTAATGTCAAACAGATACCTGCACCGATTTCTAGTACGTCGATCCACAGTACCACTCTTCGATAAGCGGATGTTTCTCAACATGCCCCGCCGGAACGCTGAAAACGAGAACGAATACCTGCGTGAAAGACTGTGAGATATTCGACGTGTACCCGAATCCAACGTATTGCGAGATACCAGGAACTCCGTCTTGTCTCAACTTCAGGAAGATTTCTGGGAAACTAAATATATATATTTGTGCTACCTGCACACCAAAAGAGTTTGTGAACGGATTCGAATGCGCTTTAAACTGCGATGGATAATTTGTATAACTTTTGAACAAATCAATCTGTTAATCCACCTGCGGCTCCTTCCCGAAAGGCTACACCGAAGAAACTTTCAACTCGGTTTCGGTGAACGTGTGCCAAGACACATGTCCTCCAGAGTTACCATATTATGACTCTGTTACTCTTTTAGGAACGTAAAGATGTTTTGCATCGAACTGCGGTGCCAACGGAAAATACCTAGAAACGAACCATAAGTGCGTGCCAACGTGCGCCTCTGGGAACTACTTCATAAACGTCTCATCCGCCAACAGATTCCAGTGCCAAGACATTAATTAGACTTGCGATAGGTACTACAAGAACGACGGCATGAAAGAGTGCTATGCGACCTGTCCGTTGATTTATCCCTTCTTGAACGGAAGCGAGTGCCTGAAATCGTGCGACCCGTACATGAACGACCCGAAGAGCCCGACTCAGAAGCTGTGTCTGTCTTCTTGTGGAGGAGTAAACCCGCCTTACACCATTACCGACGCCGACGGAAGAACCCAGTGCACCTCCAGCTGCGGGGACTTGTTCGTTCAGCAGGCCGGGAAGAAGTTCAGCTGCGTGTCTTTCTGCCAGTTCTACACCTGGGATGGGAGCTCGAAGATTTGCACCTCGACCTGCGAGTACTACCGAATCGATCCGACCAAAGACAAACTCGCGTATTGGTGTTCGGACTCGTGCGCTGCTTTGAACATGACTTACAGCGTCGCCGATGGAAGCGGGAAGAATCAATGCGTTTCGTCTTGTCCAGCCGCATATCCGTTTTTGGACGGAGCCGTTTGCAAGGATTACTGCCAATTCATTGTCGAACAGCAAATAACAGACGTGAGCAAGTTCAAGTGCCAGGCCGCTCCGTGCCCTAAGTTTTACCAGCTCTACCCAACCGACAGCTCCATTCGAATCTGCAGGCAGAACTGCGTCGGAAGCGCGCCGTACGTCTTCGGGTCTCAGTGCGTGTCCAACTGCGGGCTAACCGCCAACAAGTACGTGGGCCCGGACGGACTCACCTGCGTCTCCACCTGCTCCGGCGAAACCGCGATGAACGAAACCGCGGCGGTCTGGTTCTGCGACTCCGCGTGCGACTTCTACGTAGACTCCGGAGCCAGAACCTGTTCTTCGGCCGGAACTGCCAGCTATCCCTACAGACAGGTCTACCAGCAGATAGTGACCAACGGCGTGACGACCACCAGGTATCAGTACGTGTCCAGCTGTCCGAACAACGAATACGCGGTCGTCGGAGGAGTATCCGTTTGCTAGACCTGCACTCTCTACGAACTCGTCGGAGTTGCCCACAAATGTGTGTCGAGCTGCTCGGCGTCCCAGGTCCAGTTCAAGTACCAGTGCTTCACGGGCCTCTGCAAAGATATTGTCGGGGTCGGGTCCAGCTTCTACTCCGGAGTTGACAAGAAGTGCAGCCAGACCTGCGGTGACCACTTCGTGTACGATCAGGTCTCGTTCTAGTGCTCGTCCACCTGTCCGGCCAACTCGGTCTATTTCGTGAGCGGAGGCCAGCAGATATGCTCTTCTTCGTGCGCCGGAACAAACGACTACGTCACGCTCGACTCCAGGTACGCGATCAACGGCGTCGGGCAGTGCGTTCAGATCTGCCCGGTCGGCTCTTTCAAGGAGCTTCTCCAGGCCGGAGACACGTACAAATACTGCGCGAGCCAGTGCGCCGGAAAGCAGTACAAAGTGGTGGCCGGGGAGCAAGCATGCGTCAGCGCCTGTCCAGTTTACGAGATGGAGGCGGGTGGAGTCAAGAGGTGCTACGACAGCTGCGGAGACTCAGCGTAGAACAAGATCCAGGTGGTCATATCTGGAAGCGAGACCCAGTGCGTCTCTCTTTGTCCACCTAGCCATCCCTTCATGGCGGCCAACGGAGACCTCGAGTGCATCCAAACCTGCCCGAACCTGTTTTACTCGCTTGTCGGAAACGTGAGGAAGTGCCTGGACTCGTGCTCTCTGAACACCTCTGTGGAGCTTTCGTTTTCGGTCCCTAGCCACTAGTTGTGTACCGGAGCTTGTGGCGCTCAGTAGATGTTCTTAAGAGCTTCTGGTTCAGTTGGAACTTGCGTTGAAGTTTGTCCTTTATCTAAAAACTATTACGATTCGAACAGAGAATGCCAAGTTGAATGCGTTCCGAAGGTGTACAGGATTGATGGAGCTCAAAAATAATGTATGGCTTCGTGCTCAAACCCTTATACACGAATAGTAATAGATAACGATTATCAATAATGTAATTTAGTTTGTTCTGGTCTAACTCCATTTATGAAATTGGACAACATTTGTGTTTCTCTATGTCCTGTTGGAACTTACCTGCATGATAAAATATGTAAATTATCGTGTCCATCAACAATGAAGTACGCGCTGTTTTAATCTGGTCATCATATCTGTTCCGCCACATGCCCTAATTTAATATTTTCCAGCCAATCTGGAGCCCAGAATCTATTTTGCCAAGACTCTTGCCTTTCGCCTAATCTGTTCAGAAACGATGTTTCGTCTGGATACACCTAGTGCCTAACTCAATGCGGCGTCGGGGAATACCAGCACTCCACCAGAGAGTGCAACACCCAGAACTGCCTCCAAGACCCGGCCAACAAATTCGTGTCCAACTGGGTCTGCCTCCTCGCCTGCCCGGATTTCGTCGACCTATCCGATTACAGCTGCAAGGCGACCTGCTCCGGAAGCTTCTCCGGCTACGTCCAGCAAGTCGTCATGAGCCAGAATTCCCGCGTCTGCCACCAAACCTGTCCCACCAACTTCATCGACCTCCGCGCTTCCTCTCAGTTCAAGTCCGCCGGCGTCTGCGTGACATACTGCCCCACGACCGAGACCCTGTACCAAGAGCCGTTCTCAGCCTCCCAGTTCTACTGCACGCAAAAGTGCTCGGACGCGAACAGGTTCGTCCAGCCGGATCTCGTGTACTGCGGGAACACATGCGCGTCCACCTTCTTCCAGCAGAACGAAACCGGCCACAACTTCTGCATCTCCAGCTGCGATATGCCCCTCGGCCGGCTCTCGATCTACGGGATCACCCAGTGCGTGGTGTGCCCGAAGTATGTCTCGGAAGTGGACCAAACCTGCCTCGCCGCCTGCGACTTCTCCAACGTGTCTCTCGGCGCCCAGATTTGCAGGATGGCGGGCGGCGCCAGAAACCCAGCCACCTGCCCGGTCTACACCAACAACGCGGCGCCGTTCCTCTGCATCCAGGCCTGCTTCACGATGCGCGACGGGCCGTGGTGCGTCCAGGACTGCTCGGTAACCGGGAAGCGGTTCGTGCCGGAGAGCGGCTTCGACTGCGCCTCCTCGTGCCCGTACTTCTACGAGTTCCAGCAGATATTCGGAGTCGAACAGCCCAGGTGCAACACCACGTGCGGCTTCATGCTTTCGAGCGCAAACCTTCAAGAATGCCAGAGAAAGTGCTATTCGAACACTTCTGTTTATGTATTCGGGCTCACTTATTGTTCAAATTGTTCTTCGACCCAGAAGCTACTGCTTCAAGCAAACAAGCTGTTTTCTTGTATTTCTACGGTGTGTCCAGATTTGACGCAGCAGTATACTAATGTGTGCTCTTACATCGAGTGTGGACAGACTCAGGTCCAAACGGCATCGCAGACGTTGGCAGGCTATATTTGTTCGGACCCGTTCTCGTTCAACTACACCACTTCCTCGCTAAGCGTAACCAACAAAGTTTTGACAGTGGCGCAAATACAGGTGAGCGACTCTTCAGCTTATATTTTGCTGCAAAACGGTTCGGTTCTTTCTGTAAACGAATCCGAGTACAGTGAGGTGTTGGTGAATAACGTCGTTTCACTTAGTCCTATAGCCTTACCGCCTTTCTTTGACGAACTAAAAATGGAGATTCTATTCCAAAACGGGACCTACTACCAAGAACGGACTGATTTCACCAACGAGACGGTTAAGCGAATAATCGGGTTCTTCGATCCAGACGACACCGATATGAGCATCAACTACCTCCTCACGGACCAGAACCTGTACTTCAGAGGTTCGTGCAAGGCGGGCATGTGCACGAAGGATGCAGACGGAAACGACTTCGACACGACCTTCAACGGAAAAACCAAATTCAGAAGCATGTGGACGAAGATGAACCTGGCGGCCGCCGGATTTCCGTTTGTGGCTTCCCAGGTCAAAGATATCCAAGACCTGGACTGGACCATTCTGTTTACGCTGAACGATGGGAGAAAGTTTGTATACGGTCTGAACAGACACAACCGCTTATGTTCCTCCATCGTTAACGCGGTCTTAACGGAAGTTAGCGCGTACGACATCATTTACGTGGGCGATAAAACGACCCTACTCTCCAAGGGTGCCGACTTATTCGTCTGCGGCGCATCGTTTGGAGTTGATGACATCGATGTTAACTCGCTATATTCAACTCCAACAAGTATGTCAGTTGCCCACGATGAAGAAATGGGTTGGAGCTTCGTGAACCAGACCATCATGGACATCTCTGGGAGCAACGGTGGTTTCGTTATTAAAACGCCCACGGAGGTGTTCGGGCTTGGGCGGTGCACAACTTTTTCGTGCCTCAACTTCAAGAATCAGTACGTTTTGTACTCTGGACACGTTTAGAAATTGAAGTGGCTCTCCAAGAGCATAAAAGTTCTTGGAAACACATAATTAATGGTATAGTATTACTCCCAAACAGCACAACCGGTTTACATCAATGACACAAAATTAATTGAAGAAGATAAGTCGTTGAATCAAACCGGAACTCTGGATTTCATGAAGTCCTCTGCAGCAACCACGACAAAGAAGTGGCCTCTCATTTTGGGCATATTCTTGGCCGCTGATGTGATCGCGTGTACCTCAATCAGTGCCTTAGTTAATAAAATGAAGAAGTATCATGCGAAGCGCAACGCGCTGGTTCAGGTTTACATCAAAAGAGAAATAGAATTTTAAACGATCGAACCAGTGAACAACGAAAACGTTGAGAGGAACTTAGAGATTACACACGACATAAACGCCCTCAACGTCTTCGAATTTGAGTGAAAGAAAATAAAAATATTTTCTGTATGAAAATTTCATACATTACATTAAATATATACTTTGATTCTACATTTGGATCTCGAATTTTAACTTTAATAAATATTATTCCAATTATTATGTCCCGGAATATTTAACCATTAGACACGCACATTAAAAGACCACTCCACAACATTCCAATCATGTCGACGTCAGAGCAGACATAGATTTGAACCTCGGAAACCCAAAAGCACATTCAAAAATCCCAAAACGGGGGTTAAGTGGTGTATTACAGGAAGATTGCCCTTGAATCGGCAATTAGTTGTCAAGAAGATGAACTTGAGTGAGAAGGCAGCTTCAACGTTCTATTTATCGGCTCAAAAGGCCGTTGAAATAGCTTTGCATCATTCGAAAAGGTCGGTAGCGTGCTTCAAATCACATGGTTACGTGACACACGATATATAATTGTAGTTCTGCTCACCGAAGCATTGGACTCCGTTTAAGAATGCCACACGAATTCATACTTTATGCAGAGATAAAGCGGCCGGTTCGAGAACCTTTGGAATTTGTCTTCAAAAGGGCACTGCGTTATCGAAGCGTAGCTGTATAACTTAAATATGTATCGTTACTAAAAGAAAAGTAGAAATCAACATCAAACCGCAAATATACCGATGGCCGCCAGAGCTGAAGGTGCCTTGACGACAACCGCCACTCTAAAAGTACAACTGAGAACCCAGCTTAAGTACAAACTCTTGGTCATATTTTGAAAACAAAAAATGCAAATTCGTTCTGTATCTAACTACTAATCGGCACCAATAAATCAGGGTGCTCACTGTTGTATTTAAGAGAGCTGACTCGCGAACCACCAGCATTATTTAGAAAGTTAAATACTGAACTAAACATAACAGTGACATGCTGCTTCGGGGCGATTCCGTTGGTCGCTGCACACATCCTGACAACAAAAGAGCGGTCTAGAACATGCAGACTCTCGCAGTTAAAGCATTGGAAGTCACTTTTCAATAATTCGCTTCATTTTGTTGTCCCGGAATATTTAACCATTAGACACGCACATTAAAAGACCACTCCACAACATTCCAATCATGTCGACGTCAGAGCAGACATAGATTTGAACCTCGGAAACCCAAAAGCACATTCAAAAATCCCAAAACGGGGGTTAAGTGGTGTATTACAGGAAGATTGCCCTTGAATCGGCAATTAGTTGTCAAGAAGATGAACTTGAGTGAGAAGGCAGCTTCAACGTTCTATTTATCGGCTCAAAAGGCCGTTGAAATAGCTTTGCATCATTCGAAAAGGTCGGTAGCGTGCTTCAAATCACATGGTTACGTGACACACGATATATAATTGTAGTTCTGCTCACTGAAGCATTGGACTCCGTTTAAGAATGCCACACGAATTCATACTTTACGCAGAGATAAAGCGGCCGGTTCGAGAACCTTTGGAATTTGTCTTCAAAAGGGCACTGCGTTATCGAAGCGTAGCTGTATAACTTAAATATGTATCGTTACTAAAAGAAAAGTAGAAATCAACATCAAACCGCAAATATCCCGATGGCCGCCAGAGCTGAAGGTGCCTTGACGACAACCGCCACTCTAAAAGTACAACTGAGAACCCAGCTTAAGTACAAACTCTTGGTCATATTTTGAAAACAAAAAATGCAAATTCGTTCTGTATCTAACTACTAATCGGCACCAATAAATCAGGGTGCTCACTGTTGTATTTAAGAGAGCTGACTCGCGAACCACCAGCATTATTTAGAAAGTTAAATACTGAACTAAACATAACAGTGACATGCTGCTTCGGGGCGATTCCGTTGGTCGCTGCACACATCCTGACAACAAAAGAGCGGTCTAGAACATGCATACTCTCGCAGTTAAAGCATTGGAAGTCACTTTTCAATAATTCGCTTCATTTTGTTGTCCCGGAATATTTAACCATTAGACACGCACATTAAAAGACCACTCCACAACATTCCAATCATGTCGACGTCAGAGCAGACATAGATTTGAACCTCGGAAACCCAAAAGCACATTCAAAAATCCCAAAACGGGGGTTAAGTGGTGTATTACAGGAAGATTGCCCTTGAATCGGCAATTAGTTGTCAAGAAGATGAACTTGAGTGAGAAGGCAGCTTCAACGTTCTATTTATCGGCTCAAAAGGCCGTTGAAATAGCTTTGCATCATTCGAAAAGGTCGGTAGCGTGCTTCAAATCACATGGTTACGTGACACACGATATATAATTGTAGTTCTGCTCACCGAAGCATTGGACTCCGTTTAAGAATGCCACACGAATTCATACTTTATGCAGAGATAAAGCGGCCGGTTCGAGAACCTTTGGAATTTGTCTTCAAAAGGGCACTGCGTTATCGAAGCGTAGCTGTATAACTTAAATATGTATCGTTACTAAAAGAAAAGTAGAAATCAACATCAAACCGCAAATATACCGATGGCCGCCAGAGCTGAAGGTGCCTTGACGACAACCGCCACTCTAAAAGTACAACTGAGAACCCAGCTTAAGGACAAACTCTTGGTCATATTTTGAAAACAAAAAATGCAAATTCGTTCTGTATCTAACTACTAATCGGCACCAATAAATCAGGGTGCTCACTGTTGTATTTAAGAGAGCTGACTCGCGAACCACCAGCATTATTTAGAAAGTTAAATACTGAACTAAACATAACAGTGACATGCTGCTTCGGGGCGATTCCGTTGGTCGCTGCACACATCCTGACAACAAAAGAGCGGTCTAGAACATGCAGACTCTCGCAGTTAAAGCATTGGAAGTCACTTTTCAATAATTCGCTTCATTTTGTTGTCCCGGAATATTTAACCATTAGACACGCACATTAAAAGACCACTCCACAACATTCCAATCATGTCGACGTCAGAGCAGACATAGATTTGAACCTCGGAAACCCAAAAGCACATTCAAAAATCCCAAAACGGGGGTTAAGTGGTGTATTACAGGAAGATTGCCCTTGAATCGGCAATTAGTTGTCAAGAAGATGAACTTGAGTGAGAAGGCAGCTTCAACGTTCTATTTATCGGCTCAAAAGGCCGTTGAAATAGCTTTGCATCATTCGAAAAGGTCGGTAGCGTGCTTCAAATCACATGGTTACGTGACACACGATATATAATTGTAGTTCTGCTCACTGAAGCATTGGACTCCGTTTAAGAATGCCACACGAATTCATACTTTACGCAGAGATAAAGCGGCCGGTTCGAGAACCTTTGGAATTTGTCTTCAAAAGGGCACTGCGTTATCGAAGCGTAGCTGTATAACTTAAATATGTATCGTTACTAAAAGAAAAGTAGAAATCAACATCAAACCGCAAATATACCGATGGCCGCCAGAGCTGAAGGTGCCTTGACGACAACCGCCACTCTAAAAGTACAACTGAGAACCCAGCTTAAGTACAAACTCTTGGTCATATTTTGAAAACAAAAAATGCAAATTCGTTCTGTATCTAACTACTAATCGGCACCAATAAATCAGGGTGCTCACTGTTGTATTTAAGAGAGCTGACTCGCGAACCACCAGCATTATTTAGAAAGTTAAATACTGAACTAAACATAACAGTGACATGCTGCTTCGGGGCGATTCCGTTGGTCGCTGCACACATCCTGACAACAAAAGAGCGGTCTAGAACATGCAGACTCTCGCAGTTAAAGCATTGGAAGTCACTTTTCAATAATTCGCTTCATTTTGTTGTCCCGGAATATTTAACCATTAGACACGCACATTAAAAGACCACTCCACAACATTCCAATCATGTCGACGTCAGAGCAGACATAGATTTGAACCTCGGAAACCCAAAAGCACATTCAAAAATCCCAAAACGGGGGTTAAGTGGTGTATTACAGGAAGATTGCCCTTGAATCGGCAATTAGTTGTCAAGAAGATGAACTTGAGTGAGAAGGCAGCTTCAACGTTCTATTTATCGGCTCAAAAGGCCGTTGAAATAGCTTTGCATCATTCGAAAAGGTCGGTAGCGTGCTTCAAATCACATGGTTACGTGACACACGATATATAATTGTAGTTCTGCTCACCGAAGCATTGGACTCCGTTTAAGAATGCCACACGAATTCATACTTTACGCAGAGATAAAGCGGTCGGTTCGAGAACCTTTGGAATTTGTCTTCAAAAGGGCACTGCGTTATCGAAGCGTAGCTGTATAACTTAAATATGTATCGTTACTAAAAGAAAAGTAGAAATCAACATCAAACCGCAAATATACCGATGGCCGCCAGAGCTGAAGGTGCCTTGACATTTCTTCGCCACTCTAAAAGTACAACTGAGAACCCAGCTTAAGTACAAACTCTTGGTCATATTTTGAAAACAAAAAATGCAAATTCGTTCTGTATCTAACTACTAATCGGCACCAATAAATCAGGGTGCTCACTGTTGTATTTAAGAGAGCTGACTCGCGAACCACCAGCATTATTTAGAAAGTTAAATACTGAACTAAACATAACAGTGACATGCTGCTTCGGGGCGATTCCGTTGGTCGCTGCACACATCCTGACAACAAAAGAGCGGTCTAGAACATGCATACTCTCGCAGTTAAAGCATTGGAAGTCACTTTTCAATAATTCGCTTCATTTTGTTGTCCCGGAATATTTAACCATTAGACACGCACATTAAAAGACCACTCCACAACATTCCAATCATGTCGACGTCAGAGCAGACATAGATTTGAACCTCGGAAACCCAAAAGCACATTCAAAAATCCCAAAACGGGGGTTAAGTGGTGTATTACAGGAAGATTGCCCTTGAATCGGCAATTAGTTGTCAAGAAGATGAACTTGAGTGAGAAGGCAGCTTCAACGTTCTATTTATCGGCTCAAAAGGCCGTTGAAATAGCTTTGCATCATTCGAAAAGGTCGGTAGCGTGCTTCAAATCACATGGTTACGTGACACACGATATATAATTGTAGTTCTGCTCACCGAAGCATTGGACTCCGTTTAAGAATGCCACACGAATTCATACTTTATGCAGAGATAAAGCGGCCGGTTCGAGAACCTTTGGAATTTGTCTTCAAAAGGGCACTGCGTTATCGAAGCGTAGCTGTATAACTTAAATATGTATCGTTACTAAAAGAAAAGTAGAAATCAACATCAAACCGCAAATATACCGATGGCCGCCAGAGCTGAAGGTGCCTTGACGACAACCGCCACTCTAAAAGTACAACTGAGAACCCAGCTTAAGTACAAACTCTTGGTCATATTTTGAAAACAAAAAATGCAAATTCGTTCTGTATCTAACTACTAATCGGCACCAATAAATCAGGGTGCTCACTGTTGTATTTAAGAGAGCTGACTCGCGAACCACCAGCATTATTTAGAAAGTTAAATACTGAACTAAACATAACAGTGACATGCTGCTTCGGGGCGATTCCGTTGGTCGCTGCACACATCCTGACAACAAAAGAGCGGTCTAGAACATGCAGACTCTCGCAGTTAAAGCATTGGAAGTCACTTTTCAATAATTCGCTTCATTTTGTTGTCCCGGAATATTTAACCATTAGACACGCACATTAAAAGACCACTCCACAACATTCCAATCATGTCGACGTCAGAGCAGACATAGATTTGAACCTCGGAAACCCAAAAGCACATTCAAAAATCCCAAAACGGGGGTTAAGTGGTGTATTACAGGAAGATTGCCCTTGAATCGGCAATTAGTTGTCAAGAAGATGAACTTGAGTGAGAAGGCAGCTTCAACGTTCTATTTATCGGCTCAAAAGGCCGTTGAAATAGCTTTGCATCATTCGAAAAGGTCGGTAGCGTGCTTCAAATCACATGGTTACGTGACACACGATATATAATTGTAGTGTAATTTCCTGTGATATAGCTGGTCAATCAAAAATAGATTTGATTCAATGCTTTATGTAAGAAGAAGTTATATTATGTTAATAACATTCATTGTTAAGATTAAAAGAGTAATGTACATGTGATGTAATTTTTTATTCAAAAGATTATAATTTTTTAACATCATATAATTTAACAAATATATAATTATTAAATTGTTTCACTTCATAATGATATTTGCAATATATTTTGTGTTATGCAGAAACGTTTTAAATGTGAATAATTTACCAAAAACAATAATACTTGATTAAAATGATTAGATTGTTATCATTAATGCTACATTATTCAATTATTATTCAATTATTTAGAATATCACAATATTTGATATTTTGGCAAAGAATGTGACTATTTTAGGAGAGATACGTATTGATTATAATTTTGCGTTCTAAAATGAAATATTTATCAACTTGTTAAATGTATATAGTCAAGACACATTTAGCAATGTTTAAATATATTTTGATGGGATATTAATTGTTAAGTAAGCTATATTCAACAATTTGATTATTAATTATTAGAATAATGCTCAAAATTCAGTTAAAATATTGCAAGATATGATTGTTGTTTAATAAATTAAGAAGTGCCAGTAAAGTAATTACATTTATTACGTTGAGTACAATGAAAGTTGTGGTACACAGAAAATAAATCAAATAAACAAATAATTAGCTGGTTGCTTGTTGTCCCAGTTCAACTTGGACGGAACTTGTGTTTCCAGCTGCACCACCTCGAAGCCATATATTTCGGTCGATTTACTCACGTGCTCGTCAGCTTGTGCTCCGTCCAACAAGATACTTGTGGTCTCTCCCAGCGAGATAAGATGTCTTTCGGCATGCCCTCAGAACTACCGGCAAGTCTCTTAAAGTGTGTATTCAAATTACTAATAGTGCGTTAACGATTATATTATTTCAAACATCGATGACTACTGCGACTGGATCGAGAACTCTAGGGTCTGGAACGTGTCCAGAATCTGCAACAAAAACAGTTAGCTCCAACTGAGTCGGTGGTTCAACCATCAATCATAGCAGGAAGGTTCTCAAGAGATTAATATGGAGGTGGTGAACGTTCTTGGTTTGGGACAGAACACGAGCGGTTTCAGTTTGTTGAATCTCCAATCTGGGTCTTCTTTAAAGAACGGCCACTTCATAGTAGCTTGCACGATAGACATGGTCCAACCTCAAACCTCGGCGTTGCAAAAATTATTCGTCTCATTGTTCGATCAGGTTTACGGAGGCGTGCAGAACGTATCAGTATCTGGAAGGATAGACATCGTGAACCTAAATCCGGCGGTCACTAATTCGTTGGTGCTCTCGAGAATGTTAGGAAACGTTTTGGTTCCGCTGAGCCAGCGATCTGGAGGGCAATCCATTTTCATAAACGTGTCTTCCAACCTTCAGTACTTCGTGAACGGAGTTGAGATAACAACCGATAACAAAACCGTTTCGGGACTTGCTGGAGTCAGCATTAGATATGTCAACAGCTTCGAAGAAGCTAAGACAGCGGTTGAACTCGGATAGAGTCCATCTTTATATATAGTGAACGTGGGCATTCCAACTTACTCAATCCAGCAGATGGTTGCCAACTAACAGTTATATTTAACTCCAGCGACTGTTCTAGACAGAGCCGACGCTTCAATTAATCTATAAATCTACACTAAGTTCGATCCTGCGGTTCAGCAAAACGCCTTCAAAGACTACTATTTAAACGCCCATCTTCGCCTAGAAGAGCAAAAGTTCCAAATAGCCAATATGGCCAAATATACTTTCGGAGTTCAGTATACTGTAATAGACAATCTATCGCCAAGATAGAACATTAGATTTGTGGTTTTCACATCCGAGACAAAAGCGGTTTTGCTGAAAGATAACAGCTTCATTTTAATATGTGGTAACTGGCTTCTTTTAGATACAGTATCTTTGACATGTATAACTAGATCATCTTGCACTGGATACATTCTAAACGCAACTTGTCTAAGACAATGTCCGCAGGATCACTGGTTCGTCACAATTGGTTCCGAAAAACTTTGTTTTTTGAAATGTCCCACTCATCTTAATTACTACAACACAACTAACTTAATCAGTGCAGTTGATCCGCGTACCAGTTAATGCACACTATGTTCCGGGAAAATGGCAAGAGAAGGTGACTGTTAGTTGGAGTGTTAAAGTGTTGGGTTATACTAATTTTAACAAGGATGTTTTGCAAGTTGCCCCCTTGGAACTATAGGTACTGGATCTAATGCATGCGATTCACCGTCATCTTTGACAAATTGTACGAACAACTACATTAAACTATCTGATTATTCAAATTAGTATTATGATATGTGTTATGATACGATTCCGAACTATATGTATACATCAAGTTCATCAGCTAGAACGCTATTGTGGATGTGCGCAGGTAAAGCTTCCGTAAATAATATTTGCAGTACATCAAATACATTACCTTGCACTTTAAGAACTGGATTAAATATAAGTCCCGTCACGAGTTAATCAGATGGTTCTTAGCTCTGTTAGATATCTTGCATCGGCGGCGGGCTAAATAATTCAAATACGTGTGGAAATATTTGTCCAGATTTATTCTATTCTTAACTATATACTGGAAATTGTCTTCAATGTTTGACAAATGAATATGATATCGGATAAATCTGGGATCGTCGAACAAAAAGTTGTACACCATCTTGTCAATATTTGAATGCAAGTTAGTTCGCAAACGCATGTGAACTACCTACAGATTTGATAAATTGCCCGTTTAAATCAGAATTAACACAAGTAAATTAGTTTGAATGTCTTACAGATTGCCCAGCTAATAGATTTATACAAAGCGATTATTGCAGAAAGAGTTGCTACGTTCCAATGAGCATGTATGTGAAAGCTGATAATAGGACTTGCTCATCAACATGCGCAGCTGGGTAGTTCATAATTGTTTCGCATCCGTTGAATGTGTTCTGCGTCGTTTCATGTCCGGCAGACTATATTATAATTTCTCAGACCATTTACGGAACTTATCAGCAGTGCGTTCCAGTTGCAGACTGCTCTTATTACTTAAATCTGTAAGCTAAAATATGTTCAACGTCATCTTGTTCCGAGAGTAATGGCTTCTACGAAGTAGACGGGTCGAGCAATAAAATCTGTAATCCGTGCGACGGAACCCAGGGTGGAGCTTCGATGAAGTACAAAACTGGTATTATTTGTTCTTCTACTCCTTGTTCGTATTATATCAACTTGGCTAACTACGAATGTTCAATCGGATTGTGTCCTGAAACGGGAGGACATTTTATAACAGATGGCACCGGAAACAAAATTTGTTAAACGGGTTGTGCTCCAGGATACAAGAGTTACAACGGAAACTGCTACGAATTCTGTCCGGCGGCCGCTCCATTTCTACAGCTAAATGGCATCGAATGCGATATTGGCTGCAACGGACAAACCATCTACCAAATAGGAGACCAGAAGAACTGCCTAACTTCGTGCGATCCAAGCTACTTCCTCGGACAAGCCGAAGCTGGATACCAGATCTGCGTTAACTGCACCTCTGATAAAATAGCCCAGAGAAGCGACAACCAGTGCATTTTGAGAACCAACTGTGTTTACTTCAACTTGGACTCGCCAGTCTGCGAATCCGGACTTGGACTCCACTGCCAGAAAATATTAGTAAGAGACGCGAATAGCTATTTCTGCAGGCAAAACTGCTCTGGATACCTGGAGTACCAAAACCAGTGCTATTCCAAATGCCCAATAAATACCATAATGGACGTGTCTGGAACGACCTGCGTGTCGAGCTGTTCGTTCTACAGACTGGTAACCTTTTCTTCAATTTTACAGCCTTAATGTCAAACAGATACCTGCACCGATTTCTAGTACGTCGATCCACAGTACCACTCTTCGATAAGCGGATGTTTCTCAACATGCCCCGCCGGAACGCTGAAAACGAGAACGAATACCTGCGTGAAAGACTGTGAGATATTCGACGTGTACCCGAATCCAACGTATTGCGAGATACCAGGAACTCCGTCTTGTCTCAACTTCAGGAAGATTTCTGGGAAACTAAATATATATATTTGTGCTACCTGCACACCAAAAGAGTTTGTGAACGGATTCGAATGCGCTTTAAACTGCGATGGATAATTTGTATAACTTTTGAACAAATCAATCTGTTAATCCACCTGCGGCTCCTTCCCGAAAGGCTACACCGAAGAAACTTTCAACTCGGTTTCGGTGAACGTGTGCCAAGACACATGTCCTCCAGAGTTACCATATTATGACTCTGTTACTCTTTTAGGAACGTAAAGATGTTTTGCATCGAACTGCGGTGCCAACGGAAAATACCTAGAAACGAACCATAAGTGCGTGCCAACGTGCGCCTCTGGGAACTACTTCATAAACGTCTCATCCGCCAACAGATTCCAGTGCCAAGACATTAATTAGACTTGCGATAGGTACTACAAGAACGACGGCATGAAAGAGTGCTATGCGACCTGTCCGTTGATTTATCCCTTCTTGAACGGAAGCGAGTGCCTGAAATCGTGCGACCCGTACATGAACGACCCGAAGAGCCCGACTCAGAAGCTGTGTCTGTCTTCTTGCGGAGGAGTAAACCCGCCGTACACCCTTACCGACGCCGATGGAAGAACCCAGTGCACCTCCAGCTGCGGGGACTTGTTCGTCCAGCAGGCCGGGAAGTAGTTCAGCTGCGTGTCTTTCTGCCAGTTCTACACCTGGGATGGGAGCTCGAAGATTTGCACCTCGACCTGCGAGTACTACCGAATCGATCCGACCAAAGACAAACTCGCGTATTGGTGTTCGGACTCGTGCGCTGCTTTGAACATGACTTACAGCGTCGCCGATGGAAGCGGGAAGAATCAATGCGTTTCGTCTTGTCCAGCCGCATATCCGTTCTTGGACGGAGCCGTTTGCAAGTATTACTGCCAATTTATTGTCGAACAGCAAATAACAGACGTGAGCAAGTTCAAGTGCCAGGCCGCTCCGTGCCCTAAGTTCTACCAGCTCTACCCAACCGATAGCTCCATTCGAATCTGCAGGCAGAACTGCGTCGGAAGCGCGCCGTACGTCTTCGGGTCTCAGTGCGTGTCCAACTGCGTGCTAACCGCCAACAAGTACGTGGGCCCGGACGGACTCACCTGCGTCTCCACCTGCTCCGGCGAAACCGCGATGAACGAAACCGCGGCGGTCTGGTTCTGCGACTCCGCGTGCGACTTCTACGTAGACTCCGGAGCCAGAACCTGTTCTTCGACCGGAACTGCCAGCTATCCCTACAGACAGGTCTACCAGCAGATAGTGACCAACGGCGTGACGACCACCAGGTATCAGTACGTATCCATCTGTCCGAACAACGAATACGCGGTCGTCGGAGGAGTATCCGTTTGCTAGACCTGCACTCTCTACGAACTCGTCGGAGCCGCCCACAAGTGCGTGTCGAGCTGCTCGGCGTCCCAGGTCCAGTTCAAGTACCAGTGCTTCACGGGCCTCTGCAAAGATATTGTCGGGGTCGGGTCCAGCTTCTACTCCGGAGTCGACAAGAAGTGCAGCCATACCTGCGGCGACCACTTCGTGTACGATCAGGTCTCGTTCTAGTGCTCGTCCACCTGCCCGGCCAACTCGGTCTATTTCGTGAGCGGAGGCCAGCAGATATGCTCTTCTTCGTGCGCCGGAACAAACGACTACGTCACGCTCGACTCCAGGTACGCGATCAACGGCGTCGGGCAGTGCGTTCAGATCTGCCCGGTCGGCTCTTTCAAGGAGCTTCTCCAGGCCGGAAACACGTACAAATACTGCGCGAGCCAGTGCGCCGGAAAGCAGTACAAAGTGGTGGCCGGGGAGCAAGCATGCGTCAGCGCCTGTCCAGTTTACGAGATGGAGGCGGGTGGAGTCAAGAGGTGCTACGACAGCTGCGGAGACTCAGCGTAGAACTAGATCCAGGTGGTCATATCCGGAAGCGAGACCCAGTGCGTCTCTCTTTGTCCACCTAGTCATCCCTTCATGGCGGCCAACGGAGACCTCGAGTGCATCCAAACTTGCCCGAACCTGTTTTACTCGCTTGTCGGAAACGTGAGGAAGTGCCTGGACTCGTGCTCTCTGAACACCTCTGTGGAGCTTTCGTTTTCGGTCCCTAGCCACTAGTTGTGTACCGGAGCTTGTGGCGCTCAGTAGATGTTCTTAAGAGCTTCTGGTTCACTTGGAACTTGCGTTGAAGTATGTCCTTTATCTAAAAACTATTACGATTCGAACAGAGAATGCCAATCTGAATGCGTTCCGAAGGTATACAGGATTGATGGAGCTCAAAAATAATGTATGGCTTCTTGCTCGCCTCCATATATTCGAATTGTAATAGATAACGATTATCAACAATGTAATATTATTTGCTATGGTGCTACTCCGTACACGAAACTGGACAACATATGTGTTTCTCTATGTCCTGTTGGAACTTACCTGCATGATAAAATATGTAAATTATCGTGTCCATCAACAATGAAGTACGCGCTGTTTTAATCTGGTCATCATATTTGTTCCGCCACATGCCCTAATTTAATATTTTCCAGCCAATCTGGAGCCCAGAATCTATTTTGCCAAGATTCTTGTCTGCCACCGAATCTGTTCAGAAACGATGTTTCGTCTGGATACACCTAGTGCCTAACTCAATGCGGCGTCGGGGAATACCAGCACTCCACCAGAGAGTGCAACACCCAGAACTGCCTCCAAGACCCGGCCAACAAATTCGTGTCCAACTGGGTCTGCCTCCTCGCCTGCCCGGATTTCGTCGACCTATCCGATTACAGCTGCAAGGCGACCTGCTCCGGAAGCTTCTCCGGCTACGTCCAGCAAGTTGTCATGAGCCAGAATTCCCGCGTCTGCCACCAAACCTGTCCCACCAACTTCATCGACCTCCGCGCTTCCTCTCAGTTCAAGTCCGCCGGCGTCTGCGTGACATACTGCCCCACGACCGAGACCCTGTACCAAGAGCCGTTCTCAGCCTCCCAGTTCTACTGCACGCAAAAGTGCTCGGACGCGAACAGGTTCGTCCAGCCGGATCTCGTGTACTGCGGGAACACATGCACGTCCACCTTCTTCCAGCAGAACGAAACCGGCCACAACTTCTGCATCTCCAGCTGCGACATGCCCCTCGGCCGGCTCTCGATCTACGGGATCACCCAGTGCGTGGTGTGCCAGAAGTATGTCTCGGAAGTGGACCAAGCCTGCCTCGCCGCCTGCGACTTCTCCAACGTGTCTCTCGGCGCCCAGATTTGCAGGATGGCGGGCGGCGCCAGAAACCCAGCCACCTGCCCGGTCTACACCAACAACGCGGCGCCGTTCCTCTGCATCCAGGCCTGCTTCACGATGCGCGACGGGCCGTGGTGCGTCCAGGACTGCTCGGTAACCGGGAAGCGGTTCGTGCCGGAGAGCGGCTTCGACTGCGCCTCCTCGTGCCCGTACTTCTACGAGTTCCAGCAGATATTCGGAGTCGAACAGCCCAGGTGCAACACCACGTGCGACTTCATGCTTTCGAGCGCAAACCTTCAAGAATGCCAGAGAAAGTGCTATTCGAACACTTCTGTTTATGTATTCGGGCTCACTTATTGTTCAAATTGTTCTTCGACCCAGAAGCTACTGCTTCAAGCAAACAAGCTGTTTTCTTGTATTTCTACGGTGTGTCCAGATTTGACGCAGCAGTATACTAATGTGTGCTCTTACATCGAGTGTGGACAGACTCAGGTCCAAACGGCATCGCAGACGTTGGCAGGCTATATTTGTTCGGACCCGTTCTCGTTCAACTACACCACTTCCTCGCTAAGCGTAACCAACAAAGTTTTGACAGTGGCGCAAATACAGGTGAGCGACTCTTCAGCTTATATTTTGCTGCAAAACGGTTCGGTTCTTTCTGTAAACGAATCCGAGTACAGTGAGGTGTTGGTGAATAACGTCGTTTCACTTAGTCCTATAGCCTTACCGCCTTTCTTTGACGAACTAAAAATGGAGATTCTATTCCAAAACGGGACCTACTACTAAGAACGGACTGATTTCACCAACGAGACGGTTAAGCGAATAATCGGGTTCTTCGATCCAGACGACACCGATATGAGCATCAACTACCTCCTCACGGACCAGAACCTGTACTTCAGAGGTTCGTGCAAGGCTGGCATGTGCACGAAGGATGCAGATGGAAACGACTTCGACACGACCTTCAACGGAAAAACCAAATTCAGAAGCATGTGGACGAAGATGAACCTGGCGGCCGCCGGATTTCCGTTTGTGGCTTCCCAGGTCAAAGATATCCAAGACCTGGACTGGACCATTCTGTTTACGCTGAACGATGGGAGAAAGTTTGTATACGGTCTGAACAGACACAACCGCTTATGTTCCTCCATCGTTAACGCGGTCTTAACGGAAGTTAGCGCGTACGACATCATTTACGTGGGCGATAAAACGACCCTACTCTCCAAGGGTGCCGACTTATTCGTCTGCGGCGCATCGTTTGGAGTTGATGACATCGATGTTAACTCGCTATATTCAACTCCAACAAGTATGTCAGTTGCCCACGATGAAGAAATGGGTTGGAGCTTCGTGAACCAGACCATCGTGGACATCTCTGGGAGCAACGGTGGTTTCGTCATTAAAACGCCCACGGAGGTGTTCGGGCTTGGGCGGTGCACAACTTTTTCGTGCCTCAACTTCAAGAATCAGTACGTTTTGTACTCTGGACACGTTTAGAAATTGAAGTGGCTCTCCAAGAGCATAAAAGTTATTGGAAATGAGTAATCAATGGTTCAGTATTACTCTCACACAATATCTCCTGTTTACGTAAACGATACAAAAATAGATTAAGAAGACTAGTTTCTTAATTAAACTGGTACATTGGACTTTATGAAGTCTTCAGGGACAAGTTATACTGCCAATATGAATAAAAAGCTGATTATCACCGTATTTCTGACAGTAGATGTGATCGCATGCGTTTTCATTTATTTATTAGTGAATAAAATGAAGAAGTATCATGCGAAGCGCAACGCGCTGGTTCAGGTTTACATCAAAAGAGAAATAGAATTTTAAACGATCGAACCAGTGAACAACGAAAACGTTGAGAGGAACTTAGAGATTACACACGACATAAACGCCCTCAACGTCTTCGAATTTGAGTGAAAGAAAATAATATATTTTACATTATTTTACTATATATTTTAATTTAATTACAACGTAGACTAAATTCATTCGTGGAATGATATGGAATGATCATTTCAAGCTAGAGTTTATAATAGATTTTTATTCTTCTTATTAGTATTGAATTGAGCAAAACTATCCATATATGGATGAATCCTTCGCAATCTGTGAGTGGTTGCATAATTGCTTCAGTTTTAGAAGTGTACTATAACTTCGTATTTGATACAATATTATGTTATAAATAGATTGAAATATGAAATCTCGTTATTTGAAGTGGATGAATTGAGCTAGTGACATAAAAGTTTATACTATAGAGGCGAAAATGAATCTTGGCCACCCCCTACCTTGAAGTGAAATTGTAGTTAGAATATTTTTAATATTATACATCTTCCTGATAGCTATAATGTATATTTTATACAATTTAATATTTCTTCCACTCTACTCTTGCCAAAAATTCTAAAATACATCAAATTCGTATATCGTTTTAAATAGCAATAGCTGAAGACTTGAAGTCTTATGAACTTCCAGTGTATGATAATGTACCAACAGCGTAAATTTAAAGTAGCAGCTCAATAATATATTTTCATATTCTTCTACTTCAGAAAGTTAATTATTGTTGACTATATACAACTGAAATAATTAATTTCGATTTTATGTATATTTACATTTTATCATTTTAACTACCATAACGAAAGCTACCGGAATCGCTAAATAATAACACGATCGCTAAATTATATATTATTAGTAACACCTTTCACCCCAGCCCATAAAATATATTCTTTGGTTGTAACTTCATCTTTATCTTGTTGGTACATAATCATACACTGGAAGTTCATGAGACACCAAGTCTTCAGCTATTGCCTCATATAATACTACCAAAATATTAGCTGTTTTACTAACTTGAATTGGAGTAGAGTGGAAGTAATTAAATTTTATGGAAAAAAATCTTTTAATCTATCCGTATATTACCACCTATCAAAGCTAGTCTAGCTATAATTTCAATACTGGTGCTGGGGTGTACGCCATCGATTTTTGCCTCTATATATTTAATTATATATATATATATATATATATATCACTTCCTCGAGACGGCACAAACAGACTTCATTGAGACTTTCGAAAGCAAAACATAGGCTCTCGCACGCCAGTGTTTCCACTTTCAAAACGGGCTCAACCCGTCATTTATGCCCACTCAGTAAAGACCCAACAGGGTCCTCACGGAGTCGTCAGCGGACCAGTTTTACCTGATTCGCTAACTTAATTTCCAGAAACTGGTTCTCGCGTCTCAGTTTCTCTTTGCTCGTTATTTCCTTCGGCTTGCACGGGAGGTTGTTCCGTTGTATTGGCATTGCTTGGTGGTGGTTGCCTTTGATGCATTGTTTCATTAACTTGATTAGGTACCTGGGGTCCTTCTTAGTTTATTTGATTTTGCAAATTCCTAATTTCGGGGTATATTGCCGGTGGTAGATTAACTTTTTCCTAGGGTTTAGCTTCGCTGATATCTTCCTTAGCTTTCTATTGTTAGATAAACTATTTCTGATATTCCATTTGTAGCTTCTTCTTCTAGGCTTTCGTTAAGATTGGCTTAGTCTCCTATTTTGCGTCAGTTATCGTTTTTTATTCATTTTGACCATCTTTTGGCTATTCGACAGGCTTTTCTAAGACAGGTTATTTATCCTCTTTCTTTTTCTAAGTTTCCTTTTGAGGAGACTTTGCGTTCGATTGGGGCATTTTAGTGGTCTTTTGATCTTGTGACTTTTAGACTGGGGGCTTTTTCTCTTTCTGCTTCTGAGCGTCCTAGCTTCGTTTTGTCATACGCCTTTTCTTCGATATTCTTCGTAGGTTCAGCTTTCTAACTTACTTCAGTCTTTTTCTTCTCATTTTCAGGCTGGGCTTCGGCATTGTTTGTCTTTTAAGTGATCTTCTTGTCGTCATGCTTCTTTTTGGTTTCTTTGAATTTACGCATCACTGCCGCCGCTGTATCAAATTAACTTTACAATTCTCTTTACAATTTGGCGATCTTCTCTTTGAGAGACTAAATTTTCTTGTCATTGCCTTTCGCATTGGGGATTACTTTGGTCTGGGTGGGTTTGTCAGGTTATTCTTTGTGGACGTGTCCTCCAGTTTATCGTTGCCTTTTTCTGCTGTTTGCGTGGACTTCTTTTTAGTCTTTGTTTTGTGGGCTTTTTCAAAGTTTTTCTGTCTAGGCTTTGCAGGCACTTCCTTGATTGGAGATTGCGTGGCTACCTTCATCATTCCTTTTTCGTGAAGGTAATCAAAGATTTTCCCGTAGTTGTCAGCGTGTTTGAATTAAACATCACTGTCCGCTAGGGAGGCAAAGCGGTTGGCACTAGGTTTCTCTACATCGATCTCGCTATGTTTTTCGCCCCGTTGGACTACTTTCTTTCTATACATTAGCTCGGCTCGGTGTGTTTGAGAGGTACTTATCATGTAGCCAATCTCTTCATAAATTGTCTCGAAATTAACTCGAAGTTCTTCCAAGAATTCTCTCGACTTTTAATGAATGGTGAGATTCTTACCGATTATGATCGGAATAATTTTGAGCGGGTTACCATTTTAATCCTTTTTGTCCCGATAATGCTACTCTTTGAGAGCGTAGTATTTATCAAGATCCCAAGTGATTCCAATATCCAAATAAATCTGAACTCCGTTGACCATAATGCTGATGTCCGGTTTAGTCCGGTCTTCCAACCTGTTGTCGTTGTCTTTGCAGACTTTTCTGGCTTGATATCTCTTTCTGAGGATTCTTTCAAGGAAGTTTGCAAAACGATCGTGGGCTGCTATGTTCAGCTCGTTGATCTTTTTACAGTCTTGTTCGTGGCATTCCTTGTATGGTTTTTGCACAGTTCGCAAATTTCTGGGATTGGTGTATCCCTCACGTTATTGAAAACCCAATTGATCATGTACTAGAATGCCGTGTTGTCCATTCTTCTACGGCCCAGCAGTGTATATAATTTAGCGATTCCGGTAGCTCTCGTTATGGTAGTTAAAATTCGAAAATGTAATTAACTTTGATTATTGCAGTTAAACCTTCTAGCCCGGAAAGCCTATTACTATTTAAATATGTTAACTTAGGTACTCCTAATTGTCCATTACATTCATTCTGGTTCGCTCCGATACGATTCCCAAACTGTTGTATTTTTCCCAAAAGTTGATTTTTGCAACTAAAAATTAATTTCTTGAGCTCCAGAAGAATCAAGTGGGGTTCATAGTTATATGATATAATAGTATAATAGTAATATATCGTTATTGATAAATTGGAATCAATTCGTGATTTACTAAATTATCCAAATCTGAAATCTCATAATTTCAATAATTTGGGAATCGTATTAGAGGCCACCAGTATAACTACCATGTATAGTTAGGGGTACATAAAGCAATATAATCACACAATATACGGAGTTCTGCCTAGGCAGTTTAGTTGTGTTAATTATGCTTTTACTAATTTTAGTATTTTGAGCACTATTATGCAAGTTGGCTAGTTAACATTAAATTTTGGTATTAATATTTAGTACTTATACCAAGATTCATTTTCGCCTCTATATATGCCTAGGCCTTAACATTAATTATAATAATTATAAAAGGTTAATCAGTTTCTCTAAAACCCGTCTACTTCTAAGTGTCCTACACTGTTTATCTTTTTCTTGAACCAATATCTCTTTAGCAAAAGGCTATTTATAAACAAATTTTTGTGCGAGCCAGAAGCTTTTTATGAGGGGAAATGCGAGCTTATGAGTATTTATATGTGAATAAAACTGATATTTTATATTTACACTTCACTGTTCCTAGATTTAGACCATCATTTGCTCACAGTGAGCAAAATAATTATAATTTAGACTCCTGCCAATAATAACATTTTATTGGCAATGAATTTGGCAATGAATCTATTAGTTATTAAAATTATATTTATTTATTAACTAATGAACCACTGATATTTAATAATTCCAGTAATTCATGCTTCTTTTGTCTGAATTGAACCAGGTTCCCTTTTCTTCACTTAATAATTAATTGAATTTAATTGGGCTTTCCAAAAACTAATATTGTTTTGACATAAAACACTACTGGGTAATAATTCAATACTTACGGCAAACTAACTGAAAGAAGTCGCACATCAACGATCTTGCACCACTTAGTTACTACTACTTAATAGAATTCAGATCCTTCAGATTAACTTCTTAAACCTTCCAGCTCCTTTGAAAGCTTGGTATGTTTAAGAAACTTATCAAGTAATTGCTACTTTTAAAACTTAATTGAACTTGAAAATATTATAAATCTTCTTATTATTTAGTAACATTTTATCAGTTATTAATTCATTATTATTTATATGTTTTCAATTTATAAACGATTTTTACAGTTTTCGACTTGAAAATGGTTGCTTTGGAAATCTAAATTCTCTCAAAGTAATAGTAAACAAATAACACTACTACTTATATCCCAACAATATTTTGTTCATGTACAGCTAGGTACCTACTTCATAAGTTACTAAAATATAATTTTTCATTAGTGTTATAATCTAGAATAATATGAAGCTAAAACACATAACAACAATATACAAAAATGTGAGTTGGAGTGAAATTAGTATATTTTTTGAATATATCAATAGAAATGTGCGACAAATATTTTTTATTTTAATCAAAATATTATTCAATAAATTGCTATTAAATATGATCGTTTTTCACTGTTCTTTCCGAAGCTGTTATGAGAGTTACATTATCTTTGGTATTTGACATTGTATGCAAGGTACTTTCGACCTCTGATCTCTTCTTATCGTTGATAAATTACCAAATTTATAAGTACTTATATTATTAATTTAATTATAAAAGGTAGTAAAGTGTGAGTTGGACTTGATCAAAGTATATAATTATGTTATCTGTTATATACCCAACAACATAAAATTAATTGGACAATTATAATTTCTGATGCAATTCTATAAACCAAAAACTTTGAATAACGTGATTTAGTTTTCTTTAGTTGGAGAAAGACCTAGCTCGAATTGATATTGCTAAAATTAAGAGTAGTACTAACACTATCATTCTGCAGTTGCTTATGTCAATTGAGTTCTAGATTTCAAAAAGAGTTCTTACTTAGCTCTTTAGAATTTGAACACTATAATATCAATTCGTTCGATGATTATGTCGTTGTTGTATTTCTAATTAACTAAACAAATGATAATAGCAATAAAGGCTCGTACGTATTTCATAGTCATGGTAGATGATGCCATTTGTTGCCTTGTTTTAATTATAATTTTATATAAATTTTGTTAAATTCTATTTTATCTGCAGCAGCTCAGTATTATATTACAGATATTAATGTAATATGGGACCATTAATACACAGCGCCAAGATTGAGCAAATTAGTTACTTCTTTATAAGTTAGTAGTTCCAAATATCTAATAGTTGAATATTAATCGTTTGTTACCTGTTCGTTCTTCCATTATAACGGTGATTAAACTATTTGACTTATTAGAATAGCGAAATATAAATAAAATCTAATCTTAATTAAATTATTGAGTCACCATCAACAATTTGTTGAACATCACTAAATGCAAATTTGCATGAATATCTTATGATTTAACGCAGTGTTAATTAATTTACAAAATACCACAAATAACATGTTAATTTAAACTGGATATAGATGGTGCTCATTTTAATCGTTAGTGCTAATTTATCTTTTTGAAGGTGTAATTAGACAAGCAGCAATTATAGTCAAATTCTCTTTGCATAATTGTCGATTAAGGACCTTACTATTTGTATTTTTTATTATGGTCAGTTATTAATGTTTCAGCGTTGATTTCCATTTACAGAAAATTTTATGATGAACTTGATTTCACAATAAAACTATGACTTATGTTATTTGTAGTGTTCGTAACCAACCTAGTAGTTCCACATACTTTGATCGATTCCAAGTCTTGTGTGAATTAGAGTTTTCGAATATCATTTTACGTCATCTGAATTCCTCAATTTCAAACGTGTCCTGCGTGGTCTAAATTCTCCCAAGTTACTCCGATATACGGTCAATAATGATAACTGCATTGACATGTTTGCTCGACAGATATTAATGTAATTTTGGAATTTTGGTAAATGAAAGCTGTGTAAAAAACTGCATTTTTCATAATATTTAAGAAGTATTAAATATCATATAATTATTTATCTATATTAAAGCTCTTGAAACTACGTATAGTTCCTTCTCAGATAATCATAGTGATGCATAGAATATACATTTTCATCTCGTTTGAAGTGGAAAACAGATCTCAATAAAATAAAAAATAACAGTCGCACATTTTAATTGAGTATTAATAATAATCACTAAAAACCTACAAATTCCTCTATTGACGATACATAACACTCGCTGATTTGGAGTGAATTTTATATTATTTTATAATTTATGTTATATATAATTAACAACAACATATATAAACAAAACTTAATAAAACTCAATCTTCGAACAAAAAATCGCTAAATTACACTTCGTTCTAAGAAATACAGGCCGCATGCATTATAAGCACGAGCCTGCCCTGTCGATTATAGCCTGACATAGTTAACTTGTCTAATAACTTGCTACAGATTATTCTTCCTGGAACTACTAATTGTTCAATTTCAATATACTTAACAAAATTCATAAATCGACCAATACCTGAAAAGGCGGAATCGACGGAGGGAAAATTGGGCTTTCGTTCTTCTGCGGACATAACATAATCGAACAAATTTTTGCCAGTATGTTAAGAGTACTTCATGAGATCAATATCTACATATAAAGCAGCTCAGGCTTATATTTAGAATCAAGTGGTACCATATAAAATGCATATGCATACACGAGTGGCTTAACTACCTTAGTTCCGTCTTTCTTCTTAATTATTTCAATGTTAACCCAAGAATTTTTTAGGCCACAAAATAGCAAGTGAATTCTTTTTAAATCGATTTTTACTATGTCATTTTTAACATATTTGCGAGAGTTTGGTAATGGTTCCACACCAACTTCCATAAATCATATTTTCATTGACTGCATTTTCTCGTCAAGCAGTTAACAGCTATAGTCAAAAATAGGGGAGTACACTTATTTGCATTTATGCTATCTATAGCTCATTCAACTTTTTATTTACTACTAAATAACGTTGAAATATCAATTTTTATGAGGATGTCTGAAAAATCTGGAGGCGTTAAACTGATACCTGAATTAAAGTAAACAGTTTCACTAGGGTAATATCATGGTGTAACAGAAATAGTAAAATACGATTCTATCAATACCTGAATTGCACACTCTTGGATGTTCTCATAAGTGGAACCGAAGTTGAACCTGAAAGTTAAGATAAATTTGATCCACTAAATAACTTAGCAGGTCCACTAGACTTAGCCACGGATAAAGAGTTCTTGAAGAGGATACAAAATGTAGCCTTGAAAAAATAACAGATCCAAGAAAATAAAATTAACTATGATAAACGAAGACAATATTGAATACTATTTGGTGTTCGACCAATATCACTTCCGGATGATTTTAGCTTCAAGCTGAAAATTCATGTTTAGAGAGAATGAAAGTCAAGACTTAGGAACTGGAGCAGTTGTAGATTATTAGCAGGATGATTAAGCTAGAAAATAATAAGTTTCCAGAGATTCCATAATTATGTTGTTGAAATGACCAATTTTGTAAAATTTATATAATGCTAACAAATAAAAATCACTTATAAAAATCATTAGTTCTTTTGTATGTTCTCTTGCTAATACTTCTTATATTTTATATTTGGTTCCAGGACTAGTGTGGCATTTGGTGTGGGAAGATAAGGGTCAAAAAGTGAGTTGCGTTTTTACGTTCGTATATATCATGTATAGTATAATCGTTCAATGGGAAAATTCACGATACGGTTTGGACCGAACTGGACACTCAAATAGTAGCCACTTCTTAAATATAAGAACAATTATAACTCGCTAAATACGCAACGCCAGAGGAAACTATAAATATGGTTATCTATATTGCATAGTAATTAATTAATTTAGCGTGATTCTAAAAGTTGCGTGTAAACATAATCATATGTAGATTGTTAAAAACTAACGTATAATCGTATATATTCCAGTAACATTAAATACATTTAAAGCATATACAACTACTAATTTTTAGGTAGAAAAGAAGAGTATAATTGAGAAAGAGTTTTCTTACAGTTATACACGAGTTATTATCAAAACTATAACAAATCATTTAGGTGTGAAAGTACAGTTATATACTATACCTAGTATCGTAAAACACTTGAAACTGCATGAAATAAACCTAACAGAATTGGGCGGAATATATTACTAACATTAATGTAATGTATATATTATATTAAAATTTATCAATTTAAATAATAAATAGTATGATATTCACTCCACACATATGAAGCACTTTTGAGAATATAGGAAATATTAATTTATTATTTACAAATTCTACAAAATGATCCAATATTCAGGTGATAAGCTACATTTAAACAATTTAATAGAACTTCTCATATGAATTTCCTCCGAAATTTCAGAAAATATAAATTTCAACTTAGAGATACAGTCACTCATCAAGTCACGCAGATATTAAATGCTGCCTTTGTTTTCACAATACTTTATAACAGTTTCCTTTGGTTCTCCTTCGAATATAGAACAAAATTTTATAAATTTTACTGAATTAAAAATGCTTAAAATAAAGAACTGTCGATGGAAATATTATTGATTTTATTTATTTCATATTAATATCGATGTTTTTAACTTTTATGTTGAAATTATCACATTAAATACAAAGTATTTTGAATTTAGATGATTAGAAGTGGTAATGATACAAATAATAATATTGCACTATAATAATGATATTTAATTAATTCCATTTCAAACTAATTCAAATCTAATATAAACACTTTTTAAAAATGTCATAATACACAAAAATACGAATGTCATCTCTATTCCATTCCTCTGAATGTAGTCAAACATCGAATTTTAACCATCGTATGAATTTTGAAAAAGTATGAGCTTCTATAAATATGAAAAGGCTTTAATTAGATCCCGCTTTAAAAAACTAACTTTTATAAAAGGGCCTTGAAATTGGTACGGCTTGCCACACTAGTGTTCCAGGTGTAACTTGTAACTTACACTTGAGTTGGTCCTAAGAATAAAAGTTCGAGGTTAATCTACAACTTAAATTAATTAAGTTGCCAATTCATAATCATTGTTGAGAAAATTGGTGGAGTAGCTCAGCTCTTACTCGATTTAGAATTTACAAGCGACCAATATTTTGACTTGGATAATTTAAAATATTTTATACAACTGTATCAATTCGTTCATTTGTGTATTAAACACTGACATCTGTAGCAAAGTTGATAAATTTTCGCTATTTCAACAGTCGATAATTTTAGAAATATTCTTAAATAGTCATAGCTGTATTCATCATAACCCTCCAGACTGCTATAAGCATCACAGAATAATCGATATTAATCAATGAGAATTAGTGTATAATTTTATTTGGCTTTTGGCGACCAGCATTTTATACATCATTTGTGATGTGGAATAATTTTATATTTCATCAACAATAGTAGAGGTCTATATCCTCCAAAAATATAGTTAGAATTCCTAAATTCATTCTCCTTCTAAAATCGACTTTCGTCAAAAACTATCATAGTCGAATCTTGGGTTAATAAGTTCATTGTTATGACCAAGTTTTGATTACTTGTACAGGCATCCACTTAAGTTACAGCATGGATAACTTGTGTATTAGTCAGTCCTTACTTTTCCCGCAAGTAAATTTAAGTTTCCTTAAACCATCTCCAACATAAGTTCTATTTTGAAGATGCATTGAAAGAAGTATGGCTTTCCTACGTGAAACTGTTCTTTAATGAATGCATGTCATATTTTATCCTCAAACTCGATACTCAGCAGAGATCACATCGACATCATTTGGAGCGGAATTAACAAAAATTATTAAAGTTAGCTGAGTATGTCTCAGGAATTAACTTAATTAACCCCAAAGTTTCAGGCCAAAAATCGAGAACAAAATTTTGAATTTTATAATTTTCTCACTTTTAAATCCTTCGCCACAGCTGCTTTGAATCTATGAACAATCATTATTTTGACAAATTGCGTTACCATAATACTCTATTACAACTAAAGTTTTGTTGGGAGTAAATTCTAAAATTTCAAATCGACTTTAAATTCATCCATCGCAATCACAACTTTATAGACTAAACAATCGTTGGGTCTATTGATTAAATTAAGTATTTATACCTCTCTGATAAAGTTCAAGACCAAAACTTTGTTGGTTATTGTTTTATTTTTATTTTGTTTTATTTTTTTGAATTTTATTTATCAATCAAAGTTATGGCCGAAACCGAACTTGACTTTAGCAACGAACTTTTCAATATGATTTTGAGAGCTAAAATAGCCTTCCGGTGTTAGTTCTCAATATAATCTTCAATCAGAATCTCTGTATCGCAGTTGGATCCTAGAAATCTTAATCAACCATTCCATTTTTCAACTTTTATAAAAGTACTTCTATTTTAGTATTTACACACATTTTATATAATTTTATATAACAATAATGAGTGAGCTACAACAGTTGCTTAGTTCCAGCAGCTTTAGAAGAAAATATTGAATATTTGAAATACGAAGATCCGTTAACGCTGAATAAGTCTAATTGTTTCTACGTAGTTTTTAGATATTCAAAAGCAGTCTCGTGATGTTTATTAAATAAATATAAATTTTTAATTCAAAATGGTTGGAAGTTGTGTAGTTTTCGCTTTTTCAATATCATGTAATTTTACTTGAGCTTGCGTCTTGAATGCTTCTACTTTCATTTTTATACAATGTGTACAAACTTAAAATATTTTATCTAACAAACTCCTGATAACTTGCATGGAATGACATAGGGTTCGTAACTCGTCAAAGTTGAAGTTTCCCGCATTATGTTTCGTCTACGTAATTATGATGTTCATTGGTGCAAAATCAGTTTTTTGAATAAATAGGATATTCAAACGTTTTCAGCTTCCGTATAAAGTGTGTTCTGATCGCTAGAAGGCGTGTAGCTTTAAATTTAAAATAGGCATAGTGGTTGATAACGATGAGCGACTGGATAAATTAATTTTCGTTATATTCTGTTCGTCTAGCGAGGTTTCTAATTTGATTTACTGAAGTTTTGGAGTCACAGAACAAATGAGCTAGTCTAATATTTTGGTATCATTCTTAGCCTTACGTTCACGCCTTTTTTATCTGCTCTAATTTTCCCCAGTGAACAATATGATAGTGTCATGATAAATGAAAAGACATGAAGTGGATGCTTTATAAGATTAAATAAGATAATAATATTGCAATTTGATTATTACCTACCTCCAAAGTATTTCATATATTAGAACTCAAATAATAACGCCATGTTAAAATATGCTTAAACTTCTACATTGAACTCAATAACTTTTGGGTAATTCCAAAGTTGCAAAATTTAGGGGTAGTTGTTCATAAAAACCAAGTGTGAAAGTGTTTATTTGTTGGAAACCGTAATATTCAACATAAAGATTATTTCATAGCATTCAAAATTTGTGGGTAGAAAGTATCTTAATTAGAGTATTATATTTAGTAATATTTTATATTTTGATACGTTCAACTCATAATGTATTGGTTGAAAGATTATGGCGCTTGATAATAAGCGCATTGAATAATTGTATGTTACAAACTTTGACGATTTCTTCATTTAGTGAAGTGGCAACTGAATCCCAAAACCCACTTTTGGCAAGCATTTATGATCATAGAACAATTACTATAAAATTAATATCACTTTTAGAGAATTCTCTAAAAACCTCACTTAAAGAGATATACGTAAAAAATTATGAATTAACTCTAAAATAATTCTAAAATACTACGGTCAGCTAATTTTATATATCAAGATATAAAATGACTCACTTAACTGTAACCTTATCATCAGTATTAAAGCTCTATTCAATCATGCTATCTTCATCTCATAAAACATGAGCCACAAATCCAAACTTGGAGTTACACAAAAACTACTTATAATCATGGCAATCCACAAATCCAAATTTTACTATATAGATTACTAAGTTTAATTATCTATTTAATCAATATGATATTATTTTTCATCATATTTTTAATATTAATATGTTATTAATTAAATAAAAGAATAAATAATAATTTAACTTAAATATTATTTTTCACAATTATATTTTCAGAACTAAAAGTCATCCTCCCATTTCTATGTTGAGCTGCTCAAAAATTCGTTCACCGCTTCTATGGAGTAATCTGGAAGCGGAACTATGAACGTTTCCGAGTATATTCCTTGAACAGAAACCAAAACTTGTTTTTGTCTTTCCTTGAAGTGAGTTTTAATTTTAAATGAGAGGAAAATTGTGCAACTTATCGCCAAAACGTCCATAATTGCGAAAACTGTAACAATCGCGCACGTTTTATTTTTCTCTTTGGTTTGGTTGTGATTATCAGCATATTCGGTGTGTGGATCATCATCAAGAGGTGTTGGTGGTTTCGCAGTTTATGGTTACGAACTATGGTGAATAAACACAGCTCGACTTTTGTAATTGCCATCAACTATAAGTGGAACTGTCCACCATTATAATAACTATATTTTATGTGAGAAGAGCAATTTTTGCATGTTGAAATTAATACAGTCAAAGGCCACACACTGTCCGACGCCGAATATCTGTGCATTAGTTCTGAGTACGAACCTGTTCTACACGCTCGATATGCCTGTGATGGTGTTGTCTGAAAACTTCCAGCCCAGGATTTGTGGGAACATCAGTTATAGCTAGGTCGGAGTTGAAACCACCGTTGAAAAGTCGAACGCGTCCTGCGAAAGAGAAGCGCCGCAGTAAAAGACAGTCTGACCCACGCTCATGACGGTCGCGTTGTTCGAGACGCTTATCTGGTCGTACGCGCTGAAGTCGGAAATCACGATCTGGTCTACATTCGCGTCGCAGAGCCTTCCGTTAAAGTTGTAGCCCCACGCGTACTTCTAGCCGGACTTGAGCGTGAAGAGAAGGGCGAGGCCGAACGCGGAGATTTCTCTAACTTCTCCAGCTTCGAATGAGAATCCAGACCTCTGCAGGTCTATCTTGGTCCACATTCCATGCACGAAGGGCTTGTTGTTGAACAGCTTCTGGAACGCGTTTCCGCTCTGATCTCTTCCGCACATGTCCAGCTCGCAGGAACCTCTGAAGTACAGACTCTTGTCGGTCAGCAAGTAGTTGACGCCGCTTTTCCCGTTCAAGTTGAGTCCGGTCAAGTTTTTCACGGCTTCGTTGCTCAAGAAGTCGGTTCTCTCTAGTAGCTGGCTGGATAGGATGGAGCCGTTTTTGAGCGTGAACACCGGGTGCAAGGCGTCGTGGAGAGGAGGGAGCGTCAGAGACTGCAGCTGGACCGCTTCGCTCACAGATGTATTTGTGAAGGCGCTGCCGTCGAAGTGAAGCGCAGAACCGTTTTGAAGCAGCACTGTCCCGAAGTCACCTTGGGGAGATATCGCAGTAACAGGCATACCGCTGACTTTAAGCGTCTTCGCGGGCGTGGAGTAGTTGAAAGAGAAGCTATCGTAGCACACGAAGCCCGTGAAGTGCTGAAGATCGGAGTGCACTGGTACCGAATCGCAGTTGAGATCCGCGCAAATCTTCTGGCTAATCTGGTTCGCCGTGCAGTTGCTCTAAGAGCACGAGAACTGCAGGCTGGACACAAATAGAGTTGTAGTAGCCGAGCAGTTCGAGCAGTAGGTGAGCCCCTGGACGAAGAGAGAGGAATTGGAGTAGCAGTAGCGCTGGCACTCTTTCACGTCCGCTGTCGAGCGCATATAGTCGCACGTGGCATTGCACCTGGGCTGTTCGACTCCGAATATCTGCTGGAACTCGTAGAAGTACGGGCACGAGGAGGCGCAGTCGAAGCCGCTCTCCGGCACGAACCGCTTCCCGGTTACCGAGCAGTCCTGGACGCACCACGGCCCGTCGCGCATCGTGAAGCAGGCCTGGATGCAGAGGAACGGCGCCGCGTTGTTGGTGTAGACCGGGCAGGTGGCTGGGTTTCTGGCGCCGCCCGCCATCCTGCAAATCTGGGCGCCGAGAGACACGTTGGAGAAGTCGCAGGCGGCGAGACAGGCTTGGTCCACTTCTGAGACGTACTTCGGGCACACCACGCACTGGGTGATCCCATATATCGAGAGCCGGCCGAGGGGCATGTCGCAGCTGGAGATGCAGAAGTTGTGGCCGGTTTCGTTCTGCTGGAAGAAGGTGGACGTGCATGTGTTCCCGCAGTACACGAGATCCGGCTGGACGAACCTGTTCGCGTCCGAGCACTTTTGCGTGCAGTAGAACTGGGAGGCTGAGAACGGCTCTTGGTACAGGGTCTCGGTCGTGGGGCAGTAGGTCACGCAGACGCCGGCGGACTTGAACTGAGAGGAAGCGCGGAGGTCGATGAAGTTGGTGGGACAGGTTTGGTGGCAGACGCGGGAATTCTGGCTCATGACAACTTGCTGGACGTAGCCGGAGAAGCTTCCGGAGCAGGTCGCCTTGCAGCTGTAATCGGATAGGTCGACGAAATCCGGGCAGGCGAGGAGGCAGACCCAGTTGGACACGAATTTGTTGGCCGGGTCTTGGAGGCAGTTCTGGGTGTTGCACTCTCTGGTGGAGTGCTGGTATTCCCCGACGCCGCATTGAGTTAGGCACTAGGTGTATCCAGACGAAACGTCGTTTCTGAACAGATTCGGTGGCAGACAAGAATCTTGGCAAAATAGATTCTGGGCTCCAGATTGGCTGGAATATATTAAATTAGGGCATGTGGCGGAACAAATATGATGACCAGATTAAAACAGCGCGTACTTCATTGTTGATGGACACGATAATTTACATATTTTATCATGCAGGTAAGTTCCAACAGGACATAGAGAAACACAAATGTTGTCCAATTTCATAAATGGAGTTAGACCAGAACAAACTAAATTACATTATTGATAATCGTTATCTATTACTATTCGTGTATAAGGGTTTGAGCACGAAGCCATAAATTATTTTTGAGCTCCATCAATCCTATAAACCTTCGGAACGCATTCAACTTAGCATTCTCTGTTCGAATCGTAATAGTTTTTAGATAAAGGACATACTTCAACGCAAGTTCCAAGTGAACCAGAAGCTCTTAAGAACATCTACTGAGCGCCACAAGCTCCGGTACACAACTAGTGGCTAGGGACCGAAAACGAAAGCTCCACAGAGGTGTTCAGAGAGCACGAGTCCAGGCACTTCCTCACGTTTCCGACAAGCGAGTAAAACAGGTTCGGGCAAGTTTGGATGCACTCGAGGTCTCCGTTGGCCGCCATGAAGGGATGGCTAGGTGGACAAAGAGAGACGCACTGGGTCTCGCTTCCAGATATGACCACCTGGATCTTGTTCTACGCCGAGTCTCCGCAGCTGTCGTAGCACCTCTTGACTCCGTCCGCCTCCATCTCGTAAACTGGACAGGCGCTGACGCATGCTTGCTCCCCGGCCACCACTTTGTACTGCTTTCCGGCGCACTGGCTCGCGCAGTATTTGTACGTGTTTCCGGCCTGGAGAAGCTCCTTGAAAGAGCCGACCGGGCAGATCTGAACGCACTGCCCGACGCCGTTGATCGCGTACCTGGAGTCGAGCGTGACGTAGTCGTTTGTTCCGGCGCACGAAGAAGAGCATATCTGCTGGCCTCCGCTCACGAAATAGACCGAGTTGGCCGGGCAGGTGGACGAGCACTAGAACGAGATCTGGTCGTACACGAAGTGGTCGCCGCAGGTATGGCTGCACTTCTTGTCGACTCCGGAGTAGAAGCTGGACCCGACCCCGACAATGTCTTTGCAGAGGCCCGTGAAGCACTGGTACTTGAACTGGACCTGGGACGCCGAGCAGCTCGCCACGCACTTGTGGGCGGCTCCGACGAGTTCGTAGAGCGTGCAGGTCTAGCAAACGGATACTCCTCCGACGACCGCGTATTCGTTGTTCGGACAGCTGGACACGTACTGATACCTGGTGGTCGTCACTCCGTTGGTCACTATCTGCTGGTAGACCTGTCTGTAGGGATAGCTGGCAGTTCCGGTCGAAGAACAGGTTCTTGCTCCGGAGTCTACGTAGAAGTCGCACGCGGAGTCGCAGAACCAGACCGCCGCGGTTTCGTTCATCGCGGTTTCGCCGGAGCAGGTGGAGACGCAGGTGAGTCCGTCCGGGCCCACGTACTTGTTGGCGGTTAGCACGCAGTTGGACACGCACTGAGACCCGAAGACGAACGGCGCGCTTCCGACGCAGTTCTGCCTGCAGATTCGAATGGAGCTATCGGTTGGGTAGAGCTGGTAGAACTTAGGGCACGGAGCGGCCTGGCACTTGAACTTGCTCACGTCTGTTATTTGCTGTTCGACAATAAATTGGCAGTAATACTTGCAAACGGCTCCGTCCAAGAACGGATATGCGGCTGGACAAGACGAAACGCATTGATTCTTCCCGCTTCCATCGGCGACGCTGTAAGTCATGTTCAAAGCAGCGCACGAGTCCGAACACCAATACGCGAGTTTGTCTTTGGTCGGATCGATTCGGTAGTACTCGCAGGTCGAGGTGCAAATCTTCGAGCTCCCATCCCAGGTGTAGAACTGGCAGAAAGACACGCAGCTGAACTTCTTCCCGGCCTGCTGGACGAACAAGTCCCCGCAGCTGGAGGTGCACTGGGTTCTTCCATCGGCGTCGGTAAGGGTGTACGGCGGGTTTACTCCTCCGCAAGAAGACAGACACAGCTTCTGAGTTGGGCTCTTCGTATCGTTCATGTACGGGTCGCACGACTTCAGGCACTCACTTCCATTCAAGAAGGGATAAATCAACGGGCAGGTCGCATAGCACTCTTTCATGCCGTCGTTCTTGTAGTACCTATCGCAAGTCTAATTAATGTCTTGGCACTGGAATCTGTTGGCGGATGAGACGTTTATGAAGTAGTTCCCAGAGGCGCACGTTGGCACGCACTTATGGTTCGTTTCTAGGTATTTTCCGTTGGCACCGCAGTTCGATGCAAAACATCTTTACGTTCCTAAAAGAGTAACAGAGTCATAATATGGTAACTCTGGAGGACAGGTGTCTTGGCACACGTTCACCGAAACCGAGTTGAAAGTTTCTTCGGTGTAGCCTTTCGGGAAGGAGCCGCAGGTGGATTAACAGATTGATTTGTTCAAAAGTTATACAAATTATCCATCGCAGTTTAAAGCGCATTCGAATCCGTTCACAAACTCTTTTGGTGTGCAGGTAGCACAAATATATATATTTAGTTTCCCAGAAATCTTCCTGAAGTTGAGACAAGACGGAGTTCCTGGTATCTCGCAATACGTTGGATTCGGGTACACGTCGAATATCTCACAGTCTTTCACGCAGGTATTCGTTCTCGTTTTCAGCGTTCCGGCGGGGCATGTTGAGAAACATCCGCTTATCGAAGAGTGGTACTGTGGATCGACGTACTAGAAATCGGTGCAGGTATCTGTTTGACATTAAGGCTGTAAAATTGAAGAAAAGGTTACCAGTCTGTAGAACGAACAGCTCGACACGCAGGTCGTTCCAGACACGTCCATTATGGTATTTATTGGGCATTTGGAATAGCACTGGTTTTGGTACTCCAGGTATCCAGAGCAGTTTTGCCTGCAGAAATAGCTATTCGCGTCTCTTACTAATATTTTCTGGCAGTGGAGTCCAAGTCCGGATTCGCAGACTGGCGAGTCCAAGTTGAAGTAAACACAGTTGGTTCTCAAAATGCACTGGTTGTCGCTTCTCTGGGCTATTTTATCAGAGGTGCAGTTAACGCAGATCTGGTATCCAGCTTCGGCTTGTCCGAGGAAGTAGCTTGGATCGCACGAAGTTAGGCAGTTCTTCTGGTCTCCTATTTGGTAGATGGTTTGTCCGTTGCAGCCAATATCGCATTCGATGCCATTTAGCTGTAGAAATGGAGCGGCCGCCGGACAGAATTCGTAGCAGTTTCCGTTGTAACTCTTGTATCCTGGAGCACAACCCGTTTAACAAATTTTGTTTCCGGTGCCATCTGTTATAAAATGTCCTCCCGTTTCAGGACACAATCCGATTGAACATTCGTAGTTAGCCAAGTTGATATAATACGAACAAGGAGTAGAAGAACAAATAATACCAGTTTTGTACTTCATCGAAGCTCCACCCTGGGTTCCGTCGCACGGATTACAGATTTTATTGCTCGACCCGTCTACTTCGTAGAAGCCATTACTCTCGGAACAAGATGACGTTGAACATATTTTAGCTTACAGATTTAAGTAATAAGAGCAGTCTGCAACTGGAACGCTCTGCTGATAAGTTCCGTAAATGGTCTGAGAAATTATAATATAGTCTGCCGGACATGAAACGACGCAGAACACATTCAACGGATGCGAAACAATTATGAACTACCCAGCTGCGCATGTTGATGAGCAAGTTCTATTATCAGCTTTCACATACATGCTCATTGGAACGTAGCAACTATTTCTGCAATAATCGCTTTGTATAAATCTATTAGCTGGACAAGTTGCAAGACATTCAAATTGATTTACTTGGGATAATTCCGATTTAAACAGACAGTTAACTGAATCAGTGGCCAATTCGCATGCTTTGGCTGGTTGGGTTTGATTAATATATTGACACGAAATCACGCACTTTTTTGTTGCTCTATTCCAATATTATCCATTATCATAATCATTCGTTTAGCACTACAAACAATTTCCAGTAAATTTTTGAGAATAGAATAATTCTGGACATGAAGTTCCGCACCAGTTTGAGCTATTCAGATATCCACCGATACAAGATAGTTGACACTGATATAAATTACTAGATAAATTTTAAACAGGAGTTACACTTAATCCATTTCTTTAAGTACAGCGAGTTGAATTAGTATTATCACATAATCGTGAGATAGTGACTTTACCTGAACACCACCATAATATTATTCGCGGGGATGAACTTTGAGTGAACATATAACTTGGAACTGTATTTGAGCAAATGTCATAATACTAACTAGAAGAGTAACCTCCTAAAACAAAATAGTAAAATTCACATTGAGATATTGTTGTAGGTGAAGAACATTTATTAACATTTTGAATTGTTCCAATTGGACATGCCACATAACACCCTTGTCTAAAAGTGAATAAATTTTAAACGGTTAAACAATCGTTTTTGCAATCTCCCTCTCTAGCTATCATACCAGAACATAGTGTGCATTAACTGGTACGCGGATCAACTGCACTGATTAAGTTAGTTGTGTTGTAGTAATTAAGATGAGTGGGACATTTCAAAAAACAAAGTTTTTCGGAACCAATTGTGACGAACCAGTGATCCAACGGACATTGTCTTAAACAAGTCGCGTTTAGAATATATTCAGTGCAAGTACTTCTGGTGATACATTTTAGAGATGAAGTATCTACAAGTAATCTGTTGTCACATATTAACATGAAGCTGTTATCTTTCAGCAAAACTGCTTTTGTCTCGGATGTGAAAACCACAAATCTAATGTTCTATCTTGGCTATAGATTGTCTATTACAGTATACTGAACTCCGAAAGTATATTTGGCCATATTGGCTATTTGGAACTTTTGCTCTTCTAGGCGAAGATGGGCGTTTAAATAGTAGTCTTTGAAGGCGTTTTGCTGAACCGCAGGATCGAACTTAGTGTAGATTTTAAGATTAATTGAAGCGTCGGCTCTGTCTAGAACAGTCGCTGGAGTTAAATATAACTGTTAGTTGGCAACCATCTGCTGGATTGAGTAAGTTGGAATGCCCACGTTCACTATATATAAAGATGGACTCTATCCGAGTTCAACCGCTGTCTTAGCTTCTTCGAAGCTGTTGACATATCTAATGCTGACTCCAGCAAGTCCCGAAACGGTTTGGTTATCGGTTGTTATCTCAACTCCGTTCACGAAGTACTGAAGGTTGGAAGACACGTTTATGAAAATGGATTGCCCTCCAGATCGCTGGCTCAGCGGAACCAAAACGTTTCCTAACATTCTCGAGAGCACCAACGAATTAGTGACCGCCGGATTTAGGTTCACGATGTCTATCCTTCCAGATACTGATACGTTCTACACGCCTCCGTAAACCTGATCGAACAATGAGACGAATAATTTTTGCAACGCCGAGGTTTGAGGTTGGACCATGTCTATCGTGCAAGCTACGATGAAGTGGCCGTTCTTTAAAGAAGACCCAGATTGGAGATTCAACAAACTGAAAACGCTCGTGTTCTGTCCCAAACCAAGAACGTTCACCACCTCCATATTAATCTCTTGAGAACCTTCCTGCTATGATTGATGGTTGAACCACCGACTCAGTTGGAGCTAACTGTTTTTGTTGCAGATTCTGGACACGTTCCAGACCCTAGAGTTCTCGATCCAGTCGCAGTAGTCATCGATGTTTGAAATAATATAATCGTTAACGCACTATTAGTAATTTGAATACACACTTTAAGAGACTTGCCGGTAGTTCTGAGGGCATGCCGAAAGACATCTTATCTCGCTGGGGGAGACTACAAGTATCTTGTTGGACGGAGCACAAGCTGACGAGCACGTGAGTAAATCGACCGAAATATATGGCTTCGAGGTGGTGCAGCTGGAAACACAAGTTCCGTCCAAGTTGAACTGGGACAACAAGCAACCAGCTAGTTTTCTCGTCACTGAACTTTAATTATTTGGATAGCATTGTTAAGTGGAATCGTTTGTGAAATATGTTCGATTTTCGGAAACTTGAGCAAATATAACTTTTCTAGAAACCAGCTACTCCAGGGTATTCGAAGGCGTCCTGGCGTTATTTTCATATTTTACGCGGATTTCACTTGTTTCTAAAGTATCATTAATTTCTTAGCCATTGAAAAATACTTTCAAACTGCTAAATACTTCATCATTTTATGAATTAAGTAACTATATCGTGAAATCTTGCTTTGTAGAGTTATCGCGCGTTATCCTAAGTTCCCCGTAAATTGTAACGTTTACAACATCATTCGCTTCAAATAGCGAAATATTCAGCTAATAGTTTTATAAAGTCGCATTCACGACTACCCGTGAGTTGTTTTGGGTTATTTTAATTAGTCCACGGAACTGGTCAATGTTCAGTATGTTACCGCACAAAGTACAAATTGAACCAATGAATATCATATATGGAGTGAACAATAACCAACTCAGTTATTCAATGAAAAAATACACTTAAATATTAATATATCATATAACATGTTGTTATAAACATGTTATATTTTTTGTATATTACACATATTTGATCTTCCTATGTATAATACTTATATACATTATATTATTATAAAAATTTTATTAGAGAAGTTATTTAATAACGATCTTAGAATAAAATAACATGTAAAAAATTATATAGTTATTTCTTCATATAATGAAGTAAGTAGAACGAGTTTTATTAAATAGTATCACATATATACACGCAGTATTGTGTATTGAATTTTTCGCAAAATTTTGAAAAATGAAACATGTTCCATGATGAAAATAATCAATCTCATAGATTGCATTATCAGGTCAAAATAAAAACCAAAATATATATATATATATATATATTTATATATCACTTCCTCGAGACGGCACAAACAGACTTCATTGAGACTTTCGAAAGCAAAACATAGGCTCTCGCACGCCAGTGTTTCCACTTTCAAAACGGGCTCAACCCGTCATTTATGCCCACTCAGTAAAGACCCAACAGGGCCCTCACTGAGTCGTTAGCGGACCAGTTTTACCTGATTCGCTAACTTAATTTCCAGAAACTGGTTCTCGCGTCTCAGTTTCTCTTTGCTCGTTATTTCCTTCGGCTTGCACGGGAGGTTGTTCCGTTGTATTGGCATTGCTTGGTGGTGGTTGCCTTTGATGCACTGTTTCATTAACTTGATTAGGTACCTGGGGTCCTTCTTAGTTTATTTGATTTTGCAAATTCCTAATTTCGGGGTAAATTACCGGTGGTAGATTAACTTTTTCCTAGGGTTTAGCTTCGCTGATATCTTCCTTAGCTTTCTATTGTTAGATAAACTATTTCTGATATTCCATTTGTAGCTTCTTCTTCTAGGCTTTCGTTAAGATTGGCTTAGTCTCCTATTTTGCGTCAGTTATCGTTTTTTATTCATTTTGACCATCTTTTGGCTATTCGACAGGCTTTTCTAAGACAGGTTATTTATCCTCTTTCTTTTTCTAAGTTTCCTTTTGAGGAGACTTTGCGTTCGATTGGGGCATTTTAGTGGTCTTTTGATCTTGTGACTTTTAGACTGGGGGCTTTTTCTCTTTCTGCTTCTGAGCGTCCTAGCTTCGTTTTGTCATACGCCTTTTCTTCGATATTCTTCGTAGGTTCAGCTTTCTAACTTACTTCAGTCTTTTTCTTCTCATTTTCAGGCTGGGCTTCGGCATTGTTTGTCTTTTAAGTGATCTTCTTGTCGTCATGCTTCTTTTTGGTTTCTTTGAATTTACGCATCACTGCCGCCGCTGTATCAAATTAACTTTACAATTCTCTTTACAATTTGGCGATCTTCTCTTTGAGAGACTAAATTTTCTTGTCATTGCCTTTCGCGTTGGGGATTACTTTGGTCTGGGTGGGTTTGTCAGGTTTTTTCTTTGTGGACGTGTCCTCCAGTTTATCGTTGCCTTTTTCTGCTGTTTGCGTGGACTTCTTTTTAGTCTTTGTTTTGTGGGCTTTTTCAAAGTTTTTCTGTCTTGGCTTTGCGGGCACTTCCTTGATTAAATCAAATTAATTGATGTTTCCTTTTATATATATATATATATATATATATATATATATATATATATATATATATATATATATATATATATCGGCTCAACCAAAATATAATAACATATAACCCTTTTAAGTTAGTTATGCAGTAAAGAAAAAAGTAATAAAATATAATATTATATTTATGATGAAACTCACTTAATATATATCGGCTCACTCTTTTGGTACATCTCAAAAACATCCTCATCATAGCCAATAAAAGCACAATTAGTATTTGACAATCATTGGCAATAAGAAAATCATTATCACTATTGTGTACCTTTGTCACTTTTCCTTTAACTTTTTAATAGTATTTATTTAATAGTATTTATACAACTAGTGTATTGTAAATTTAATTTGGTACATCTCAAAAACATCCACTCAATAATCGATTACTCAATCACAGGAACATCAATCACAGGAACATTTTAAAATGATATTTTCATTTTAATGCGTTCTTTACTTCTGTAACTATGTACATAAAGGACTCTATATTTTTAGTATCGTATGATAAAAACTATGTCACCCTATTTTAAATATCTATTTTAATCTTTATATGCAATTTAACAAATAATATTGACTGAACCACTTCTATTTCTTTTGGTAAAATGAGTTATATTCACTATTAACAAAAATTTTCTTACTAAGGGATTTCATCTCAAACTATAGATAAAATTCTAATTTTGTCTAGTTAGGGTACTTCATTGAACTAAATTGTAACTGAAACAGATTTAGGAATTAACTAAATTAGAAGAATCATTGAAATTATGATAAAAACCCTGTCATGACATAGTTTTCATCATACGACAACTCTATATTTTTAGTGTTAATTTTTTGAGATGTCATCAAATTATATCAATTCAGAAATGATAGTATTGTTTTATATTTTATCATGCTATTACTGCTAGTTGTTTAGGTTATTAACTTTTTAGAGATGATGGGTGTGGATATGGTGGTTGTAAGATGTTACAGCTGCTACTGTATACATATTCTTATTAAAATATATTCATTAAGGTGTAGTATTTATTGCATTCTCTGAAGTGTTATGTTATATTTACAATTTAATATTAAGTTGTCATTAAAGGTGGCGGTCTGTTTTAATTAGAATTTATTTCTGGTGAAGTTATGGTGTTTATATATGTTTATATTTCACTATTTATTTATTTTTTCCAAATTATAAAACATTACACATATAATAGAAAAATGTTGTGATTAATATAATTAATATATCATGTATTTATATTCTTAAGTGTATAACGAAGATTTTCCATGTACAGAATAAGCCAAATTATACATAACTTTAGGAATATAATCATTGTTTAGTTGAGTTTAGATGGGTGGTTAATAGATTTGAAAGTATTTTATTTGTACAGTTATTGTAATAATCCCATATTATCATATTATCATAAAATCTTTTTTCTGGACAATGGCTCAATTACTATGAAATTAGGTCGATTTTTGACAGGTTTTATCTATAGCCACCCATTGTCTATTTTCTATTGCACAATAAGGGTTTACCATCGTTCCAGACAATAGAATACCATGAAGTATAGGACAATAAGAGCAATTATTTCATTGCTAAAGTGGAATATAATTCACTTATGTGCATAAAATATTAATGTTCCCGCTCCATATTTCCCACACCTCAATAAATGCAACTTGAAAGTCATTCTTCACGAGTTGCGTCCAGAGACTTAAGCAATATCGAAAATACCACAATATTTTAGCTAAAAGAAAGATTCCTGTAATCATAGCTACTGATGGGTGCTATTTCAACAAGAAAATGAAAAAAGATGAGGAAGGCAATTTAACAAATGTAATAGAAGTCATTTACGATGATAACAGTGTTGAAAACTATGCGATAAATTCAGGAATCGTATATTTAATGGTACCTCTTTGCGAAGATTTGCCTCCATTATTATTATTTTTCCAGCTCCACGAAACCGGGCATGCTTCTGCTGATACAATGAATAATCTGTTAGCAATGAAGAAATAGCTCTCAGATAATTATTTCCCATGTGAAGGCTTTGCAAAAGATTCAGATAAATATTGGGCATAACACACCACTTCAGCTTTCGAGCACATTTCAAATAATTTTTATGAAAAATAAAACATAGATATTTACAGACTCCTTTCTGGCGTTGAACATCATCTTGATATTTAAGACCTACTTCACTTGTCCAAACGAATTCATTACCGACACATCAAAAAGCCAATAAAGCTATAATTTAAACTGGACGGATTGGAGTATGATTTCAAAAAACTGAAAGATATTTTTAACATTAATCCTTAATGCTTCCAGGATAAACCGAATCTAAAGATGATTGACGATATAACTCTCCATTTTTATTCGGTTAAGAATATTTAAATTCTTCTAGAAAGGAGGAATGTTGATGAACTATTTCTTGTTATGATTTATTTTGTACTGGTCTATCCATTAAGCACAGTATTTGTAAAAGTTAACGATTTAGTATTTTAATAAATGGTGGCGCTTTCTCTTGTTACTTTGCTGCGTTTAGTTAGTTTATCAACGAATATTAAGGCCGAAACTGTATGGGCAGATGATTTAAGAAATTTAGGAGAAAATAATGCAAAAAATATTACCCACCTCACATTTTCAGATTAGATATGGATGAAGGAAGCTATTGTATCGCTAGCTCAGATTCTTAGATTAGTTAAAAAGTATGATACTGTGTTTATTGTGGCCGTTGGAAGCTATATGTGCGAAAATTATTTTAGTGTCCTTAGATTTTTATCGCATGGCAATAACAGCGCTTCTAAAGCCGAGGAGATAATAGTCAACAAAGAAGTTCTAGATTATTGTTGTTATGAGACTGGACAAGATATTTCTGGAACCAAGAGAAGTAGATCAAAAACTTTAGTAGTTCGTAAGTCTAGAATACTTAATTCAGAAGAGCTACAATATATAGATCGGATAAGCTGGGCTATGATTCGAGTGATTGACGAGGATACATGCACGAATGACGAAATTAGAAAACTCCCTGGACGCAATTTAAAAGACATGATTTGCGAGTTCGTTAGTAGCATTTATAACGAAAATATAATAACAGAGAACTTTTGGCACACTAATGAGGAAAGACTGTATATGAGTAAAATAATAGAAATGTAACTGGCCAAGGTCGTACAGCTCTTGTAATTCAAAATAGTGGGAAAATTGATTTGGAGTGAACGTGGTAATTTAATATATTTTTCCATTACATTACTCTATAACATAGATAAATATATAATATAAAGTCTTGATAATAGTTGCATCACCTCTAAATAAAATCTGCAGTCAATATAATTTTGTTTATTATCATCTTGTGATTATAGTCAATTAATATCAATACCTCAGAATAAACTCAATGAAACAACTACAATATATGATATTTACAGCATATTACAAACAAATAATATATGTAATACAACTGTATAAATCAATTCATTATTCCTTCAATAAGTGTCTTACAGATAAAAAGACACCTATATAGATATTTTATCTGTTTAAAAATAATTAGCGGATCTATCACATAATTTTGAATAGAAAAAGCGAAAAATTTTTAATGCTACAATTCATTTAGTGGCATAAATTAACTAAATTGCCGAATATTTTTTATCAACTGTTATTTAACAATGATATTGATAATAATATTTCAATGTCTATTCGAGTGACTTGTTATTTTCAAATATTCGCTTTAAAATCACTTTTAAATCACAACTTATCTTGTTGATATTTTAATAACTTTAGCTTCCCTGTCGAAGTATTTTGAATTATAATAAACATTTGTTGATTTAATATATTTATGAAGAATAAAATAGTATTACAAACTTATAATTATCTTTGTTGGTCAAAACTCACCAAAATCATCATCAAACATAATTTCTTTATACCTGAGTCTTTCGTTAACTTATTCAATTGAATACTCCTCATCTGGTATCAGAAATTCATTTTAATCAACACCTTTAATTGTTACTTCTACTAATTCATTTCTCTGTTTGTAATGTTTTCTAATCTAAATTCCAAAATATATAGATGCCAAAATAGCCACAACATCCACGCCCAGGACACCTATAATTAAATATGAACTTTTATTATTTGAGGTTAAAATCTGAACTTAATCGATATATTCATTCGTAGGTTTGTCATTTGGAGTTTCTGGAATAGGTTTAGAATCTATTTTAATTATTTTCTGTACGAAAACTATAGATGATCTAGAATTGCCTATTATAAATATATTTTGAGATGTTATCTATAAAAGACTTATGTTACCAGAATAAAATATCTTTTATCCAATAAAGTTAATACAATCAAAAGCCACACACTGGCCGACGCCGAATATCTGTGCATTAGTTCTGAGTACGAACCCGTTCTACACGCTCGATATGCCTGTGATGGTGTTGTCTGAAAACTTCCAGCCCAGGATTTGTGGGAACATCAGTTATAGCTAGGTCGGAGTTGAAACCACCGTTGAAAAGTCGAACGCGTCCTGCGAAAGAGAAGCGCCGCAGTAAAAGACAGTCTGACCCACGCTCATGACGGTCGCGTTGTTCGAGACGCTTATCTGGTCGTACGCGCTGAAGTCGGAAATCACGATCTGGTCTACATTCGCGTCGCAGAGCCTTCCGTTAAAGTTGTAGCCCCACGCGTACTTCTAGCCGGACTTGAGCGTGAAGAGAAGGGCGAGGCCGAACGCGGAGATTTCTCTAACTTCTCCAGCTTCGAATGAGAATCCAGACCTCTGCAGGTCTATCTTGGTCCACATTCCATGCACGAAGGGCTTGTTGTTGAACAGCTTCTGGAACGCGTTTCCGCTCTGATCTCTTCCGCACATGTCCAGCTCGCAGGAACCTCTGAAGTACAGACTCTTGTCGGTCAGCAAGTAGTTGACGCCGCTTTTCCCGTTCAAGTTGAGTCCGGTCAAGTTTTTCACGGCTTCGTTGCTCAAGAAGTCGGTTCTCTCTAGTAGCTGGCTGGATAGGATGGAGCCGTTTTTGAGCGTGAACACCGGGTGCAAGGCGTCGTGGAGAGGAGGGAGCGTCAGAGACTGCAGCTGGACCGCTTCGCTTACAGATGTATTTGTGAAGGCGCTGCCGTCGAAGTGAAGCGCAGAACCGTTTTGAAGCAGCACTGTCCCGAAGTCACCTTGGGGAGATATCGCAGTAACAGGCATACCGCTGACTTTAAGCGTCTTCGCGGGCGTGGAGTAGTTGAAAGAGAAGCTATCGTAGCACACGAAGCCCGTGAAGTGCTGAAGATCGGAGTGCACTGGTACCGAATCGCAGTTGAGATCCGCGCAAATCTTCTGGCTAATCTGGTTCGCCGTGCAGTTGCTCTAAGAGCACGAGAACTGCAGGCTGGACACAAATAGAGTTGTAGTAGCCGAGCAGTTCGAGCAGTAGGTGAGCCCCTGGACGAAGAGAGAGGAATTGGAGTAGCAGTAGCGCTGACACTCTTTCACGTCCGCTGTCGAGCGCATATAGTCGCACGTGGCATTGCACCTGGGCTGTTCGACTCCGAATATCTGCTGGAACTCGTAGAAGTACGGGCACGAGGAGGCGCAGTCGAAGCCGCTCTCCGGTACGAACCGCTTCCCGGTTACCGAGCAGTCCTGGACGCACCACGGCCCGTCGCGCATCGTGAAGCAGGCCTGGATGCAGAGGAACGGCGCCGCGTTGTTGGTGTAGACCGGGCAGGTGGCTGGGTTTCTGGCGCCGCCCGCCATCCTGCAAATCTGGGCGCCGAGAGACACGTTGGAGAAGTCGCAGGCGGCGAGGCAGGCTTGGTCCACTTCTGAGACGTACTTCGGGCACACCACGCACTGGGTGATCCCATATATCGAGAGCCGGCCGAGGGGCATGTCGCAGCTGGAGATGCAGAAGTTGTGGCCGGTTTCGTTCTGCTGGAAGAAGGTGGACGTGCATGTGTTCCCGCAGTACACGAGATCCGGCTGGACGAACCTGTTCGCGTCCGAGCACTTTTGCGTGCAGTAGAACTGGGAGGCTGAGAACGGCTCTTGGTACAGGGTCTCGGTCGTGGGGCAGTAGGTCACGCAGACGCCGGCGGACTTGAACTGAGAGGAAGCGCGGAGGTCGATGAAGTTGGTGGGACAGGTTTGGTGGCAGACGCGGGAATTCTGGCTCATGACAACTTGCTGGACGTAGCCGGAGAAGCTTCCGGAGCAGGTCGCCTTGCAGCTGTAATCGGATAGGTCGACGAAATCCGGGCAGGCGAGGAGGCAGACCCAGTTGGACACGAATTTGTTGGCCGGGTCTTGGAGGCAGTTCTGGGTGTTGCACTCTCTGGTGGAGTGCTGGTATTCCCCGACGCCGCATTGAGTTAGGCACTAGGTGTATCCAGACGAAACGTCGTTTCTGAACAGATTCGGTGGCAGACAAGAATCTTGGCAAAATAGATTCTGGGCTCCAGATTGGCTGGAAAATATTAAATTAGGGCATGTGGCGGAACAAATATGATGACCAGATTAAAACAGCGCGTACTTCATTGTTGATGGACACGATAATTTACATATTTTATCATGCAGGTAAGTTCCAACAGGACATAGAGAAACACAAATGTTGTCCAATTTCATAAATGGAGTTAGACCAGAACAAACTAAATTACATTATTGATAATCGTTATCTATTACTATTCGAATATATGGAGGCGAGCAAGAAGCCATACATTATTTTTGAGCTCCATCAATCCTATAAACCTTCGGAACGCATTCAACTTAGCATTCTCTGTTCGAATCGTAATAGTTTTTAGATAAAGGACAAACTTCAACGCAAGTTCCAAGTGAACCAGAAGCTCTTAAGAACATCTACTGAGCGCCACAAGCTCCGGTACACAACTAGTGGCTAGGGACCGAAAACGAAAGCTCCACAGAGGTGTTCAGAGAGCACGAGTCCAGGCACTTCCTCACGTTTCCGACAAGCGAGTAAAACAGGTTCGGGCAAGTTTGGATGCACTCGAGGTCTCCGTTGGCCGCCATGAAGGGATGGCTAGGTGGACAAAGAGAGACGCACTGGGTCTCGCTCCCGGATATGACCACCTGGATCTAGTTCTACGCCGAGTCTCCGCAGCTGTCGTAGCACCTCTTGACTCCGTCCGCCTCCATCTCGTAAACTGGACAGGCGCTGACGCATGCTTGCTCCCCGGCCACCACTTTGTACTGCTTTCCGGCGCACTGGCTCGCGCAGTATTTGTACGTGTCTCCGGCCTGGAGAAGCTCCTTGAAAGAGCCGACCGGGCAGATCTGAACGCACTGCCCGACGCCGTTGATCGCGTACCTGGAGTCGAGCGTGACGTAGTCGTTTGTTCCGGCGCACGAAGAAGAGCATATCTGCTGGCCTCCGCTCACGAAATAGACCGAGTTGGCCGGGCAGGTGGACGAGCACTAGAACGAGATCTGGTCGTACACGAAGTGGTCGCCGCAGGTATGGCTGCACTTCTTGTCGACTCCGGAGTAGAAGCTGGACCCGACCCCGACAATGTCTTTGCAGAGGCCCGTGAAGCACTGGTACTTGAACTGGACCTGGGACGCCGAGCAGCTCGCCACGCACTTGTGGGCGGCTCCGACGAGTTCGTAGAGCGTGCAGGTCTAGCAAACGGATACTCCTCCGACGACCGCGTATTCGTTGTTCGGACAGCTGGACACGTACTGATACCTGGTGGTCGTCACTCCGTTGGTCACTATCTGCTGGTAGACCTGTCTGTAGGGATAGCTGGCAGTTCCGGTCGAAGAACAGGTTCTTGCTCCGGAGTCTACGTAGAAGTCGCACGCGGAGTCGCAGAACCAGACCGCCGCGGTTTCGTTCATCGCGGTTTCGCCGGAGCAGGTGGAGACGCAGGTGAGTCCGTCCGGGCCCACGTACTTGTTGGCGGTTAGCACGCAATTGGACACGCACTGAGACCCGAAGACGAACGGCGCGCTTCCGACGCAGTTCTGCCTGCAGATTCGAATGGAGCTATCGGTTGGGTAGAGCTGGTAGAACTTAGGGCACGGAGCGGCCTGGCACTTGAACTTGCTCACGTCTGTTATTTGCTGTTCGACAATAAATTGGCAGTAATCCTTGCAAACGGCTCCGTCCAAGAACGGATATGCGGCTGGACAAGACGAAACGCATTGATTCTTCCCGCTTCCATCGGCGACGCTGTAAGTCATGTTCAAAGCAGCGCACGAGTCCGAACACCAATACGCGAGTTTGTCTTTGGTCGGATCGATTCGGTAGTACTCGCAGGTCGAGGTGCAAATCTTCGAGCTCCCATCCCATGTGTAGAACTGGCAGAAAGACACGCAGCTGAACTTCTTCCCGGCCTGCTGGACGAACAAGTCCCCGCAGCTGGAGGTGCACTGGGTTCTTCGGTTGGCGTCGGTAAGGGTGTAAGGCGGGTTCACTCCTCCGCAAAAAGACAGACACAGCTTCTGAGTCGGGCTCTTCGGGTCGTTCATGTACGGGTCGCACGACTTCAGGCACTCACTTCCGTTCAAAAAGGGATTCACTAATGGACACGCAGAATAACACTCTTTCATGCCATCATTAATTATATAACGTTCACAAGTTGCATTAATATCTTAACACTAAAATCGATTATCTTATTCCAAACTAACAATATAGCACTTTGAAGCACAAATTGTAACACATTTTAAATTAACTTCTAGGTATTTACCTGTAATACTACAATTTGAAGCAAAACATCTTTAAGTTTACATTAAAGTTTATGTATCATATTCAGGATAATTAAATGGACATGTTTCATAACATATACTTATATGGACATTGTTAAACGTACTATTTATATAACCTTTAGGGTATAAACCACAATTTTAAGAACAAATAGATTTATTAGAAGCTAATACGAATTGATTATCACAATTTTTAACACATTATATTCCAACATAAAACTCTTATGATGTACAAACGGTGCAAACATAAACATTTGTTGTTACAATTCTATAATTTATACAATATTAACTGCCCGGAGTTTCACAATAGTTTGGGCTTGGATATTAATCATAAACTGTACATGTGTCAACGCAAGTCATTTATCGCGTTTTTATTGTTCCTGTAGGGCATTGCACAAAACAACCTATAACTTAATTATTTGTCGAAGACTATAAATATGAATAATCATTACACGTATCTAATTGACATTATGGTTAAATAATTCCCAGAATGTTAATTAATCTATAAAATGAACAAGTAGTTACACAAATTGTACCAGTGTTATCAACCAGTGTGCCATCTGGACATTTTGAATAACATTAACTTTAGTATTCTAAATATCCGGTACAGTTTTGCATGCAATAAAATGTGCTAGTGTCTTTTAGTTTAATTTTTTAGCATGTTAATCCAAGTCCTGATTCACAAACTGGTAGGTCGAAGTTGAAATAAATGCAGCTTGTCTTTAAAATGCACTGATTTGTGTTTCTTTCTGCAATTTAATCAATGGAGCAGTTAACGCATATTTGGTATGAATTTTCGGCTTGTCCTAGATAGTACTGTGGATCGCAGCTGGTTATGCAGTTCTTTTAGTCGCCGATTTAGTAAACTGTTTGTCCGTGGCACGCGGTATCGCATTATTTTTGATTTATGAGTAAAAATGGAGCTGAAGCTGGGCATTTTTCGTAACAGGCCCCGTTGAACATTTTGAACCCGTCTTGTGCGCACCACATGCAAATTTTATTTAGTCCGGCTGTGTAGTACACGTTATTCGTCTCTGGACACGTGCCTATTGAGCATTCTTTAAGTGCAAGGTCTGTGTAGTACTCACATGGTGTTTGACTGCATTAAAGGCCCGTTTTGTACATGAACCCGTTCGTTCCGTCGCAAAGAGTGCATATTTAGGCTAAGCCCTCAACATAAAATAAGCCGTTTGTTTCAGCACACGTTTCTGAGCACGTTTTATCAGCTAGAACGAGGAAGAAGGGGCAAGTAACGTTTTTGCACTCGTTTCCGTACTTGTAGAGGTAGGTTGGGAGGTAAAGACCGGTGCAAAGATCGCAAACTTTCTTTCCTGAAATTATCATATTTAGGACGCACGTTGAACAAAGTTTTGTGGGTGCAGATAGTTGGGGATATGATAAGTAAAACTCGCACTCCACGTTGCTGCACAGCAAATCTGATAAATACATGAAGTTGTTCGTGCCAGTGCACGGTGTGCACACTAGATCGTCAGTAATAACACCAGTTTTGTACTGATAAACACCCGCGGTTTACGAAACGCACGCGTCAAGCGAGCACTAATTGAAAGAAATACCTGCCTACAAAAATGAAATGAAATACTAACATTTTGTATTTTAACACTCCAAACCATACAAATAATCAGTCGCCTGATTACAAGAATAACAAAACTTTTTGATTCCATCAGGCGCAAACTTATAAATATTACTCGTACCCGTACAATCTGAAGGATTTCTTCGACACTAGGTTAACGAAGCATCAGTAAATAAATTTATTGCGCATAAATCACATATTTTACTTAAATTAGCGTTTAAATGATATACCCCGTTTGAAGTTATTAAACATGAATCAGAACTGCACCTGGCTCCATCAACCACTTCTTCTTCAAATATGTTAGAAGTACAATTTGAACAAATTTTTGCTCCATTTATGCTAACATAATAATATTTATGGTTACTGGCTGTTTCCGAAAAACATTAATCGTTTGAACACCATTTAAGATTATAATCAATGTAGTAGTTTGTCGAAATATCAGCACAATCTAAACATATTTTATGATCTAAACTGTCTTTATAATAATAACCTTATGTTTATTAACATTTATTAATTGAACAAACTTTTGAAGTAAAACTCCCAACATAATAATTACCAGCTGTAAAGCAATCTGCTTATGAAACACAAATTTTATAACTTGAATTAAAATGATAAAAGTAACCATCAGTTTAAGTAACACAGTTATCCATTGCACATATAATCATTGAAGAATCTGAATAATAATTATCAGTGCAAGCAAAGCATAACTTTAATCCTTAATTTATATATTTCCCATTTGTTTCATTACAATTATTAGCGGAGCATACTTTAGGTGAACTAATATTATTCAGATAGAAATCATTTAAACATTAAAGAAGGCATATATTAATACTTACAATAACTGGACAATTAGCGTTGTCTGTTGATTATTCGCAAATTTTCTATGGCTAACTTTAATTTACATAATTACATGTGGGAACACATTTCGCGTTCATTCTATTCCAAAATAGACCTCCGTCGTAAATGGTTGTAATACAATTAAGGCAAATACCTGTGAGCCACTATGGATATTGCATTTGTTGGCAAGTGGCCGAACAAATATTCGAATTGTTTACGTTTTAAGTAAAACAAGCCAGTTAGCAAAAGTTAGTGGATCCAACTGTGTTAATAACTGGTAATATTGTTAAGCCAGATTGATCTGAGCAGGGAATCGCGTTGGTTATGTCGCAGGACCCGTTTAGAAGGACACGGCCAGCACAAGACCATGTATAAGTTTGAGAATTTGGAGCAGATTAAAATAAACCAGCTGGCCTACTGGAAGAACACTTGTTAAAATATTAATTCGTTGAGAACGTTGACAAAATTATATAAAACCCAGATGGACAATCTGATTCCGACGTTGGAGCAGTACAAGATGATCCTGATTAAATAGTTCCAGATGGACATGCAGAATAACAGCCTTTGCTGAAAGAAAATAACCCTCCTGCACAGCTAGCGACGCAACCTGTTGAATCAACTTTTGGAGTAGCTCCGCTGCACAAAATACACATATTATTCAGCGAATTTGATAGATCTATAAACGCTGGATCGGCATAGCCTAAATTAAACGGACACTACTAATAGCAAATCTTTTCAGTGCCGATATTGACGAAACGATATAGATTCGGGCATTATTTCACGCACATCGCTTTGAAAATATATTTATTTGAAGCCGCCAAACAGGTATTTCTTGCCACGCATACTTTTAAAACTACGTCGAACAACTGTCCGTTATTGCAGACCACCAGGTACCTGTTGTCCATCACCATGACTGATTTAGTTTCTCCCGCGTACACCACCATTCTAACGTCTGACGCTGTTACTGGTGCGTTCAATATGGTATCAAATACACCAAAATAGTATTGTTCCAGGCCGCTAATTTGTTCCATCTTTTCTAAATACACTGAATAGGCGTTTGGGTAGTAGTCTTGATAGGCGTTCGGGAACAAAACAGGATCGAAGGCGGTGTACACTTGAAGAGTCTAGGCTGGGCCAGAGCGGTTCGCCACGACGACACTGGAAGAGAAGAGCTCGCCGTCCGTGACCATCTGCGCGACTGTCTTCGGAGCTGGCCCGACGTTCATCACGTAACCACTCGGATCGGCTCCAAGCTCGGCGGCATTCATGGCCTCTTCGAAGCTGTTCACCAGTCTGATGGTGGTACTTGGAATAGAACTAACTACTTAATTATCTGTTGTGATCTCATCTCCGTTTACAAAGAATCTGAGGCTTGACGAAACATTTGTAAAAATAGACCCTGCTCCAACTCGCTAAGATAATGGAACATTAACATTTCCAAATAGTTTGGATAAAACGATTTTTGTTACTGCGGGGTTAACATTTGTTATTTTTATATTATAACAGAAATAACATTATAAACATCTATATATGATCAGAAATAAGAAAGCAGTGATAATACAATAAGAGACTTTGTATGTTTACCCAAGCCCATATCATTTCTCTCCATCTACAATAAAGACCATTTGATAATGAGGGGATAGAGCGAGTATTATGATAAGCAAGCTTGATCTCAATGCTAAATTTGTGACAATTACGGACTCCATATTAATGGAAGAATCTCCTAGTGTGATTGATTGATAATTTGTCCATTGTCTTAAGTTCAAAGTATTTTATAGCTCGCATTGATAATATGACTTCCAAATACGTTGTTATAACATTAGAGCACACATATTCGTATTAATAACAAATGGTATTTAAGGAATACATTGTTAATATGTTGAATATACGCTTTAATTTATAACTTAGTAATTCCATGGGCATTATTACACGCAATATACTTCTGTAGCAGATTAAACTATTATTTTCTCATTTGCCAAACAAGTTGCACCACAATTTTTCCTATCGCTTTAAATGTATATTTAAGCCAAAGGACAACTCATTACACACAAATTTGAACTAATGTAGCAGTTTGGATGGCATTACCGAATGCATAAAAATTAAGAAGGGCCTGCAGTGATGTAAAAAGGACAGTTTGTTGCGTTATTTTGTACTTCACAAATTTATGAATTTGTTTAGTTTACATAATTACATGTTGGAACACATTTCGCGTTCATTCTATTCCAAAATAGACCTCCGTCGTAAATGGTTGTAATACAATTAAGGCAAATACCTGTGAGCCACTATGGATATTGCATTTGTTGGCAAGTGGCCGAACAAATATTCGAATTGTTTACGTTTTAAGTAAAACAAGCCAGTTAGCAAAAGTTAGTGGATCTAGCATTAACAACTGATAAATCATGTTAAAACCATGAATTGATCCTAGGCAGAATAAAGGTGGTTATATAGAGTTAGTTTAAGAGGACGACCACTTTGAATAAATGTATAAGTTTGAAATTTAGACGAATTAAATAAACCAGCTGGCCTACTGGAAGAACACTTTGTTAAAATATTAATTAGTTGAGAACGTTGACAAAATTATATGACCAGATGGGCAATCTGATTGACGGTGAGCTTGTACAAGATGATCCTGATTAAATAGTTCCCAGATGGACATGCAGAATAACGGCCCAACTTGCTGAAAGAAAATAACCCTCCTGCACAGCTGCGAGCGCAACCTGTTGGCAGATCAACTTTAGATGCGCTGCAAACTCACGCCATATTAGCGGGTGATGAATCACCGGCGCTGGATCGGCTGCGCTGATTAAGTGAGACACTACTAATAGCAAATCTTTTCAGTGCCGATATTGACGAAACGATATAGATTCGGGCATTATTTCACGCACATCGCTTTGAAAATATATTTATTTGAAGCCGCCAAACAGGTATTTCTTGCCACGCATACTTTTAAAACTACGTCGAACAACTGTCCGTTATTGCAGACCACCAGGTACCTGTTGTCCATCACCATGACTGATTTAGTTTCTCCCGCGTACACCACCATTCTAACGTCTGACGCTGTTACTGGTGCGTTCAATATGGTATCAAATACACCAAAATAGTATTGTTCCAGGCCGCTAATTTGTTCCATCTTTTCTAAATACACTGAATAGGCGCTTGGGTAGTAGTCTTGATAGGCGTTCGGGAACAAAACAGGATCGAAGGCGGTGTACACTTGAAGAGTCTAGGCTGGGCCAGAGCGGTTCGCCACGACGACACTGGAAGAGAAGAGCTCGCCGTCCGTGACCATCTGCGCGACTGTCTTCGGAGCTGGCCCGACGTTCATCACGTAACCACTCGGATCGGCTCCAAGCTCGGCGGCATTCATGGCCTCTTCGAAGCTGTTCACCAGTCTGATGGTGGTACTTGGAATAGAACTAACTACTTAATTATCTGTTGTGATCTCATCTCCGTTTACAAAGAATCTGAGGCTTGACGAAACATTTGTAAAAATAGACCCTGCTCCAACTCGCTAAGATAATGGAACATTAACATTTCCAAATAGTTTGGATAAAACGATTTTTGTTACTGCGGGGTTAACATTTGTTATTTTTATATTACCACAAACGATAACGTTTATAACATCACTATATACGCGATCAAATAAAGAAACGTGAATGTCTAATAAGGAACTGTATGTTGCAAAACCCATATCAATTTCTGTATCTACAATAAAAAGACCATTTGATAAATGAGAGGTCGACGGTATTTATAGTAAAGCGAAACTAGAACCATCAAATGCTAAATTTGTGACAATTACGGACTCCATATTAATGGAAGAATCTCCTAGTGTGATTGATTGATAATTTGTCCATTGTCTTAAGTTCAAAGTATTTTATAGCTCGCATTGATAATATGACTTTAAAATGATTGTTAATTTATAACATTAAAACTTTATATTCGTAAATGTACCGTATTAAAGGCCATTGTTAATATGTTGAATATACGCTTTAATTTATAACTTAGTAATTCCATGGGCATTATTACACGCAATATACTTCTGTAGCAGATTAAACTATTATTTTCTCATTTGCCAAACAAGTTGCACCACAATTTTTCCTATCGCTTTAAATGTATATTTAAGCCAAAGGACAACTCATTACACACAAATTTGAACTAATGTAGCAGTTTGGATGGCATTACCGAATGCATAAAAATTAAGAAGGGCCTGCAGTGATGTAAAAAGGACAGTTTGTTGCGTTATTTTGTACTTCACAAATTTATGAATTTGTTTAGTTTACATAATTACATGTGGGAACACATTTCGCGTTCATTCTATTCCAAAATAGACCTCCGTCGTAAATGGTTGTAATACAATTAAGGCAAATACCTGTGAGCCACTATGGATATTGCATTTGTTGGCAAGTGGCCGAACAAATATTCGAATTGTTTACGTTTTAAGTAAAACAAGCCAGTTAGCAAAAGTTAGTGGATCCAACTGTGTTAATAACTGGTAATATTGTTAAGCCAGATTGATCTGAGCAGGGAATCGCGTTGGTTATGTCGCAGGACCCGTTTAGAAGGACACGGCCAGCACAAGACCATGTATAAGTTTGAGAATTTGGAGCAGATTAAAATAAACCAGCTGGCCTACTGGAAGAACACTTGTTAAAATATTAATTCGTTGAGAACGTTGACAAAATTATATAAAACCCAGATGGACAATCTGATTCCGACGTTGGAGCAGTACAAGATGATCCTGATTAAATAGTTCCAGATGGACATGCAGAATAACAGCCTTTGCTGAAAGAAAATAACCCTCCTGCACAGCTAGCGACGCAACCTGTTGAATCAACTTTTGGAGTAGCTCCGCTGCACAAAATACACATATTATTCAGCGAATTTGATAGATCTATAAACGCTGGATCGGCATAGCCTAAATTAAACGGACACTACTAATAGCAAATCTTTTCAGTGCCGATATTGACGAAACGATATAGATTCGGGCATTATTTCACGCACATCGCTTTGAAAATATATTTATTTGAAGCCGCCAAACAGGTATTTCTTGCCACGCATACTTTTAAAACTACGTCGAACAACTGTCCGTTATTGCAGACCACCAGGTACCTGTTGTCCATCACCATGACTGATTTAGTTTCTCCCGCGTACACCACCATTCTAACGTCTGACGCTGTTACTGGTGCGTTCAATATGGTATCAAATACACCAAAATAGTATTGTTCCAGGCCGCTAATTTGTTCCATCTTTTCTAAATACACTGAATAGGCGCTTGGGTAGTAGTCTTGATAGGCGTTCGGGAACAAAACAGGATCGAAGGCGGTGTACACTTGAAGAGTCTAGGCTGGGCCAGAGCGGTTCGCCACGACGACACTGGAAGAGAAGAGCTCGCCGTCCGTGACCATCTGCGCGACTGTCTTCGGAGCTGGCCCGACGTTCATCACGTAACCACTCGGATCGGCTCCAAGCTCGGCGGCATTCATGGCCTCTTCGAAGCTGTTCACCAGTCTGATGGTGGTACTTGGAATAGAACTAACTACTTAATTATCTGTTGTGATCTCATCTCCGTTTACAAAGAATCTGAGGCTTGACGAAACATTTGTAAAAATAGACCCTGCTCCAACTCGCTAAGATAATGGAACATTAACATTTCCAAATAGTTTGGATAAAACGATTTTTGTTACTGCGGGGTTAACATTTGTTATTTTTATATTACCACAAACGATAACGTTTATAACATCACTATATACGCGATCAAATAAAGAAACGTGAATGTCTAATAAGGAACTGTATGTTGCAAAACCCATATCAATTTCTGTATCTACAATAAAAAGACCATTTGATAAATGAGAGGTCGACGGTATTTATAGTAAAGCGAAACTAGAACCATCAAATGCTAAATTTGTGACAATTACGGACTCCATATTAATGGAAGAATCTCCTAGTGTGATTGATTGATAATTTGTCCATTGTCTTAAGTTCAAAGTATTTTATAGCTCGCATTGATAATATGACTTCCAAATACGTTGTTATAACATTAGAGCACACATATTCGTATTAATAACAAATGGTATTTAAGGAATACATTGTTAATATGTTGAATATACGCTTTAATTTATAACTTAGTAATTCCATGGGCATTATTACACGCAATATACTTCTGTAGCAGATTAAACTATTATTTTCTCATTTGCCAAACAAGTTGCACCACAATTTTTCCTATCGCTTTAAATGTATATTTAAGCCAAAGGACAACTCATTACACACAAATTTGAACTAATGTAGCAGTTTGGATGGCATTACCGAATGCATAAAAATTAAGAAGGGCCTGCAGTGATGTAAAAAGGACAGTTTGTTGCGTTATTTTGTACTTCACAAATTTATGAATTTGTTTAGTTTACATAATTACATGTTGGAACACATTTCGCGTTCATTCTATTCCAAAATAGACCTCCGTCGTAAATGGTTGTAATACAATTAAGGCAAATACCTGTGAGCCACTATGGATATTGCATTTGTTGGCAAGTGGCCGAACAAATATTCGAATTGTTTACGTTTTAAGTAAAACAAGCCAGTTAGCAAAAGTTAGTGGATCCAACTGTGTTAATAACTGGTAATATTGTTAAGCCAGATTGATCTGAGCAGGGAATCGCGTTGGTTATGTCGCAGGACCCGTTTAGAAGGACACGGCCAGCACAAGACCATGTATAAGTTTGAGAATTTGGAGCAGATTAAAATAAACCAGCTGGCCTACTGGAAGAACACTTGTTAAAATATTAATTCGTTGAGAACGTTGACAAAATTATATAAAACCCAGATGGACAATCTGATTCCGACGTTGGAGCAGTACAAGATGATCCTGATTAAATAGTTCCAGATGGACATGCAGAATAACAGCCTTTGCTGAAAGAAAATAACCCTCCTGCACAGCTAGCGACGCAACCTGTTGAATCAACTTTTGGAGTAGCTCCGCTGCACAAAATACACATATTATTCAGCGAATTTGATAGATCTATAAACGCTGGATCGGCATAGCCTAAATTAAACGGACACTACTAATAGCAAATCTTTTCAGTGCCGATATTGACGAAACGATATAGATTCGGGCATTATTTCACGCACATCGCTTTGAAAATATATTTATTTGAAGCCGCCAAACAGGTATTTCTTGCCACGCATACTTTTAAAACTACGTCGAACAACTGTCCGTTATTGCAGACCACCAGGTACCTGTTGTCCATCACCATGACTGATTTAGTTTCTCCCGCGTACACCACCATTCTAACGTCTGACGCTGTTACTGGTGCGTTCAATATGGTATCAAATACACCAAAATAGTATTGTTCCAGGCCGCTAATTTGTTCCATCTTTTCTAAATACACTGAATAGGCGCTTGGGTAGTAGTCTTGATAGGCGTTCGGGAACAAAACAGGATCGAAGGCGGTGTACACTTGAAGAGTCTAGGCTGGGCCAGAGCGGTTCGCCACGACGACACTGGAAGAGAAGAGCTCGCCGTCCGTGACCATCTGCGCGACTGTCTTCGGAGCTGGCCCGACGTTCATCACGTAACCACTCGGATCGGCTCCAAGCTCGGCGGCATTCATGGCCTCTTCGAAGCTGTTCACCAGTCTGATAACTGTGTTAGGTAGTGTAGAGATTGTTTGGTTATCGGCTGTGATTTTAACCCCGTTAACTAAAAATTTTATCTTCGAGCTCACATTTTGTCCGGCCAATTACCTAGTTGTAACAGTTCCTGGCACGTTTCCGTACATTTTGGAGAGGACGATTGTTTTTGTGTTATTATTTACTTGAATATTTACAGTGCCTTGAATTTGAACGTTCAAAAGTTTTCCACTCCCGCTCACAAGTGAAACTTTAAGTGATTCGTTAAAGGTGGTTATATCCGAGGTAATAATTATAAGTCCGTTTGATATTTGGACGTTTTCGCTCAAATTAAAACCGAAAAACTGGTTGTTTGCACCGAGGAGTGAGTTAAGGTTCACTACGTTCATAGGAACGGGGCAGTTGTTAAGGTCGCATATATTCAGGTCCCAAGAGCTGTTTAAAGTTGTCGGGACCCAAATTCGGCCAAAATTCAAATTCTTTTAATCAAAAAGAAGTGGGACACACTCGCCGTTTACGATGGAGTGGTGAAGAGGGCACGAACTCACACAAGTTGACTAAAATAGAAGCGGAGTCGGAGTGGGGCACGCTGTTTTAGATCTAATTTAATTATTTTACTAATTGGAACGCAACTCGTTTAAATCAACCTAATAAAAAGAATTTACTGACAGATTAAACTATTAAAAGTTTGCATTCACAACCAAATCTACAGGCTAGCTTACTTAAACTTACAAAAGTGGTAAAATATTAAGATATTACTATGAGAAAGACAACATTATATTTTTATGCGGATTCTGAGCCAGATTTAAGAATAATTTATCTGCACATGTGACATTATCAACTATTATATTTTAATTTTAAGATTACATTGTAATATTTAAAATTTTGCACGAATGTGCAAATGATAAGACATTGAGTAACATATTGATTGGTGTGGTATTATAATTAGAAATTCTTTGTAATATTTTGAACTATGCGATTCGCTTATGAACATGAATTTCATGTTAAAAAATAAGATTATAGAATCTATTTTTATACTTATATTAATTACTAATTATTACAAAATACATTATTTTGTGTTAGTTATACAGTGGGTAACAGTTAATATATATCGGCTCACTCATTTGGTACATCTCAAAAATACATCTCAAAAACATCCACTCAATAATCGATTACTCAATCACAGGAACATCAATCACAGGAACATTTTAAAATGATATTTTCATTTTAATGCGTTCTTTACTTCTGTAACTATGTACATAAAGGACTCTATATTTTTAGTATCGTATGATAAAAACTATGTCACCCTATTTTAAATATCTATTTTAATCTTTATATGCAATTTAACAAATAATATTGACTGAACCACTTCTATTTCTTTTGGTAAAATGAGTTATATTCACTATTAACAAAAATTTTCTTACTAAGGGATTTCATCTCAAACTATAGATAAAATTCTAATTTTGTCTAGTTAGGGTACTTCATTGAACTAAATTGTAACTGAAACAGATTTAGGAATTAACTAAATTAGAAGAATCATTGAAATTATGATAAAAACCCTGTCATGACATAGTTTTCATCATACGACAACTCTATATTTTTAGTGTTAATTTTTTGAGATGTCATCAAATTATATCAATTCAGAAATGATAGTATTGTTTTATATTTTATCATGCTATTACTGCTAGTTGTTTAGGTTATTAACTTTTTAGAGATGATGGGTGTGGATATGGTGGTTGTAAGATGTTACAGCTGCTACTGTATACATATTCTTATTAAAATATATTCATTAAGGTGTAGTATTTATTGCATTCTCTGAAGTGTTATGTTATATTTACAATTTAATATTAAGTTGTCATTAAAGGTGGCGGTCTGTTTTAATTAGAATTTATTTCTGGTGAAGTTATGGTGTTTATATATGTTTATATTTCACTATTTATTTATTTTTTCCAAATTATAAAACATTACACATATAATAGAAAAATGTTGTGATTAATATAATTAATATATCATGTATTTATATTCTTAAGTGTATAACGAAGATTTTCCATGTACAGAATAAGCCAAATTATACATAACTTTAGGAATATAATCATTGTTTAGTTGAGTTTAGATGGGTGGTTAATAGATTTGAAAGTATTTTATTTGTACAGTTATTGTAATAATCCCATATTATCATATTATCATAAAATCTTTTTTCTGGACAATGGCTCAATTACTATGAAATTAGGTCGATTTTTGACAGGTTTTATCTATAGCCACCCATTGTCTATTTTCTATTGCACAATAAGGGTTTACCATCGTTCCAGACAATAGAATACCATGAAGTATAGGACAATAAGAGCAATTATTTCATTGCTAAAGTGGAATATAATTCACTTATGTGCATAAAATATTAATGTCCCGCTCCATATTTCCCACACCTCAATAAATGCAACTTGAAAGTCATTCTATACAATTATAATTTAAAAGTTAAAAACGGCTTCCATAATATTTATAAATATTCAATATTGTCCAAGCTTCGTTTTAGCCTTAAGAAAATGAACGAAAACGATGAAAATAATAATATTTTAGTTGACTCCATATAATAGTGAATATGTTTGAAATATGATGCTAAAATTAAATTTACAATATACTAGTTGTATAAATACTATTAAAAAGTTAAAGTAAAAGTGACAAAGGTACACAATAGTGATAATGATTTTCTTATTGCCAATGATTGTCAAATACTAATTGTGCTCTTATTGGCTATGATGAGGATGTTTTTGAGGATGTACCAAAAGAGTCAAAAGTCTTTTGACTCAAAAGATGTACCATGTACCAATTATTGTACCATGTACATGGTACAATAATTCGAAAGATGCAAATGATTACTATTTATTAGATATTGTTTAAGATCATATTAAAAATGTATATCTTATGTATTTTCTTATTTTAAAAGGTATCCTTTCTTATGCATTATATTTTAGCATAAAATAATATTAAAATTAAGATAGATGGTTGTTTCTCTTTTTTGTACATTTCCTGAGTTATATTTCATACTTAATTTGTTATTATTTATTCATTTCTCCACCCGCCAACGTGCTCCTCTTGACACATTTTACACTTGGTCATTCATCACATTGTTTAAAACAAAATATGTTTATTTTCACATTTAAAACATGTTAAAGGAATCCACTTCACTGTCTTTTCAACGAGTAGAAGTAAAGGTCCATCTAAACTATCACATGCAATATTAAACCACAAATAGGATCACGCCAATATCGAAGTTAGTCGAGTTCATGCATCAAAGTATGCAACATTTGTGCTTCCTGACCATCTCACCAATTATAGCCATAAAATGTAGTTCCACAGCGTTTTGTGATCATCAAATTAACTCTTATTCAAGAAATTGAAACTCGCCATTTAAAACTACCAAGTCTCCAAACTTTCAAGTTGGCCAGCTGCCCATCTTGTAAAATTGGAGAGAAAACCCAACATTCTTGCTAGAAAATTATTATATATTAATAATCGTCCACTTCAATGTTATAGAATGAATCATTTCAAAGAATGACATGACGAATGTTTGCAAATCTTTCTCAAAGGAGTGCAATGTTGTGATCCATACAGAAAGAACTATCCATGTGAGATAATACATAAATAATGAATAAAAACTTTAACCCGATCACTTTTAGATGTCATCTTTGCGATACTAATTCATGTGAAGATATATAAAGCAAGACTAACATACACTGGCATGCTAGTACACTGTAAATACTTTGAAGACATGAGTCACAAAAAAGAGAAATAACCTCCCCTCAAAATTAAGAAACATACATATTTCTAAGATTGTTAATTTAGAAATACAGTTTAAAACTAAACTTATGTTCTATGGTTATTTATGAATATATAAGTGTATATTACTCATTCTATTAATATACTGTAATAGCTATTTAATCGAATTTTAAATAAAATTTATATGATATTATATTCCGTAATAATTATATAAACACATAATTGTAATTAATAGAATATATTGTTCACTCCATATATGATATTCATTGGTTCAATTTGCACTTTGTGCGGTAACATACTGAACATTGACCAGATCCGTGGACTAATTAAAATAACCCAAAACAACTCACGGGTAGTCGTGAATGCGACTTTATAAAACTATTAGCTGAATATTTCGCTATTTGAAGCGAATGATGTTGTAAACGTTACAATTTACGGGGAACTTAGGATAACGCGCGATAACTCTACAAAGCAAGATTTCACGATAAAGTTACTTAATTCATAAAATGATGAAGTATTTAGCAGTTTGAAAGTATTTTTCAATGGCTAAGAAATTAATGATACTTTAGAAACAAGTGAAATCAGCGTAAAATATGAAAATAACGCCAGGACGCCTTCGAATACCCTGGAGTAGCTGGTTTCTAGAAAAGTTATATTTGCTCAAGTTTCCGAAAATCGAACATATTTCACAAACGATTCCACTTAACAATGCTATCCAAATAATTAAAGTTCAGTGACGAGAAAACTAGCTGGTTGCTTGTTGTCCCAGTTCAACTTGGACGGAACTTGTGTTTCCAGCTGCACCACCTCGAGGTTCGCCTAATCTGTTCAGAAACGACGTTTCGTCTGGATACACCTAGTGCCTAACTCAATGCGGCGTCGGGGAATACCAGCACTCCACCAGAGAGTGCAACACCCAGAACTGCCTCCAAGACCCGGCCAACAAATTCGTGTCCAACTGGGTCTGCCTCCTCGCCTGCCCGGATTTCGTCGACCTATCCGATTACAGCTGCAAGGCGACCTGCTCCGGAAGCTTCTCCGGCTACGTCCAGCAAGTTGTCATGAGCCAGAATTCCCGCGTCTGCCACCAAACCTGTCCCACCAACTTCATCGACCTCCGCGCTTCCTCTCAGTTCAAGTCCGCCGGCGTCTGCGTGACCTACTGCCCCACGACCGAGACCCTGTACCAAGAGCCGTTCTCAGCCTCCCAGTTCTACTGCACGCAAAAGTGCTCGGACGCGAACAGGTTTGTCCAGCCGGATCTCGTGTACTGCGGAAACACCTGCGCGTCCACCTTCTTCCAGCAGAACGAAACCGGCCACAACTTCTGCATCTCCAGCTGCGACATGCCTCTCGGCCGGCTCTCGATATATGGGATCACCCAGTGCGTGGTGTGCCCGAAGTACGTCTCAGAAGTGGACCAAGCCTGCCTCGCCGCCTGCGACTTCTCCAACGTGTCTCTCGGCGCCCAGATTTGCAGGATGGCGGGCGGCGCCAGAAACCCAGCCACCTGCCCGGTCTACACCAACAACGCGGCGCCGTTCCTCTGCATCCAGGCCTGCTTCACGATGCGCGACGGGCCGTGGTGCGTCCAGGACTGCTCGGTAACTGGGAAGCGGTTCGTGCCGGAGAGCGGCTTCGACTGCGCCTCCTCGTGCCCGTACTTCTACGAGTTCCAGCAGATATTCGGAGTCGAACAGCCCAGGTGCAATGCCACGTGCGACTATATGCGCTCAACGGCGGACGTGAGAGAGTGTCAGCGCTACTGCTACTCCAATTCCTCTCTCTTCATCCAGGGGCTCACCTACTGCTCGAACTGTTCGGCTACTACAACTCTATTTGTGTCCAGCCTGCAGTTCTCGTGCTCTTAGAGCAACTGCACGGCGAACCAGATTAGCCAAAATATTTGCGCAGATCTCAACTGCGATTCGGTACCAGTGCACTCCGATCTCCAGCACTTCACGGGCTTCGTGTGCTACAATAGCTTCTCTTTCAACTACTCCACGCCCGCGAAGACGCTTAAAGTCAGCGGTATGCCTGTTACTGCGATATCTCCCCAAGGTGACTTCGGGACAGTGCTGCTTCAAAACGGTTCTGCGCTTCACTTCGACGGCAGCGCCTTCACAAATACATCTGTAAGCGAAGCGGTCCAGCTGCAGTCTCTGACGCTCCCTCCTCTCCACGACGCCCTGCACCCGGTGTTCACGCTCAAAAACGGTTCCATCCTATCCAGCCAGCTACTAGAGAGAACCGACTTCTTGAGCAACGAAGCCGTGAAAAACTTGACCGGACTCGACTTGAACGGGAAAAGCGGCGTCAACTACTTGCTGACCGACAAGAGTCTGTACTTCAGAGGTTCCTGCGAGCTGGACATGTGCGGAAGAGATCAGAGCGGAAACGCGTTCCAGAAGCTGTTCAACAACAAGCCCTTCGTGCATGGTATGTGGACCAAGATAGACCTGCAGAAGTCTGGATTCTCATTCGAAGCCGGAGAAGTTAGAGAAATCTCCGCGTTCGGCCTCGCCCTTCTCTTCACGCTCAAGTCCGGCTAGAAGTACGCGTGGGGCTACAACTTCAACGGAAGGCTCTGCGACGCGAATGTAGACCAGATCGTGATTTCCGACTTCAGCGCGTACGACCAGATAAGCGTCTCGAACAACGCGACCGTCATGAGCGTGGGTCAGACTGTCTTTTACTGCGGCGCTTCCCTTTCGTAGGACGCGTTCGACTTTTCAACGGTGGTTTCAACTCCGACCTAGCTATAACTGATGTTCCCACAAATCCTGGGCTGGAAGTTTTCAGACAACACCATCACAGGCATATCGAGCGTGTAGAACGGGTTCGTACTTAGAACTAACGCGCAGATATTCGGCGTTGGACAGTGTGTGGCTTTTGATTGTATTAACTTTATTGGGCAAAAAGTATTTTTCTCACAAATAGTATAATTACTACAAATATAAACTGCGTTAACTGTTACTGGTAGTTCTAAGAGTTAAGCTGTATTTATATATCATTAACCGTAGCCGTTAGCCGTGATAACTCCAATTCCCTTGGATGATGATCCACACACTGATTTTATAACTCAAAATCAAGCCCAAAGATCCAAAAAATCGTATTTTATAGCAATTTTCGTGATAGTGGATGTGTTAGCGATTATCTGCATTGCGTTCGTCTCGGTAAGAATTAAATAATACTTTAAGCAGCGGAACAGGCTCGTTTAGGTCTCCGTTTTAGGCCATGAATTTGAGAATTTTGTGGTCCCGCCTCCGGATTACTCAATTGAGGCCGTAAACGTTCTCTTGAGCAGCTAAACGCACAAATGGGACGATGATTTTGGTGAGTTTTGATCGTTTTTTATTTTTACATTATTTTCCTTATTATTTATAATGCAACATTAAGAAAGTCGTCAGTACAACAAATAACAATATTATATACAATATTCATGTTCTAATTGAACACTAATTGAATATCTAATTTGAACGTTCATCTAAAATAATCTCAAAACTGCTTCAGCGCGTGGCCTGCGTGTTATAGCGTTGCAGCCTTTCATACAAGCCTTCTATTTTTTATTGAATGATCAACATTGACTGAATGCCTTCAAAAAGATTGGTAGATGTGATTTATAACCTTATATTCCAGATTCACCGTGTGTTTGGAGTCTTGTTGTGCTATATAACTTTGTGCGCTGTCTTTGGATGCTACTACGATCATCGGTCCTGCAACTAAAAGCTAGAAACGTTTGAACCCGGCATCTAGCCTCACACATCAGCGAATAATACTCTGCACGGCTCTTGGACGTGATAAATAGCAAGTAAAAGCTTTTCTTCACTCAAGTCATTCTTCTCGACTGTTCAACACCATGTCTTACGTTTTCTTTCGCAAATGCACCATTTAACCCCCGTGTTGGGATTTTTGAGTGTGTTTCTGTGGGCTAGCTGTTCAAATCGTTGCTAGTTCTAGCATTGACTTGGTTGGAATGTAGTGGAGTGGTGCACTTTTATTGTATTCAAATAGCAATGTGTGCCGATACAATAGATGGAATCAAGAGCAGAGAAGATGTTACTAATAGAAACTGAGGACTCAGCCGTTTAGACTACTTTAAGACTTGCTGCAGCGTCAACTGTCAGCGCTATCTTTAAAAACAGTAAGCATTTGCTTTATTTGCTGCATTGTTTTACTTCCAAACTACATTACACGTTTCTCTTGTGTTCGCTTGTAATTGCAGTCACGGGTCTAACATTTGTATAATTATATACCGGAAGGTGCGTTTTTAATCACAGCAACGAATCTACATTTTAGCTGAGGGTTCTGATGGCACATTGTGCTCTCAAAGCCATGTTGATTCCTCTCAATACTATTACATCTGTGAAAACTGCTTCAGCGCGTGGCCTGCGTGTTATAGCGTTGCAGCCTTTCATACAAGCCTTCTATTTTTTATTGAATGATCAACATTGACTGAATGCCTTCAAAAAGATTGGTAGATGTGATTTATAACCTTATATTCCAGATTCGCCGTGTGTTTGGAGTCTTGTTGTGCTATATAACTTTGTGCGCTGTCTTTGGATGCTACTACGATCATCGGTCCTGCAACTAAAAGCTAGAAACGTTTGAACCCGGCATCTAGCCTCACACATCAGCGAATAATACTCTGCACGGCTCTTGGACGTGATAAATAGCAAGTAAAAGCTTTTCTTCACTCAAGTCATTCTTCTCGACTGTTCAACACCATGTCTTACGTTTTCTTTCGCAAATGCACCATTTAACCCCCGTGTTGGGATTTTTGAGTGTGTTTCTGTGGGCTAGCTGTTCAAATCGTTGCTAGTTCTAGCATTGACTTGGTTGGAATGTAGTGGAGTGGTGCACTTTTATTGTATTCAAATAGCAATGTGTGCCGATACAATAGATGGAATCAAGAGCAGAGAAGATGTTACTAATAGAAACTGAGGACTCAGCCGTTTAGACTACTTTAAGACTTGCTGCAGCGTCAACTGTCAGCGCTATCTTTAAAAACAGTAAGCATTTGCTTTATTTGCTGCATTGTTTTACTTCCAAACTACATTACACGTTTCTCTTGTGTTCGCTTGTAATTGCAGTCACGGGTCTAACATTTGTATAATTATATACCGGAAGGTGCGTTTTTGATCACAGCAACGAATCTACATTTTAGCTGAGGGTTCTGATGGCACATTGTGCTCTCAAAGCCATGTTGATTCCTCTCAATACTATTACATCTGTGAAAACTGCTTCAGCGCGTGGCCTGCGTGTTATAGCGTTGCAGCCTTTCATACAAGCCTTCTATTTTTTATTGAATGATCAACATTGACTGAATGCCTTCAAAAAGATTGGTAGATGTGATTTATAACCTTATATTCCAGATTCGCCGTGTGTTTGGAGTCTTGTTGTGCTATATAACTTTGTGCGCTGTCTTTGGATGCTACTACGATCATCGGTCCTGCAACTAAAAGCTAGAAACGTTTGAACCCGGCATCTAGCCTCACACATCAGCGAATAATACTCTGCACGGCTCTTGGACGTGATAAATAGCAAGTAAAAGCTTTTCTTCACTCAAGTCATTCTTCTCGACTGTTCAACACCATGTCTTACGTTTTCTTTCGCAAATGCACCATTTAACCCCCGTGTTGGGATTTTTGAGTGTGTTTCTGTGGGCTAGCTGTTCAAATCGTTGCTAGTTCTAGCATTGACTTGGTTGGAATGTAGTGGAGTGGTGCACTTTTATTGTATTCAAATAGCAATGTGTGCCGATACAATAGATGGAATCAAGAGCAGAGAAGATGTTACTAATAGAAACTGAGGACTCAGCCGTTTAGACTACTTTAAGACTTGCTGCAGCGTCAACTGTCAGCGCTATCTTTAAAAACAGTAAGCATTTGCTTTATTTGCTGCATTGTTTTACTTCCAAACTACATTACACGTTTCTCTTGTGTTCGCTTGTAATTGCAGTCACGGGTCTAACATTTGTATAATTATATACCGGAAGGTGCGTTTTTGATCACAGCAACGAATCTACATTTTAGCTGAGGGTTCTGATGGCACATTGTGCTCTCAAAGCCATGTTGATTCCTCTCAATACTATTACATCTGTGAAAACTGCTTCAGCGCGTGGCCTGCGTGTTATAGCGTTGCAGCCTTTCATACAAGCCTTCTATTTTTTATTGAATGATCAACATTGACTGAATGCCTTCAAAAAGATTGGTAGATGTGATTTATAACCTTATATTCCAGATTCACCGTGTGTTTGGAGTCTTGTTGTGCTATATAACTTTGTGCGCTGTCTTTGGATGCTACTACGATCATCGGTCCTGCAACTAAAAGCTAGAAACGTTTGAACCCGGCATCTAGCCTCACACATCAGCGAATAATACTCTGCACGGCTCTTGGACGTGATAAATAGCAAGTAAAAGCTTTTCTTCACTCAAGTCATTCTTCTCGACTGTTCAACACCATGTCTTACGTTTTCTTTCGCAAATGCACCATTTAACCCCCGTGTTGGGATTTTTGAGTGTGTTTCTGTGGGCTAGCTGTTCAAATCGTTGCTAGTTCTAGCATTGACTTGGTTGGAATGTAGTGGAGTGGTGCACTTTTATTGTATTCAAATAGCAATGTGTGCCGATACAATAGATGGAATCAAGAGCAGAGAAGATGTTACTAATAGAAACTGAGGACTCAGCCGTTTAGACTACTTTAAGACTTGCTGCAGCGTCAACTGTCAGCGCTATCTTTAAAAACAGTAAGCATTTGCTTTATTTGCTGCATTGTTTTACTTCCAAACTACATTACACGTTTCTCTTGTGTTCGCTTGTAATTGCAGTCACGGGTCTAACATTTGTATAATTATATACCGGAAGGTGCGTTTTTGATCACAGCAACGAATCTACATTTTAGCTGAGGGTTCTGATGGCACATTGTGCTCTCAAAGCCATGTTGATTCCTCTCAATACTATTACATCTGTGAAAAACTGCTTCAGCGCGTGGCCTGCGTGTTATAGTGTTGCAGCCTTTCATACAAGCCTTCTATTTTTTATTGAATGATCAACATTGACTGAATGCCTTCAAAAAGATTGGTAGATGTGATTTATAACCTTATATTCCAGATTCGCCGTGTGTTTGGAGTCTTGTTGTGCTATATAACTTTGTGCGCTGTCTTTGGATGCTACTACGATCATCGGTCCTGCAACTAAAAGCTAGAAACGTTTGAACCCGGCATCTAGCCTCACACATCAGCGAATAATACTCTGCACGGCTCTTGGACGTGATAAATAGCAAGTAAAAGCTTTTCTTCACTCAAGTCATTCTTCTCGACTGTTCAACACCATGTCTTACGTTTTCTTTCGCAAATGCACCATTTAACCCCCGTGTTGGGATTTTTGAGTGTGTTTCTGTGGGCTAGCTGTTCAAATCGTTGCTAGTTCTAGCATTGACTTGATTGGAATGTAGTGGAGTGGTGCACTTTTATTGTATTCAAATAGCAATGTGTGCCGATACAATAGACGGAATCAAGAGCAGCGAAGATGTCACTAATAGAAACTGGGGACTCAGCCGTTTTGACTATAGATACAGTTATGGGAGGTGGAATTGCTTTTTCTTGTTTACTATGTGAGTAATTATATATTAAAATATTTTGCCACTTCTAATGCGGATGACAAATTCCAATAAATAATCTCAAGTTGGAGATTATTCATGAACTACTCATTAACACAAGAGGGCCAAAAATATGATTTCGATCGTATTAGACCATAATCGACTATTCAAAGTCGGTATTTAATATTCCAAAAAGGAAAAATAGAAATTACCACATGCAATAAAAGGACGGCAATGACAAAAATAAACGCGGTAGAAGATGTTTAGGGAAGGTCAACTATTTCACTTAACAAACTTAGGCAGTTCTGAAGCGTTTGTATTCTCTTCATTTCTGGGTCCAACGGATGAATTCATAAAATATTGAACCAATCTGAACTAGTTATATCACTTGTTTAAGATGTCCCTGTGTAATTTCTACGTTTTAGTCAACAAAACTAATTTATGAAAGATTTTATCTCGAAAATATATGGTAGTTAAGCCTGATTGGAGAAAAGAATAAGAGGATCCAATGATTGGTATACGGACGCAATATGTAATTTATAACTAGTAGCGCAAGCACTGGACCTGCAGAGGACCTCGGTGTTCATCTTCAACTGGGTCAATCTGAACGATTTTAGGTATTTCTTAATCACGAAAACAATGGAGGACTTTTTCTTTCAATCTCAACCGGGAGCTCAAGATGAAGTATTGGTACTTCGCTTAATTAGAATTATAATTCAGGTAGTTACAGTCGCTTTCATTCTCAATATTCAAATAATGAATGCATTTTTGTTTCTTGGAGAATGGAATCAAGTGGGTTAGTCGGGCCCAGCATTAAATAATATATTGATGCTACTCTAAAACAACAGTTATTTTACTTATGATCTTCCACTTCCATTTCATAATGAGAAATCAATTTTCTTGATTGTTAAATTATACAACGTTAGGTAAAGTTGAAACTTATTATTGAAGTATATACAGAGTTATATACGTTAATTATTGTAGCACAGCTATCCAAGGCTCAACCAGGCCTTGATGTGATTGAAGCACTTTACAAATCAATAGTAAATAGAGTTAATGAGTGTATTGATGAGGAGGGAGAACACACTCATTATTGAGCCGGGCAGTGATATAAGTAAGATTCAAATAATAAACTTCATTCTTCTTCCTAATTCAAAAAAGCATTTCGAGGGCCCACCACTGTAATTTGGCTATTAAATACTACATTTGAAATATAATATTTATTCCACTCTTCAAATGATAGAAATATTTTAATACTAATGTATACAAATCTTTTTTTCAATGTGATTCAGTTAATGTCGGCTTAGTATGGGGCGCATATTATAATTGTGAAATGAGTAACATCGTCGATTCATCAGTTACCACTGCATAATGCGTGATTTATCCGTAGCGAAACGTTTTTGACTTGTAAAAACCAAATAATAACTTTTCACTAGCTAATTTTACGGGACAGATTAACAATATGTACACATTCGTAAACTTATCTATCACAGTTACGGATCCTGTTTCGTATATTACTATATTTGATTACATAAGCGGTTCCATAAGAAACGTAACTCTTTCTGGTTTCATAAATATAACAATAGATATCATCATAACATCAAATGCTGCTTAAATATTCCTCGCCCGTTCGGAAATTTTCTTTATGATTAAACAAATTTAAAGAGGAGTGCGACTTTAAATAGATTGTAAGGACTGCCTTTATTTATATTCAAACTCTAAATCACTTAAATTTTTGTTCATCATGTCGTTTTTGACGAATACCACCATGTTTTGTGTTCTTTGCTATTTAATCAAGTTCAATATTTTCCTTTTTTCCAATCATATCAGCAAAATTCACTAATCGCTATTTCTACTGTTTATTAGCACCCCAGAAAACTTCAATTAATCTATATTCCTCCTTCAGACACTTCGTTTAAAGATTCTTGAACTGTTTTATCAGCCACTTGGTCGTCATCATCATCGATACTTAATATTTAATTTTTGTATCACTTTTATTCATATAATCAGCAAATTATCGTGATGCCGACTAATTTTTAGGCTTCATCAAATCCATGTCGTCCAGATATCTGGTGTTCTGCAAGCACATTCTTAATCAATAGGATCCAGTGCTTCATTAAATTATATATGTTATTACAGCCTAGTGTGCTTGTTTTACAATATGAAGAGAGAAATTAAATTACGTTCTTGGTATATTAAGTAAGTTGTTGAATATTTTATTGAGCGTATACCACATCTACGCTCACAGTTCATATTTTTCTTTGTAAACATGTTAAATTTGCTTATTAGAGAGAACCAACAGTGTTACATCGAGTTTGAATTTACTTTTAGCATTGATTATTTATCTCCATATATGAAGTGGCCCTTTCATTTATAATTTATGTTGTAAATATTCAAAAGGAACATAAAATGTGTAACCACTTCCAATGATAAAACTATAAATATCTAAATAACAACATAAATTTATAATATGAAGTTATTATATTTTAAGTATATGCAATATAATAAATATAAATATGATTTGCCAATTATTAATAGATTAAATAAAATTTCATCTTCCTTAATTGGAACCGATTTCCTTACGATCTATTTAAAGTCGCACATCTCAAATTTAAACAACGTTAAACACGAAATTTACACAAATCAAATAAGATTTATGAATCAATTTGATAGTTAGTGGTAGACAGACATCGCAACTGCTGACGGGTTATGTTTGCGCAGATCCCTTTTCTTTCAACATCACAACTACTTTGCAGAGCGTAACCAATCTAAATCTAAATGTTTCTCAAATTCAAGCTATTGGCGAGTTCGTGATTTATTCTGGTTCTGTGTAGAAGTTGTAGTGGTTCCCCGTTATTTTGAAGGTGGTTGGTTCTGAGCACGCGTTAATTCAGTACCGTTCGGAAGTTATTTTGCCCGTTTATTTTAACGACTCAGTTATTGTGGTGAAGAATTAATTTTTGAATTAGACTGAAACGTTTGATTTCATGCAGAAACTACAAGCTGAAAGCAAAATTATGATCTGGCCGGTCCAGGAAAGAAGTTCGTCGAATTTCCTGCGATCATGAGGTTCTTAGAATCTTCTTTATTTCTTGGTCTTGAGTTCAATCCTAAGCAACAGTTATAATTCTCTGTATTTCAACTTACTGCATTCAACATATTTTATATGTTTATATTTATATGAGTTCCACTTCCTGTCTTTTCATTAATGGATCCTGCGTAGTTATCAGACTCAGACTTTGAAGTTATAGCTGACTATTCCAACAAGCCAATAACAAAACTCATACAGAAAGTTAACTTGGAGCCTGAGTTTAAGAAGGAATTCTTGAGGCAACCTATTATTAAAACATTTAATCCAAATCGTTTTGTTAACCCTTATATTAACTAATTTTCAATTTAGGAAGTAGATAATTTGGTATTTAAAGGAATTCCAAGCGGATATATATAAAAGGATGTTGATATTAATTCGGAAACAGATTTGGGGTTACTTCTTTTTGAATCTCGAACTCAAGCAATAGAAATTTTAAAAGCAAAGACCACAATACGCAATAAAGCAGCTGTGGAGAATCAATTTGCTTGCTGTTTTAATGATTTACACAACATGATCAAACCTAAGGAGAAGATTGATGAATAACCTACTGTTAATGGCGAGCTTGATCTAAAATAATAAATTATCCCTTGCCTATTTCGCTTCACAGCTTGAATTGGGCCGTTTAGTGACTATTATTATATATATATATTAACCAAGAACAAAATATTTAATATTCTCAACAATACTTAAATAGTTTAGCTTAGACCTAGAACATTTTAAAGTAAAAATAGATTAGAAATGATTACATATATAAAATCTAATGATTGAAAAAGATGAAAACCATTTTAATTAACTGGAAATTCACTAACCACAAGAATTATTAAAATATATATTATTTTTACTTGGCCTTGGTAAAATAACTAGTATATATTTATATATTGCGTTTAGATGTATTGTTGGATTGTTGCTGTTGAGTGAGTCATGTTATTATTATGATTGAATTGAGTCGCACGGATCCTAAATGTAAAAATCTTATTATATATTTAATTAAATATATAAGTAGAAAATTAAAAACTGTATTGGATTTTGGTCAAAATGATGATGCAGCGATTACCAAGCTAGTGTTAATGCACACAAACTATCTATAGAGTGCTTCTGAGTGATTATTTCACTCAAATCACATATTTTGAAATCAGTTTTTTAATCTTCATTTCATTGGTGTTAAATTATATATTGTTAATATTATATCATTTAATGAATAATAATTAAATTGATTTCATGTTAAAATATTTTACATGAAATTCAAATCAATCGTTTGAAGACAAATAATTAACTCCGTATTGTAAATATTTATATGTTACAGTATGGTGGTGTCATTCTGGTTAGTTCGCTTTAATTATTAAATGTGTCTGTAATTCATGAAATATCAGAGTTCATTAGGTAATTTCTTCATTCTAAAATATTTATTATATAATATACATTTTCTGCGTTTATCCTTTTATATTTATTAAGTGATACTAGGGATGGTTATTTATACTACTTTATACTACTTTTGAAAAAGTATACTTCATGTCGATTTTAACGTTTGAGAGACTATAATAGTAATTGCATGTTATATTTTCTTTTATTAAGGTAAATATACACATTAATAGGTGTAAATATGTCAATATTCCTGATTTAGAAAATTATGTTTATTTAAATTTGAAGTGGGAGAAATAAAACCAAGATAAATGAAGTTCCCCAGGTCATTAGAAAATTAAAATAAAATAAAAAGGAAAGAAACCGTTATTCTTTTAGTTATATAACAAAATAAAGTATACTACTTTTGAAATTTATACTACAATGTAGTATAAAAAACCATCCCTAAGTGATACTATCAATAGTTGAGAAATATTCACTCAAATATAGAGGTGGTTTTATGGGCTTTAGTTGCGATTATTAAAACTTCTATAAAACCTACCTACCCCATTTATTCAATCATATACATTATTATATATGTTAATTTTCATTGTTTTCACTCCGATGACGAATCAATTATTGACAAAGAAGAGTTCAAGATAACATATGCGGCTACTGAAGATTAATTCGTTATTATTAAATTTATAATGATTTATTCTCGCTTAGGTTTATCCTTATCTCTCAATAATCACTATATTATAGCACATTATGAATCTGACGTTAGAAATAGATTGAGTTTTATTTTTAGTTTTATTTTTACTAGTAACTACGGTTCATTTTGAAGAAATATTCATATGCTTAGTTTAGAATTAATTGACAAATATTACTATATTCTCAATTCTATTGAGCCGAAACGGAAATATTGAAGTGTATTATAGTTGCATGCAATACAAAATTTATGTTTTACTCGTCAAATTTGTGAGCGATTTATCTGAGCTTAGAATTCTTTGATTTAGAGCTGTAGCTCACATAGTAAACCGAATATCTGCTATCTTATATATCAATGTATGCCCGTAGCGTAATGAATTAAAAAGTCCAGCTGATTAATAATAGCTTTATAATCATTGTCAAAGAGCGAGTTATGCTTCAATATTTCCCTATTTAACAGTAAATATGATTTGTAGCATTGATCTTAGTTATATTAACATTAAAATTTTACGATGTGCGAATTATAAATCTGTGTTGTAACGTTAACAGCTCAGACACTACTTATCTGAATTCTATATTAAGATTATGTTTTTACAGTTCATAATGTTCTTAGCGGTTGATTTAGTACCATTAAGAATAACACTTAAATATGATGTTTTTCTGTTATCATCTGATACAATTCTAGTGTGTACTCATCCGCCATATTTTTGTTTGAAGTGGTGTATAGAGCAAAATACAAATTTCATTTCTTTGGAAATTAAAATGATCAATTCTAGTTCCAATGCAGTCTACGTTGTGTTAACACAATCCTCTAATTTCAAACCGAAGAAATTAAAATCAAAATAAAATGACTTAACTGTACTGTAATATTAATAACAATAATGTACCACATTAAATTTGTAAATAAGTATATCCATGATTTTATCTTCTAACATTTCACGGTATATTGTCAATTGGTACTTGTAGAACCGAAAAACAAATAAATAAAATATATAACAAAATGTAAAAATATAACTTAGATTTAATTCTGTATAAAGTCATATAAAAAATATGTTACACGGACTAAGAAAACTAAAATCTAGAACAATATAAATTTTCAATATAAACATTATAATATGATTTGTATATTGCAATTTGTTTTTAGGAGTGTTGTATTCTCATAACTGAATAAATTAACTTCAATTTATAGCCACTTCAATGAATCACAATGAAAAACTATTAAAGCTTGTACGTCTTTAGGATTTACTACAAGAGTTGAATGTACTGGAAGATTAAATCAAAGAAACCAATCACATTAATAATTTTTTATCTTTTCATAATTTTACCAATCATTAGTGTTGTAAATATGTTCCAAAACTGTCTTCCGCGCAGAAGAAAGCTAGATTCGCAGAAGCGTGCCGCGAAGCTCTAAAGCACTTTCATCCGTCCGCTATAGTCGAAGACCACAAACAGCTGTGTGCTCAAGTAGATATGTATTTGGAAACTAACAGTTCTAAAACTTTCTGGAGCCACGTGCAAACCACGATTCCAGAAAAGACTACCACTCAGCTCAAAGAATACTTCCAGAAGTGCTTCTCCAAAGTCAAGTTCGAAGAAAGTATATCGGAGGAAGACAAAGCTGTTTTGAAAGATCTATCAAGTTAAATGAAAGATCGCAGACCTGCGTAAGTTACAGACCACTTCATAAAGTGCCGACAAAGTAACCCGTACTTTAAAAGAACCATTATTATGTTTGTTGTCAGTTTGAGAAAGTGAATTTGGGTTGATAATCTATGTAAAGAAATATAATATATATATATATATATAATTATTTATAAAATTTTGTTAATAACACGTTTGAAGTAATTTAAATATATTTTGTGACTGCTACAGGTTCAATCGATTGCCTATTACTTTGAAGAACTAGCAATAATGTGAGTTTGCACTGCCTCATACAAAGGAAATAAAAGAAAAAAATAAAGGAAATAATTTGTAACTAATTTTTAATTATAACATTGAAAATAGATGTTAATATTATATTTAAACAATTTGCAAGTCCATTTTCACTCCCAGAATATGAGTTTCGAGGAAACTTTAAACACACTGCGAAAGCAGATTAAAAATAAGCAAAATGCGTAGGAAATGAAGCAGACAATTGAAAATTTTACTCGCTTACCGCAGGCAGCTGACGTATGTACTCGTTTGCTCCAAGCTCCTGCTGTTCAAAATAGTATTCTTACGCAGGCCATGTCCTAGTTGGATTCTGATGTGCCATTAAATCATTAAGCAGCCATTTAGATATTATCTGAGCTACCAATGGCAACTTTGGACACCAGTAAAATTTTGTCCAGTTATGCTGGTTCTTTGGGTCCGCTGTGCGACTTTGTGCAGAAGCTGGTGTAAATGGAGCTGTCTGAGGAGTAAAAGACACTTATTCTGTCCGCGCTGTAATCAGCGTCGAAGAAGCCTGCAGATATAAGCGCGAAGACCTTATTCGAGTCCCTTTTATACATTCTAATCCTGCCCAGCCCGTAATTGTTGCAAAATCTTGATCTCCCAGCTCCAGTCATGCGCTCAGTTAAGATGAAGCTGTCCAAGAAGACAAGTATTATATTCGATAACGTGGTCCCTGAAATTGAAGTCCAAACGTCCTATTTCACGTTTGAAAAGCAATTACCCGAAAAATCAACGTCATCAGCCCAAGAATTCAGCATTTTATTTAATTTTAAGAACGGGTTCTCCATTTTGCAAACAGGACAGCTCCTGAACTGCATTTCTGACAGCTCAGACAAGAATCTGCTCCTGAAAAAGATGATGAGCGAACAAAATAACAGCAATTTGAACCTGGTTTTAAAAATCTTGTTCAGAGAGGTGAACAAACTAACGTAAATTAACGCGGAAACGGTTCAGAACGTGCTCAAGATGATAAAAGAAGCCGTAAGTCACCAAAAATTTGATTTCCAAGCCACTTTAAACTGCTAACTGGACGAATTCAATAAACTGGACGCAGAAAACGCGCTGGACGTGCACAAAATGCTCTCAATTAAGGATTAAGACTCGCTCATTAAAAAATAATTGCTCATGCTGTACTAACTGTTCAACTCACTTCTGATTCAAAAATAAATCCAGTTCACCACCGAAAATCTGTAATTACTGTTCGAAATACACCAATAACTAATCATCCTCTCAATTGAAACCATAAAACCAGCATGCGAGCTCGCATTCTCACTTGAATCTGAAATAGAATACTGCGGACCAGTGAGCTAATTCACATCATGGCTGTTCAAATACCCGTTCGACCTACTTCAACTAACAAGAGACTAGTTCTTACTACCATTCAAGATGAACAAGAAATCACAGATCGCATTCAGCTACTTCGAATCGATTGTTCTTGAAACAAGCAAATTCAAGAATATCGTAAATGCACAGGATATTCTTCTTTGCTCATGCGCCTTTGCATTTAATATAACAGCTAGTTAAACCGGAACTAAATTCCAGCAGTTAACAACTGAATAAGTTGATCAGTTCTTGAAAGCTCCTAACACTGAATATTAATCAACTATAAACGCAATTCGCGTATTTTCAACAGCCCCTGACATACACAACTCTAATCAAACCAAGTTTAACTCATATTTAGGTTTCTTCAAATCAATATTGTAATTACTTGAGCTCAAATACATGCCCTACTAACAACTACTTATGGGTTGGTTCATGGACTACTCCAGAACGAATACAGGCCCAATTTAGTATGCTTTATTCTAGGCATGTGCCGGATAAGATTTCGTTAACATTAACAACTACATTTTAAAGGGTTCAAAGAATTAAAAACAACTCGTTGAATTATTCGGACGGTTAACTGAAGCTCAAATCGTTTCTTAGGCTGATCAAAACGCTGATTTTTAGACACTTGATAGCACTGTTGAATAACAAGTATTCTTTGAAACTCTAAACTTGAAGAAACTACCAGATTTTGAAAAAGTTGACTTCTACAGACGCATTAATATTTATAGCCAGTTGATAGACCAGGAAGCTAATTTCGACCTGCTTGTATCATAATTCGTATCACACTTCAAATTAGTTAAACAATTTAATATTAAACCTGAGCTTTTGCAATAGTACGTTTAATGGATTACTAAGTTCCAAGGTGTAAATCCATTATATGTTAAGATATAATACATTGAGCTGCTCGAAGTGCTCGCATCAGATTATTTCTGTAAAATATTTGATTATTCAAGTCAGTTTAGTATTGCTCAGAATGCCAGTGAAATAGCCACAAACTTCTACTAAGGATAGATTAATGAGGAATATCTTAATAAACTGGACAAAATACTTATCTTAACAGTATTTAAAGACCTTATGAAGAACACTCAACACATACAGCTTTAAAAGGATATTCTCACATAAACCAGCAACGTGTGCATGTAAATGAAAAATAATCAAGGTATTCTGCACATTATTGTTGAACTACTTGACGCGCTTTGCTCATCCAATAACTTCTTATTAAAGAAGATATAAATAAAAGATGTTGCCGAAGCCATTTCAGATTTCTTGGAACTTGGGCCAAAGTATACTCAATAATATTTGGATGCATCTGAAGACAATATTAGATCTTAAATAGCTTTCAATTTCAAGAATTATTTGGCCGAGGTATTTCGTCTGACTGAGTTTTTAAGTTTTGTACCTGAGATTCTAGTCTTGATCGGAATGAAGCAAGTTACGTGCTTGAAATCTGCAAATGATTTGTAGAAAACGGCTTTGGGCTCTGTACTCGAGATTTTGCTTCGTTCTGAAGTGTTTTAGGCTTGTTTCATCAAAAATGAGCAGTAGCCAATTTTATTTGAGACTTTTGCAGTGCTACAAGGTGCTGTATTTTAGGCGAACACGGAGAAGTCATTATAGCTAATTTAGAAGCTTGTGCAGTTAAATAAGTCGCACTAGGCAGTGCTTGACCTAACTTGCTAGATTGTGTCCGGACTGAACACAGCTGAGCCGAAACAGGTGTAGCCGTATCTTTCCTTGCTGAACGAGCTTGCTCCTTAAGTAAGTGATGTTATATTCCACCAGAAGATCTGCGATTTCCTCTTCAAGATTGAGCTCGAGCACGTTGAGAGCCGTGTGATCAAGGAGCAATTATTAGAGAACATAATTCTGCTCTAAGATTCCGTTTCTTAAGTATCTAACATAAAGAGAATGATTTTGCAAACTTTTCCAATGCAGCTTCGCGTAAATCAGATGCGTTTACTCATAATCACCCGTTTGTCCTTCAATTTCGTTGAGCATTTGGAGAAGGAGTTGTTCGATTTGTTCCAGCGTCTGAACGGAGGAACCGTGTTCAGAATCATTTCATCCCAGTTTTTGTTCGAGCACTGGAAAATAGAGTCCAAAAAGAAGCTGGCGAACGCGAACTTGCAGTTCCACACGTATCAACTGGCTGAACAGGCCGTGTTCAACGATTTTGGAGCGGAAGGGTAGCCAGAGCTGCTTTTTGACTTCAGCGGAGACTACTGGTGCTACAAACCAGATTTCGCTAATTACAAGTGCGATATGGTCGGAGATGAGAAGACGCTGAAGAAGAGACTCTACGAAATCGTACTGCAAAAGCTGAAAGAGATCAACGACGTCGAAAATGACATGTTCATCAACACACAATACTTGAAGTACCTTGAAATGCAACCATCCGAGCAGAGAACTATATTCACAAACTTCTTCTACACGTACAAAACAGAACGAAAATACCTGAAAAAAGTCTTCAAAATCACCTGCGAAAAACTCATCAGAGAACCAGAAAGACTTACAGAATATCTGAACGCTATTGCCGAAGAATTTAAATTTGAGTGAGAAAGAGAGTATATCTATTTTTTGAAATATATCATGAGATTGTAAGTCATAAACACAAAATAAACATCAAAATATTATTTCATTTATTTTTCTTACAGTTCGTTTTTCATATTAGTTATTACATGAAAACTTATTCATCTCCGTATGTAAACGACAAACATCACCAGAGTCCTTTTCAAATATTTATTACAGTTATTACATTGTTTCAGAAAATGACTTACTACTTCAGCTGGTTTACTGTCTTTCATTTGAATAGAAAGTTGTTTCAGTGTATTTTTATCTTCTTCACTTATCTTAGCTTCATATTTCACTTTTGAAAAGCTCTTTTGATAGTATTCTTTTAGTTAAGTAGCCGATTTTTCTGGAATCAGTCTTTGTACGCTGGTCCAAAACTAACGTTGATTGAGTGAGATATTTTCGATTTGTTAACAAAGCTGTATGTTATCCTCAATTTATAACATGGTTTAAAATTATTGAAGCACCATCTTACATGCGTCAGCGAACTTTTCTTTCTTCAAGGCTGAGCTAATCTTTATTGGCGATTTTTATTTTTAAACTGAATTCTAGTTCGTAATATTTGCGAATGATTCCTCGGCTAAATTTATACTAATCATTTTGGACTCCAAAATACTAAGTTCCTGAAGCAGGCTTTAAAGGCGCTTTAGTTTTTGTAACTTATCAAAATGATTCATTGGAGTGGAGTGAGAATTGATTTTTGTTTGAAATATACTATTTTATAAACAAAAATTATCATTGATTTTTATCTTGTATTTATGTATTTGTAAAAGAATTTGAAAAATATAATATTTCATCCAACCTACTAAATCGAATAGCCATTAAAAACGCACTAATTTAGTGAAATCTGGCTTAAATTTACCGCTAGACTGATATTCTATGGAAATTAGCCAGATTTTAGGTTTTGGACTACATATTGGTGTGAAAAATCGATTAACTTATTTTAAATGACATAATATTACAATATAGTATCACTCCACTTCTTTTGTGGCAAATGATTCAGGTTCTATCACACGCGCTAAAAACACTAGCATGCCATTAAAAGTGATTCAAAAAGACAAAGATAGCGTTAACTGGTACACTTGACAAAAATGACATCATAGTGTCTCACAATACAGAGTATGTGTATTCACGATGTTCGAACTTCCATGAACAGTAAGTGCTGGGTAAAATCTTACAACTTTTCGATATATGAAGCCGTGTTTCACACTCATTGAGTTTGTCTATTATTGGTTAAGAGTTTTAGTTATTTTACATTGAAGTGTAAAATTGTTGCCACGAGTTTAGGGATGGAGTGGAAATAGAGTTAGTTGTTAATACAGTACTTTGAAAATTTTGGAGTTTTTATTTAAATGTAATTTCACCTATACCGGCGGAAGGTTTATTATATTCTACCTACAGTAGATTTCAAAATGAGTGACGCCGTGTTTATAGTTTAGGCTCCGAATGTATCTTTTGTACCCTATTTAGTGTCCTGTTGTTTAGGGTTAGCCCATCCCTGTTTTTAATTTAGTGTCTATGGAGGTAGGTACCTGTTTTTAATTTAAGGAATCAATCATTTTTAATTTAAGAGTCGTCGTGTTTTTAATTTAGAGTTTCTTGTACAGGGTTTAGGTCCAGCTGTTTAGGTATAGTGCTGGTTTATAGATTAGGGTCTGGCTGTTCATTTAGTGACGATTTTTTGTTTATGGTTTAAGATCCATTAGTAATATATGACTAACACATTAGCCACATAAACATACTTAAAGGCCGTTTACGACAGTTTAGTTACATATATAGCAGCCGCTTCCTTAGACCCATGCAAATAATGGCCAGGATCCATCAATCAGGGCGGTTTGTGTAAATGTGCTTACCTGTATGATGAAGTTAGCACTCACTCTGTGTTTTGTATAAATTTAAATAAGTGCTGCTTTACTTTAACAAGCAATGATAACAATACGTATTAATGTCCAGGTTATACAGGATTTTAAACTTGCATTGGTATGCGTGTTTACGCAAATGATGTACAGTGATCATTAGTAAAAACTATATTGTAATATTGAAGCTAAAATACAATATTTTCTATTTATATGTATATTTTACTTGTTTAAGACGAATGTGGTAAATCATATTTTGTAATTATAACAATGGTTCACTAATTCATTAAATTCTTATGCGAAGACCAGGTTTAACACCGATTATACAGTTAGTAAGAATTTCGGTTATATTTAGCTAAGTGTTCTAATTGTATATTCGCCGGTGCTGATTAAATATAACAAATATAATTCACGTTGCGTATTTATCAATTCAAAATGAAAGTGGTGTGTATATTCTAAGAAATATTCAAATATATTCGTATTAGCTCAGAACAATATTCCATTACCAATATAATATATACGTTGTTAAGTTTTGAACTGAAATATTCCTTCGAGTTAATTTTTCATAAAACCCGCACAATGACTAGCAGTAAATTTACTAGATTAGAGTAAATATATGGATTATACCTAACTGGTATAATTTATACCAGATAAGTATTAAACACCAAAATAGATACTGTACATATCATAAGATTTTTAGCGATATAAAAGCGATATCTCGATATATCACCAAATCAAATAGTAGTGTATAATGTTTTGAAAGAGTAAATCAGTGTGATGAATAGACGATATGCATTGATATTTGAAGAATGTATATACTCTTTCTAAAAGACCATAATATTACTTAGTGCACAGCAAAACATTATTATCATCACACCACACACTAAAAACCTTGGAAAATAACAGCTACATCTCATATTTTTATTTACCATGACATATTATTTGTTGATTGAAACTAATACTTACCGAAGTAATATTATAACTGGTAGTGCATAAGTGGATCACACAACGGCTTGATAGCACTGGGACTCGATATCGTTTTCTCCGCCCTGCTTCCCAGTTCCCCTCACGATTCTGAAGAATCCGTTTTCGCCCCAGTCACTACCTCTTTCGTTCTTCACCTTCCAGAACTTGACCCCATTTTCCTCGCCGAACCCAACGATCTCACAGTACGTCCATCCAACCCAGGCTCCGAATTCGTACTGGTAGATTCCAGACTCGTAGTAGTTCAGGTCTTCGGTTACTTGAATTACGGTTTGAATTGGCCCGTTTATGAGCGCGCGCATTATTCTCTGTTCGTTTTCTGGGTCATTGAAGTTGCAAATGAACAAAACACTTTTGATATGCGTTCTATTCGGAAGTTTGGATTAGTCGTCGCACTTAACCGGGCATTTACCTGTTTTTCCGGTCTTTCCAGATTTGTAAGATACACACGATTCTGGAACCGTTCCGTTGTCAATGAGGAAAGATATTTTTATTGCGCATGATTCTGATTATGTAAGTATAATATATATTACAAGTTGATTAATCGATATCCGTATTAAAATATAAAGTTTACAACATTTAAAATATATTGTTAATTCATTAAATCGTTATTAAATAGTTATTATTCATATTCGCAAAAGAAAATTATTTAATTCGCACTTTTACTCAGTTAAGGCGTATTTTCTCTGACAAGCAACCTCTGTTTACCCCTTCAAACGTGTCATTAACTAAATCTTATAAATAATTATATACAGTATAATGCATAATTTATTAGACTCGATTTTCAGAAAGTGATATATGGGAAGTTATTACACAATATTAATACTATGTGTACCAATCGATAACATTTTATTTTAATTGACATTTTTCACTTCAAAATTTTGAAATGTAAGGAAACTTACATCGATGACAAAATATCAAAATTCTGGTCGATAATAGAGTTTCATCCATAAATACAATCAATAGCGTTACAACTTCAATTATTTATGATTATGTGAAACTTATAGTGACAAATACGAGATTTCGTTTTCCAAACTTTGTAGTATGGATAGGTAACATGATTCTGTTCAAAAATCTAAAATTGATTAATGAACCAAGAACTTATTTCATGTTAAAGTTGACGCACGAAGTTTCAGAAACTTCAAATGCTACAAAAAGTGAACTTTAGACTGACCAGTGAATCCTCAACCTTAGTTTGAATATTAATCTATTTAGAATATTTAGGTATGATATTATAAAAAGGAGACAATTCGTACGATAAAAATATCCAAAGTTATTATGGTCATGAAATTGAACTACACCATGATATAGAAAACAAAGCAGAAGCTTGTGTTCGGTCCAAAGCTAATTTATGAAGTTCTAGATTGAAAGTAGTAATTATATAGAAAAGGAAGTATCTAGCTTAAAATGAAGAACTCATCCAAGAGAAAAATCAAAATATAATATTTATTATATATAATATTTATTATTAAAATGTGTATATTATATTATACTTGATAACAAAATGCTATAATCAACCAAAAATGTTCCAAAACAAACTCCATCTTAAGACAAGCGTTCCTAAGATAAGCTACGATCAATTAGATTTGAGAAATGATATGTGTTTTTTGATTATCTAATTTATCTTGGTTAGATGACATACTGGGGCAGAAGAGTTGATCAGAGGGTTATCAGGTGTTTGAGCTAGCTATTTGCATATAAATGTATTATATTATGAACAAATTCACTTCTGAACACACATAACTTCATTTATTTTTTATAAAATCAGTTCTTATAAAAATACGGCTACTAACCCATAAAATAATTTGGGAACATTAACTAATTCGTCGAGGTTGTAAACTATTTGCAATCGAATATTGGTGGGATGAGTATTCTTTATGGTTGATATTGAACTAAATCCCTTATGATTCATAATTAAACTAGATTTTCATAATTACAAAGGTACACGATTTGTAAGGAAAATTTTAATAATATGTGAAGTAACTGAGTAGGGCTCTGTAAATAATTATAATAGCGAGACCTTGTTAAGGCTTCTACCTATTTCAAATTCGGAGTGGAATTAGTATATATTTTCTTTTCTACAAATAGAATTATTTGTTACGTTCGCTTCAATTACGCAGAAGTCTATCATGTAACTCTGAATGGTGCCAACCAAAACAATTCCAAAAAGTTTCCCGTAAATAAATTACATGATAAGTTACGAACTTGGAATAAGAAAAGATGAATGCCGATTATCAGCTAACATACTGAGTTGAATTGATTTCATTTGGCCTGAATCGAACACTTTTCAAGACTTTATTCCATATTTTGACACCTTCGAACTTTTGTTCATCTGGACATCGTTTTTCAGCTTGACGGTATAAATTTGTTAAATTATTTGGAAATGTGATGGATTGTTAGTACCTACGAGTATGCTAGAAGATTTTACTCAATGATCCGTTTTTCTACTTAGCTGATCCCAGTGTCATTAACTAAATCTTATAAATAATTATATACATTTAATTTCTTTACATAGATTATCAACCCAAATTCACTTTCTCAAACTGATAACAAACATAATAATGGTTCTTTTAAAGTATGGGTTACTTTGTCGGCACTTTATGAAGTGGTCTGTAACTTACGCAGGTCTGCAATCTTTCATTTAACTTGATAGTTCTTTCAAAACAGCTTTGTCTTCCTCCGATATACTTTCTTCGTACTTGACTTTGGAGAAGCACTTCTGGAAGTATTCTTTGAGCTGAGTGGTAGTCTTTTCTGGAATCGTGGTTTGCACGTGGCTCCAGAAAGTTTTAGAACTGTAAGTTTCCAAATACGTATCTACCTGAGCACACAGCTGTTTGTGGTCTTCGACTATAGCGGACGGATGAAAGTGCTTTAGAGCTTCGCGGCACGCTTCTGCGAATCTAGCGTTCTTCTGCGTGGAAGACAGTTTTGGAACAGATTTCTAATGCTGATGAATAGAAAATACTATTGTTTCTTCTTAAATAGTTTCAGAATTACCATCCAACAGCTCTTGGAACTAACTATTTTCTTTAGTGTATAGGTGCTAATATTTAGTGTTAGCGTAAATTTCTTACTTTTACTACATTTGTAAATCCAGGATGACCAATTCTTAGAATAAACTCTGAAGACCTACCAGTTTCAGAAGTAATTCCTAATTATTCATTGAAATGATATTTTGTCAATTAATTTAACAAACCATTCACTAATTAAACAAAAATAAATATGTTGGTCTAATCAATATTCATGTGTTATTCGGTGTTTATTACTAAAAAGTTACATAATTATTCAAATATGTTTGTTAAAATACTATTCATATTATAGAAGTACAGCTATAAATTGCGGACGACTAATATATACACAGGTGAAAAATATTAATTAATTATTATTGCTGCTTGTTAATTATCAATAATCAAAAGAATAAAATTATTAAACACACAACAGTGTACATTGTTGCTATTTATACCAATGATTGAACAAAAGAATAATTATTTGTTTCCTTAACCATGAAGTCAATATAACTTATATTACAAGTTGACACCATGTTTGTCCCATAACAATGTATTCAAGTTTAATAAAAATATGTTTATATTAATGTATTTGATTCTTTACGATCATTATTATTCTAGTGTTATATATCAAATATGTATACTTTAGTATCTGATTTGACCAGTTAGCTTATTCAACAATCAAAAGTTATCTTAATGATTAAGTGTCGAGATCAACTTGACAAAATTGTCCAGACGAATTCCGCTTCTCATCAATGTTAGGAATAGCAATTCTTGCAGCGCACGAAGATGTCGTGGCAGTACTGTAAAATATTCCCGGAATCACGTGGAAAGCAAAAGTCTACGACAAAATGCACGCATATTCAACTAAAGCGATACAGAAACTTTAGTTCACGCAGCCTGCTTATTCTGCTAATACAAAAGACCCACTTCCAGACCACTTGGACTGGACGGAGAAGCGCCCAGATTGCATGAATGTGGTGTCAGATATCGGGATGTGTTGTGTATCAGGTCTTGTTTCTGCGGCCAATATTATTAGTGATATGCGCTGCCTCAAAAACCTGGATTCGCCTAGAGTCGAGTACTCGGCTCAGTACATGTTGAACTGCGATACTCAATATAAGGCCCCGCTGTGCGATGACATGCCAGTTCAGCCTGATGGTTGGACCTTCCTCATTGACAACGGAACGGTTCCAGAATCGTGTGTATCTTACAAATCTGGAAAGACCGGAAAAACAGGTAAATGCCCGGTTAAGTGCGACGACTAATCCAAACTTCCGAATAGAACGCATATCAAAAGTGTTTTGTTCATTTGCAACTTCAATGACCCAGAAAACGAACAGAGAATAATGCGCGCGCTCATAAACGGGCCAATTCAAACCGTAATTCAAGTAACCGAAGACCTGAACTACTACGAGTCTGGAATCTACCAGTACGAATTCGGAGCCTGGGTTGGATGGACGTACTGTGAGATCGTTGGGTTCGGCGAGGAAAATGGGGTCAAGTTCTGGAAGGTGAAGAACGAAAGAGGTAGTGACTGGGGCGAAAACGGATTCTTCAGAATCGTGAGGGGAACTGGGAAGCAGGGCGGAGAAAACGATATCGAGTCCCAGTGCTATCAAGCCGTTGTGTGATCCACTTATGCACTACCAGTTATAATATTACTTCGGTAAGTATTAGTTTCAATCAATAAATAATATGTCATGGTAAATAAAAATATGAGATGTAGCTGTTATTTTCCAAGGTTTTTAGTGTGTGGTGTGATGATAATAATGTTTTGCTGTGCACTAAGTAATATTATGGTCTTTTAGAAAGAGTATATACATTCTTCAAATATCAATGCATATCGTCTATTCATCACACTGATTTACTCTTTCAAAACATTATACACTACTATTTGATTTGGTGATATATCGAGATATCGCTTTTATATCGCTAAAAATCTTATGATATGTACAGTATCTATTTTGGTGTTTAATACTTATCTGGTATAAATTATACCAGTTAGGTATAATCCATATATTTACTCTAATCTAGTAAATTTACTGCTAGTCATTGTGCGGGTTTTATGAAAAATTAACTCGAAGGAATATTTCAGTTCAAAACTTAACAACGTATATATTATATTGGTAATGGAATATTGTTCTGAGCTAATACGAATATATTTGAATATTTCTTAGAATATACACACCACTTTCATTTTGAATTGATAAATACGCAACGTGAATTATATTTGTTATATTTAATCAGCACCGGCGAATATACAATTAGAACACTTAGCTAAATATAACCGAAATTCTTACTAACTGTATAATCGGTGTTAAACCTGGTCTTCGCATAAGAATTTAATGAATTAGTGAACCATTGTTATAATTACAAAATATGATTTACCACATTCGTCTTAAACAAGTAAAATATACATATAAATAGAAAATATTGTATTTTAGCTTCAATATTACAATATAGTTTTTACTAATGATCACTGTACATCATTTGCGTAAACACGCATACCAATGCAAGTTTAAAATCCTGTATAACCTGGACATTAATACGTATTGTTATCATTGCTTGTTAAAGTAAAGCAGCACTTATTTAAATTTATACAAAACACAGAGTGAGTGCTAACTTCATCATACAGGTAAGCACATTTACACAAACCGCCCTGATTGATGGATCCTGGCCATTATTTGCATGGGTCTAAGGAAGCGGCTGCTATATATGTAACTAAACTGTCGTAAACGGCCTTTAAGTATGTTTATGTGGCTAATGTGTTAGTCATATATTACTAAATGGCTGTTAGTTGATTTGTCGTTGCTACACTATTTATTTAAGTTGAAATGCTACTTATTTTTGATTCGATGGAAGTTTAAGAACCAGTTAATTATATTTTAAGATCGTTTAGTTTAGTATTGAAGTTAATTACTGATGTATCAAGTGTTGTGAATCGAGTGCTTATTGTATTTTTGAGATCCGTCATTTAATCCTTTTGAGCAGTAAAGTTATTTTTGATTTATATTTAATACTCGTTTATTGAAGTAGACTATACATTGAATTTTGTGTCTATTTGGTTTATATTTTGAGCGTGCGTCTCTTGAATCAGTTAAAATATTGTACCTAAAATATTTGAATTGTCTGTTCTTAAGTCGTTTATATTCTTGTGAATACTATTATTTGTGCTTATAATACTCTCGTTAACCAAATTACTATTTTCGTTCATATTTTGTGTTTGATCAAATATATTATTTAATATAAGCTCTTCTAAACCAATGAACGCTGTTTTAAGCTCCAATTCAGTTCTCGTTATGTCAATTTTGAACTAGTTTTCAAGTATTTCAACATTTTTTATAACAATATCAAACTGTTAAATAACATTAACACAGATAGAATCGTTCAAAAAGAATCCGAAATCGCATTCGCATACATCATTTTAGAAAATGAATGGATATTCACAGACAACGGTTTAATTCTAAAGTAAAGATGAAAATTTGAGCTGCTATTAGCATATTCCGTAAGTTACGTATTAATTTGGAATCTTACACGAATTTTCACACTAAATATATTCAAGCTGGGTCAATATAGCAGTAAAAGAAGACACACCGATTTTAAGAGTGTTCTCTACACAGACAGAAAGAGTAGTTATTTCTATTTATATATCTTTATAAAGAGCAGAACACATATAGCCGTTAGAATCACTGTTAATATAGTTAAAACCAGTTAGAATAGACTGTGATATTGAAAATAATGATAATGCCTACTTTACTTGATTAATAATACCAGAAGAATAATTACTCCAAAATCTGAATGAAATACTAACTTCAGATATTTATATAATATTTAAAGATTATTAAACTAGAGCAGAAATGGAGATACCATGAGCAATAAACTCGAGTTGAGACCTTTTAATGTCAATATCACATTGCAGACATATTAATGCGCCTGTAAGTATAGAATAATTAATCGTCACAAAAATTTCTGAATCTATAATATCTTATTGTAATGTGTTGAATCCAAAAACTGAGAATTAACTTACTTATTACATTTATAATTATAATTTAGATTATTACGTTGTATCAGCATAAATGAACATGTGATTAGATTATTATGCAGAAAATATTTACTTATTTATAATAATATTATTGATATTTTTAAGTTTTAAGCAGTAAGAATATTATATGTTATCAACCAATAAATACTTATTACATAAACTTGATGATTGTTAAATTCCACTCGATAAATATTTATACATAATGATTATAGAAGACATTATCATTATATTAAAATCATAAGATAATTAATTTAGGATGGTGAGTACTTCCGTTCAAGGCAACCAGTTGACGGAACGAATTAGATATTCTACAAAAATAATACTATGATATAATAAAGTTAAAGAATGCCAAGCTGCATTACACCAGCGATCACTAATGCTCTGCATGAAGGCACCATCGCAACGAAGTAAGGTTAGAGAGACCGTCAAGCTACCGGAAGAAGGGCACCGCGACGATCGGACAGGCTCGGAGTAACCGTCGACAATTGAAGACTTGGAACATGAGCGAGTGAGAAAAACTTTAAATAAGCAAGATTTATAAAATATTGGAAATCGAATTTCACTAATTTGTTCAAATATATTTTCGCAGCTTCCTTCAGTTCGTCTCATCCTCTTCTGCAGTAGTAGTTGGGTACCTCCATAAGCTCCACGCCAACAACTTTAAAGTTTCCTTTTAGCTTTCGTCTACAAAATTTTCTATTTTCCAAATATTTACTACTTTGAAAACTGCGAAAAATTGCATGAGCGAATTTTGGATTTAACTCTGTTTTTGAAACAGAGGACCCATGCGGGAACATAATAACACTGGCCATCCTGACTTAGTTATTACTTCATGAGAGGTGAGGAACTCTTAGATTTCAACTTTAAAAAGAAGTTCAAAGTTTCAACTTCTTTCTATTGTTAACAAACACATCGTCTCTCCGAACATTATATGTGGTCATTTAGCCGTCAGCTACTAGTTTAATAGAATTAAACCGTAAATTAGTGAAATTCTCAAAACGCTTGAAGAAGACTGTTTTGAGTATCATGGAAGATGCAATCGTCGGATGGGTTCATTTGGTGAAGTTATTGGCCGTGGTTGGCCTAACTTCGAGTGATTAATTAATTTATTTTTGAACTTTTCATTAATTCAGAAGGAACCACAGTTCAAACAACTCGTTGTCTTAGTTCAAGAAAAATTTACTGTTCGGAAGCAATAATGTCCATAGGCTTGTACTAATTCACAACAAAGGCTGAGATTTAAGTAAAATTTGCTAAAAATCAAGAATCGTCTTGATTTAGTATTAGTAAACTTCTGTTAAACTCCAGTTACGAAAAAGCTCGGTTTAAAAGCAATTTTGAGGGTCCTGCTACCATCACGGCTGCTGAATCTAAAATGGATTCTAGTTGATAGAATCAGAAGCGTAAAGTTATCCAGATTGTTCTCAATAACTTTAAGCCTCGAGGGAATGCTCTGAGATAGGTAACAAGTGTTGAGCTCTATTCACTCGGCTCATTTTCAACTCAGTGAAAAGTAGAGGAGTAGCTGATTGCGTAGTCCTGCGATGTCATGATTTCTTGTAGACTCAAGAAATTAGGTGTTTGCGTAACATTGTTGGGGGTATCGACTGTCTTATATTGCTTCAGAATATATTTCTCGTGACTCATCTGTTGACTAGCATTCGTTACACTCAATTTGTGGTGTCCGAGTTGCAGTAGGTACCAGATTCAATAGGAAAGTGATTTTAAGATTCAAATGTAAAATTCGTCCATGCACTCTTGTGATGAGCAATGTCGCCTCAATTCATTAAAAACGGAGTGGCCTTGATTGATCATGCTCAATACAATGTTATTTAATTAATTTAATCCGTTTCAAAAGCTAAATATGAGCGCTTTTCTATTTTACGCCACTGTAACTAGTGAATTTTTGACTCGAGATTTCGTCATTCTGCATCTTTTTAGTTAATTTTAGTAAATTTAGAATATAAATACGAAATATAGATTATAATTTGACATAAATATTATATAAAGATAACAACAAATCAAAAGTTGGGGGAAAGCTAACATTAAAATGACAGCCTTGCCTTCCTACAAATATTAAAAGTAAATAAATATAATATAGAAAAGGTCAAAACTGAAAATCATAAATATCCTATTAATTTTCATAAAACCCATGCTCAATTCAAATATTTTAGGTACAATATTTTAACTGATTCAAGAGACGCACGCTCAAAATATAAACCAAATAGACACAAAATTCAATGTATAGTCTACTTCAATAAACGAGTATTAAATATAAATCAAAAATAACTTTACTGCTCAAAAGGATTAAATGACGGATCTCAAAAATACAATAAGCACTCGATTCACAACACTTGATACATCAGTAATTAACTTCAATACTAAACTAAACGATCTTAAAATATAATTAACTGGTTCTTAAACTTCCATCGAATCAAAAATAAGTAGCATTTCAACTTAAATAAATAGTGTAGCAACGACAAATCAACTAACAGCCATTTAGTAATATATGACTAACACATTAGCCACATAAACATACTTAAAGGCCGTTTACGACAGTTTAGTTACATATATAGCAGCCGCTTCCTTAGACCCATGCAAATAATGGCCAGGATCCATCAATCAGGGCGGTTTGTGTAAATGTGCTTACCTGTATGATGAAGTTAGCACTCACTCTGTGTTTTGTATAAATTTAAATAAGTGCTGCTTTACTTTAACAAGCAATGATAACAATACGTATTAATGTCCAGGTTATACAGGATTTTAAACTTGCATTGGTATGCGTGTTTACGCAAATGATGTACAGTGATCATTAGTAAAAACTATATTGTAATATTGAAGCTAAAATACAATATTTTCTATTTATATGTATATTTTACTTGTTTAAGACGAATGTGGTAAATCATATTTTGTAATTATAACAATGGTTCACTAATTCATTAAATTCTTATGCGAAGACCAGGTTTAACACCGATTATACAGTTAGTAAGAATTTCGGTTATATTTAGCTAAGTGTTCTAATTGTATATTCGCCGGTGCTGATTAAATATAACAAATATAATTCACGTTGCGTATTTATCAATTCAAAATGAAAGTGGTGTGTATATTCTAAGAAATATTCAAATATATTCGTATTAGCTCAGAACAATATTCCATTACCAATATAATATATACGTTGTTAAGTTTTGAACTGAAATATTCCTTCGAGTTAATTTTTCATAAAACCCGCACAATGACTAGCAGTAAATTTACTAGATTAGAGTAAATATATGGATTATACCTAACTGGTATAATTTATACCAGATAAGTATTAAACACCAAAATAGATACTGTACATATCATAAGATTTTTAGCGATATAAAAGCGATATCTCGATATATCACCAAATCAAATAGTAGTGTATAATGTTTTGAAAGAGTAAATCAGTGTGATGAATAGACGATATGCATTGATATTTGAAGAATGTATATACTCTTTCTAAAAGACCATAATATTACTTAGTGCACAGCAAAACATTATTATCATCACACCACACACTAAAAACCTTGGAAAATAACAGCTACATCTCATATTTTTATTTACCATGACATATTATTTGTTGATTGAAACTAATACTTACCGAAGTAATATTATAACTGGTAGTGCATAAGTGGATCACACAACGGCTTGATAGCACTGGGACTCGATATCGTTTTCTCCGCCCTGCTTCCCAGTTCCCCTCACGATTCTGAAGAATCCGTTTTCGCCCCAGTCACTACCTCTTTCGTTCTTCACCTTCCAGAACTTGACCCCATTTTCCTCGCCGAACCCAACGATCTCACAGTACGTCCATCCAACCCAGGCTCCGAATTCGTACTGGTAGATTCCAGACTCGTAGTAGTTCAGGTCTTCGGTTACTTGAATTACGGTTTGAATTGGCCCGTTTATGAGCGCGCGCATTATTCTCTGTTCGTTTTCTGGGTCATTGAAGTTGCAAATGAACAAAACACTTTTGATATGCGTTCTATTCGGAAGTTTGGATTAGTCGTCGCACTTAACCGGGCATTTACCTGTTTTTCCGGTCTTTCCAGATTTGTAAGATACACACGATTCTGGAACCGTTCCGTTGTCAATGAGGAAGGTCCAACCATCAGGCTGAACTGGCATGTCATCGCACAGCGGGGCCTTATATTGAGTATCGCAGTTCAACATGTACTGAGCCGAGTACTCGACTCTAGGCGAATCCAGGTTTTTGAGGCAGCGCATATCACTAATAATATTGGCCGCAGAAACAAGACCTGATACACAACACATCCCGATATCTGACACCACATTCATGCAATCTGGGCGCTTCTCCGTCCAGTCCAAGTGGTCTGGAAGTGGGTCTTTTGTATTAGCAGAATAAGCAGGCTGCGTGAACTAAAGTTTCTGTATCGCTTTAGTTGAATATGCGTGCATTTTGTCGTAGACTTTTGCTTTCCACGTGATTCCGGGAATATTTTACAGTACTGCCACGACATCTTCGTGCGCTGCAAGAATTGCTATTCCTAACATTGATGAGAAGCGGAATTCGTCTGGACAATTTTGTCAAGTTGATCTCGACACTTAATCATTAAGATAACTTTTGATTGTTGAATAAGCTAACTGGTCAAATCAGATACTAAAGTATACATATTTGATATATAACACTAGAATAATAATGATCGTAAAGAATCAAATACATTAATATAAACATATTTTTATTAAACTTGAATACATTGTTATGGGACAAACATGGTGTCAACTTGTAATATAAGTTATATTGACTTCATGGTTAAGGAAACAAATAATTATTCTTTTGTTCAATCATTGGTATAAATAGCAACAATGTACACTGTTGTGTGTTTAATAATTTTATTCTTTTGATTATTGATAATTAACAAGCAGCAATAATAATTAATTAATATTTTTCACCTGTGTATATATTAGTCGTCCGCAATTTATAGCTGTACTTCTATAATATGAATAGTATTTTAACAAACATATTTGAATAATTATGTAACTTTTTAGTAATAAACACCGAATAACACATGAATATTGATTAGACCAACATATTTATTTTTGTTTAATTAGTGAATGGTTTGTTAAATTAATTGACAAAATATCATTTCAATGAATAATTAGGAATTACTTCTGAAACTGGTAGGTCTTCAGAGTTTATTCTAAGAATTGGTCATCCTGGATTTACAAATGTAGTAAAAGTAAGAAATTTACGCTAACACTAAATATTAGCACCTATACACTAAAGAAAATAGTTAGTTCCAAGAGCTGTTGGATGGTAATTCTGAAACTATTTAAGAAGAAACAATAGTATTTTCTATTCATCAGCATTAGAAATCTGTTCCAAAACTGTCTTCCACGCAGAAGAACGCTAGATTCGCAGAAGCGTGCCGCGAAGCTCTAAAGCACTTTCATCCGTCCGCTATAGTCGAAGACCACAAACAGCTGTGTGCTCAGGTAGATACGTATTTGGAAACTTACAGTTCTAAAACTTTCTGGAGCCACGTGCAAACCACGATTCCAGAAAAGACTACCACTCAGCTCAAAGAATACTTCCAGAAGTGCTTCTCCAAAGTCAAGTACGAAGAAAGTATATCGGAGGAAGACAAAGCTGTTTTGAAAGAACTATCAAGTTAAATGAAAGATTGCAGACCTGCGTAAGTTACAGACCACTTCATAAAGTGCCGACAAAGTAACCCATACTTTAAAAGAACCATTATTATGTTTGTTATCAGTTTGAGAAAGTGAATTTGGGTTGATAATCTATGTAAAGAAATTAAATGTATATAATTATTTATAAGATTTAGTTAATGACACTGGGATCAGCTAAGTAGAAAAACGGATCATTGAGTAAAATCTTCTAGCATACTCGTAGGTACTAACAATCCATCACATTTCCAAATAATTTAACAAATTTATACCGTCAAGCTGAAAAACGATGTCCAGATGAACAAAAGTTCGAAGGTGTCAAAATATGGAATAAAGTCTTGAAAAGTGTTCGATTCAGGCCAAATGAAATCAATTCAACTCAGTATGTTAGCTGATAATCGGCATTCATCTTTTCTTATTCCAAGTTCGTAACTTATCATGTAATTTATTTACGGGAAACTTTTTGGAATTGTTTTGGTTGGCACCATTCAGAGTTACATGATAGACTTCTGCGTAATTGAAGCGAACGTAACAAATAATTCTATTTGTAGAAAAGAAAATATATACTAATTCCACTCCGAATTTGAAATAGGTAGAAGCCTTAACAAGGTCTCGCTATTATAATTATTTACAGAGCCCTACTCAGTTACTTCACATATTATTAAAATTTTCCTTACAAATCGTGTACCTTTGTAATTATGAAAATCTAGTTTAATTATGAATCATAAGGGATTTAGTTCAATATCAACCATAAAGAATACTCATCCCACCAATATTCGATTGCAAATAGTTTACAACCTCGACGAATTAGTTAATGTTCCCAAATTATTTTATGGGTTAGTAGCCGTATTTTTATAAGAACTGATTTTATAAAAAATAAATGAAGTTATGTGTGTTCAGAAGTGAATTTGTTCATAATATAATACATTTATATGCAAATAGCTAGCTCAAACACCTGATAACCCTCTGATCAACTCTTCTGCCCCAGTATGTCATCTAACCAAGATAAATTAGATAATCAAAAAACACATATCATTTCTCAAATCTAATTGATCGTAGCTTATCTTAGGAACGCTTGTCTTAAGATGGAGTTTGTTTTGGAACATTTTTGGTTGATTATAGCATTTTGTTATCAAGTATAATATAATATACACATTTTAATAATAAATATTATATATAATAAATATTATATTTTGAAAAATATAAAGATATAAAAATCAATCAATGTTTAACTATTTCATACTATTTCTTCAAAGTACGCATGCTTGTCGCACTAAGGTGTTAACTAGCTTTGTTTCGACTCCGAATTTTTTGCAGCAGTATTGAACGCTAAAAACTTAATTTTAAGTTACTTTGAAAGCTGCTTTAAATGAGCGTATGATTCTAACTTTGTCTTCCTTTATGCATCTGTACAAGCAAACTGTGGTTAATTCCAACGGATTAATTTTTAAAGATAGCTCAGCCCAATCTTAATTTGAAACAACTGTATCCTCAATTTAACTGAACAGAAGTTTAATTTAGTGTTGGACAACATGAACTGGTTTGTTGAGCGAATTAACAACAGATAAATTCGCTCTCATCCCGTTTATTTACAGTGCGTTAATTAAAAGATTGAGCTCATTCTAGTTTATTTATGTGTTATTCTGTTTTTCGCAGATAGTTTCGTTAGTTTGTTGGAAGGTGATGGCGCTGAGGTCGCAGTCAGTGTCCTGCTCAAGGTGGCTCTTATAGTAAATGGCTGGAATTTTACAAGAGAATACGGGCTCAGTGTTGGTATTCGAGGTTTCACATACTTTAGGAGCTGGCTGATGCAAAGCATCTGACTATTTGGATCTGAACTGAAGGCCATAAATATCTGGCTTGCTGTTAATAAATTTAGTATACAAGCTGAGATATAAATATTGAGAGTTTGAAGAATCCATGATTTGGAAGTGGCTGTCTTTTAAGTTTGCATAAGCTTAAACATCAATATAGCATGTATATCTTTTGAAAAATAACACTAATTAAATTTATGATTCAATAACTTTTATTAAATATTGTAAATTATATTAATATGTCCACAATAAAAGAGGCTATTACATAAATACCAGTAATAATATACCAGTATAATACATATCTTTAATATGTATGTTAGATTTTATCATATTAATTTTTACTTATCATATTAATAATAAGACCATATATATTCAAAACAACTATAATACTAATTTTAGTGTATATAAAATATCATTAATTATTAAATTTATAAAACTTATTAATATTAAGTTGTAGAATAGAGTTTATGAATATTTAGAATAGACAATATACTTATAATTGAAACATAAAATCTAAAAAAGATAGTGGAACAAATCGAAAAATTTAATATATTATGCCTCCGAATAATTCAATGAGCGGTTTATACATCTACATAACAATTTTCAAACAATAACTCATTTCCGTATATACACAACAAACATAACCAGAGTCCTTTTCAAATATTTATTACAGTTATTATATTGTTTCAGAAAATGACTTACTACTTCAGCCGGTTTACTGTCTTTCATTAGAATAGAAAGTTGTTTTAGTGTATTTTTATCTTCTCCGCTTATCTTAGCATCATATTTCACTTTTGAAAAGCTCTTCTGATAGTATTCTTTTAATTGAGTAGCCGACTTTTCTGGAATTATAGTTTGAACACTGGTCCAAAACTTTTGTTAGTTCTTTGAAGTAATGCACAAATCTATCACATTACACAACTATTTGTGGTCGCTTATTTGAACCGTTTTATTCAGCGATTGAAGAGACTATTTACATGCGTCCGCGAACTTTTATTTCTTCTGGAAAGAAGAAATTGAACCAACGGATTTGAGTTTTTTAACGGGTTGTGCTGAACTGACAGATGGTTCGTGTGGTTCGTCAGTGTTATTTGAGTTATTTGAGATTTTTTGCTCAATATAATCAAGTTCTTAGAGTAGACTTCGCAAACGCACGAGTTACTAGAGTTTTTCTTGATGGCTCATTGAGGTGGTCAAATGAAATATTATATGTCTAGAAAATAAATTTGTGAATATTACAGGTTGACAAATCTAAATATTAACGTTATTGATTTTATCCTTAGAAAGGGAAAAACATTTTTTGGAAATGTCTATTTCAACATTGTACTCAAATACATAAATTTGTAATTAATTAAAATACATAAATTATAAATTTGTATGTTATGTGCTCAAATATTCAGAATACTAAAATATACCATATACCATTTACCACATATCAACATATCATTATTTATAATGAACCTGTTAATTGTACAAGAAAGTACAAAAATTTAAAGTTGAATTAATTCTAAAATGTGATATTATTTTTCTCAAATATGTTATGATGTTGATTCTATACTATAGCACACAACAGTTTTGTTATATGTGATAGTACTCTTATTTAAAATTGCATTTTAAGAATTATGAAAATCATAAATATTATTTCTTAGAATATTAAAAATATTAACAATATATAATATTACCAATTCACTCGTTGTAATCATTATCCATAATTGTTTATGACTAACATTATGACTTGCATTATATATTCATTTTCTACAGTTAAAAATGAACATTACTAACATTCTCTTAAAGTACATATTTTTAGGATATTGTTTAGTAAAGTAGTTTACAACTTGTGATGGTTTGGATTCTATCATTTGGCTTGATAACTACTTCAAAATTACTTTATCTTCAAATGATATTGTCTATTCATATTTTATTCTCGAAAAGCTCTTCTAATAGTATTCTCTAAGCTGAGTAACTGACTTTTCTGGGATCATACTTTGCACGCTGGTCCAAAACTTTTGTTAGTTCTTTGAAGTAATGCACAAATCTATCACATTACACAACTATTTGTGGTCGCTTATTTGAACTGTTTTGTTCAACAACTGAAGAGACTATTTACATGCGTCTGCAAACATATCAATTTTTTAAGATGAAGATTTCTGTGTTTTACGTTTCTAAATGGAATTTATTAAGCTTATTGTTGGTTCTTCTGATGTATTAATTCCATTTGTTATTTGCGATTCAAGTATACTTAATTCCTGAAGAAGAGTTTGCAAACGCATCAACTACTGGAGCTTTTCTTGATAGTTCATTGAGGTGGTAATTAATATCGATTATTGCATTGTTTATGTACAAATCTAAATGTTATTGATTTTATCAATACAAAAAGATACAAAGTGTAAGTTTGTGAAAATGACATTATAAATATGGAAATAGCTACGATAATATTAACCCACTTATTATCTAAGGAAATATAAATCTAAATGTTCATCCAGTATTCAATTATGATAGAACTGAATCAAAAGTTGAAAATAATGATGTACACATATAATTAAAGTTTAATTCATCTAATCATAAATTGTACAAAGTTAACAATGAACAAGAAATTACAGTCCAGTGGTTCTATTTATAATTGGAATTAATTAATATTTTTGAACATGATAACGATTACATAAAGTTTAATTATCACAGAAATAGATAGCACTTGATAGGTCAGATTTAATAGACAGTTTTTATAGTGCAATGCTAATGATTTAAATTCTAAATTTTCTAAATTCTTTATCAGTTAATTATGTAAAATCTCAATTGACGAGACATTATTATGTTCTTACTTATTCTATAATCAAATAAATATAATTGAATAAATTATATTACATATTGCGTTCACCTTTGTGAGCTCGCGACGATGCTCTCTTCTTCGGATCTGTCTTTCTTTGACAGATACAGCAATGTGCCGGTGAAGATCAGCCCGAAACCGCCAACGAGCAAGAGCGCTATTCCAGGCCCAAGATACAGCGGAACATTCGTTTGCATCTCAGTATAGGCTAAAAGTCTCAGTTTAGCTGGGACTTGATAATACTGCTCGTACGTGTGCTTGTACGGAACGATGCAGAAAACGCACCCAACAGCCATAAACACTAACAGTAAAACGAACAGTTGAACGAAAATGCACGTTTTCTTCTTGCAATTTATAACTGAGAAATCAAGTTCCTTCCAGTTAAAGTTGGTTTAAAATATTAATCCGAACATACCAAGCATAACTAAAACTGAACCGGCACCGGCGAACATGTACACATCAACGTTTCTTCTGGTGAATTCCAAAACATCGCTATTGTAGGGCATCGAAATGGCTTCGTGCTCGTAGTTGTACATCTCGCAGCACAGCATGATCCCAATGGCAATGAAAAGTAAACAGAACACGTTGAGCTCAACGAGCAATGACAAATTCCTATTTTTGTAGCAAGGCATAATATGAAGTGAGGTAAAGTTGAAATAGTAGGTGAAAATAGGTATGAAAGGTATTAGCGAGCGAAAAGATAAAACAAGATACGCTTTGTGATGTTATTAAACGATAAGTATAAATACCTTTATAAAAATAGGAAAGTGACATTTATAGAGCTCAAAACAAAAAATATGTATACTTAGTTATTTGTTGGTGGTTTCACAAACGAATCCAAGATTAATAACATACGCTATATTCCATAACTTTAGAATTAAATACACACATTGATATTTATAATGTGCGTATTTATAATATGTATATTTAAGAATTAATTAACTAAAATGAATAATGATGACGTTCATTTAAATTAAATTATAAATTATATTCAGTTCTATTTTAATATCGTATCAATTGTTCAAGAAAAAATGTAATGTTTCTATTTACAATAAAAATCAATAATTAATTCTTAATGGAGATACAGTATTTATAATACTTACAATTAATGTAATTAATATAGAAAACCAGTAATATAGAAAACCAGTCTATTGAAACTTATTTACTAGCAAAAAAAGCTAACACAAAAGTTTAGTTTCTAGAGCTCACGGTCCATATTAAACATATAAAATAAACTCAGAACACGATTCCGAGCCCGGACTGCACGTTTCCAGAAGTGATGTCTCCGTTGAGACACACCTGGCACAGCACGTTCTGGCCCACGACCGCTCTCACGTCCGCGTTGACTGTCTTGTCGGAGCCGACGCTCACCGAAACCTGGCCTCTGCTGAACATCTTGGACAGCCCCACTTGGCCCTGGTACTCCAGCTTGTCGGTGTACTTCAGCTGTACCTTGGAGCTCACCTGGCAGTTCTTCACGTTCTTCACGAGCACGCCGATGGCGCCCGACTTCGAGCTGTTCGTCTGGGCGACGGCCTTCACCTTTTCGTTTTCGAAGGTGGCGCCCACCGCGTACATCTTCAGGTCTTTGTCCACCACATTCACCATCTCGCAGCCCGTGGAGAACTTCCCGCACTTCTGGTGGAAGGAGCCGGCCACGATGTTTCCTCGCTGGTTGTACATGACGGTCGCCACGCTGTTGTCGGACCTCAACACCGCGTTGGACCTGAAGTTGGAGGTGAACGAGGTCTTGACGTTGTTCTTGCCCAGCAGCTGCTCGACGATGGTCGGCTGGACGATCAAGGGAGTCACCTCCATGATGGCGTTCGCGGCCATCGAGTCCGAGTGGAAGCCGACCTGGCTGACGGAGTTCAGCTCAGAACTCAGGGTTTGCTGGGCTGAAAAATTTTTGTGTTAAACTTGACCTGAAAGTTGTATAAACCCTGGTTAATATTCTACGGTGGCTGACGAGTTATGTCCTTTGAACGTTTTTGTTACTTCTACAGATTAAATTTGGCGTGTTGTGAGTGGGCGGTTGATTTCGTTGAACATTTGAGAATATTCTGGGATCGACATTATGTGAAGTGAAGTTGATCATTTTGACACCTCATTTTAGTATTTATTAATATATTAATGTTTCCACTGCAATGGGTGTGTCAATTTCTGAGCCCGGTTCTGAGTTGCGCCAGCGTATTTTGAGTGAGTTTGTGCGTTGTGGGCCATAAGTCTCTGGTGATATCCCAACAATTTCGATTAAGCAGTTATTGGAAGCTTCTCGTTAGTTTAAGGTGGATCTAGCGCATTTGCCCTTATTGTACATGATTGATTCGTCCAAGCAGGGTTCCATTTCTCCAGTTGATATCTTCAATCTGGTCTCGTTTTAGTTGTAATTGGAGGGTCGTGATCCGATGCGTGCTCTGAAGGCCACTGCTACGTTAATGTTGAACAATAATCCGCAGACCTTCGTGTCCTGGTTCGGTCAGGCAGTGGGGAGAATAGATGGAATTGAAATCCTGAAAAATGTTCTCTGTGTGAAGAAGTCCTCAGTGTTGTCCATTTATGAAGTCCTGCACGTGGGAATTACGCGCGTGTCCGCACCCGAGTTCGTGGAAACACTCCAGATCGCCGGTGAACAGGTTGGACTTTAGAGGTGGGAGGGGTACGTGCCCGTTCTGGTACTGTAAACATTCGCGTAACACGTCGTGAACGGGATCAAGGAACTCTACAAAGAAATTGTTGAGGGAGTGGTGGTAACGGAGTTCAAAAGGGAGTTCGCGTGGACTGACATAAAAGAAGAGTATGAAGTGGCAGCAAAAGAAGCGGTTGAAATGCAAGGGGAAGATAGCGACTGAATATAAAGAAGAGGGAGGAGAGAAGTGAATATATTGTTTTAGCTATTTGACCAGAAAAGCACAATATATTTTATTAAGTATACTTACCCTGTTGAAAGACTACCTATGAGCATTTATCCTCATTTAAACCCTCTATACTAGTATTTTTTTAAATAAAAATATATTTAGATTAAATTTTTCATATAATTTTTCAAATCAAATTTTCACAATATCTATCATCTTTTCTTCTATTTGGCTGCGGCTGCTGCTTGTGTTTGTTCAATTGCCTTAAGTTATTTTGCGCTAACTTGCTCTGAGACGCCCAAGAATCTGTCTGGCTCGTACTGCTTGATCTTGACCACAGTTTAATATGCTCCGAAGTCAGAGCAGTACAAACCTGTAAAGCAAAGTGCGGTTAAAAATTAAAATACGAACGCGTAGCTGGTGACCCACATGGCCGGTTTGTACCCCTTAAACGTAACGTCGTTGTACGATTTCCACACAACGGACCCGTTTTTGCAGAAGCTCTGTACGAAAGTAACGAGCGAACTCACCTTGAGAGTGCTTGAATTCATCAACGAGCTCATGAAAGAGAAGGATTACTCTGGGCGAGCGGTGATATAAAGGCAACTGGTGATGAAATTGAGCACAAAAGTGAGGAAGTGAAGCACGGACCAGAAATTTAGGCTCTTTCTGCACAACCTGATCCTGACTTACGAGACGACGAAACAAAATAGTAAGGAACAGGGCAATGTTAGTAATACGTACGTATCAAGCACAGCGGTTTCCAAATACAAATCTTTATTCACGGAATAAGCCAAATCGAAGAAAAACTGCTGGAAGGACAAATAAAATATTAAACAACCAACAATAAGAACAACCAAACACGGGAACATACCAACACGCTCCTTTGTAGGAATTGTCACCATTAATTTTCTGAACTCTTTGTAAGATACTTCAGTAGACATTTGATAAACTGGAATGGAGTGGCAACTGGTACAAATATTGAGCTGCAAATAAACTTATATCGAGATTCACGCAATTAAACAGAACGATATAATGAGATTTTCAAACAGTACGAAATAGAACTGTCTGTCTTATATTATTGCTTACTGAGCCCATGCATCAATAATGAGCTAATAAATAATACACAATATTTAAACTTAAAATAAAAATTGAAAATTCTCAAATATCTTGCATTCTTCTGGCTCCCTTGCCTTAACTTTTCTTCCCTAAAATAGCTCCGTTTATTATAGACTCTGTTGGTCTATATTCCATTGCAGCTAGTTATATATCCTCATCTTTCTTAGGAATTAGTTTATTCAATTTAACTGATAAATCTTCACAAATAGCCAAAAATTTATTTTGCTCTACTTGTTTTAACATAACAACTACCTCACGCTCGCCGAACATAGAACAAGTAAATGATGTGTAGAGAGCTGCTATAACAAGCTAAATAGGAAAGGCATAACTGGTAAAGCCCATCGCAGCTGTATAACCAGAATATGAAGGATCATTGAAAGATTTCCAAAGAGAAGATGATTCTGGACATATTTTCTTACAAAAAGTAATCAAAGAACCCATTTTTAATTATTAAGAAGCTAGAGATTATTATAGCGACATTAATGTAGCTTCGGGCCGAGCTATAATGTACATTAAGCATGTTAGAAAACTAACAATAAACGAAATAGTATGTAATATGCTCCATGTATTGAACATTTTCCAGCACAACCGTATGCGAACTTAAGAAACAATAAAGCAATATAATAAGCAAGTTGGCAGTGCCAGCAACGTCATCACATCTAGAATCATCGGATCCAACACCAATTTCAATGTGAGTGAATAGCTCAAATCGAAAAAGAAATATTAAAATGACAGATAGAATATTAGTACGCCAATCGAAAATACAATAATTGCTGGAAACATACCAACTCTTTCTGCTGTTGGAATAGAAATGAGGACCTTTTCTACAACTGCCATATAGTTTGAAGTGGTGAATGGCTAAATTATTATTGTATGAAGACAATAAATGTATATTAATGTTATAATAATGTGAGATTCAAGAACCTATAACTACATTCAAACAACACTAAAACAAGTGAATCTGGGCATTTTGTACATTCAAATTTTATATTTATGCATTTATAAATTTAGATAAAATTATATGTATAAAAATTTTCACTCCTCCTTCTTAACAATTATTATGAAGAAACTTACAATATGATAAAAGTTGACTAAATATAACACTCGGTTTAGAACTTATATTCAATGAAAGCACTATTTCTGTTTTGCAATATAAGCTGAGATAAATAACTCAAATAAGGTCGTAAATGTTGGTAAATATTAAAGAGGCGCTGTGGGAATTCTTTCTAAATGCAATAAATCGGAGAATAATCATCTTAGTTTAGTTATATTAAGATAGAGGGCGAGTCCAATGAAAGTATTTTGTTACATTATATTATACATTATTATACTCACTTGTCATCGGACAAGAACTCAATTACTATGAAATTTTTAGGTTATTTTTATCGGACCATCTAAGCCATCATGAAATTTTTGAATTAATCAATATCTTTATTTGAGGTTCTGTAGCAAGCTGAGGAAACACAACTTTAAATGTGAATTATAACTTGAAAGATTAACTCTTATTCCAAGCAGTTGTTTTTGAATGATTAATAATAGCCTTAGTTAAGCAAACCATTGTTGATTTTGACACTAAAGGATACAAATTACCACTTTACATGTTTGTACTTTCTAATTAATGTTTTTATATAGTTATCATTCAAAAAGCTATTTTCATTTCACCACTTCCAATCATGGCTCAGCTTGAAGAAATTTAAATATTTAAGAAACCAATAATAGAATTCGAAAACCAAAAGAACTCCTATGAGTGCGCATTTTTAGCTCCACTTAAAATTTGTGTTAAATTAGAAACAACTGCAGCTCTTGATACTCCACTCACCTTTTAATTTATTTATACTGATGGTGATAACGACAAAATCTTAAAGGATATCGAATTAAACTCTCCATAACCAAAGAAACAAAAGTTCAATGTTGAATTATCCTTTGAAAATTTGGTTAAAACTATTGGTTAGGCCTTGAAACCACAATGCATATTAATGGATGTTTCCTACAAGGGAGAAAAGGTTGCCAGATGCCCATTCTTTATTGGTGCTTGGGATTCCACTCATCAATATGTTGTCGCTGAAGATGAAGACGATCTTGAAGAATTTGAGGAAATGGAAGAAGAAGAGTTTGAAGAAGGCGAAGAAGGTGAAGAAATGTGGGAAGAAGAAGAAATTGGTGAGGAAGAGATGAAGCAACTCCAAGCCGAAGCTGAAGCTCAAGAAAAGCAAGAAGGCGAAGCTTAGAAAGAAGGTTTGAGCTATGAAGAGTTAGACAAAATTGAAGCCAACGCTGAGACTTTGAAGAATTTTATGAAAGCTGTTACTGCAAAAGCATCTGAGGGAGTTTACAGAAAGCCAGTTGAAAAACTTAATGAGTGAGTCACTTCCTATCTCTATATTATTTATTGACTGTTATACGCTTGAATCGAACGTGATTGATATTTAAAAGTGTTATTTTTACACTACTCGCTGCACTTTAATTGTGGTGATGAAAGCTAAAAGCTGTCTTAGGTGTGTTATTCGCTACAGCGGATGTATATTTGTTCTTTGTTGTGATTCAGTAATGTCTGACTTATGTTGCACTAAAAATAATAAAATTTCGTTTATTCTAAAATTCAGAATATGCATACTGTGCATGTATTTAGTATAATTTTGTGGTCACCGCTCCCATCTCTCAATGTCTCAAACAGAATTCAAGAACTTGCTGAAGCTGTTGGTAACTGAGTTCATTCATGGGGATCTTGAGTTTAAGAACGTGAAAACGCAGTTGGTGCTTTCGAACAGGATTTGGAAGCACGTGGACCACGCGATGTTCCAAACGTTGCAGATGCGTATTTTCCCGCAGTGTTTTCCGAATTTTGAGCAGTATTCTTATTTAATGGCCGTCCTTTTGGTTTTCGAGCATTTTCAGATGTTTTAGCAGTAAAATTCCTCTCTGTCTCTCTCCTCCTTTTTTACCCCTCTACTTGAGAAGCAAACGGCGAAAACTTTGCTGAATATAGCGATTGTCCTGCGCTAGAATTCGTGCGTGAACCTCTACCTGTAAATATTTCAGTAATTCGGCTGCGAAAACGTAGTCCAGTTCATTGACACGATCAAAATCCAAAAGAAACAAAATATTCCAAAGGACAAAACACCCGAACAACAATTAAACATGGACACGGTATAGCCGGTCACCGCACCCGAAGTTTACTTTGATGAGGAGAACGAATTCGGGGGCTTGGAATTCAGAGACCTGGACTACTTTGACTTTAATTATGAGCAGATTAACGAGACACCCACTGACGGACCGAAAGAGAAACCAAAAGCCAAGTGGGAGCTGTCCAAGATGTCGGAGGCCTTCCTCCAAGCGGCGCCGAAGATAACACAGCAGACGCACACGGACAACTCGCAGATCCTGAACAAAATCCTGTACAAAAAGAACGACGTGAACCCGCTCTTCAAGCAGAAGAAGAAACCACTAATCAAAAAACAAGAGTGATTTTAATGAGCCTTACTTAACTACATAATAACGACTCGTGAAATGAAGAACGAAGGGTCAAATTTAACACCAATTAGTAATTCTAATAACACCAGAATGAACGATTAAACATGATAACAAACTACTCGTGCGGTTGAATTAATATTTTATAAGGTTGTACAATAGGTAAGATTTGTTTACTTTAAATTTGGTCGGTAGAGATCATCCGACATAATCACATTTTGAGCAAAGTATAGTCAAATTTCACCAAATGCGCTTAGAAGCGATTGAAAATATTGGCTCAGTCCTTTATAGCAAAAGAATTAACAACGATGTTGAAAACATAGGACTTACGCTAAAACACAAATATAACGTTTCGTGCCAACTATAAAATATATTGTTCTAATCACTCACTTACGCTTCAGATTTATGATGTACATCACGATGTTTCGCTTGAAGTAGTTCTTGTTCCTAGAAACCTCGCAGAAAGCATTCGCGATGGATGTCGGGGTATCGTTGGGCATCTGCTCTATCAGTTGTCTCAGGGTCTCCTTATCCTCGACGTCTATTGAATTGTCGTATAAAACACGCTAGAAGGACTTCTAGTAGTATTCCCGAAGTTGTTTGGACGTCTTGTTGGGGATTTAATCGTTTAACTGCTTCCAAAAATACTTTTGTCCGCTGTTTTTGAAGTAGTCATTGATTTGAATGCAAAGCTCCTGGTCGTTTGTGATCACAGCATCTGGCACGTACGTTAGTATGATTTCTTTCAGCTTTTGAGAAAACAACTGTTAAAATTCAACGTACTCTTGCTTGATTGCTCTTTGGTACGTTTGTCTAACTTTCTTCTTGCCGATATTTTGTTGGTTATCTTCCTGGACGCTTTGATGAGTTTGCGTTATTTCTCCTAGCTTTTCAAGAAGAGACTACATATCTGCTCCGTTGAATTGAGTGCGCGAATGATCGATTGTAATATTTTATTCAGCGTTGTCGAAGATATAGTTTTTGACTATCTCTGGATTTACAACTTGATGAACATGGTTTGTCTGTGGAATTTAATGCTGATTAATTAACCACATAAAATTGTTATTCATATGAAGTGAAATATGATAATCTTATAACTTATCATGTAGATAACGATGTTAATAGAAAAATGTAGTTTGAGTGTATTAATTTGAATCCAACGTGCTTTTTTAATAAGTTAAATAAATTTGTGATATACTATGATATACTTTAAAAATTAAACGAGTATGTAGTATATACAAACACAAATATTCACAACAATTCCAAATTCTAGAATTCATATTTTTGACCTACATTTGTTATATTATGTTAATGATACTTAATTTAAAATATGTTATGTTAATTCTCAGTATTGTAATTTAAAAGAAGAGATTCTAAATCAAATAATTGCAGTAATTCATAATTATTGAATATTCATAAATTATACGCATAAAATTATTTAATTGTCCGCACCATGAATACCCACTATGAATACTCATTAACGTTGAATCTTGCTTTATTAAACATCGAGAAGAATTAGCAATCTATTGTTATGTTAATTTAAATATTAATCGTACAAGACTGGTAATGACGTCTCGAATACCATATCTGAATACTCAGTTATGAATTGTAAAATATATAATTGATTCTATAACAATGATGAACTATTTTTCTATCAATTATCACCTATTTTGATGAGGAGAACGAATTCGGGGGCTTGGAATTCAGAGACCTGGACTACTTTGACTTTAATTATGAGCAGATTAACGAGACACCCACTGACGGACCGAAAGAGAAACCAAAAGCCAAGTGGGAGCTGTCCAAGATGTCGGAGGCCTTCCTCCAAGCGGCGCCGAAGATAACACAGCAGACGCACACGGACAACTCGCAGATCCTGAACAAAATCCTGTACAAAAAGAACGACGTGAACCCGCTCTTCAAGCAGAAGAAGAAACCACTAATCAAAAAACAAGAGTGATTTTAATGAGCCTTACTTAACTACATAATAACGACTCGTGAAATGAAGAACGAAGGGTCAAATTTAACACCAATTAGTAATTCTAATAACACCAGAATGAACGATTAAACATGATAACAAACTACTCGTGCGGTTGAATTAATATTTTATAAAGTTGTACAATAGGTAAGATTTGTTTACTTTAAATTTGGTCGGTAGAGATCATCCGACATAATCACATTTTGAGCAAAGTATAGTCAAATTTCACCAAATGCGCTTAGAAGCGATTGAAAATATTGGCTCAGTCCTTTATAGCAAAAGAATTAACAACGATGTTGAAAACATAGGACTTACGCTAAAACACAAATATAACGTTTCGTGCCAACTATAAAATATATTGTTCTAATCACTCACTTACGCTTCAGATTTATGATGTACATCACGATGTTTCGCTTGAAGTAGTTCTTGTTCCTAGAAACCTCGCAGAAAGCATTCGCGATGGATGTCGGGGTATCGTTGGGCATCTGCTCTATCAGTTGTCTCAGGGTCTCCTTATCCTCGACGTCTATTGAATTGTCGTATAAAACACGCTAGAAGGACTTCTAGTAGTATTCCCGAAGTTGTTTGGACGTCTTGTTGGGGATTTAATCGTTTAACTGCTTCCAAAAATACTTTTGTCCGCTGTTTTTGAAGTAGTCATTGATTTGAATGCAAAGCTCCTGGTCGTTTGTGATCACAGCATCTGGCACGTACGTTAGTATGATTTCTTTCAGCTTTTGAGAAAACAACTGTTAAAATTCAACGTACTCTTGCTTGATTGCTCTTTGGTACGTTTGTCTAACTTTCTTCTTGCCGATATTTTGTTGGTTATCTTCCTGGACGCTTTGATGAGTTTGTGTTATTTCTCCTAGCTTTTCAAGAAGAGACTACATATCTGCTCCGTTGAATTGAGTGCGCGAATGATCGATTGTAATATTTTATTCAGCGTTGTCGAAGATATAGTTTTTGACTATCTCTGGATTTACAACTTGATGAACATGGTTTGTCTGTGGAATTTAATGCTGATTAATTAACCACATAAAATTGTTATTCATATGAAGTGAAATATGATAATCTTATAACTTATCATGTAGATAACGATGTTAATAGAAAAATGTAGTTTGAGTGTATTAATTTGAATCCAACGTGCTTTTTTAATAAGTTAAATAAATTTGTGATATACTATGATATACTGCTATTATAACTTAGCTTATATGTGGTATATTAATTATCAACAATTCTTATTGTTCTTTTTTAGTTTTTTGATATTTCAAACATGAACTATATAACTATATAACTAATCTAGGAACACATATGTTAAAACATGTATGTTATATAATTAATGTAAGACATGTTATTTTAATAATTTGAGGTTCTAAATAATTAACATAACCATTTTATTATATTTAATAGATATATGCAATTTTTATTGTATATTTATCCACACCATGAATACTCATAATGAATACTCAATTGAATCTTCTTCCTATTGATATTATGCGCTCATGTGATTTATGTTGTACTACTTAAGTATTATACAACTCATTTAATTTTGAAGTCGAATTAAGGTATTTTTAACACTAATTTGTAAAAGAAAACGAAAATACCGAAAATATATTATTCACTTTCTAAAGTACACAATAAACATGACGAGTGTTCTTTTGAAATATTTTTAATTCTTTTTACATGCCAAAAAGTGATCTGCAACTTGGGCTGGCTTAAAATCTTTCATTTAATCTGAAAGTTCCTTCAAAGCAATTTTATCTTCTTCTAAAATGGTTTAATTGTACTTTGCTCGCGAGAAGCACTTCTAGTAGTACTCTTTGACCTGTGTAATTGTTTTTTCTGGAATCATACTTTGTACCTTAGCCCAAAATGTTCTTTACTCATGAGTTTACAGATATTAATCTATCTGTGTGCACAAATCTTTACTATCTTCAGCTTAAACAATTGGAATGAATTGTTTTAATGCTATTTTGCACGCACCTGCGAATCTCTCCTTCTTTTAAGCGGTTGACATTTTATTAACTGCTTTTTAACACGCATTATTACAAAATATTTGGCTTTATGAACTAATTGTTGATTCTTCAATATTATTTTTAGTTTTTTGTGTTTCACTTTCAAGTGCGTTCAGTTCTTGAAGTAAATTCTGCAGACCGATGAGTTTCTGGAGCTTTTCCTAGTGATTCATTGAAGTGGTTTATAAACTGATGTGAACGGATCCGTTTAGGAGTATATAGCGTGCCCGGAAAATATAAAATACAGAGTACACTATAAACATACTCAAATCAAATTTAAAATAACATATAACATATCATACTAAAGCTTACTATGCTTCAAAAATATGTATAATATCGTTTTGTAAATTTAGATACAAATTCATAGAAGCAGATTGATGTGTAGCCTCACAACAATATTCGCTGTAAATTTCTGCTCAACATCTAATAAATTAATACATATTTACATTATTGAATTATAAAAATTATCTTTGTATATCAATATTTATAATTTAAATACGTATAATAAAACGATAAAGATTCTTTGTGGATTGTATAACTATTGAGTTCAGTTGTTCAATAATATATTACCTTAATATGTACCAATTGAGGTTCTAGACTTACCGACTATTGTTAGAAATGAGCCGTATATTGTAAGACTAACAAAGACCGATGAACAAAATTGCATAATATTATCAATAATATACCACAATATAATATAATTTGAATACCACTCCAATGAATTGGCACAAAAGTTAAAAAATACTTCATTAGTAAAATAAAGTTAAAAACAATGACATTCATAACTTGGACGACATTATTGATAATTTAAATGAACACAATTCGGTTCCTGACACTCCAATTGCTGAAATTCTGGGTAAGTACAAGCAGAAGCATGCACAAACCCCGGCTTCTCAATTTACTCTCTTTTCATCCAACCAATTACTAGATAATTCACCTATCATTAAAAAACCCTAAATAGCTCTTTGTCTAAGCTTGAACGTATATTTAATTTACAGAAAATACAGTCAAGTTATATTCACGACGTCCCGTATGTTAAAACAAAAGTCAAAACAAGATCTGATCCATTGTTTTAACTTGAGTAAATCAGAACGTAGGAAAAGATAAAAATTAAGCTGGCTTAAAATTTAAATAAAAAGATGCAAGAATGGGTCAATATCAATGGGTCAGAACCAAAAGATTAAGGAGGACATCTGGAAGAAAAATGAGCACCATTAGTTGAAAAATAGTTCATTGAGAGTAAGACGAAATTAGAACAATTAGAGTGACTTGTAACATTGAAATAATGATATGAAAAGATGAAAGAAAGAATATATTGAGAAATAAGTAAAACGAAAAATCTTCGAAAAAACTGATAAAATATAATGTCACTTGAAGATGTCCCGAACTTTTGAAAGGAGTTCGTCCTCTTAGTGTGTTGGTTCTTGATCTTGTTTGAAGATATTTTTAACTCTTGTGTTGTAGTTGATGACGCTCACGAGCTCCTCTTGTTTACTGGTGGGGATCATCTCACTTTTAGCTTTCTTGCCCAGATTTATTTACCGGATTTCCATCTCGTTTTATATTTCCTTTGATCTCTTTAAGTTGTTGAATATGATTGAAAACTCAGACCGGTGTATGTTCTTGTCCCCAAAAACTTTTTGCTTGAGCTTCTACTAAAAGTCAGGATCATTGGCCTCACCCGATTAAATCGCCAATATCAACTCTTACTTCAAAAGCTCCTTTTCTTCCTTTGATGTTCGGTTACACAGAGAACGCAAGTGAGTCTCTTAATACCAATGATAAATTTAATCACGTGACTAATTCAACTATGCGGCTATTTAGCGCCAATCAACTTTTACCTGGTTTACATATTAATTTAGTTCATAAGGATCAGCGATAAGCTACTCGGGCGTCTATTATAGTTAAAGACGACGAATTACGTGTTCAGCTAAACAAAGTAAAACTTAAGTTGGATTGGACACAGCAACTGGCATCTGAAGTGGGAAAATAACTGATAAATAATAATAGTTGTTGTTTTGGTTTTTGTTAATATGCACAAACCGTAGAAGTTGTGTCATGACAAGCAAATTAATAAGTATATCGTTTAATATAATTTGTATTTCGAATATTATCAAATAGTTATTAAGACTCTATGGTGTAGTTGGTTAGCACGTTTGTTTGACGTACAAGCGGTCCCGCGTTCAAGTCGCGGTAGAGTCATAGATTTATAACATTCTTCAAATTTCGTTAAATGATATGTAAATATAAATAATAATTAGTTTAATTCCGCATCACAAAATGATGTTCAAGCCAAGTGATCTTAAGTTAATTTCATATAATACAAAACTTTAAAACTCTATAAACAAAAAGAAAGTGAGATGCCCATTCTAGGCGTAAACCTCTCGCCTACCACTTTCATCTCAAGTTCTGTCTGAAAAATTTACTCCACTGGAGAATCCAACGTTCACTCGAGCTGCATCTTTTACTTTTCCAAAAGTGGGACGTGCACCACTGTTCAAATAAGAATTTGTTAATCTTTAACATATATCTCCTGAAAGATAATTTTAACAGCTGTAATAGAAACATAAAGCTATAGCGTTTGATACAGATTTTTTAAACACCCATGTACGAGCGCTTATAAACGAGCCTAAATTATCTAATTTTGATTTCTTGGATAAGAAATCTGAGTTTGATGAAGTATCATAAGTTAAGGACAAGACTAGATATACGATTCATAAATTTGACAGATAAATAAATAGAGAGGTTGGGTTAAAATTACAAAGAGGTAGTTATAGTGCGGGTAAAGAAGGAAGTGACTCACCGTATTAGCCCAATTTTGATTATTTGAAAACTAAGATAACAAGCAACGTTGATATGAAGAGACAATCATGTAGAAAATGAAATATTTATTTTAATGTTTAATATAATTTTTAATATGAATATATAAATTAAACTGAAGTGGTAAAAATAAGAATATGATTTTGTTTTCAGACTAAAATATAAAATTTACCCTATAAGGGACTCGAACCCTCAACCTCTAACTTAGAAGGCTAGCGCTCTATCCAATTGAGCTAATAGGGCATATATACTTTTATTTCGTTATAGAGCTAAACTACATTTTAGCTAAATTAAGAATTCTCTTTATTGATTTATAATATTGATTTATTAAATACTCATATCACTTTTCTTCGGTGGATTCAAGACTGCTCCTTCTCTACCCTTCATAGGTAAAGTCTCTCTCGCTGAATCCGCATGAAATTTTGCTCATTTCATTCAACAGCATTTTGCCTCTGCTCATGAGTTCGTTCAATTTGTGCGTTCCGACAGATTTCGACTTAGAATCTCTGGACTCAGATTTGTTGTATAGAAATTCGGTTTCTGTTTTGTCCTCTCTAGCAAGTTAGTTTAGAATGTTTGCTGACTCAGTAAGAACCTTTGATACAGAGCCCATCACCTCAGATTACTTTGAGTTTGAAATTGACTTCGACTTGAGTTGGGATTGAGTAAGGGAAGATTTTGGAAGATTTGTGGAATTTACTGATTAGAGCTTTACTGGCTTGGGTGGGTACTATTTCAAACGTTAAGAGGTTGATGAGGTAGAAGGTTAACTACTGGATGTTGATTTTGAGTTTAAACCGGTTTGAATAGTGGAGGATGATACTGATGGATGTTCTAAAACGACTTCAGGTTGCATATCATTCACTACAAAGTTCTGTTACATGGCGGGATTGAACACATTTTGCTGCATTTGCGTAATTGGAGGTGGTTAGAATTGAAGATAATTAATTGGTATCTAATTTGGTGCGATTTATTATCTGTAGTCATTCTATTTAGCAACCTCAGTGTCCAATTTCCATTGAGCTGGATCATTTTGCAAGAGTTAGTTTGTTGTTGGCATGAACTGAAGCGGGTTATTCTAAATCTTTTACATTTACGCGTTTAATTACTATTGGGTCGGACGAAATTCAGGTTGTGAAATATGGGCCTACACTGGGACGTAATCTGAAGTTGAATATGGACGCATATTTGCACCATAGTGCAATTGAGAATACGCATTATCAGGTTATACGTAATTATACGAGTTAGAATATGCAGATTGAGAAAATTGTTCTTAAAGTGAAGGAGGAAGCTGAATCTTTGGAGCTGGTTGAGGATTAACATCTTAATATACAATTTGAGTGGGTTAAATATTTTACTAAGTTGACATATTTTAGTCAAACTAATTATTTATTGGAGGAAGTTGTTGTATATTTTATTGAACTACTGGTTGATTCATGGGAGTTTACGCTAAAACAGAATTTTAATACTTTTCAGCTTTTGGAATCTTTGGTGTCATATCTCTACTCATACTTGCTTTTAAATAATCTGTATTCACGGGATTGGCTTGAGAAATCATTTCAGAATACTCTTTTCTCTGAACTTCATTTGATTATGCACTCGACTGAAGAGTGTCAGATTTACTCACTTAAACTGGAACAATTTGTTGTTAAAGAGGAGGTGGTGGAACAACTGAATATGGCAGCTCATCATGATGACTAATATTTGAATTTTGTTCCAAGCTTTTATTGCTTGGGGAAAAGCTGGATTGATTACTCATTTAATTACTAGCTGGAATAAGGCTTTCGGACTTTGAAGCGAAACTTTCAATTATCATCTTGTTTTTGATTATTTGTTCTTCTATTTCCTTTTAACTGGTGTGACTGGTATTTCTGAGGTCTACTTCAGGATGTGATTGCATTAGTTCTTTGCTCATACTTTGAGCGTCGTGGAAACTGTCGTGCTGTTGATGTGTTTGAATTTGGATGCTTGGTTCTTTGGCTACCAAAATTGAGTTGTTATTTTGGCTTGGTAGCTGGTTTAAGTTGGATATCTTTTCGATTGTGGATGGTTTTTGCATATTAGATGGTTCTGGGACGAATAAATTCGTGGGGTAGCTGAATGTGTTGTCTTTTTATCCGTCCACTGGTGGTGGCGGAACAACTTCATATTGTGGGTTGGGAGTTTGTAAATAATTATCCTTATATTCATTTTTGTTTTAGTTTTCAACCGTTAATTAGAAGTTGTTTGCATTTGGTTAAGTAGCTTGAGTATACATTGGTGGGATGCTGTCGTTAACTGACTATAAAGCTTGAACTGGGTGATAAGAGTCTTGTACGAAATTGGACGCGCTCTGAACAACATTTTCTGTAGGTTTGTCAAACGAGACTGTTTTCGACGAGTTCGCAGAGCGCGGAGGAAGTTCCTCTTCAAATTGCTTTTTAATTTGTTGTGATTGTCTAAAAATGGGTTGAGAAGTGGCAGGCTATTAAATCTACTATTAAATAGCTTATTAAATCTGCTACTGTTAAATCTCCTGTTAAATCTGTTATTGCTATTGAATCTGTTATTATTAAATTTATTGTTAAATATCTTTTTGGGCTTGTTATTGAATTAGTTCGGTGTATGGTACGTTCTTCTCAATGGTGTAGTTTTGCGTTTGGAATTCAGTAGGGGCGAAGTTCGTTTGGTATTTGCTGGCTATGTTCTATACAGGTACGATGTCGTCCTTTATTTTCTGGGATTGGATTAGATTCATGATGCGCTGGTTGTGCTCCTGTTCTGGGTTTGAGAGGTAGTTCTCGTTTATAAGTGAGTTCAGTTTCATCGTGTTCGTGTTTGGAACGTAGTTGCTTTTTGAGTTCGAATTCGAGTTGAACTGAGGGGTCTCGTCAACCGTTTTGTTGTACCTGGACATTATCTCAAGCTCCGTCATCCCTCCCGTTTACTTCAAGTCCTTGTTCAAGTAGTTCTTCAGAAGCTCCTCATCGTTATTGTTATCATTTTAATTGAAGTGGGGGCGTTTTGACGAATGAGGTTGAGAGTCGTAATCAGAGATGGAGTGGAGGGATTTCTTCTCGGATTTTGATTTGGTTGGTTTGTGATCGGATTCAGAGTCAGATTCTTGGATGTGGTGTTTGTGCTGCTTTTTGCGCGGTTTTTGATCTGATTCGGACTCGGAGTCGCTGGATGAGATTTCGGACTCGCTTTCCTGCTTCTTTTGCTTTTTCTTATCTTTCTCCTTCTATTATTTCTCTTTGTCCTTCTTTTCCTTGTCTTTGATGTATTTTACGTTGAACTGGTTCTCAATTCGGACTTGAACGTCTTCGGGCAGCTCCTTGAAGCCGACGACGGCCACATCTTTCCCTCTGACCGCTTTCTTCGTCAAATCAACAAGATTTGTTCCTGGCTTCTAATTCGCGTTTGGGAGGAGGACCACGAACCCCTCGTTTTTCCTGAGAGAGGTGGAACTGATCCGAATCCACTTTTACTTTAGTTGCCTGAGTAATTTGGTATATATCCTCACCGTTCTGATTCGGTGGTACTAAATCTTCGTTAGCTCTCGTGTGGGAAGGGATATCTGATCTGTGAAAGAATCAGGAGATATGCGCGGGCTGTACTGCAAAGCGTCTTAAAGGGTAGCGTAAAGTGAAGAAACGCATTAAGAATCAGACGCATCTGATTATAAACCCTGATTGGATAAATAAGTGGTATAGGTCGGAAACATCGTGAACTACAAATACCTGATAATCTACAAAAGAAACTTAGAGGACAGATCAAACTAATCAATCTGCGTAAGCAAGGACTTCGCTGTCTTCTAGTCATAATTCACATAATTTACAGATTAAAACTCCAAAACTAACTTCTTATACTCAGAATTTAGAGACATGGAGAATTTGAATGTGGAGTGGATTATTAAATACTCATTTATAAAATATTAAATAAAATACTATTTTGAATCTGCAACCTCTAATTTGTAATATTAATCAAAAAATTTCAAATATATTATAACGATAATCATGTCTCTTAAATATTAGCAGATGGTTATCTTTTAGAATCAATATATAAGACTATAATAAAATTAGTAGTATTACGCCAGGCCTCGAGGGTGTGGGAGCAAGGCAAGAAGGCGAAGCCCCAGGCAACGCTGGATCGGACGGGCTCGGAACAACCGTCGACAATTGAAGACTTGGAACATGAGCGAGTGAGAAATAATATTGTTCGTCTATTTTTATTTATGTTACGTTTATGATCAATATTCACTGTCATAATTTCGTTCATTTTTAGTGGAGCTGTTTATCATTATATCATAATTAAAAGCTTTGATCAGTTTATGCTATAATATACTGAGACTGACAAATTATATCTTATTAAAATTATAAACGATTGTTCATAAATGTTTGAAAATTATAACTTCATAGATAAACATCTTATAAATACGTTTATAAATCTTAAAGTCTAAACATCGAGCTTTAAGGCACTTGCCATTATTATAGTATAGTATACAAATGTAATTGTAAATCTAAATTTAAGTATAAGTAATGATGCTTCCGGAATAATAACTATCCCTGTTATTTGCTTAGCTCGCCTTTATATCTAAACCACACAATCAATGAATCAATCATTTTCGCACAATGCTTCATTTTTGCAATCAGCACACAGGTTCAAATCATCTTGTAAGAGGAGGAAATCCGAGTCAAATTTGGAGTTTCAGAACAAATTTGCCCGTGCTCTCAAAAACACACTTTCTAAAAGCTCACCGAATGAATTATCAAATGAAAGCTATTCTGACCTTTGCTAAATAACGAACAAATATTTAAAAACAGGGAGCGCAACATAACTTTGGTTGAACGTGTAAAAATTAGTCCCAGAGAAGAATGAGAGGTAGCTCAGAGACTACTACCAAAAGTCCTTCATGAGGCAGATGTACGAGGAGTGCATCTCGGGGCAAGACAAAATACTCCTGTGCTAGTTGATAGACTAGATGCCAGGCGCTAAGCCCGCGCAGATCGTTGAGAAGTACATACAGATGACCGGATGCGTTAAGTACTTCAAAAGAAATCTGGTGATGTATGTGATCAACAGAAAATAAAAGTGACTATTGCTTACGAACTAACTATTTTACTATCTATAACTATTATTTATTTTTATGATATAATATTATGTTTGATAAGAAAGACTAGAAGTCAACCGCTAAAATCGTTGGCTAGTCCGATGTCTCCGAGCATATGGTCCCATTCCGCTGGGTCTCTCATATATTGGAGCGGGTTATTCCATGGTTCTGTCCATCCGTAAGCGACTTCAAAGTTAGTCAGATTTTCTTCTTCAATCCATTACCTAACGAGTTATTCGAACATTTATGGCACAGATGCTCGTATTTTGAATTGTTTATTTTTCCTTAACCTTTAAACCGCTTAGTACAAATTAACTATGTCCTTCTTCCTCACGATTGTGTTCTCCTCCTGTTTTGATAAGATTTTAACGCAGAATAGAACCGATTTCTACTCCATTTACTAATTGAATATTTAAATCCGATTGTCTAGTTTGTTTCTGAACTTATTGTAGGACAAAAGCTCCGTTGGGCTGTTCTCGGAGACCAAAAAATCGTGCACACTCACCATTTTGTTCACGTTGCAGTACACTTTGTAGAAGAGAAGTTCTTTTTATTGTTCTGTTGAGTACTCAGAGCGAATTTTTCCAATGGCCATGTTCTACAACTACCAATAGGTTGAGAAGTTGTTCCAGAGCACTGAGACCAAGCCATTCCACTAGCGGAAACCCAATCTATTGAACGGAGAAGGCTAATTTGAAAGCTGGTATTTTTCAAGCGCCTCGCCCATCTAACAATAGGTACCCAAATTTATTACAGAGTCGAAAATCTGTTTTGGCCGGACCAGATTTTGTAATTTATTATAAATTGATTCATTTACGAAATTTTTAGCGTATTACTATATATTGTCATCCTTGAGTCTAACGTATAGGTTTGGTTGCTTGTTTATAACAATATTTTTATTCTTATGAAAGACCTGGAAAATAGAAGTGTAATTAATACCTTATATCTCATCTTAGACAGTATAGGCATATTTATTAACAGAATTTAACACACAAACTGACTCCAATCTCGATTCATATGCTTCACTTTTTTATAATTCGTTGATTTATAGACTAAGTCGATTCATATCATTATAAGCGAACAAATCCCATTCACAATAATAGTTAGCATTGAGTAATAAAATAATTTTCATTTTAATCTCATCAATATTATCACCAATATCTATTTTAATGAAATTAATTTAGCTCCACTCATCTTTAATTTCACTGTTTAGTTGGAATTGAGTTATAATATTGATATTAAAATATCTCTACACAAAATAGTCTTCATAAAAAACAAATAACTTTCTTTTTGAGTATGACTGCTATTAAAACTAGTTTATTGAATAATTCAATTGATAAAATGGAGAGGCATACGTAAAACATACAATAAGTTATTCAGAATTCAATACTTAATGATTATATTATACTTCTATCATAAAACTAACTGAATAGATCATATATGATGTGGTAAATATATTTTATAAAATAATAATATTAAAATGTAAAATCATTGAATTGATATTTTCTTGAATTATTGATGTGCTTGTTCCAAAATTCCAGAGATAGTTATATTGTGAGTTATTTTATGATATAACTCTATTATCTATAAAGTAATTATTTAAGATTTGAAGACAACTAACTTAAAAGTTATTGTATCGTTTATATTATAATTAGGTCGTAAAGGTAACAAATAACTGAACTTACGTAGATCTCGGATTAAATAATGAGTACCTATCTGATAGAGATAGTTAAGTGAGTCATTTTTAATATATTATCATATTATATATATATATATATTTATATTATATATTATATATATTTGAGAATCATAAGTCAATTTGTATTGCTTACATAAATGAATTCACTTTTACTTTCTGTTGACCACGTACATGATGACGTTCCTCTTGAAGTACTTGTCCGCCCCGACGGCCTCTAAGAACCTGTCCGCAATGGCCGACGGCTTCTGGCCCTCCATCTGCTCGATGAGCCTGCACAGCAGCAGCTTGTCCTGGCCCGAGATGCACTCCAGGTACATGCACCTGAGGAAGGACTTCTGGAAGTAGTCGCGCAGCTGCTGGCCGTTCTTCTCGGAGATGCGCTTACCTACTCGTTTCCAGAACTCGGCCTGGCCGTGCTGGAGGAAGTGCTGGCTCACGGCCTTGCACAGCTGGGCGTTGTCCGGGAAGCTCAGGGCCTCTCCGGCGCACGACGAAAGCGCGTCCAGCAGCGCGGCGGCGAAGCGGCGCTGGAAGTCCAGAGAGGCGGCGGACTGGGCTCTGGCGGTGGTCTGCTTGAACCGGGGCTCCTTCGGCTCCAGCTTCAGGGTCACGCTGCTGGGGCACTGGGCGGTCTGGAGGTGCTGCATCACGACGCGGTCGAAGAAGGTCTTGGTGAGCTCGGCCGGCGAGGCGTTGAGCTCCAGGGCGAGCTGGACGAAGAGCTGCTGGAAGAGCTGGTCCGGCAGCGTCATCACCTGGAGCGCGACCCGGCACTCCAGAGCGGCGCCGCGGGGCACGAAGAACTGCTTCGCGATGGTGTCGACTAGCTGGCGTGACTGGACGGTGTTCATACGAAGTGGTAATACATTATTATTTTTAACTTCAAGTTTATACTAAGTGTTCAAGTTGTATGAATATGTTTAACACGCGAGATATTTGGTTAGAGAGGAATGCTGTTGTTTTCTTATTGATCATCGTTTAGAAAGGAAAGGAAATGTGATCATCAGAGAAAAATGTTTAACAGTATCGATTTAAATTTAGAATTATCATAACTTATGAAAGCATAAATATAGTGTTATCATCAGTTAAACGAGTGAAAGACTCATGTTCTAAATTTGTGATTTATGGGACATTTTCTTTTTGTTGATTGAAAATCACAAAGGCTCCAATGTGTTGCAAATTGATTATTATTGCACGTTTTCAAATGTCCTTTTATACATTAGTTCGATTGATAAGTATAAGATCGTTGGTACAAAGTGTATGGATACTGTATTTAGCTAGGATATTAAATGATATTATAGTAATGGTAAAATTATATTTAGGAAGGAATAACTAATACACAAAGAAGATTAAAACAATAATATAGAGTATTTCAATCTGTATACTTAACAGTTCTAAAGTTTGAAAAGCACATTAATTCGATTTGAAAATATATCTGGCAGAACTGTTTCGGATTTAATACAGAATGAGTATACAATAACAATATTTTTGTTACAGGATTATTATACCATTATCAACAATATTTCAATATCACAATACTTTTCATTCTTGTTTGAAAACACAAGATTGATTGGAAAGTTCTAAACATTTAGTTACGTTTGTTTAAATGGTAATGAGAACGTTTCATCAAAATACTATATGCAACTGGATACATATAATATTTATGTTAATATTCTACTGTGATTGCGATGAAATCAAAATATTTCTTAAATTTGTATTGAGTTTCTCTTGCGCGATATTTCAGATAATCTGACGTTTGTTCGCGGAATGGCGAAATATCTCTGTAGATAAATAATATCATTGTATTTGACTCGCACTTCTTCGCCGGCTACACATTACTGTTTTGTATCCGGCCCACATTTAGGTTATTATTTACATCATCGCGAAACAAGCAATATTCCAGCTTTCCACTTTTGAATTGCGCGATTTAGAATATGGGTCGAGAATGTACCTGAATCTGGTGTTTATATTGGCCTCCGCTTTTCTTACAAAATTCGAGATAGACAACGCCGATGATCTTTCAGTCACATTTTTTCTAAATTTAATCCGATCTATAAATAATATTCGTGTGGGTCATTTGACAGAACAAGTAGAGTGAAGCGCTTTGGCCGCCAAAAGTCTCTGGCGATGTTAGATTTTCCACTTCATATGAACACCGTCCAGCCACGCCAGCTAGTCGACACCATCGCGAAGCAGTTCTTCGTGCCCCGCGGCGCCGCTCTGGAGTGCCGGGTCGCGCTCCAGGTGATGACGCTGCCGGACCAGCTCTTCCAGCAGCTCTTCGTCCAGCTCGCCCTGGAGCTCAACGCCTCGCCGGTTGAGCTCACCAAGACCTTCTTCGACCGCGTCGTGATGCAACACCTAACCAGCGAAGAGTGCAGCGTGAAGGTCACGATGAAGCAGACGCAGTACTAGTTCAAGCAGCCCTACGCCCACGTGAAGTCGGCGGCGGCTCAGGACTTCCAGAACCGGTTTTCGGCGGCGCTCCGGAGCTGCGTGCACAAATACCTCCGCACGCGCGTTTACGACGGCGCGGACAACAGACAGCTCTGCCAGCTGCTGAACGACTTCTTCAAGTCGGAGGGCCAGGCGAGCTTTTGGAAGAGCATGGCGAAGTACCTCCCCGAGAAGAGCGAGCGACAGCTGCGCGAGTACTTCCAGAAGTCCTTCCAGAGGTGCTTGTATTTAGAGTGCATCTCGGAGGGCGACAAGATTCTGCTCTGCAAGCTCATCGCCCAGATGCCGCAGCAGAAGCCGAGCGAGGTGGCCGAGAGGTTTCTGGAGGAAGTCGGGCCGGAGAAGTACTTCAAGAGAAACGTGATCATGTACGTAGTGAACAGGAGAAACCAGTGAGTTGTTACTTTAAAATTCGTTCTCGTAAAATAGTTGATGATAAATAGTAGAATACTAAAAATAGGTGTAACCAATTATCTTGTAAGAGTTACCTTGGCAAAGCTTGTTAATAATATTTCCCAGCATTATTACTTTATCAAATGACAAATGATAGATATGGTTAGTAGCAATCATCAAAGTTGATTAAACTCTTAATCCTTTTCTTAACTACTGAACATATCATATATAGTTTAGAGTAAGAAAGAAATAGATTGTATTTCTTATGCATGCTAAATCATTGTTTATTTATTTTCTTTAGAGAATCAGTAGAATTCCAGCTTCGTACACCTGGAAAAGAAGTTATCGTATGCATGTTTAGGAGGCGCTTTTGTTTATATTACAGGCAAAGCCTGGGTACGATAACTAAATTGCTAAAATTATCATTTTAAAGATACAAAAACGACTTCGAGTAGAAAACAGTTTTGAAGTTAAAGTAGTATAGTCCCACAAATAAACATGATACTGTATTTTTAGCTTCCTCGTCATACAAGTACATTTTTCGAGAAAGTATTACATAGATTTTAGAGCAAGAGAAAAATATCAAAATTGACTTCTTAAAATCAAATAATCGTTTCATTAATTTTCTTTCAATAGACAAATATCAAAAGAACTTCGTCTTGTTATTATAAATGATAGAACTTAGACCGGGCAATGAAATGGATCACTTCCTCTAAATTTTCGAATATTAATAGTAAAAATATTTAGGAAATAGATCACTTCCTCTTGAGGTTGATGATGTACATGACGATGTTCCGCTTGAAGTAGTTCTTCTGCGCGCACACCGCCATGAACCTGCCTGCGATTTCGGTGGGCGACTCGGTTTGGTGTTTCCGGATGAGCTCCCTCAAAACCTCTTTGTCGGCGTAGTCGATTTGGTTTTCGTAGAGCACTCTCTGAAACGACTTCTGGTAGTACTCTCGGAGCTGCTTTATGTTCTTGCTGGGGATCAGCTCGTTCATGCGCTTCCAGAACTGCTTCTGGCCGGATTCCTTCAGGTGGTTGTTCACGCACGCGCACAGCTCCTGCTCGGTGTGGATCTCCAGGTCGACGTGGAGAAGGGACTGCTCGCGGAGGACCTGCTTCATCGACTGGGCGAAGCTGTTCTGGAACTCGGTGAACTGTTGGCTGAGGGCGCGCTTGTACGTCTGGCGCACCTTCTTCTGCTTGATGTTCTGCTGCCTCGCCTCTGTTTATTGTTGGTAGGTGATGTCGTTGAAAACGATTAGCTGTGGATTTTGGAGCTGGCTTGGATTTATTTCAGTTTGTTTTACATATTCGGTTAGTTATTGGTTCGTGTTGAACTGGCTGTAACTTTGTGGGATGCGTTGAATTTGCTCCAAGTAGTTTATTTGCTCCGTTTGGTATTGTGGAACTGGTTAATAAGCAGTTTAACCAAAGTCGAATAAGCCGCCTTGGAGGAATTACTGATTGAACGTTTACGTCACGGGTTAATTCGAGAGGCGAACCTGCGAGTTCAGCTGATTTATCTTTTCACGGTGGATGTCCCAGTTGTTGTTTTGGTAGAGCATTTGAAATTGATTCAGGTTCATATTGGAGCGGAGTATGGTTGTTGTATTATTTACTTATTTTGATTTTAATACGAACGATCGAGATTGTGTTTCTGTTGTTGTTGTGTTGGATGATCGCGAATACTGCTGAAGTATTCAGTTAAAGGTTAGTTGACAAGCAGGAACAAAAACGGAAAGTAAAAATTTAGAATGTTCGTCTAATACAAAAATTATTTTTAGAATCTGTATACTGGGTGGCCAAAAGCGCACTTTAGCACCAACAATGATTTTTTTGATTCTAGTGATTCACTTTTGCTGGATTTTACAAAGTATTCGGAGATTCATTGCAAAATTATTACGGTTCTACCGCAAGTTTAAATACTAACATTGAATTTTGAATTAATACTCGGATTAAGTTAAAATCGAATTACTTTTGTATTTGCTAATAATGAAAATATACCGTATTTATTAATAAAAGTGGTAATTTCCGTTTCAATGTTCATGTGTTTAAAGCAGCTTTATATATGCTGAACTATTCCTGAATCAATTCTTTACTTAACATAGATTATTAGTTTATCTAAAGGAAATAAATTATAGATTTTAAAATTATGCTATTATTATAGTTTTTATTATGTTCAGTATATTTTTAAATAATGAGAAAATCGATTTTTGTGATAATGTCCATGAGTCTTTTGCTGTTCAACGGTAAAGTTATAAAACCAGTTGAAATATTAAATGAAATCATTAACGTGATGATATGTTAGTATATCGGTCAGTATATTTATAATTATTTATGATAATTATTCAGTTCTTTGTTTGTGTTCGTCATTCATATTTATTATGTATTTATAGAACAAATAAAACTAAACATGAAAATATTTGAATTGAAGCATTTTTCGTGAATGATTGATTGAATACTGAAAGTAAAATGATATAAACAACATCCGGTATCTATATTATTGTAAATAACATTATAATTTCACTTCATATGAGTATCGTGTATCACAAGATAATTCAAGGAATAGCAGGCTTGCTTCAGCTCGAGTACTCGCCAGATTTTGAGCACTAAATAATCGCGTAGGTTTTATCTCTCCCTAATCAACTATTTATCAGATTGCTTGTTCAGCTGTCATTTGCCTTAAACGTAGAGTATAACGCACTATTAAATTACTTTAACATGCAAATAGCGCCAAAATATACTCAAAAATCAACGTACAAGTTCAAGTTCACTTAGGCCAGAACTTAACCTGAAAATTTAATCCACTTCAAACGAATATTTTCTCAGGCGCTTAAAACTGTATTATAAACTATTTTGAACTAATCCGTTAGTTTTGAAAGCGATGCGCACATGTGCTAATATGTAAATGAACATTTCAAGGTGAACGGGCAGGTTGATTTCTGGGTGAAAATGAACGGAATCATTTCAGAGAAGAGCAAAAGACAACTGAGAGAGTACTACTAAAAGTCGTTTTAGAGGTGCATGTATCTGGAGTGCATATCGGAGCCGGACAAAGAATTATTGTGCAGTTTAATTGACTAGATGCAGGACCAGAAACCGTCTGCTGTAGTGGGCAGATTTTTAAGTATTATCGGAACTGAAAAGTACTTCAAGAGGAACGTGGTCATGTACGTGATTAACAGAAGGAGCAAGTGAGATGCGAGTCGTGCTATTACATAAACTTGTATAACATTAATAACATATGAATGAATGATAGAGATATAATGAAGTATCAAAAAGTAATCTACTGAATTCTGTCATCTCTCTTCATTTAGTTAATTTTTCTCTATCTAATTACCTCTATATTGAAAGACTATTGAATGATAAATGAAATATGACTATCAATTTATGAAAATTCAGACGATGTGTATTTGAATACTTCAAAATTAACAGTAGATAAGTGACAGTTAAATATAGCACTTTTCGATGCCAGTTAATTCCAAACAAATCAAATATCGAATTGTGCAGTATACAAAAATCTCAATATGTTCTATTTATCTTAATCCGAAATTAAGACTTGTATCAATTTTAATGTGTGTCTTATATACATATGCTGTTTTAAAAAATATATACTAAAAAATTGTAATGAATATAATATATTAATCGGCTATATACTATATAATTGTAACAAAAATTTAAATGTAAATCGAACCAAGTGTATAAAGAAATATGATAGCCAAATACAAAAAATTGTGAAAACACTTTCATCATTCTCATTGCCACTAGCAAAAGTTATAAAATTTTCAATCAAATATAATGAAAATGTCTGATGAGTCACAAATACCAGACATTGCTATTTGGACAGGATAGTATGATTGATGCAATTATACATATTTTTGCTATATCTGTTATAACTTGAGATGATGATAAATTTAACGCGACAAATTCTTTCAGCTACAAACATTAACGCATTCGGCCAACAACGACACAAATATAGTCTTATAATTTCACTTCATATGAACACCGTCCAGCCACGCCAGCTAGTCGACACCATCGCGAAGCAGTTCTTCGTGCCCCGCGGCGCCGCTCTGGAGTGCCGGGTCGCGCTCCAGGTGATGACGCTGCCGGACCAGCTCTTCCAGCAGCTCTTCGTCCAGCTCGCCCTGGAGCTCAACGCCTCGCCGGCCGAGCTCACCAAGACCTTCTTCGACCGCGTCGTGATGCAACACCTCCAGACCGCCCAGTGCCCCAGCAGCGTGACCCTGAAGCTGGAGCCGAAGGAGCCCCGGTTCAAGCAGACCACCGCCAGAGCCCAGTCCGCCGCCTCTCTGGACTTCCAGCGCCGCTTCGCCGCCGCGCTGCTGGACGCGCTTTCGTCGTGCGCCGGAGAGGCCCTGAGCTTCCCGGACAACGCCCAGCTGTGCAAGGCCGTGAGCCAGCACTTCCTCCAGCACGGCCAGGCCGAGTTCTGGAAACGAGTAGGTAAGCGCATCTCCGAGAAGAACGGCCAGCAGCTGCGCGACTACTTCCAGAAGTCCTTCCTCAGGTGCATGTACCTGGAGTGCATCTCGGGCCAGGACAAGCTGCTGCTGTGCAGGCTCATCGAGCAGATGGAGGGCCAGAAGCCGTCGGCCATTGCGGACAGGTTCTTAGAGGCCGTCGGGGCGGACAAGTACTTCAAGAGGAACGTCATCATGTACGTGGTCAACAGAAAGTAAAAGTGAAATGCGATTTACATATTCTCCAGCATCATCAATTGAGTAAATGTAAAGCAACAAAGATAATGCTGTACTTTAATAATATTTCACGTCTTCCATATTTTTGGAAAACGTAATTATATGTTATCAATTTGAAGTAAATGTGATGTGAAATTATATAGATTTCTACTATTTAGAAAAGAAAAGCAATTTATATTTAGGTCATGTTAGTATATAGGTCAGTATATTCCTGACACAAGAGAAGACGAATGTATTCATATATATTATGATTTCTAGTTATCCATTCGCAGATAACGCATTTAAAGTTGAAATTCACTCCTCTAATTCTACTTTACTATCAGCTCACTTTGCAGCTTAACCGGGCCCACTACATCCCAGCCAGCTCCAAAATCCACAGCTAATCGTTTTCAACGACATCACCTACCAACAATAAACAGAGGCGAGGCAGCAGAACATCAAGCAGAAGAAGGTGCGCCAGACGTACAAGCGCGCCCTCAGCCAACAGTTCACCGAGTTCCAGAACAGCTTCGCCCAGTCGATGAAGCAGGTCCTCCGCGAGCAGTCCCTTCTCCACGTCGACCTGGAGATCCACACCGAGCAGGAGCTGTGCGCGTGCGTGAACAACCACCTGAAGGAATCCGGCCAGAAGCAGTTCTGGAAGCGCATGAACGAGCTGATCCCCAGCAAGAACATAAAGCAGCTCCGAGAGTACTACCAGAAGTCGTTTCAGAGAGTGCTCTACGAAAACCAAATCTACTACGCCGACAAAGAGGTTTTGAGGGAGCTCATCCGGAAACACCAAACCGAGTCGCCCACCGAAATCGCAGGCAGGTTCATGGCGGTGTGCGCGCAGAAGAACTACTTCAAGCGGAACATCGTCATGTACATCATCAACCTCAAGAGGAAGTGATCCAGTTCCTAAATATTTTTACTATTAATATTCGAAAATATAGAGGAAGTGATCCATTTCATTGCCCGGTCTAAGTTCTATCATTTATAATAACAAGACTAGGTTCTTTTGATATTTGTCTATTGAAAGGAAATTAATGAAACGATAAGTTATTTGATTAAATACAATACACATTTTTCTCTTGCTCTAAAATATATGTAATACTTTCTCGAAAAATGTACTAGTATGACGAGGAAGCTAATGACACCGCATCCTATGTAGACTTGCTTATTTGTGGGGCTATATTACATTTACTTCAAAACTATTTTCTACTCGAAGGCGTATTTGTATCTTTAAATTTTTAAGATCTCAGGTCTTATTTCAATATATCAAGTGATATATAATAGTATATTGAACTATTTGAACTTTATATCGATATTTATAAAATTAATAATCACAACTTTACACTACTTTAATACAGTTTTGACCCCTTTTTCGTTTACCTGTAAAATACAGCCTTTACAGCGCTGTATTACAGCTTTTGATGAAGCTGTACTAATTTTACAGTCATAACAGCCCTACTTTAAAATGATAATTTTAGCAATTTAGTTATTGCATCCAGGCTTTGCCTGTAATATAAACAAAAGCGCCTCCTAAACATGCATACGATAACTTCTTTTCCAGGTGTACGAAGCTGGAATTCTACTGATTCTCTAAAGAAAATAAATAAACAATGGTTTAGCATGCATAAGAAATACAATCTATTTCTTTCTTACTCTAAACTGTTAATGATATGTTTAGTAGTTAAGAAAAGGATTAAGACTTTAATCAACTTTGATGATTGCTACTAACCATATCTATCATTTGTCATTTGATAAAGTAATAATGCTGGGAAATATTATTAACAAGCTTTGCCAAGGTAACTCTTACAAGATAATTGGTTACACCTATTTTTAGTATTCTACTATTTATCATCAACTATTTTACGAGAACGAATTTTAATGTAACAACTCACTGGTTTCTCCTGTTCACTACGTACATGATCACGTTTCTCTTGAAGTACTTCTCCGGCCCGACTTCCTCCAGAAACCTCTCGGCCACCTCGCTCGGCTTCTGCTGCGGCATCTGGGCGATGAGCTTGCAGAGCAGAATCTTGTCGCCCTCCGAGATGCACTCTAAATACAAGCACCTCTGGAAGGACTTCTGGAAGTACTCGCGCAGCTGTCGCTCGCTCTTCTCGGGGAGGTACTTCGCCATGCTCTTCCAAAAGCTCGCCTGGCCCTCCGACTTGAAGAAGTCGTTCAGCAGCTGGCAGAGCTGTCTGTTGTCCGCGCCGTCGTAAACGCGCGTGCGGAGGTATTTGTGCACGCAGCTCCGGAGCGCCGCCGAAAACCGGTTCTGGAAGTCCTGAGCCGCCGCCGACTTCACGTGGGCGTAGGGCTGCTTGAACTAGTACTGCGTCTGCTTCATCGTGATCTTCACGCTGCACTCTTCGCTGGTTAGGTGCTGCATCACGACGCGGTCGAAGAAGGTCTTGGTGAGCTCAACCGGCGAGGCGTTGAGCTCCAGGGCGAGCTGGACGAAGAGCTGCTGGAAGAGCTGGTCCGGCAGCGTCATCACCTGGAGCGCGACCCGGCACTCCAGAGCGGCGCCGCGGGGCACGAAGAACTGCTTCGCGATGGTGTCGACTAGCTGGCGTGGCTGGACGGTGTTCATATGAAGTGGAAAATCTAACATCGCCAGAGACTTTTGGCGGCCAAAGCGCTTCACTCTACTTGTTCTGTCAAATGACCCACACGAATATTATTTATAGATCGGATTAAATTTAGAAAAAATGTGACTGAAAGATCATCGGCGTTGTCTATCTCGAATTTTATAAGAAAAGCGGAGGCCAATATAAACACCAGATTCAGGTACATTCTCGACCCATATTCTGAATCGCGCAATTCAAAAGTGGAAAGCTGGAATATTGCTTGTTTCGCGATGATGTAAATAATAACATAAATGTGGGCCGGATACAAAACAGTAATGTGTAGCCGGCGAAGAAGTGCGAGTCAAATACAATGATATTATTTATCTACAGAGATATTTCGCCATTCCGCTAACAAAGTCAGATTGTCTGGAATATCATATTCAATACAAATTTAAGAAATATTTTGATTTCATCGCAATCATAGTAGAATATTAACATAAATATTATATGTATCCAGTTGCATATAGTATTTTACTAAAACATGTGTTTTTGACAGTAGTAGGTAGTTTTGCGAGTCCAAAATATATCAGTATGTTTATCGATCAGTTGTTCAATTTTGAAAAAATAAGTTTAACAATTAGAAAATACACTTGGTTTGTATTACTATTATTATGTTCAGAGAAATATTGTCAATCAATCATTTGTTTTAAAAACATATGAGTTATACTTTAATGCTTTCACTTAAAATATAATTCTATTTACATAAATAGTATCTCAAATTTATATGAAATGAGAAAAAATGTAATCACTCACATCGAGTGAATCAAAGTTGCATATGAATCTTATACTAGCTATTAAAATGACATAAATTACGTATATATACTGTTTCTTTACAAATATAATTTACAAATCAAGTGTACATACAGTACTGTAATGATTATATTATAAAAATATGAAAACACTTACCTTATATTTTACATGTATATGCTATTTAACATATGTTAATATGTAATTCAAATACAATAAAATGTCCAATGAGTCACAAATACCAGACATTGCTATTTGGACAGGATAGTATGATTGATGCAATTATACATATTTTTGCTATATCTGTTATAACTTGAGATGATGATAAATTTAACGCGACAAATTCTTTCAGCTACAAACATTAACGCATTCGGCCAACAACGACACAAATATAGTCTTATAATTTCACTTCATATGAACACCGTCCAGCCACGCCAGCTAGTCGACACCATCGCGAAGCAGTTCTTCGTGCCCCGCGGCGCCGCGCTGGAGTGCCGGGTCGCGCTCCAGGTGATGACGCTGCCGGACCAGCTCTTCCAGCAGCTCTTCGTCCAGCTCGCCCTGGAGCTCAACGCCTCGCCGGCCGAGCTCACCAAGACCTTCTTCGACCGCGTCGTGATGCATCACCTCCAGACCGCCCAGTGCCCCAGCAGCGTGACCCTGAAGCTGGAGCCGAAGGAGCCCCGGTTCAAGCAGACCACCGCCAGAGCCCAGTCCGCCGCCTCTCTGGACTTCCAGCGCCGCTTCGCCGCCGCGCTGCTGGACGCGCTTTCGTCGTGCGCCGGAGAGGCCCTGAGCTTCCCGGACAACGCCCAGCTGTGCAAGGCCGTGAGCCAGCACTTCCTCCAGCACGGCCAGGCCGAGTTCTGGAAACGAGTAGGTAAGCACATCTCCGAGAAAAACGGCCAGCAGCTGCGCGACTACTTCCAGAAGTCCTTCCTCAGGTGCATGTACCTGGAGTGCATCTCGGGCCAGGACAAGCTGCTGCTGTGCAGGCTCATCGAGCAGATGGAGGGCCAGAAGCCGTCGGCCATTGCGGACAGGTTCTTAGAGGCCGTCGGGGCGGACAAGTACTTCAAGAGGAACGTCATCATGTACGTGGTCAACAGAAAGTAAAAGTGAAATGCGATTTGTTTATTCTCCAGCATCATCAATTGAGTAAATGTAAAGCAACAAAGATAATGCTGTACTTTAATAATATTTCACGTCTTCCATATTTTTGGAAAACGTAATTATATGTTATCAATTTGAAGTAAATGTGATGTGAAATTATATAGATTTCTACTATTTAGAAAAGAAAAGCAATTTATATTTAGGTCATGTTAGTATATAGGTCAGTATATTCCTGACACAAGAGAAGACGAATGTATTCATATATATTATGATTTCTAGTTATCCATTCGCAGATAACGCATTTAAAGTTGAAATTCACTCCTCTAATTCTACTTTACTATCAGCTCACTTTGCAGCTTAACCGGGCCCACTACATCCCAGCCAGCTCCAAAATCCACAGCTAATCGTTTTCAACGACATCACCTACCAACAATAAACAGAGGCGAGGCAGCAGAACATCAAGCAGAAGAAGGTGCGCCAGACGTACAAGCGCGCCCTCAGCCAACAGTTCACCGAGTTCCAGAACAGCTTCGCCCAGTCGATGAAGCAGGTCCTCCGCGAGCAGTCCCTTCTCCACGTCGACCTGGAGATCCACACCGAGCAGGAGCTGTGCGCGTGCGTGAACAACCACCTGAAGGAATCCGGCCAGAAGCAGTTCTGGAAGCGCATGAACGAGCTGATCCCCAGCAAGAACATAAAGCAGCTCCGAGAGTACTACCAGAAGTCGTTTCAGAGAGTGCTCTACGAAAACCAAATCTACTACGCCGACAAAGAGGTTTTGAGGGAGCTCATCCGGAAACACCAAACCGAGTCGCCCACCGAAATCGCAGGCAGGTTCATGGCGGTGTGCGCGCAGAAGAACTACTTCAAGCGGAACATCGTCATGTACATCATCAACCTCAAGAGGAAGTGATCCAGTTCCTAAATATTTTTACTATTAATATTCGAAAATATAGAGGAAGTGATCCATTTCATTGCCCGGTCTAAGTTCTATCATTTATAATAACAAGACTAGGTTCTTTTGATATTTGTCTATTGAAAGGAAATTAATGAAACGATAAGTTATTTGATTAAATACAATACACATTTTTCTCTTGCTCTAAAATATATGTAATACTTTCTCGAAAAATGTACTAGTATGACGAGGAAGCTAATGACACCGCATCCTATGTAGACTTGCTTATTTGTGGGGCTATATTACATTTACTTCAAAACTATTTTCTACTCGAAGGCGTATTTGTATCTTTAAATTTTTAAGATCTCAGGTCTTATTTCAATATATCAAGTGATATATAATAGTATATTGAACTATTTGAACTTTATATCGATATTTATAAAATTAATAATCACAACTTTACACTACTTTAATACAGTTTTGACCCCTTTTTCGTTTACCTGTAAAATACAGCCTTTACAGCGCTGTATTACAGCTTTTGATGAAGCTGTACTAATTTTACAGTCATAACAGCCCTACTTTAAAATGATAATTTTAGCAATTTAGTTATTGCATCCAGGCTTTGCCTGTAATATAAACAAAAGCGCCTCCTAAACATGCATACGATAACTTCTTTTCCAGGTGTACGAAGCTGGAATTCTACTGATTCTCTAAAGAAAATAAATAAACAATGATTTAGCATGCATAAGAAATACAATCTATTTCTTTCTTACTCTAAACTGTTAATGATATGTTTAGTAGTTAAGAAAAGGATTAAGACTTTAATCAACTTTGATGATTGCTACTAACCATATCTATCATTTGTCATTTGATAAAGTAATAATGCTGGGAAATATTATTAACAAGCTTTGCCAAGGTAACTCTTACAAGATAATTGGTTATATTCATTTTTAATTATTCTACTATTTTTCATCAACTATTTTACGAGAACGAATTTTAATGTAACAACTCACTGGTTTCTCCTGTTCACTACGTACATGATCACGTTTCTCTTGAAGTACTTCTCCGGCCCGACTTCCTCCAGAAACCTCTCGGCCACCTCGCTCGGCTTCTGCTGCGGCATCTGGGCGATGAGCTTGCAGAGCAGAATCTTGTCGCCCTCCGAGATGCACTCTAAATACAAGCACCTCTGGAAGGACTTCTGGAAGTACTCGCGCAGCTGTCGCTCGCTCTTCTCGGGGAGGTACTTCGCCATGCTCTTCCAAAAGCTCGCCTGGCCCTCCGACTTGAAGAAGTCGTTCAGCAGCTGGCAGAGCTGTCTGTTGTCCGCGCCGTCGTAAACGCGCGTGCGGAGGTATTTGTGCACGCAGCTCCGGAGCGCCGCCGAAAACCGGTTCTGGAAGTCCTGAGCCGCCGCCGACTTCACGTGGGCGTAGGGCTGCTTGAACTAGTACTGCGTCTGCTTCATCGTGACCTTCACGCTGCACTCTTCGCTGGTTAGGTGTTGCATCACGACGCGGTCGAAGAAGGTCTTGGTGAGCTCGGCCGGCGAGGCGTTGAGCTCCAGGGCGAGCTGGACGAAGAGCTGCTGGAAGAGCTGGTCCGGCAGCGTCATCACCTGGAGCGCGACCCGGCACTCCAGAGCGGCGCCGCGGGGCACGAAGAACTGCTTCGCGATGGTGTCGACTAGCTGGCGTGGCTGGACGGTGTTCATATGAAGTGGAAAATCTAACATCGCCAGAGACTTTATGGTCAGATTTAGTTTAGATTTGATAAGTATTAATACATATAATATTTATATATGATGTTAGTTACTATGTATATAGATGAAATAATAGGTTTAATTCCACATATTGATGTATTAGTTATTATATACTAATACAGTAAAATATAAACCCTCTAGGAATTGAACCCCCGAGCACAGGTACTTTAAGCCATAACGACACAATAGAACTCAAATATTTAATAAGTAATAATTAACATTAAGATGTTAATATAAGTCAATGTGATGTTTAATTGCACGTAATTGTTATATAATATATCAATAACTATAAAATTGAATTAATTGCGACACTTCATTTTTCACTCTGAAAATAAATGAACAAAAAATAGCTTTATAAAAGGCTATATACAAAGTAAGGAAAAACTGATCTACAAAATATTAAAAATATGTATTAAAATACAGGATTTGCCTTATCTTAACTACGGCTAGTATTTGGATGTGTTTCACCCCAGTCATTTACTCCTAACTACATTTGTCATTTGATAAAGTAATAATGCTGGGAAATATTATGATGTGATCTATTTCATTTCAATATGATAAGAGAATTAACATGGATTAACCATAATTTTACTATTAATATTTTTGAGAGCATAATATATACTCTAAAGAATTAATAAGCAAGGCTATGATGAATATAAAAGTAATTATCATTTATAAAAGACTTTTATAAACAAACAAAAATGAACCAGAACTGAGATATGAAGTGCAAGGGAAAGTGATATAATTCATTTAAGTTAATATATTTTAAAAGTCATAACTTAAGAGATTATTATTAGTCCAACCAAGGAGTTTATGATTATCTGAGTCTATTTCAGCTTTGACGTCCTCCAAGCCAAGAATTATCATTTTTGTCTGATAATAACACGACTATTCGCTGGAATAATATTAATAATTTTGATACTCGAAAGAAAACTAATGAAATCAATTTCTTTCTCACTCTTCAATGGTTGAATCTTCTAACAATTATTTAGCTATTTGATAATAGGGTTTACTCCTGTGAAAAATGTGAATTTCGCTTTTTATGGTAAATAAATTTATGATTATATATAATATATAGTAATTGTAATTTTGATATATTCTCCACCTCAATATCGCATATTGCAATATTTGCTAAATTGTACTATTTAAGCTTTATAATATAAGCTGGGCCAAAAACTGAAGAGGCTTGCATTGTTACTGTACTAGTATTTAGTTTCATACATTATTGACTATACTCCATTCTTCAACCTTGTTAATTGAACAACTGTTTTAGTAAGTATGCGGTAGAAGATTAATTGAGTTGAGAGGTTTATTTTATGTTATTAATTTTGTTGAAACGAAATAATGTTAAGCTTGTCAGTATTTCCACTTCGCAAATAATTAACAAAATTCTCGAAAACGACTTCAACCATTTAATAGGTAAATTACTATTTTTGTGTTCAATATATATTAAAACATATTATTCGTATTTTAAATCACTTTATTCATTTTTATAAATGTGTGTGTACCCTCTTATGTCATTTTATTCACTAATATGCGTTTTATAACACTCTGGACACAAATGATATCCTTTGCACGAACACACATATCTGCTATTACATTATTTGCAGCCGACACATTACGCACTTACTTTTGTATATACATGATAGTGTTTATATGCTTCTATTACTGGTCCTTTAATTGGGCTTACTACTGGTTGGTTACAACCTTCAATTTTTCGTGGTGTAGCTTTAATTTCATATTTTGTTAGATTTATTTTCATTTAATCAATTATGCTTTCAACATAATCCGTTATTTTAATTTCTTTATATTCTGGCTGCAATAATTTCATCAAAGAAAACCCATTAACTAATATTACTTACATAAAATAAATAAACATCCTTGTGGTCCAACGAGTACATCGTCCTGGAAACTTAATATTTTTTGTAAGTTGGTCTACGTAATCAACTCCTTTATAATTATTATTGTAGTAACGAACTATTTCAGGTTGTTCTCTGGGAATACCACGAGAACTTACAAATTCTTACATTTAACAGGGTTATTTCACAAATTTTGATTTTGTATATATCATGGTTAAAGTTTTCTACTTTTTGCATTACCATTAAAGGACGTTTACATCTTTAACTAGAACTTATTTAGTCGTTTTCTTTAGTTTTACTTCTTTAAACACAGGATATTAAACAACTTAATTCAATTACAACTTCTCTAAATTTTATGATAATTCTTTACCAAGTCGACTTGGTCTAAAAGTTCCAACATATTCAAGCCCTATTGATTTAATATACTCAACTACGTCAATTGTACCATAATAATTATCACAGAATAGTGTGCAGTTAGAAAAATCTTAAACTCTTGATACAGAATTTCGAACTTTGGTTTCTTTTGGTTTATTTTAGCTCAAAACTTCTTCTTCATGATCATTAAATATTTTATTTAGTTCTTCTAGATCATCTTCGTCATATTCATAGTCAGAATTTTCAGATTCTTCTTCATCAGATTCTATACCGTCTAAATTTGTATCGATTTCTTCTTCAGGTTAATCTAATAACAATTTAATATGACCATAACAGACATTCGAATGTATTTCCTCCCATTCTCTGCAAGACATTCCAACTTCATCAGCTATAAACTAATTGCGTATTTTAGTGTTCTTAGACCAATTATCTTAGACAGATCCTCGCTCTTTACCTGATATCATCATTGTAAATAGTATCATTAAGTATTTATCGAATTCTGATTTAGTTAATCTAGAATGCCCTCCATATTTCTACATTTTTCTTACTTCAGTCAAAGTTTTAATGTTATTGTAGAATTATGGAGTAAATAATTATGTATGGGTTTCATAGATGCTTTCATTCATTGTTGGCATTATTTTTGTTAGGTGCGAAGTGGAAATACTGACAAGCTTAACATTATTTCGTTTCAACAAAATTAATAACATAAAATAAACCTCTCAACTCAATTAATCTTCTACCGCATACTTACTAAAACAGTTGTTCAATTAATTCAAATATAGCTAAAATAGTGTAAAAGTGCATTATTTGTATCTCTTGTAATCTGTGACCTATCTTATGGATTCTTATTAAGTAGAATACTCAACATATATACACAAGTTATCCAGATTATCTGGAAGATTGAGAACTTGCTCTTTTTTAAGATTCCATTTTTCGAAACTCTGAATTTTGGATTGGTAATCCGCATATCTTCATTATTTAATTAAAGGTGGTAATATATACCACCAACATAAATATCATTTGGTTTTGACTGAGTCCTAAAACTTGCTGAGATATAACCGAAACTAAGAGGCATTTTTGCTAAAAATCAAAAAAATATTTGTCGGAGGAAACTGAAAAATATTGAGCATATGTTCTTATATATGTGTGTATAGCAAACGCACATGAGCGGATTAGTCTCAAAAAATCTTATTTCAGTAGATTTCCTAAAAGCCGAAATATATATATTAAAGTGGATGGTACATTACTTTACTAGATTGTATAATAAAATATGATAATACTTCACTTCCTAATCTAATATTTACTTTAAATTTATAATATATTAATTTGAGGTTCAATGTAATACACATTGTAAATCTTAATTCACAGTATATGAATATATTCTACAATGTAATATAAATAATATTATATTTTCTTACCATTTCAATAATTATCAAAATATGTGTGTTACTAAAACTATTTATGTAATAAAGGCATATTGTTCTATGATTTCAATAATTTAATGTTAGAACATATTATACTCGAGTGACTCTATCCAACAGTTACGCCCACTTTTAGCAAGTATAATGGTACTTCCAAAACATACATATATTCTCATTTAATAATTGATAAAAATATATATTAATTTTATAAAATAATGATATATATTTTAATTATCCACTTCAAGGAAAATGAAGAATATAAGATAAATCAAACCATTCAACTAAGCTATACAAATATTATTGTAAAATATATTAATAAATTACATAAAACTTTATATTTTTATTTTATACTAGAATATATAATAAATTTGATATAAATATCCTGATTTGTAGTTTAGCGAAAAAACCTTCCGGATAACTTAAAAAGATATTTTGGGAAAAATTCAGCTGGAGCACAAGTCACAGTTGTTCAACGCAGCATCATCCAAAGTTAAAATATTGAGTAAACCCTATTATGCTATTTGTTAGTATTATTGAATGAGGATATCATTCATAACAAATTAAACCAAATTAAACCAACAATACCTATCTAGCTAAATCCATTAGAATATTTAACGCAATATTCAATCATAAATAATTATTGAAGTTAGTAAAAAAGAATGTAAAACGAAAATGGCTAGTTCGTAAGCAATAGTCACTTTTATTTTCTGTTAATCACATACATCACCAGATTTCTTTTGAAGTACTTAACGCATCCGGTCATCTGTATGTACTTCTCAACGATCTGCGCGGGCTTGGAGCCTGGCATCTAGTCTATCAACTGGCACAGGAGTATTTTGTTACTCTAACCATTAATTTGGGAATTCGAGCAGAAAAAATGAAGCGCTTGCCTAAGCCCGGACTCGAACCTGAGCTGGAGCTCAAGATAAGTTTCGGACTTCTTCCGTGTGCTAATTCCTTTGAACCTTACCGCATGGTTCGCGTTGCAAATTATTGAGGTGTTTAAATTCTGAGTTGTTGAAATATTCTACAAGAAGTACTCTGCAAAACAGAGCGTTCAATGTTCAGTTCATAGGCAAGCTGGGCAAATAGCTGAGTTAGGTGGTTTTCAGGGAGCATCATCACCTACAAGGCCACACGGTACTCGAGATCGTATTAGGGCGGCATGTTGAACTTTAGCGCGATAGCTTCTATTAGTTGCTGAATTGTAATGTTCATTGAAGCGGAACTCATTCAGTGTTATCAATTGAAATATTATTTATTCTACACAATGATTAGATTTTGGGTTTATACAATATAGTATACTATCCAGTTAAAAAATTGCTTCGAGTGATTTATCCAAAGCGGACATTTTAAATTTATGTGTAATAACTTTAATTATGCTATTAACATTGAAATTGAACATTTATAATTTCAAATCAAATATAATATGATTCTCGAATCACAAATTTAGAACATGAATCTTTTGCTTATTTGATAACAATGATAATGAAAATGATGAATAAATAAATATATTAATACATTAAAGTCTCACAAGTACACTAGGTACCGAGTCTCACGAATAGTAGGGAAAATGAATAGTTTATTTGTCATTTCATGTGGTTTTCAGATATTATCTCACGAATATCATATGAAAGATAACTTGTGATACTCAGTCTAAACCTAGAAAATCACGAACAAGATAGTTAATTTATGACACTATTCCCAGGTTTAAACCTTGAACAAATAAGAAATAACGCAAACACAATAACATGCAACCCCTCAACCAAAGGCTGTTATCAACAAAAAGACCTCCAAAACAAACTCCATTAGTTTAGAAGAGATAAAGAGATTCTGTGAGGTTTTACGAGTGACAAAACCGTGCGAGATATTTGGTAAGAGAAGAGGGACCAATAATTTTTCGGTATATTTAATAGGGTTTGATTATAACTTTGGATAAAAGTGAATTATAACTGAATTATAACTTCCTGTGTGATGCATTTATTTACAGTACAGTTATGGGAGGTGGAATTGCTTTTTCTTGTTTACTATGTGAGTAATTATATATTAAAATATTTTGCCACTTCTAATGCGGATGACAAATTCCAATAAATAATCTCAAGTTGGAGATTATTCATGAACTACTCATTAACACAAGAGGGCCAAAAATATGATTTCGATCGTATTAGACCATAATCGACTATTCAAAGTCGGTATTTAATATTCCAAAAAGGAAAAATAGAAATTACCACATGCAATAAAAGGACGGCAATGACAAAAATAAACGCGGTAGAAGATGTTTAGGGAAGGTCAACTAATTCACTTAACAAACTTAGGCAGTTCTGAAGCGTTTGTATTCTCTTCATTTCTGGGTCCAACGGATGAATTCATAAAATATTGTACCAATCTGAACTAGTTATATCACTTGTTTAAGATGTCCCTGTGTAATTTCTACGTTTTAGTCAACAAAACTAATTTATGAAAGATTTTATCTCGAAAATATATGGTAGTTAAGCCTGATTGGAGAAAAGAATAAGAGGATCCAATGATTGGTATACGGACGCAATATGTAATTTATAACTAGTAGCGCAAGCACTGGACCTGCAGAGGACCTCGGTGTTCATCTTCAACTGGGTCAATCTGAACGATTTTAGGTATTTCTTAATCACGAAAAACAATGGAGGACTTTTTCTTTCAATCTCAACCGGGAGCTCAAGATGAAGTATTGGTACTTCGCTTAATTAGAATTATAATTCAGGTAGTTACAGTCGCTTTCATTCTCAATATTCAAATAATGAATGCATTTTTGTTTCTTGAAGAATGGAATCAAGTGGGTTAGTCGGGCCCAGCATTAAATAATATATTGATGCTACTCTAAAACAACAGTTATTTTACTTATGATCTTCCACTTCCATTTCATAATGAGAAATCAATTTTCTTGATTGTTAAATTATACAACGTTAGGTAAAGTTGAAACTTATTATTGAAGTATATACAGAGTTATATACGTTAATTATTGTAGCACAGCTATCCAAGGCTCAACCAGGCCTTGATGTGATTGAAGCACTTTACAAATCAATAGTAAATAGAGTTAATGAGTGTATTGATGAGGAGGGAGAACACACTCATTATTGAGCCGGGCAGTGATATAAGTAAGATTCAAATAATAAACTTCATTCTTCTTCCTAATTCAAAAAAGCATTTCGAGGGCCCACCACTGTATATTTTTTAGAAAAATTTGGAATTTAGGAGTGAATTTTTTGTAAATTTGCGCACTTATTACAGATCGAAATAATAAAGTAAAATAATTTCATTTTTCATATTACTTTTTGTTCAAATATATTTCGATCTTTTGAAACACCATACCACATTCAGCATCTTTGCATTGTAAATACGGAATCCGCTTGATTATCATATGTAAATATATCTCTTATTCTTACACTCTCAGTTAATTGTTAACCGTTTGAAGCTACCAAAAAATTGAAATATTATAATTTTCAGTTCAGCTTATTTTGACTTCAAAAATCACTATTAAACTGTTTCAAAGTTACAGGCAGTAACCATTTATTTTCATATATTGAATAAAATACGTTATTTATCATATTTATAGTTTTTATTATGTTCAGTATATTTTTAAATAATGAGAAAATCGATTTTTGTGATAATGTCCATGAGTCTTTTGCTGTTCAACGGTAAAGTTATAAAACCAGTTGAAATATTAAATGAAATCATTAACGTGATGATATGTTAGTATATCGGTCAGTATATTTATAATTATTTATGATAATTATTCAGTTCTTTGTTTGTGTTCGTCATTCATATTTATTATGTATTTATAGAACAAATAAAACTAAACATGAAAATATTTGAATTGAAGCATTTTTCGTGAATGATTGATTGAATACTGAAAGTAAAATGATATAAACAACATCCGGTATCTATATTATTGTAAATAACATTATAATTTCACTTCATATGAGTATCGTGTATCACAAGATAATTCAAGGAATAGCAGGCTTGCTTCAGCTCGAGTACTCGCCAGATTTTGAGCACTAAATAATCGCGTAGGTTTTATCTCTCCCTAATCAACTATTTATCAGATTGCTTGTTCAGCTGTCATTTGCCTTAAACGTAGAGTATAACGCACTATTAAATTACTTTAACATGCAAATAGCGCCAAAATATACTCAAAAATCAACGTACAAGTTCAAGTTCACTTAGGCCAGAACTTAACCTGAAAATTTAATCCACTTCAAACGAATATTTTCTCAGGCGCTTAAAACTGTATTATAAACTATTTTGAACTAATCCGTTAGTTTTGAAAGCGATGCGCACATGTGCTAATATGTAAATGAACATTTCACGGTGAACGGGCAGGTTGATTTCTGGGTGAAAATGAACGGAATCATTTCAGAGAAGAGCAAAAGACAACTGAGAGAGTACTACTAAAAGTCGTTTTAGAGGTGCATGTATCTGGAGTGCATATCGGAGCCGGACAAAGAATTATTGTGCAGTTTAATTGACTAGATGCAGGACCAGAAACCGTCTGCTGTAGTGGGCAGATTTTTAAGTATTATCGGAACTGAAAAGTACTTCAAGAGGAACGTGGTCATGTACGTGATTAACAGAAGGAGCAAGTGAGATGCGAGTCGTGCTATTACATAAACTTGTATAACATTAATAACATATGAATGAATGATAGAGATATAATGAAGTATCAAAAAGTAATCTACTGAATTCTGTCATCTCTCTTCATTTAGTTAATTTTTCTCTATCTAATTACCTCTATATTGAAAGACTATTGAATGATAAATGAAATATGACTATCAATTTATGAAAATTCAGACGATGTGTATTTGAATACTTCAAAATTAACAGTAGATAAGTGACAGTTAAATATAGCACTTTTCGATGCCAGTTAATTCCAAACAAATCAAATATCGAATTGTGCAGTATACAAAAATCTCAATATGTTCTATTTATCTTAATCCGAAATTAAGACTTGTATCAATTTTAATGTGTGTCTTATATACATATGCTGTTTTAAAAAATATATACTAAAAAATTGTAATGAATATAATATATTAATCGGCTATATACTATATAATTGTAACAAAAATTTAAATGTAAATCGAACCAAGTGTATAAAGAAATATGATAGCCAAATACAAAAAATTGTGAAAACACTTTCATCATTCTCATTGCCACTAGCAAAAGTTATAAAATTTTCAATCAAATATAATGAAAATGTCTGATGAGTCACAAATACCAGACATTGCTATTTGGACAGGATAGTATGATTGATGCAATTATACATATTTTTGCTATATCTGTTATAACTTGAGATGATGATAAATTTAACGCGACAAATTCTTTCAGCTACAAACATTAACGCATTCGGCCAACAACGACACAAATATAGTCTTATAATTTCACTTCATATGAACACCGTCCAGCCACGCCAGCTAGTCGACACCATCGCGAAGCAGTTCTTCGTGCCCCGCGGCGCCGCTCTGGAGTGCCGGGTCGCGCTCCAGGTGATGACGCTGCCGGACCAGCTCTTCCAGCAGCTCTTCGTCCAGCTCGCCCTGGAGCTCAACGCCTCGCCGGCCGAGCTCACCAAGACCTTCTTCGACCGCGTCGTGATGCAGCACCTCCAGACCGCCCAGTGCCCCAGCAGCGTGACCCTGAAGCTGGAGCCGAAGGAGCCCCGGTTCAAGCAGACCACCGCCAGAGCCCAGTCCGCCGCCTCTCTGGACTTCCAGCGCCGCTTCGCCGCCGCGCTGCTGGACGCGCTTTCGTCGTGCGCCGGAGAGGCCCTGAGCTTCCCGGACAACGCCCAGCTGTGCAAGGCCGTGAGCCAGCACTTCCTCCAGCACGGCCAGGCCGAGTTCTGGAAACGAGTAGGTAAGCACATCTCCGAGAAAAACGGCCAGCAGCTGCGCGACTACTTCCAGAAGTCCTTCCTCAGGTGCATGTACCTGGAGTGCATCTCGGGCCAGGACAAGCTGCTGCTGTGCAGGCTCATCGAGCAGATGGAGGGCCAGAAGCCGTCGGCCATTGCGGACAGGTTCTTAGAGGCCGTCGGGGCGGACAAGTACTTCAAGAGGAACGTCATCATGTACGTGGTCAACAGAAAGTAAAAGTGAAATGCGATTTGTTTATTCTCCAGCATCATCAATTGAGTAAATATTTTTTTTGTTTTTATCATTATTTTATTATTTGATATAAATAGATTAGGCAGAATTTATGAATTAGCATTTAATTTTTTATTCAGTTCTTTGAATATAATAGATAATAGATATTAGAATACACAGAAGGAATGGAAATTATTTTATCTATAAATACATATTTATTGCTGCGATTATTGTCCACTCCTCTATCATATGTCTGACTTGGAATCGCTTTGTCGTGTTCTTGAGTTGGAATTGGAGCCTGGTTGCTCTGCGTAGGAGAAAGTGGTTGATTTTATCAACATTTTGACGGACAAGAACAACGAGATGTTTAATTTCTTGAACGTGTACAACAAGTAGGTAGAGGACTACTTGAAGTTGAACGAGGTGGTTGTTTCTCCACCTCTCACCGATAACACCACTGATTAGCTGTACAAGCGCTCCGCTGAGCTGTTCAAGGCCATGAAGGCTCTCTTCAAGTCCCGCGATTTGAAATCCTCCACCTCTAATCAAATCTATAGTGAAAAGCAAATCACTGATTTGTTCACCGAGAAGAACGATTTGAAGTCCAGATTCGACGAACTCCAAATCATCTCCGACCAGAACCTGCGCGAGCTCGAGAGAACCCGCTCCAGGAACAAAGCCCTTCAATTTGAACTGGAATAATCCAAACAGTCTTTGAAAACTGATTTAGTAAAGACCGTTTTGAAACAGGAATCACTCACTGACTCAAAACTTGCTGACCTCAAGAACACTCTTCAAGACTACGAATAGAAATTGAACGAGCAAATAATCGTTAACGAATCTTTGCTGTAAGAGAATTAAAAACTCCAAATACAGTTGAACGAGAAGTAATAACACAAATCAACTGATGACGAGAAGCTCAAAACAAAGATTTAAAAATTACAAAAGAATGAACAGGAGCTGCTTAAGATATGCAACGACGAGGAAGCTAAGATTTAAAAACTTGGCGAGCAGAAGAAGCAATTGGAGCTTAAAATACAAAAACTCCAAAATAACGAGCAAGAACTCCTCAGAGAAGTACAAGTTCAAGACACACACTCAGAAATTAAACAAATCGAAATGAACGAAGCCAAAGAAGACCTGACCAAGAAATACAACGAACTGATCATCATCAACGACTCAATTTTAACTGAAAACACAGAACTAAAATTGCAACTGAAGAACCAAGAAGAAACACTTCTTGAGATCACCAACCTTAAGAACGACTTCACCAGCAAATACAATGAACAATTAATTGTCACCGAGCACTACATGAACCAAACCGCAAATAACGAAAAATAACTCCAGCACTTACAAATTGACAACGAAAAACTGAAGGAGAAAGTAAATAAACAACACAACGAAGAAAATGAACTCATGAAGGAAACCGTCAAATGCAACAATGAAACAGAAGAAAAACTGAATGAAATGACAGTTCTGAAGAACGACTTCACACACAAATACAATGAGCAAGTTCTCATGAACGAATCGCAATCAGTTCAAATTGAAGTACTGAACAAAAAGATCCAACTCCTGCAAAAAATACAACAAGAAGTAAAAGCAAAACTGCTCGAACAAAAAGAATTGCTTGTTGAAGGAAACGAGGAAGAACATGTTCAAAAACTCATTGAAAAGATCCAGCAACTTCCAAAAGAAACTAAAGAACCTAAAGAAACCAAGGGCAAAAAGGATAAATGTAATAAATGCGACCAACTCAAGTCTGAAAGCGAAAAACTTAAGTAAGACGTTCTCAACCTCACCGCTCAAGTAAAAGAAGCCGACAAAAAGGCTGAAATGCTTGACAGCCTCAAGCAACAACTCGCTCACCTTCAATTCGAAAAATTGCAAAGCTAATGCAAAGAACAAACTCAAAGCATCGTTGCTGAAAATGAAGCCCTCAAGGCAGAAATCGTTAAACTCAACGAGGAATCTGAGAAGATAATGAACATGTTCGAAAAATTACAACAAGATCTGACACACATGCAGTGCGAGAAGATTCAACTCGAATTAATTGAGAAAGTCAACACCCTTGGTGCTGAAAACGCTCAACTTAAGAAGGAAATCGAAAAGATCACTCAGGATTCTGATAAGAAAGTTGCTGCTCTCGATCACATGAAGGAAGAGCTTGCTCACTTGCAAGTATCTAAACTCCACACTGAGTTCGAAGAGAAAGTGCATACTCTTTAAAAGGAAAATACTCAATTAAGAGCAGACATAGAAGTATTTATTGAGTAGACCAAGTCCATGCGCTCAACCTTCGAGTAGTAAATGGAAATTGCTGAAAACGACAGACTTGAGTCCATAAAGCAGAGCCAATAATAATTACTTGATTTACAGAAGCAAATTGAGGAGATCAACAAAGACAGTGATGCTAAAGATAAAGTTTTAGAACTCCAGGACGAGCTTGCTAAGGAGAAAGATCATTCCATAGCTCAAATTGAGGAGCTTCATGCTCAAAAAGCAGCACTTGCCGAGCAGATAGAGCTTATTCAAGCCAGTACCTAGCTCGAGCTCAAATCCGTTCAGGCCAAGGTCCTTGACTTGGAGCAAGAGCTCGGTTCAACCGCTCACAAACTTGATGAGGAGAAGCAACTTCACGCAGAAGCCGAGAGACTCCTCCGCGTATCCGAGAAGGACCTCCAAATCCTCAAGAGCCAGAAACCAATTGACATAAAAATTGACGAGGCAAAATCCGAGCCAAAACAGAACAAACAAAACTAAGAACTGCAAAAACAGCTCAAAGAAGTTCAGTCACAATTAAAGGACTCCCAATAACAACTGAAAAACGCCCAGAACTAAAATGCCGGCCTTCAAAAGAAGGTGGAGGAAATGTTCTACGTTCAAGTTCCAGAGACAATTGACATTAAAATTGACGACAAGAAGGACGATAAGAAGGAGCAAAAGAAGGAAAAGATGATTGAAGAGCTCACGAACAAACTTAACGAGCAAACGAAGAAAACGGACGAAATAACTGCCAAATATGAAATGGACGCCAAGGCCATGACCAGAAAGCAAGCGCAACTAGACTAACAAATCAAAGATCTGTGCGTTAAGGAATACGACTACAACCAAAAGCTGAAACAACTCAAGAAAGAGGACCCAGAGCATTAAAAGGTGCTTAATACTCTGAATAAAGAAAAAGAAGCAATGCAAGCTAATATTGACGCACACAAGAAAGAAATCGACTCACTCACCGAACAACTCAACCAAGCACTCACTGAAAAGAAACAAGGAGACAAAGAAAACATCTTCGAATCCAGAGTTCACAACCAAAGAATCGAAATCGGCAAGAAAGAAAAGGAAATTCAAGTTATGAACAAACAAATACAAGACCTCAAAGACGAAGTCAACGAACTCAAAAACATACAAGAAGAACTTACTGCCAGATATCGCAAAGAAAAGAAGTGAGAAACCTCCTGCTATTTTCACATACTTCATGTTTAATTTTCTGCTTCTAAGATAATTAATATTTGATGTGATGAAACTTAGGATGTGTAAAATTCTAAATATTATAATTATAAAATAAACCAATCATTTATCATCTATTTATAAAAATTCCCACTTCGTCCTTCAAATAATGTCAGAAGTTGAACAACTATTAACTGAATTTAACCTAACTGCAGGTGAAGGCCAATCACATGTTGAAGTAGTAAAAGCATTTGTAAGCGAGACTAAAGCCAAGTTAGAATCAACTAATAATTTAGTTCAATAATTATAGAAGGATCTTGATGTCAAAAATCACGAAAGCAAGTCCTTACAAGATTAAGTCGCTGACAACGCTTCTAAATTAGCTACATTGAAGATTGATTCTTAAAAACTTCATGAATAATTACAAACTCAATCTGCGGAATCTGCTGATAATTTGAAGCAACAAGAATCTAAACTTCAATCACAAATTGAAGATTAATCTAAGAAACTCGTTGAGCTAACTGCTCAAAGTGAAAAAGTTACAGCCTAATTGAAGGAAGCTCAGGATCAACTTGCTGCTAAATCTCAATAAACAGAAAAGTTGTAAGAACAAATCCAGAAGCTTTCTTCTGACGCTCATCAACAAAAAGAGGACACAGAAAAGCTCACCACTGTAAATGCTGCCTTGAAGCTCCAAGTATCTGACTTAACAACTGCCATGTCTCAGAAGGACCAAGAAATCGAGTAAGTGAGAAAATCCGAGTAAAATGCTGCTCAGAAGATTTAAACTGAGCTCGACAAGGCTACTAAGGAAATCGCTGATCAGGCCGCCGCACACACCAAGAAGTTATCCCAAATGGTTGATAAGAAGGAGATTAATCAAGCTAAGTCTCAAACGACTCAAGCTGAGAAGAACTTACAAGAAGCAAAGAAGCTCCAGTTAGCCGCTGAAGCTGAATTGAAGACTGTACACGCTGAACTTGCTTAGGCATCTCTTAAACTTGAGTAAAGCGGAGCTGAATTCGCCAAAAAGCAACAAACTCTTGAGAAGGAGAGAAAAGAGCTCGCTGTACGTGAATATGATTTAATCCAGAAGGAGAAAAACGCTGAATCTGTTACCAAACAGTTGACACAGAAGCACAAGAAGGAAATTGACTCTTTACAACAAGACTTAACGTCAAAAGTTGAACAAATCGCCCAATTGAACACCCAGAAAGTAGAAAGTGTGGTAAACGAATCTCCAGTTAAGGAGAAACAGAGCGTCGAACTTGAATCCAGAGTTTCTGCCCAAAGATCTGAAATAAACAAATTACAATCTCAAGTTCAGGATCTTAAGACCGAATTAGCACAACAAACTGCCATTAATCAGGAACTCGTTCAAAGAATCCAAACAAATACAAAGACAAATGAACCTAAAAAAGAAGTCGTCGTCCAAAAAAGTGACGCAAAGTGGAAAATTATCGCAGCCTTATCATTTGGTGTCGGAGCTGTTGGAATTGGTATGAACTTGAAGTGAAAATCATAATTTTAATACTGTAAGTTACTTTTATAATACGACTGTTAAATAATGCTTATAATAATGCTTATTTAAAGAACCAATGACATAAATATTTCATTACCAATCAGATATGAGTATATAATGCAAAATTGTGTTGAATAAACGTTATTATGATTTTGTACACAAAAGATACAAATAATCACTCCTAATTTGATGAGTGAATAATTAGAGATTTTAAGTTAATATAATAGAGACATGATATAAACTTATTAAAATACTATATATGACAATGAACTCACAATGAACAATAATATAAACCTCAGATCATTTTTGTTCGTTGAAAATTTTAACATTCGCAAATTAATTTTATAGTATTGTGATGATTTAGATTTTTCTAACGTTCCTAACAACTTAAATTCATTAACTATTGATTTTTGCAAGATATAATGTATCGAAGGAATTTAATGTATGACATAATTACAAATATTATCTTTGACAAACATATTAATCTCCAACACCAACTTCAATCAGTTAAGTTTACTTATTAATTTAATTGAATTAAATATTACTGATAATAATATAAGTGATATAACAATGCTGAATAATTTAAAAAGTCTATAAGTATTAAAACTATAAAATAATCAAATAAATAATATTGAGTCTTTACAAAATTTATATTTATTAAAAGAGTTAAATGCTGGAGGTAATTTAATAGAGAATATATATCCTTTAACTAATCTTATAAATTTGAAAATACTTATATTGTGGGTAAATTGCGTAACAGATATTAATCCTTTGTAAAATCTTATTAATTTAGTTGAATTAGATATTGAACACAACGTTGTTTAAGACATTAGTGTTATTAAACATTTACATAATATTCAAATTTTGAATATTAGTGATAATATGATTAAAAATATATAACCGTTGAAATAAAGCTAATTATAATACTTATTTGCTCACAGCAATAAAATAACAGACATATCAACTTTATAATTTTCTTCTCAACTAATAGAATTAAATTTGGCAAAAAATTGTATAATTGATATATAATCTTTAAAATATGTAACAAAGTTAGTAAAACTTTATCTTTGGGAAAATAATATAGTTGATATTTCCCCTATATATTTATTACGTGAGTTACAAATGTTAAATTTGGATTTCAATGCCATAATCGATGCTGATTTATTAATCAATAACTTATCTGCAACAGACGTAATAATTGACAACTAAAGACAACCAAATTCATAAGATATACTGATTTCAAATAAATTGAAATATATATTTATAACAAATTTAAAAGTAGAACAATAAAAATAGAATATATTCCGTATTAAGACTAAGTTAAAAGCTAGCATTAAAGTTTTTGACAGATTAAAATATAATTTATACGATATATTTGAATAATTTACAAATAAAATTTAGTAGTTATACACGTACAACAATTTATTATTATTGTAATATTAATGAGTTTTGTAATATTAATTCATTATATAAATTTGGAACATGAGCAAGTGAGTTAAAAATGGAAAAAATTGATTTTACTTAATTTTAAAGTGAAATAATAATAATTATTATACTTACAATGAATATATCAATTGCATATTTATAATTTACCACTTTATATCTGATGAATACAGTTTTAGAAGAAGCCAACAAGCAAGATATAATTAAAGAAAAGATGATTAAAAAGTATTAATAATATGTGTTTAATGATGAGCTGGCAATTAAAGATTAGAAAAAATTCACATCATTCAAATTTGTAGATTCATTTACGTAGATTCATTTAATCTAGAAATATTAAACTTAATGGCGCTGGAATACATTTCTAACACGTGCCAAATAACATAATTGATCTAACAATTCATAATAGTAGGTTATTATCAATTAGTGGAATGACTGAGTTTTCACAAAATTTCAAATGCAGTTAAAATATTTAACTAATTTGAAAGTGTTGAAGCTTAATTTTATTGTAATTTCCGATATTTCCTTCGTTAAATTTCTACATAACTGAGTTTGAGGTTTCAGGAAATAGAATAAGAGATATCTCACTGATAACTGAGCTATAATACTTGCGTTTATTAAATTTAGATGGAATTAAGCGCTGTAAAGTTGTTTTTTGAGGTTAATGGTAAATTTAACTTCGCTGGATCTCGGTTTCATGACTTTATCAAATATTTCAGTAATTTCAGATTTAACTAACCTGGAATATTTGGTGTTGACGATGATTAAATTAAAGGAGGTAGGGCATTTAGCGCGTTTAACGAAATTGAAGCAGCTAAGGCTCCAACGCAACTTAATAGTGAGTATTGCGCCGCTTGAGTCCTTAATTAATCTGTAGACTGATAATTGACAGTAACAGCATAGTTTTCGTGGACGCTATTGCTTCTCTGTTGCACTTACCTTAGAATAATACAATAGCTGCCTGTGGGAGCAAGGCTAGAAGGTGGAATCTAATAGTAACTGTAGACAATTGAAGACTTGGGACATGAGCGAGTGAGAATAATATTATTGATAGAAAATGATAGAAATTCGCAGGTTTATATGGGGTACTATACCAATTTAGACTGCATTAAAGGTAAGTGATTTAAAAATCTGGTCTGACGTTACATTCAAAATAAACATATTGTAAAATGAACATTAAATTTAGATACTTTATATTATCTGCATAAAGTATTGAAAAAACGAATCCACTCCTATCTCTCCAATGAACTAAAAAGAAGAATTGGCAAGTAAATTAGCAAAATTTGAAGCAAAAATGATAAATAAGTATCAGTAACACATTTTGAATGGATAACTTACAATCGAAGATTAGAAAAAGTTTACGAGTTTTAAATTTGTAGAATAGTTAGCAATATCAAAATTAGTAATTCTCAAAGGCGCTGGAATACATTTTTAATATGTTCCAACATCGTTAATCTTACAATCAATGAAAGTAGATTAACATCTATAAGTGGGATCGAGCAAATGACTGGACTTGTTTAACTCGACTTGACTTAGAACAAAATATCCAGCGTTGATGAGTTAAAATATCTAACGAACTTAAAAATACTAAATCTGGGACACAATGTAATTGCTGATATTTCACCTCTTATTGTATTAGTACAATTAGAAGAGTTGAACGTTTGGGGAAATAATATCAGAAATATTAATATGATTGTAAAGATTGAGTATAGAGTCTAACAAAATATCAAGTATACAGCCTTTAGAATAAATTAAAAATATAACAGAACTTCATTTAAATTGTATTAAACAATGCGATATTAAGACGCTCAAATATATGATTAATTTAACAAAAGTGTAGTTAGAAGATATGAGTCTTACTGATATTTCTGCGTTACGTGTATTAGTCAATTTATAAGAATTAATACTTTCAATGAATAAAATCAAAGACATTGGACACTTGGCACGGTTGACTAAACTGACTAAACTCGAGATAGAGCGTAACTGTATTATATCAATTGCGCCATTGGAATCCTTAAAAAATCTCTAAACTTTAAATATTGAGAGCAATAATATAATTTTTGTAGACATTATCGCTAGCTTTACTCAGCTGAGATATTTATCTATCAGTAATAATAAAATTATTGACGATTCACCTATCGAAAACAACCATTCTATTTTAGAAGAATATTGTACGGATCAAGAGGATTCAACACCTCAAGAAATTATTTTCGCTTAAAAATTAGAAGATATTTACAAAACTCACAAAATTCTTCATTTAAATACATGTTTGAAATACAACACCTTGAACAAGATGGAAAAAGCAATTAAAACTACTTAAGCGATTATTAAAATTGCGACATATTCTCAAATTTACTTTACAAAGAGCGTTGTTGAATTAATTAAATATTTGAGTATTTTGATTTTACTTTTTAACTTTTTAGATTTGACATTTTAAAACAAAAAAGACAAAAAGAAATGTTGTTAACCATGTTTTTAGCAAAATAAACTGAATGAACTTTGTTCTAAACAATTTCCCATACAATTGTTGTTAATTTTGTCGTTATTTTCAATATATATTTATGTAATTACCAATTTTAGAATTGTGTACTCTTTTATTGCAAAATGATTGACGAAATTAACGCGAAACCAGCGAAAATCGCTGATATATTCATGAATGCGGTTGGAAAAGATAAATACTTCAAAAGAAACGTCATTATGTACATAGTAAACAGAAAAAACAAGTGAAATATGGTTATTCTTCGTTTTACGTTATAATATTTTGATAATACAATTGTAAAAAGGAAAAAGTAATAATAAATAAATAATAAATTAATTAATATGAAAGATATCACAATAAATTTGGAAATGCAATATATTATTATTCCATTGGAGGTACCATATTAACGCTCTCAGATGATGCTTTTAAGAACGACTATTGCTATGAAGCCAGATAAACTGAAACTGAAATCATTACACCGAAAAAACCCATTATAATAAGTCCAACACCAACACCTAAATATATTGGATAATTTATATAATCATCAAATATATTAAATATTTAACCTGAAATGGAGTAGTAACGTTCAAACTAATACTTATATGGTGTACAACAAAAATATATTCCGGTTACCATCATCCCAACAAACATTACAATCATTTCAATTAATACACAAAGTTACCTATTATCCTTAATAATGTTGATTTCAGAGATTTTAGAAAAATTTATTTCAAATGAGATTACTAAACCAAAAAGGCCTATTATCGATAACGTTATTCCAGAGCTAAAGAATAAATACATGTTTTGTGTTTTCTCAGTTTCTTATAACCAAGTTTATTCCTGTTTGTAACCAATACGGTACTATTCTTCAATAAATTATATAGGTATGCAACATTAGACTATTCCGGCAACTAAAAAACACGCAAACATAGCAATAGTCTCTATAATTAATAAGTACTAACAATTTATAATCATTTGGAGTGTTATTGTATTTTACATAACTTATTTGTATTATTTTTCTAACTTATTTGAGACCAGTAAGATAAGGCAAGATAAAATTGGGGTATTACTAGATACACTTATTAAAACTTACAATTAAAATTTAGTTTTACATTCAACAAATTAAATTAACTAAGTTATTTTTAAATATTTTTAACGATATATAAAGTGTACATGTATATGATTTAGGTATGTAAATAAACAAAACAATATAAATGTTGGATCACAGATGTGGGCACTCTTTCGGGTTATCTCCGACAATTCTGAGAACTTTCTGTGTGGGATCGAAGACAAATTCCATTTCGTCCATTTTCATGAATGGAGTGTTCGCGATTTGGTAGTTCGCGTGCTCTAATACTGTGTTAATATGCTCAAGTACTTCCGCTCCCAAAGCAGTTTGATCTTCCTCGTTAAGGAGGTTGAATTTGAAGAATACTTGGGTTACATTGTGGGTTGCTTGAGATGACTTGTTCTGGATCTTATCTGTTCTGAGAGTTGGAGAGCCAACCATTTCAAAAGTATGTATTTGATCAAGAGCTTTGACTTTTACGGTGAGAATTGACTTCACGTTGTAGAATTTTATTGTTGGAGCTTCAATGACCTCAAAGGAACCCAGCTTGGAGTAAACATCGTTATACTTGTGGAAAATGTAAAATTAGTTGTCAAAACCGGCTTCGCTGAGAGTAAACTAAATTTCTTTGTTAAAACGGTTATATACTGGAGCAATAAGCATTGAAGGTTTGATATACTGTGGTGTCCGAGCCAACTTTGATTTTAACAAATGTTTATGTAATAATTGCGCTTGAAAATTAAATCACTGTATTTATGCTAATTATAACATATTCAATTAATTCTGCGGTTCATTTCTTTTTCACTTCATCCTTCAAATGACGAAGCACACACGAAGCCGACGGATCACAATACAAGAGCGTCGCATAATGATGAGAATGTGAGAAACAGAATCACAAACTGTTGCAACCAAAAAATACATTGCTTGTTGCCTTCAATGTAGTCTCCAAACTGTTTATTCCATTTTTAAGCACTTTGAAGTTACAGGCAAGCTAGAAGCTTCTCATGCCGATAATAGTGTCAGAAAATTTGACTAAGCTGAGATTTTCGCGTTGTTAAATATCGCCAGAGCCATAGATTCGAAACTCGACGAATCATAGCTGAAAAATACTAAGCCCTTCGTGGAATTTCCATGTCTCTAACAACGGTATCTCATCTCCTGGCCAAATTCAGTTTAAGCTTCTATGTTGCTAAGATAAAGCCAAAACTTACCGAAAAGCATAAATTGGAAAGTTTGAACTTTGCTCGAATGAACCTGAAACAACCAATTGAATATTGGAGAACTTTTTAGTATACCGATGAGTATCGCTCAAAATGCTATGCAAATCGAGCGAGTAGAGTGCTCAGAACACCTAAAGACGAGTGGAATCCGACGTATTTTCTCGAAGTGTAAAATATGGACTGTTTTCGTGCATGATCTATAGTACGATTAGCTATAGATATAAGGGTCCATTATGGTTTATGCCGTGCGGTACGACCATGAATTCAATTGTCAATTCTTAAGTTCTCAGACAAGTTACACTTCCATCACTTAATAGCATAACTTGAAGTTGCAACAAGATAACGCCCCGACACATTTAGTAAGTATATGAAAAACTTTTATACTGCTAACAACATTGAGCTCTATCGCTTTCCAGTAATGAGTCCAGACTTAAATCCACTTTTTCACTGCTGGAATCCACTGAAGTCAAACATTTCCCCTGAAGAATGTACCACATATGACTTATTAAATGAAGAAGTAAAGAGGGCGTTGGAGTAAATCTCGTTAGATATCATCAATCATTTGATTGACTCTATGCCCAAAAGGTTAGAAGAAGTAATAAAATAGAAAGGAGACGCTACTAAACATTGAGTTAATATATAGTTAAAATTAATACAAAAAATAGTTTTGAAATAGTTAGTATTTTTTGAAATCAAAGTTGGCTTGGCGACCACAGTACTCGTCAGATAGATCAGATAATGAGTAAATATAACCAGAAAACAATATTACCATGTAACCACGCTTCATTATCATTGGAGATACAAAACGATCATCTTTTATTATTCCTGGATAAGCTGCATAAGGTTCAAAGTAGCCTTCATAATATCGTTCATCAGGACCGTAATACCCTTCACAATAACTTCGCTTATTATATCAGAAAGAGAATCTTGAACAGCTGAAATCACCAAGTCTATTAAAGATTGGTAAATCCAAGAACTTCCACCACTCAATACAATCTGCAAAATATCAAAAGTCAAATCGGCACGATACACATTTACCAATAAATGACCTGGGCAATCATCAAAATCGCAGTCAATATCAGCAACTGCTTTTACATCAGCATTTCTAATCAAAATCTAACCAGCACCTTAATCATTAACATACGGATAACTTGTTTACTAGAATTTCCAATTTAACTTCATCTCAATATCTACACCAGAAGCTCCAGCATTTATTGGATTATCTTCTGGAATATCAATATAAATCTTGTTAACGTGGAAATTGGCAAATTAAATATCGCTCAAAATAAATTTAATCTGAGTTAACCCAAGATCTAAGTCAAAAGACAAATCTGGTATCACAATATTTTATGCATAGATTATGGCTGAATCCATACCGCAAGCGATGAAACGCTCCATTCCTTTTTAAGAAATAGTATATGAGTATGCAGAATCTTCAGGGTGTAATACACGTGGATAATTTGGACTTCCACATTCAGTTTATAAACTCAAAATAAATATCATTTATGAAGTGAAAACATTTACATGAAATGCTATATTTATATTATTATGATTTTTTCTACATATTGTATAGGTTTTGTAATTATAGGTTTTGTAATTAATTAATGTATATACTAAATTTTGAATTATCAATTAAACAATCGTGTTTTCATATAACATTATATAATAATCATAAATCAAAATACTTTTACTACATAACCTCAGAAGGGGGTCGCATTTTCGCTTATAAGGGGGTAGGTCAACTCGCTTACAAGGGGGTTGGACATGAAGTTACCCCATTGTAAGCGAGTGCCAAATATCATGCGTTTTAGCCCTGTTTTTTGGCCATAAACCCTTCAAATACAACATTATTTTTGGATACATTTTGGATACATTTCACTTATAAGGGGGTTGAAAATGGTAACCCCCTTATAAGTGAAAAGCCCCTTGAGAGCGAGGTAATGTAGTAATTTTTCAAATTTTGTGATATACAAGTTTCAGAATTCATTAACTAATAATAGGTAAGTACAGTGATTTATTGTATATTGTTAAACGTTTAAATAAATGTAGCACCGTTAATTCTATTCTGTCTACTCATAAAATATGTAATACTATTAATTATAGATTCATGATAAGGTTATGTAAGTGAGTTTATTTATAACATGACTCACTCAACAGCAACAATCCAGCTAAACATTTAAAAAACATTTAAGTTGAAATACTACATTACCTTGCTTGTAAGGGAGGTGCTATTTCGCTTATAAGGGTGTAGGTCAACTCACTTATAAGGGAGTTTTGCATGAAAGAACTCCCTATAAGCAAGTGACAAATACCATACTTTAAACCCGTTTTTGATCATAAATCTTTCAAATTCGATATTTTTCAAAGATACATTTTGGATACATTTTTGCTTATAAGGGAGTTGAAATCAGTAACTCCCTTATAAGCAAGTAAGCACCTCCCTTACAATCAAGGTTATGTAGTAAACGCAAATACAACGCGAGAGGAGGTTGTGAAAATAATTAAGTAAAAAGAAGATACCACCGTAAATTACGTCTATTATCACATAAAAATAATGTATATTTTATGGACGATTGATTAATGATATGAAGATTGTTCTGGAACGATTAAATGCATCACTCCGTAAATTACGTCTATACTGGTCACCCTTTTTCTCTGATGATCACATTTACTTTCCTTTCTAAACGATGATCAATAAGAAATCAACAGCATTCCTCTCTAACCAAATATCTCGCGTGGCGTAATCACACGTCAAACCTCCTCACAGACTCTCCGTTAGCTTTTTCGGGCTAATGGAGTTTGTTTTGGAGATCTTTTTGTTGATAACAGCATTTGGTTGAGTAGGGGAGTTGCGTGTTATTGTGTTTGCGTTGTTTCTTATTTGTTCAAGGTTTAAACCTGGGAATAGTGTCATAAATTAACTATCTTGTTTGCGATTTTCTGGGGTCGCTTTTCTTTAGAAGGCAATTTGCACGTTTTGTTGTTGGGCGAGGATTTTTGTTGCTGTTGTTTTGTTGGGCATTCTTAATTCCATTTGAATCTCCTCCTGTATGTTCTGGAACGATTAAATAGAGCATTAGTATTGTTTATAATGTATAAATCTCTTCTGCCGACCCCGTATCGTCTTTATCAGTTATTTTTATATCATATCTTCATCTTTATCAGTTATTTTTTATATCCGATAATACCAATTCACTTTTATTGAATTCAATTTAATCAATTATAATAATAATGTTTAATTACAATATGTCTTGTTAAGTATCTACTGAGACTAACACCAATAGTTTAGGATATTATAAAATGACTTACTTAACTTGGACATTATATTGTTTATGATTTCATTTTGTTTTGGAGTACTGCAGACTCTCGAAGATAGTACTCACCCCCAAACTCACTTAATGACCTATCTTAGAATCACTTAATGTCTTTTGAGATACTTGATACTATAAGTGAGAGGTTTAGATCTAATATAGTTCATTAACCGAAAACGGAAAGACATTAACTGAGATGAGAATACCAAATCTTATATATTGAAATGGGTGATTCTATTCTATTGCTTGATATTACTGGTTAATGATTAAAATAAGTTATATTAAAATTCAAATCTTAACACGATAATATTATTTCACTGTGTGAGGTGGTAATTAAATTGTAATATGTTTAACCACTTTGATTATAGTGACATATTAAGTTTTGTGTTTTGAAATAGTGTGTAATCCAATATCGTTCATCACTTTTCGTTAATAGTCTAATTTTGAAGACATTAAGTGACCGAGTACTTTAACCGAGTTTTGGGGTGAGTACTATCTTCGAGAGTCTGCAGTAATTAATATCTATCATTAAGTGATTCATAATTTATAAACAACACAAATAATTGTTATTGACACACATTCAATAATTCACAATTTACACAATTATATAAATCATTTTCAAAGCAAAATCTATATATTACATATTTCTGTATAAAAAATGCATAACCACTTCCTAGTATGCCTTGGTCAAAAAATGAGTCGGCTTAGCTATTTTAACTGGTACAATAATAAGACAGCTGCAATTAACGCAGTTGGATACGCATAGCTGAGTAAATAAAAACGAAAACTGCGCGATAATGTTACGATTATTATCTATCTCACTCAACGAACGAAGAGGCCGATAAGTATCACAAATGGTCAACTGAAGAGGAGCAGAAACTTTTAAAATTAAAAGAGTAGTGTGGGTCGAATTGGAAGCTGTTGAAGCAGGAATTTTCGTCTTTGAGTTTAAATCAGTTGAAGAACAAGTACCGGGATTTGACCGAGAAGAAGTAGCGGCCGCACAAGGCCTCCGATTTAGAAAGACCTCTAAAAAGCAGCGATAGCACTTCAATTCTTCAGAAATCCCTTCCTCCTCCTCAAGTTCAGTATGCGCCTCAACAACAACCGTAAATGCAGCCCTTCTTCGCACCATACCCTCAATAAGTACCACAAATGAACTTCTACCAGTACAACCCTGGATTCCTCCCACAACAGATTCCATTTTAGAATCAGCTGTTTATGCAGCCGTTTGTGTACGGGCAGAACGCTCAGATGTAGGTGGACACTTTTAAAAACGCGCTTGAATAAATTCAAACGCAGAACGTGAAGCAGATGCAGGAGAAAATCCGGTAGATCAACATAACGCCCGCGATCCTGCTCCCATTGGTTGAAAACAAGAGCTGCTGCCAGGTACAGACGGAGGACAAGAAGCCGAAGTTCCAAAACATCACACACACGGAGGGAAATGAAGACATGGAAGACATAGCGGACATGGAAAACAGCTTCCTCGATTTTTGGTGAAATTTGATTCATACACTAAAATATTATTAAAAGTAAATCCGATAAATCTACAGAGAACCACTTTATTTTGTATAAACGAATCACTGATTTTCGCATTCCACTCTAACTAACTTCTTCAGAACTCGCAGGCCTGACGCACCAGGGTGTTCACGAGCCTGGCCGCTACCCCGAACTTCCGGCAGCAGTACTGGGCGCTGAAGGCCTGGTTCCGCGTGACTTTGAAGGCCGCTTTGAAGGCGCGCAGGATCTCCGCTTCGTCTTTTTGGAGGCTGTGGTAGAAGCTGGACGGGCGCATGGCTTCGAGGTCGATCGTGGGAGCGAGCTGGATCCACTCGAGCTCTGATACCAAAGTTTCATCTATCTGACGGAAAAGAATCTGGGCTTGTCTCTGAACTACTTGAGCTGACAAATTTAGATCGCGGGTCAGCGCCCTGCCCTTTGTCCCGTTGATCTGGAGGGCGGCCAGCAGGCGGCGGATCTCGTGCTGGTCCAGGCGCGCGCTTCTCGTCTTCTCGCAGACGGTTTCGTTTCCGGGCTGGAAGAGGATGGCGCTCAGGTTCTCTGTGCCGAGTTCCAGCAGGTTCTGCTCTGAAACTGAAGACAGCGCGCTGCAGCTGGAAGAAAGCTTGGTGTCGGTTGGAAGGGTGGTTACATTCTAATTCTCTTGATGTTCTTGATTGAGAAAATTCTAATTTACTTTCTTGGACCTGAACTTCAAGCCGTATATGTTGGGCGTGCTGTTCACGTATCTGGCGTAGAGCTCGAGGTAGGACTGCTGGGAGTCGGAGGAGTCCATGTTCTGGAGGTGGTTTATCAAATGAACTATATGGAACATATCAAAGATCCTGCAGATAATTTTCAGTTTATTGATAGATTCAAAAGAAATTTATGAAAATTTGAATTTTGAATTAGATATTTACATCTATAAACACGTTTTGGCAGCTCATAGTATTTCATGCACTTTATTATAACAAAGTACATTTAATGTAGCGTAATGTAAATCTATGCTTTCATTTCATTAATTAATAATGTAGAAGTTAATGATAATTAACCTAATTATTAGGCCCTAATATAATTAAATATAATAATTATATGTAAACATACTATTATGAATTAAAATAGAAGGATTTGTGCCATTACGTACACATGTCTTTATGAATAAATAGATAAAATTAATAACGTGTGTGATTATAGATTAAATATTTAATAATATTACTACATAACCTTGCTACTAAGGGAGTAGCATATTTGCTTATAAGGGAGTTAACAATTTCAACACCCTTAAAAGCAAAAATGTATCCAAAATGTATCTTTGGAAAATGTCGAATTTGAATGATTTATGGTCAAAAACGGGGTTAAAAGTATGGTATTTGTCACTTGCTCATAAAGGAGTTTCACATGATGGAACTCCCTTATAAGCGAGTTGACTTACACCCTTATAAGCGAAATCATCTCCCTTACAAGCAAGGTAATGTAGTATATAATATTTATTTGCAATGTGAATGATTGTTTCAATCTTTAAAGAAAGATAACTAATCATAACAGACTGTAGTCACACAATAGACAATATGAGCACAGGTCTTAATTCAAGACATAGGAAGCTCTACTAAATATTAGCTTAACAATTGTAACATTATAATTATCAGCATATTTTAATGGTTATTAATAATTACCACTCCTTTGAAAAATGTATAATTAGCACTGTTATGGAACCGTTGCAAATAAATATAGCCTTTAAAGAATGCTACTTGAAGCTGATATTAATAAAATAAAAGAATTAAAGCAGTATATAAAATAATTGAACAAAATTTATTTGAGAGATGAAATTCTATGGATAACGGATAACGACTCTTTAACTTCATTCAGTTTTGTTGATAAAATAAAGTTTATAAAAATATTGGTCATAATAAACTGCTAAAATATTGAGTTCTTTCCAGTTCCAACATAACTTTAAGAGTTCAGTTTACAAAACGTGAATATAAGTCTTAATGGGATTTAATAAATGAAACAACTTACATCGTTGTAAATTACTACCTGTTAGTTGTTAGATATTTCAGTACTGAGCTAAATGGTAAATATTGAAGAGCTTGATTTATCAATGAATAATATTGAAAATATAAACTGTTTAATAGGTCTTAAAAACTTGACTTCGCTCAATCTTAACAACAATAAAATTCATGATATTTAGTGTTTAAGGGCTCTTCGAAAGCTGCACAATTTATTTCTCGCACATAATAACATAGTTGATATTTACGCGCTCAGGTACTTGTACAATCTATTCGAGCTACGAATGCCCAGTAATTAGGTTATTAACATGTATTCGCTAAAATACATGAAAAATTTGGAAATTCTTGATTTGTCCAGAAATAAAATCATAAAATATTACTATTTCCGAATAATTACGCGTGATGAAACTAAATGGCAGGAAAAACCTACAAGAAATGAAATTAGTTATGCAAATAAGCTAAAACTAATCCATAATGTAAATAACATGAATTATAATTTTTTAATGAGCAAAGCTGAAATTAAATATAAAATTGGTCTCAATAAATAATCATAATAGAAAACATTAATGTGTATAGTTAATAAATATGTTAGATTTACACATAAGCTTGCAGATTTAATTGGCTTCATAAATTCGGTCAATTGTGATTAATGAGTTATTGTTTATTATATTATGCAGACACAACATATTCCCGTTCACTTTTCGTCTTCGATTTCTTTAAGATATTTTTCCATGTTTGCGAGTCTCATGGCGACGGCTACTGCTTGGAATCCAGCTTTGAGTCTCATGCTAGCGATGTATTTTCTGAGGTCGGCGGTTGATTCAACGAGGTCTACTTCGGTGATTTGTCCTTGTTGTATCCATGGGTGCTTTAATAGCACTACAGCGGTGGGTCTTGCTTCATAGTCCAGGCCCATGCACTTTTTGATGAAGTCCTTTGCGTTTTCGCTCACCTTGTCGAATCTCTTGCTGAATTCCCATTATCCTCTAACTTATTGCTTGAGCATCTTCTTCAGGTCCGAGTCGTCGAATGGAAGATGTCCAGCCAGTAGTACGTAAGTTATTACACCCAGCGCGTATATATCAGGCTGTGTTGTGTATTCCTTCTGCTGCAAAACTTCTGGGGCAACGTATCCGGGTGTTCCAACGGCCGCTCTCTCCGTTTTTCCTCTGAAAACGACGGACGTTCCAAAATCTGCAACTTTTACGCAGGGAACGAACTTGGTCGTTTATTGATCGTAATTTTCAGGAACCTCTTTAAGGAGGAGGTTCTCTGGCTTCAAATCAAGGTGGGCAACTTTGTTTTAGTGCAAGTAACAGAGTGCTGCTACAACCTGCTTGATTATAGCACGTGCATCTTCTTCAGAGTAGCGCTTCCTCTTAATTATGTGGTCAAACAGCTCACCACCGCGAGCGAGCTCCGTCACAATGTGCACGGACGTGGCGTCCTCGTAACACGCGTAAAACTTGATTATGTTCTCGTGGTCGCACCGCTTTATGATCCCTATCTCACGCGAAAGAAGCTTGAAATCGGCCTTCTCCTTCGGAATCACCTTTATCGCAACCGGTATGTTGGTAACACGCTACACGCCCTCGTACACCACGCCAAACGCACCCTTACCAAGCACTTTGGACGACATCACAAAATCTTCTGCGGACATTCAATGAGAAGTGGTGAGTTTGTCTGAAATTGATCACATACACACAAAATACTGCATAAATGTAAGAAAATAGATATAAAACAATAATATAAAATACAAGCAATATTATATTTAACCGAGTTGACTCCTCAGTTATGCGTTAATTAAGCAATGTACACACGAATAATAATTCATTCTCAATTGTAACTTTCAACAATACTATCATTAGGCGCCTCAACTTCATGCAAACTTTAAAATACTTGCTTTGGTGGAACAAATAGAGCCGCTCTCAATAAATCATACAGTATTTGATACAAATACTAAAATATTACAGTTTAAACTACACTTATCGTGTTAACTTCAATAAATTCAAGATAATTAAAATAAGCTTCAGAGAATATATCAGCTATAGAACTGACTAAATAAAAAACAAACATAAATTAAATTACCCTTACCGAATTTCTTATATTATTGTTATTTTGTTAAGTTTGCATTTTAGTTATCTAGCCATTCACAGTAAACAAGTAAAAAAGCATTGTAATAAGAATTATAACAGTATTTATATAGTCAAATGAAGTTGATACCCACTATGGAATGTCAGTAATTACAGCTGTTAAAAATATACAAAACTCTAAAACAATTAAAACTGTCCCACAAAAATTTGACGTCCACTAATGTTTTTTGGCTTTCATTGGATCTCTCATTAAAAATAAAGGATAAGTTATTGAAGTAAGTATAAATAATGAAGGTAGTGCTTTTCCAAACACTTAGGAAATAAACAGATCGAATTTTTAGAATATTTTAATGTTAGAAACACTGTATATATTTAAAATAGTCCCTATATTTCTTGATAAAATACTTAATAGTCTTGAACTGTAATATAATATAGTTTTAGCATAGATTAGAGTTTTTCTCTGTTAGTTCTTGACGCAAAAAATTATTAAAAAGTAGCCCCATATAATCGCTTAAATTATAGTTAATATTATTTAAAGCATCAAAGCAATATTTGTGTTCTCAATATACATCGAAGAAGTGGAATATCATAATTATTAATTAAATTAATAATTTATTAACAAATATGATATTAACACTACATTTGTAAAAATAATGATAGTGTTAATATTCTTATCCTGATAAAGGCAACGCTGGATACCTCCCGTCGACAATAGAAGACTTGATAAATATTAGTAAAACAGAATACAGACTATTTTCCGATTTTGGTTCAGGTTATAATAATGAAACTGAGCAAAACTAAATTCACTCTAGGTCGTCCGACAAAACGCATTCGAAGTCAGTCAGCTCGCCCTCCAGCAGATTGAGTTCGTAATCCACGCTCACATCTTCTGAGACCGAAATCATGAACTTGATTATGGCGCTATCTATGTCTTGGCAGGAGAAGTCGCTGGTGAGCTGGCTGTGGAAAGTGGGGTTGGATTGGTTGAATTTGTAGACTTGGTTCTTGGTGCTGTGGAGGTAACAATTATTTTAGACGAAAGTGGAGTAGTTGAAGGCGGCTAAGTTGGCAAGCACCAAGCAGTACTGAGTTTACTTTTTGTGAATGAGCTTAAGTTGCATTTGGATTTGATTATAGTTCATTGATGTGAAATATTAATATTGTTATGAGGAGTTAAAGTACTAATATTAAGAGATAACTATTTAATAAATTTCAAATACTAAACTATTTATGATATCAATTATTGGATGTTGCTACTGAGTCCATAGATAGTTACAATTGAGCTTGAGATAAGCTATAGTAAAATAGAATATTTCATTAAATTTTTGTAATCAGTACATTAATTTAATCCTCCAATGATTTCAGTTCTTGATATGATTTCAGTTCTTGCTATTTATTAAAGAGTTTAATAATCTTCTAGGAAATGTAAATCTTCAAATGTTGGTCAATTTTGAATCTGAAGTTAGATTATAATATATAATTCGCTTGTGTTGAACATACCGAATGTATACATTACATTTTATTTAATAACTTACACTACTTTCAAATATGACTTAATAAACTGAAATTGAACACAACTTAATTAAGCACTGCAAAAGGAAACTGATAACTATTTACAAGAGATATTTTGTAAATAGTACATTAGTTCAATCCTTCATTGATTTCATCTCTGAACACAGATTTAACACGTTATAACTCTATCATATAATTCTACAACACAATATTTATTCAAAGATATATTTAAAATTATGAATCTGAAGTTAGATTTTAATAAGTATTCGGTCTCGTTTACATGCTGAAGCAGTCTAGACGTATATTATATGTTATTGAATACATGAAATTTAATAACTCACACTACTTTCAAATATGATTGAAACTGTAAACACATAAATAAATAGCGCCATATAACTGTAATTTGTCGCCCTTAGCTATAAACACACAAAATGAATATCTTATAAATGGTTTTTGCAATTTGTACTTTTCAACGTCTAACTCACCAACTAAACCCGATATTCTCCGCTCCACCAAATGCAATAGAATCCGCAGCAGGCCTACTACGCCGCCCTGTACCGGGAGTACGTGAACAGCACCGACGCCATCTACGGCCTCAGTTTCAGGTCCGCCAGGTCCACGTCAGAGAAGGCCGGCGAAAAGGCGAAAGCGAACAGCTGCCCGGTCGAGAACACCCTGACGAACCCGTCCTTCTTCGAGATCCTGACGGACGCCTCGACGGACCTCAGCGCCATCCAGACGCAGCCGAACGAGACGATGTGCAGAGGCCAGAAGAGAACGGCCGCGGAAGACTGCAGGTTTATACGTGCTATCGAGGAGTGCGGCCAGCTCGACTACAAGCGGGTATCGGCAAAGGTCGGGCTCCCAGTTCATATTGTGATGCAGCAGGCGGCTGACCTGTTCCAGCGCATCGACAAAGAAAGCGTGACCAGAGAGCAGTGGATGACACTTAGCCAGCGCGTGGACATCAGCGAGTTCCGGGCCTCGAAGTACTGCGAAGCCTCCGCCGTCTCTGTTGTTGACTTCCGGAAAATAACAGAAACCTTCAAGTCCGCCTTCAGCATGACCTCCAGCTCGGTTTTCAGCCTGGCGTACTGCTGCGGGTAGTTCGGCATCGCGAAGAAAGCTATGGTCACGATAGTCCAGCAGCTTCTGGACGGAAAGCTCTGAAGCGGTTTATGCTATCCTTTAGATGGACTCCATCTAATGGCGTAAGATAGTGAGAGGTTTACTTTATGATCTGTTTGTACTTCTTTCATACCCAGAAAATATATGAAAATAATAAGAATTTGTTTAAATCTTATAAAAGTATTCTTTAAAATCTAATTATATCGAAATCATAACTATAAATTTTGTGTTCACTTCTTTGAAAATAGTGCGATTCTTTCTGCCATTGTTAATGGCTTTGCATTTTGAACAATGTTATCCTTTTTGACTAACGTTTCTGGTTTCTTTTCAGTACTATTTGATTGTGCAATAATAGATGTAGGGGTATTATTTGGTTGAATTATATTATGTAACTTAACATCTTAATTTTATTGTAATTTAGTATCAGATTGATTTTTAACTTGTTCAAGCTCAATTCTATTTTTCTGTTTTCGTTCCAAATCTAAAAGTCTTGTTTGTAGCTGTTGTAAACTCTGTTAAGCTTTGTACTATTATATTTCTACTTGTTGTTTCTAGATTAAGTTTTTCAAATCTTTAATTATATCTGAATTATTAAACTATTTGTGCAGTTTCATACCAGCAAATACTATTTATGGCTCTAATTATATTTTTTATCCTTCCAATAAGCCAACATCAATAAGCGCATCATATAAATCATTAAGTTCCAGCTATGATGGGGCTGCGCCATCTGTTAATTATGCTTGTTATGCTTGTTATGTAAGAATTTGTTTAAATCTTATAATAATGCGGTACTTTATTATTTAGTGTATTTTACAATATTATTTTATTATTCCGCTTCAAACGCTTTCTAATTCTTTGCCAGTTATACAGCAGCGTATAAAGAAGTTTCCGCATCCATCTCGTTTTACGTATGTGCACAAGGATATGGATCCGCTTGAGTCCTAGCCGATGATAATAGATATTTTGGAGCCTTCTTCTGAGATTTATCGGGAGTACGTTCCGCGTTACATGGAGTTGTATCGTTTGTTTCCGAATGTGTTGCATTTGTTCGCCTCTGTTGCGCCCGAGCGTGACATTGAGAATTTCTACGTGAAGTACCCGCAGTTAGTAAATAAGTTCGATACCATATCCCTTAACAAAATCATTCAGCAGGTATTTTAAACTAAGATCTTCCCCTACAGCTGCGTGGTGGATGAGAACCTGAGCGTCGTTTTCGAGGGACAAATCACCCCACAGCTCTACAACGTCCTCTCAAAACTCGATTTGAAGGCGAAGAAGTGCTCCAAGTTAATAACAATTAAACCAGCTTGGTAAACGCTCCAGGCCTCGAACAGGGACGTTTCCCTCCTCCTTTCCGGTCTAAAGTTCCGCTCAAAATCAACGATCGTTTCCGTTCCGGTTGTTCCTCAGATCTCTCCTAGTAATTAAGTTATGAGTAATATTAGTCATTAGAATAAAGGCTCAATTGTTTAAAGCTCCAAATTATCACCTTCACTTTCAAATTAAAAATAAATATCAAATTCTCAAATACAAATATCTCCATCAATGTCAAACTCGCAAATGTCTCTTTCAACCCGATAGAATTAACCCTTAAAGAGAGCAACAATTCAGCCCTCCAGCCTGAGCCCCCATTCACTTTATAACATGAGCAAATCCACCATATCTCCACCAATATTACAGTAAACTTATATCCATCGCACATTATCGAATCCAATATTCGACCCCGTTTCCAAACAATCGATGCGGAAAACGTCTAAGCTGAACATTTTCCGCTCCTCGCGGCCACTGAATAAATTAATGAAAAACGAGGGGTTCGAAAGGGACCCCGGAACCGAAAACTTCGGATTCGGACGCCCAAAGAAAAACGGGAAAATAAACGAGGAAATGATGGACAGCGTTGTTGCTTATGTTCAGAATAAATGAGTATAAATTAAATATTATATTTATATAATTTTATATACAACATATCTTTCACAAATATCACATATCTTTCATATATAGTAATTTAAAAGATATAAGATTATAAGATAACTAAAAAAGCCGAAAAGCCGGAATCAGAACAGTCGCCATGATTACATGCCTCGCCCGGTAGACAAAACCCATGGTAATCTTCCAGTATCCGACAAATTGGAGAAACCTGATATAGACAAAAACGCAACCTGTCCTTGAAGTCACGTTCGCTGTCGAAGCAAATATATGCAACGCGTTCAAGGGCAAGATTCTCAAATACGGAGTCCACTATGCAGCTGCATTACACCAGCTTGATCACTAATGCTCTGCATGAAGGCACCATCGCAACGAAGTAAGATTAGAGAGGCCGTCAAGCTACCAGAAGAAGGGCACCGCGAGCGCTGCTAGGCCTCGAGGGTGTGGGAGCAAGGCAAGAAGGCGAAGCCCAAGGCAACGCTGGATCGGACGGGCTCGGAGTAACCGTCGACAATTGAAGACTTGGAACGAGTGAGAAAAAACTTATATTGAAACATAATAATAAGTGATCTACTAAACATAAATAATGATAATGCTATGCATTTTCAAATAAATAAGTAGTAAATTTTACCAAATCAATAATAAGATACTAAAGAAATCAATTAAGATAGTATACGTAAAGTAATTGTATTATATTGTGGAGCGAAATGATTATGTTAACATATAAAGACGACTATTACTTACTTTGTTTGAACTTAGGGATGGTTTTTTATACTACTTTATACTACTTTTGAAATAGTATACTTCATGTCGATTTTATCCGTAGAGTAACTATATAAGTAATCACATGTTAACTTTTCTTTTATTAAGGTAAATATGCACATTAATAGGTGTAAATATGTCAATATTCCTGATTTAGAAAATTAAGTAAAATTAAATTTGAAGTGGGAGAAATAAAACCAAGATAAATGAAGTTCCCCTGTTGTCATTAGAAAATTAAAATAAAAAGGAGAGAAGCTGTTATTCTTTAAGTTATATAACAAAATAAACTATACTACTTTTGAAATTTATACTACAATGTAGTATAAAAACCCATCCCTAATAGAACTTATTACTAAAAATACAACGATTATTTTACTTAGTATCAAATCAAAGTATTATTATATTAGCTCTTTAGAAGTCATATTTTGTACATACAACATAATATTAATATAATGACTTAATTCAGAACTTGTTAATTGAAATTATGATTATGTAGTATATACATAAATTATGTACATATGTATTGTATGTTAACTGCAGAATACACTTATTATTTTTTCACTTTTCAATGGATATATAAAGAACCCTACAAATTCAGCTTCCAACCACAGGACCCTCGATTTCATATTTTATGCCAGGAATGAAGGCATTGGTACGTTCAGGAAATTTTTTGATGACTGTATGTTTAAATAATAAATGTATTACAGGCAAAATCGATTTGGGATTAATGTACAGAAACTATCCAGCGACATATGTGAATGGAGTATATGTAGAATATTGCAATAGTTAGTTAACTAAAGTCGATATTAAAACTTAAACTGTTACAAAGATTACAATTCACAGTTAACTCAATATATCAGCGTTTCTTGCTTTCGAAAATATTTTAGTACTTTCATCGAATTCTAATTTGTATGTATTATACATAGATACTTTTGAAATAGCATATTTGTGCAAGTTTATCGCAACTACTTCTTTAATACACTTTTCAGGGAATGAGATAGCAACTTATTAACATGGCTCACTATTAATAGTGAATACTTAAACATATTAGGTCCGATAATTGACTAATTATAACTTTAAGCCTAATTCCAATATATTTAGATCAAAAATAAATGACTTCATTTAAATTGATTAACATATCATTTGTAAATAATACTAGTTCCTTTCTAATTCATCATATTAACAAGCGATACCGACTTTTAACGAGTAATTTGTTGTAATAACAGATGCAGCTGGATAGCTAGATTTGTTGAAATCACAGTATTTTGAACTATATTACGAAAACCTACTAAATTTCAAATATACAAGAAACATCATTGCAACAAAGAGTGAAATAACACCAGATATGAATGATACTGAAAAATTTAATTGCTTAATCGATAATACAATTAATGAATTAAATTTAATTAAAGCACAATTAACAGATGGCGCAGCCCCATCATAGCTGGAACTTAATGATTTATATGATGCGCTTATTGATGTTGGCTTATTGGAAGGATAAAAAATATAATTAGAGCCATAAATAGTATTTGCTGGTATGAAACTGCACAAATAGTTTAATAATTCAGATATAATTAAAGATTTGAAAAACTTAATCTAGAAACAACAAGTAGAAATATAATAGTACAAAGCTTAACAGAGTTTACAACAGCTACAAACAAGACTTTTAGATTTGGAACGAAAACAGAAAAATAGAATTGAGCTTGAACAAGTTAAAAATCAATCTGATACTAAATTACAATAAAATTAAGATGTTAAGTTACATAATATAATTCAACCAAATAATACCCCTACATCTATTATTGCACAATCAAATAGTACTGAAAAGAAACCAGAAACGTTAGTCAAAAAGGATAACATTGTTCAAAATGCAAAGCCATTAACAATGGCAGAAAGAATCGCACTATTTTCAAAGAAGTGAACACAAAATTTATAGTTATGATTTCGATATAATTAGATTTTAAAGAATACTTTTATAAGATTTAAACAAATTCTTATTATTTTCATATATTTTCTGGGTATGAAAGAAGTACAAACAGATCATAAAGTAAACCTCTCACTATCTTACGCCATTAGATGGAGTCCATCTAAAGAATAGCACAAACCGCTTCAGAGCTTTCCGTCCAGAAGCTGCTGGACTATCGTGACCATAGCTTTCTTCGCGATGCCGAACTACCCGCAGCAGTACGCCAGGCTGAAAACAGTGCTGGAGGTCATGCTGAAGGCGGCCTTGAAGGTGTCTGTTATTTTCCGGAAGTCAACAACAGAGACGGCGGAGGCTTCGCAGTACTTCGAGGCCCGGAACTCGCTGATGTCCACGCGCTGGCTAAGTGTCATCCACTGCTCTCTGGTCACGCTTTCTTTGTCGATGCGCTGGAACAGGTCAGCCGCCTGCTGCATCACAATATGAACTGGGAGCCCGACCTTTGCCGATACCCGCTTGTAGTCGAGCTGGCCGCACTCCTCGATAGCACGTATAAACCTGCAGTCTTCCGCGGCCGTTCTCTTCTGGCCTCTGCACATCGTCTCGTTCGGCTGCGTCTGGATGGCGCTGAGGTCCGTCGAGGCGTCCGTCAGGATCTCGAAGAAGGACGGGTTCGTCAGGGTGTTCTCGACCGGGCAGCTGTTCGCTTTCGCCTTTTCGCCGGCCTTCTCTGACGTGGACCTGGCGGACCTGAAACTGAGGCCGTAGATGGCGTCGGTGCTGTTCACGTACTCCCGGTACAGGGCGGCGTAGTAGGCCTGCTGCGGATTCTATTGCATTTGGTGGAGCGGAGAATATCGGGTTTAGTTGGTGAGTTAGACGTTGAAAAGTACAAATTGCAAAAACCATTTATAAGATATTCATTTTGTGTGTTTATAGCTAAGGGCGACAAATTACAGTTATATGGCGCTATTTATTTATGTGTTTACAGTTTCAATCATATTTGAAAGTAGTGTGAGTTATTAAATTTCATGTATTCAATAACATATAATATACGTCTAGACTGCTTCAGCATGTAAACGAGACCGAATACTTATTAAAATCTAACTTCAGATTCATAATTTTAAATATATCTTTGAATAAATATTGTGTTGTAGAATTATATGATAGAGTTATAACGTGTTAAATCTGTGTTCAGAGATGAAATCAATGAAGGATTGAACTAATGTACTATTTACAAAATATCTCTTGTAAATAGTTATCAGTTTCCTTTTGCAGTGCTTAATTAAGTTGTGTTCAATTTCAGTTTATTAAGTCATATTTGAAAGTAGTGTAAGTTATAAATAAAATGTAATGTATACATTCGGTATGTTCAACACAAGCGAATTATTTATTATAATCTAACTTCAGATTCAAAATTGACCAACATTTGAAGATTTACATTTCCTAGAAGATTATTAAACTCTTTAATAAATAGCAAGAACTGAAATCATATCAAGAACTGAAATCATTGGAGGATTAAATTAATGTACTGATTACAAAAATTTAATGAAATATTCTATTTTACTATAGCTTATCTCAAGCTCAATTGTAACTATCTATGGACTCAGTAGCAACATCCAATAATTGATATCATAAATAGTTTAGTATTTGAAATTTATTAAATAGTTATCTCTTAATATTAGTACTTTAACTCCTCATAACAATATTAATATTTCACATCAATGAACTATAATCAAATCCAAATGCAACTTAAGCTCATTCACAAAAAGTAAACTCAGTACTGCTTGGTGCTTGCCAACTTAGCCGCCTTCAACTACTCCACTTTCGTCTAAAATAATTGTTACATCCACAGCCCTAAGAACCAAGTCTACAAATTCAACCAATCCAACCCCGCTTTCCACAGCCAGCTCACCAGCGACTTCTCCTGCCAAGACATAGATAGCGCCATAATCAAGTTCATGATTTCGGTCTCAGAAGATGTGAGCGTGGATTACGAACTCAATCTGCTGGAGGGCGAGCTGACTGACTTCGAATGCGTTTTGTCGGACGATATTGAATGAATTTAGTTTTGCTCAGTTTCATTAAAATTAATTCAATGAAACGAGTGTTCATTGAAAGGAGACTGTTTACAAGTTATCAGCTTCTAAATCATTCTAAATTAAAACAATATCTTATACTTATTAAAGTAAACAATAATCAGTAAATTATATTAATCAAAATACAATGAGTCAGTATATAAATGTATATAGCCACTATAGACGTAATTTACGATATGATACATTATTACTTTATTAAATGACTCACTTAATTGTATCCTTATTATCACTAAAGCTTAATATTCATTCCATCTTCATCTCTACAAATCAAAACCTAGAAACCTAGAACAAACGTCACCATAAACTACAAATACTTCTAAACATTAAACTAATCAAAATATATAAACGAAATGAATAAACAATTTAAACACAAATAATTAAACATTATTTTTGTTCACATCTGGTTCGGAGCCATTCCTTGATACTACGGGATCGGATATTATTACTGTGGAACGTAATTCATTTGTGGCTGAACGAATTGTGGAACTGGATGAACGGCTAACTGCTCGTACTCCACCTCAGTCTTCTTGTTCAAAACGCAGCAGAAGCTGAAGGTGATCAACATCCCGAAGAAGCCTACTATCGCGAGGGTTACACCGGTGCCGACGTTCATGTAATAATAATTGTCATAGCTCCAGCTGTGCTGTAAGTCACCTCTTTAGTCTTCGTAATAAATTGGGAACTCAAACTATGTTTCAATGCAAGCGAGAGTGATACCAGCCACAAGCATAGACAAAAACATGAAGCAGAACCAGGTGAGCACACAGCAATACTTCTAATGACAACAACCCTTGGACATTGGAGTGGGACAAACTTTAATTTCATTTAATGCCTGATAAATACTATATTTCATGTTTTGGATTAAATTTAAAAATTTCACATAAGAATCACAAATCAGACGTGTACATTTATTAACATGATTTTTTTATACCATTAATAGTATTAAAACTACTTTAATCAACTGTCCTGCACAATATGGACTGGAAGCAATAATTACTTTAACAAATAATACTGCCTTTATATATATCGGCTCACTCTTTTGGTACATCTCAAAAACATCCACTCAATAATCGATTACTTTTACAATTCACTGAATTGTAAAAGTAGTTCTGAATTGAATTCAGAAATGATAGTATTGTTTTATACTTTATCGTGCCTTTATTACCTTTAGGGCTGTAATTTTTACAGTTTCTTACAGTCAAAAGTGTAAACAGTTGTAGGCTGTAAAGAAATATTACAGGAAAATGACAAAACTGTAAGAAAACTTGCCAAAAATCGAAAAATTTGGAAATTTATGATTTTCTTTAAATTTTAATATTCGCTTCATTTTTTCAATTAAATAGATAATTCTTTACAGTCTGAATATTTTACTGTATTACAGGTTACAGCTCGAAAAAAGACTAAACTGTAACATACTGTAAAAATGACAGCCCAAATTACCTTGCTTATAAGGGAGTTCCGTCATTCTCCTTATTCACTCCTTATAAGCAAGTGACAAATATCATGTGTTTTATCCCCGTTCTTTGATCATATCATATTTTTTCTTTCCCTTTCCAATATTAGAAGAGAGGTAATGTGCGAGCTAATAGCTCGCACCAAAAACAAAATAAGTGCGCAAAATGGTTCCTGCGCACCAAAATTTAAAATGCGCACCAAAACCACCCCTAACGATAGTGAGAAGAATATGTATATTTCGATTGATTAAATTAATTAAATTTCAAAAGTCAAAGAAAATTGATGATCGTAATTTCACAAATATTACTGCATTTAACAAATTTTATATATATGTAAGTAAGATAAGAATTAAAATTAACATCGTCAATCAAAAATAGATTGATTGGATCAATTTTGTAGATTGATTAGATGATAAAATATTTAGTACGCGATTATCAAACAAGTATGATTGAACCAGTGAGTTTGTATTTTGAACTTGATTTTAATTAAAGAAGAAAGACATCACACCGTAAATTACGTATACACCCTTTTTCTCTGATTTTAATTAAAGATATACAACTTGCATATAATAACAGTATATCAAAGTACTCATTTAATATCAGCTAAATGAATTGTAAAAATAGTAATGTCATAATTGTGGATTCAATTATACAATTTTCTTAAAAAATAAAGATAAAAACAGAAATGTCCTTGAATGACTTGTTACTTCTAAATAAATATCTTATAATTATTTTAAAAACAGATACAACTAAACTTAATATGTCCATGTGATATGTTAATACATAAATGTATTAATAGAAGAGTTAGTAAACGTTAGACATATATTATTATAAATAAGATTCAAAGTTATTTGAAAAAATCTACCGTTGATTTGAAATTACTAAATTTTAAATTTATATTAATATTACTTCATTAAAATAAAATATACAAAAATAATTTCACTTCAAATGAACACTTGTGAATAAGATATTCTAACAATAATCTCAGATTATTTAAAATATGAGAATAGTGCAGACTAATAGCGGTTAATTTTCCACGTACTCATGCTTTCACAAATGGATTATGATAAATTATTTGCTCACATATCATTTGTAACAAATGTATGTAGTAAGTAATTACAAATTATATTTAAGCAAATGACTCATCAAAAATTCTACATACAAGAGACGTAAAATGTAGTTAGCTAGGTAACAACTGACCTAACAGCCAAACGCTAACAGCTGAAATAGTCGTGGAATGATATTTAATTCGAATAACTATTCGTCAAATGTGTCAAAATAATACTTGAGTTAGAGTAAACTGAAATCAACAATATTCAACTATGCTAACTTGTTGATAATTACTTGAAAGCGAACAAATCAATAACATTTTGGAACCGTCTCTCATCTTTAATTACCAAAACACCCACCCAACTAAGATAGTACTTTACAAAATCATTCCGAAAATATTTATTCGTATAATGCCTATCGGATAAAGATAAATATATTTTAAAAGAGTTGATATAAAAGTACGTCAATATGAAGCCAGGAGAAATAGCAGATTAACTTGAGTAAATTTCTGGCAATAATTATTTTAGAAGAAATGTAATAATGTTTATAGTACAAAATAAAGCTAAAAAGTGAATTCCAGTTATTTATTTTTGTTTTACTTATTATGAAATATCTATATATAAATTTGAGTTCACTTTGTTCCGGTTATGAAATTGTCAGCCCATTGAGCGAATGTGTTGATTTTGTCTGAAACGAGGACAACTCTTTGGTTGAGGATTCTGCCGACTTCGTATTAGTCGTCGTCTGGGTTCTTTTCGAACATACCGAATTTGGCGTAATATTCGAAGTTCATGACGGCTGATGCTTCTCCTGTGCTAATACCTCCAATTTGGTAGATGAATGTCATTGGGCCTACAATCTTAGCATCTTAAAATACGTCGTTGTTGCTCTGCTTGAAGCTCTTAACGCACCCGAACTCTGATTCTGGTAATTGTTTGAGAGCTGCGAGCTCAGCAAGTGCGACCAGATTTGGTCTCTTTTGGTATCTTGCTTTAACGCTGGACAAATCATCTTCTTCCAAACCTGAGATGAACTCGGGTCTTTGGAACTGGCAGTGGATTTGTTGATCAGTTAAGTGCTTAAGGGCTGGTTGAACGAAGTTCTGGATGTTTTTCCAGTCGTTTTGCTCTTCGAATGGGGCAAGGTTATCAACAGCGGCTTTGGTCTTCTCAAAGTAACTGTTGAGTTCAGCGTCGTCTTGGTTTACATAGGTGGAGACTAATTTGAAGGCTTGTTTCGTGCTGAAGTGGACTGGGTTGTTTCTTGGGGTGAACAAATCGAGCACAGTATAACCGAGGAGGGCTCTGCAGGCGAATACGGTCATTTCAGCAAGTTCGTCAGGGGTTCTAGTGGCTTCTGCACCTGAGATTTTGTCAATGATGTTCTGGAAGCAGGCATCAAGAGTAATCTTACCCGCGAAGAAGTTTTATGTACCGAGAACGTAGTCTTGGAACTGGCCGAAGACTGGAGAGTACTTGAAGTGGCCGCAGAGGTTTTGCATGGCAGTAATCTCGTTTTGGATCTGGCGCATCTCGTTTTGCTCGTTCATGAGCACGGCCATTTTGGTGTAGTCGGTTGAGTCGATTTTGGCGTTCATCTTGCTCATTTCCTTGTACTTATCGGTCATGGAGGCAATTTTTGGTGTGGTGTTGAATAGGTCCAGGTTGTAGAATTTTTTAACGCGTGGGTCGGCGGTGTAGTACGCGAATGGTAGTTCTTTCATCTCGCTTACGAGTCTTTGTCCGTTTTTGCCTATTTCTCTGAGTTGTTTGATTTGGCTGTTTTCGTCGTCTCCTTCCTTCCAGTCTCTCTTGACCCATGCTTTAACCTTCCCGCTGATGCCTGGGTTAAGGAATTCGTTGATCAGTGACTAAAAGCTGAAGAATCCTTGGCACATATCCTGCAGATTGGAGTAGCGGTCGCAAACGATGACCTGAACTGGGATTCTGGACTTCTTCTTCTCGGCCTTGCCCCTGTGGTCGAAGGCGAACGTTCTCGCGTTCAGATCCTGTTCGATTGCTTCTGCGAACTTCTTCGCCTCGGATGAGTTGTTCTGGAAGCGGACGGCGAACGGCTTCACGTCGTAGCGCTTCAAAATATCACAGAATTGGTCCACATCGTTCACGCCAGAGCAGATTAGGTTCTCCGAGATGGGGTAGAACTCACCGTAGTGTGTGCGCACGGAGGCGATGATCTGGTGCTCGGCGTCAGCTTTGGCGAGCTGGTCAAGCTGTGCATCGGACGGCTCGTTCGTGAAAACGAGGTGGAGCTGGGAGAAGGACTTCTTCGGCCTGCTCAGGTTCTTTACTACAGTGGTGGGCCCTCGAAATGCTTTTTAGAATTAGGAAGAAGAATGAAGTTTATTATTTGAATCTTACTTATATCACTATCCGGCTCAATAATGAGCTGGGTCTCCATCCTCATCAATACACTCCATGACTCTATTTACTATTGATTTGTAAAGTGCTTCAATCACATCAAGGCATGGTTGAGCCTTGGATAGCTGTGCTACAATAATTAAAGTATATAACACTGTATATACTTCAATAATAAGTTTCAACTTTACCAACGTTGTATAATTTAACAATCAAGAAAATTGATTTCTCATTATGAAATGGAAGTGGAAGATCATAAATAAAATAACTGTTGTTTTAGAGTAGCATCAATATATTATTTAATGCTGGGCCCGACTAACCCACTTGATTCCATTCTTCAAGAAACAAAATGCATTCATTATTTGTATATTGAGAATGAAAGCGACTGTAACTACCTGAATTATAATTCTAATTAAGCGAAGTACCCATACTTCATCTTGAGCTCCGGTTGAGATTGAAAGAAAAAGTCCTCCATTGTTTTTCGTGATTAAGAAATACCTAAAATCGTTTAGATTGACCCAGGTGAAGATGAATATGGAGGTCCTCTGTAGGTCCAGTGCTTGCGCTACTAGTTATAAATTACATGTCGCGTCCGTACACCAATTGTTGGATCCTCTTATTCTTTTCTCCAATCAGGCTTAACTTCCATATATTTTCGAGATAAAATCTTTCATAAATTAGCTTTGTTGACTAAAACGTAGAAATTACACAGGGACATCTTAAACGAGTGATATAACTAGTTCAGATTGGTACAATATTTTATGAATTCTTCGTTGGACCCAGAAATGAAGAGAATACAAACGCTTCAGAACTGCCTAAGTTTGTTAAGTGAATTAGTTGACCTTCCCTAAACATCTCTACCGCGTTTATTTTTGTCATTGCCGTCCTTTTATTGCATGTGGTAATTTCTATTTTTCCTTTTTGGAATATTAAATACCGACTTTGAATAGTCGATTATGGTCTAATACGATCGAAATCATATTTTTGGCCCTCTTGTGTTAATGAGTAGTTCATGAATAATCTCCAACTTGAGATTATTTATTGGAATTTGTCATCCGCATTAGAAGTGGCAAAATATTTTAATATATAATTACTCACATAGTAAACAAGAAAAAGCAATTCCACCTCCCATAACTGTAAGTGGGCGATGTTCTCGTCAGTCGGCTTCATGAACGCAATTCCAGTCACGTTCGGCATGAAGGCAAAATCGTCAATTTTGTCCACCGATATCGTTGTGGTCAGCTCATCGCGAGCCAGCCTCTCCTTGGTTTACGTCATCGTCAAGTACTCCAAAGTGAACTAATCCACAATCAGAGCCTTTATACCCTAAATTTTAAACCCAGCAGGAGTCAAAAGAAGCTGCTAATACTACGTCTCCAACATTATGTTCACGGCCATGTATGATTGATGTGGAGTGGATTAAAATGCAGCGTTATATTAATATATTACACACTTATGATAATATATTTTGAAGTAAAACACATGACAAAAGCAATAAATAAATTATTAATGTCAACAGTGAGCTGGCTGTGCAATGACGAAAGTCAGAGCGTACATTCTATTTATGCTGTAATCTAGCAAGAAAAGATCGTTACACAACACTTATAAGTGTTAAAAAGCTTTCTAAAGCAGTTATAGGAAGCCTTTGGCTGTAGCATAACTAAATATAGTGCGTTAAAATTATACAAGTTTATTCTTTAACCGAATAGTTATTCTATCTATGATATAAATATGTGAACTTACAGGTGTAATACTTCAATTATCAACTATTGTACTTTCATAAGTAAGAGAGATATATGTGATTACACTTGTTTATAAGTATTAATTTGATGTTTTAAACATTTATTTATTATGGTGGTATTTAATTTATTAATACTTATTATAAACAAAATATTCCACTTCAGACAATGATAAACATAATCAAAATGGTTTTTCAGCTCAACTGTTTTACAGATAACACAACAATAATTCTTTCAAAACAATCAAATAATCCCAAATTTCTTGCGACAATGATTTCTGATAACTCATAGGAGTCTAAATTGTGTTAGTTGCTTGTATCATCATCGTTTATTATAACTTTAGATTTTTCTGGATTTATATATACATATCCTACTTAAATAAAGTTGAATACTTCTGTTAGTCTTGAATTTCCGTGTTCTGATAGTGTTAATCACTGTGCTTCTGCTTTCGCGGCTACATCTGTTTAATTTACCTTAACCTTTCCAGAAACGAATACAGTTGTATAAGATGTGGTTTCAACATTCAAAATAGGTAAGTATGATCGTTTGGCCTGTTTGTAAGAGGGGTAAGTTTAGTATGATACAATCTTAAAGAGTTTTACAATTACAGCGATACCTGGAAATTGTTAACTTCAATATCAGCAAAGTTTAAAGGCCACCGTATCTCTTTTTGTGTATCCAGATTTTTATTTGTCCAAAAAATTTGATTTGACTGGAATTTCTTCACTTACGCAGTTGTTTACTCAATTTACCTTCAATTGTGATACTGATTTTACGGATACTGATCAATCTGTTTGCAACAGAATCATGGAGTAGTTTTCAACTTCTTTGAATAACATGATAAATTTCACGCTTTCTCTTCCAGCCACTATTCCGAACGCGTAAGGAGTATATTCAAGAGCGTCTGAGTTTTCAGTGTTTACCTAGATATCTACTGTAACCTCAACATTTGTGCGAGATTTTGATTGCTACATGCCGTTTTAGGAAGCTGTGTTCTTCCCAAGTCTCATAAGGTTAACTTTTATTCTTAATGATTCGGCTATAAATTGCAATAAGCCAGTTAGTGAGTTTATCGGTAATGTGGACTCAGTTGAAAGAATATTGCGTGTGATTGATGACTCTGCGAACATTTCTGTTCAGTTTAAGTTCGTTTCTGATATGAGTTTCTAGAAATCAACAAAATTTTGGTTGGAGTGCATCAATGACGAATATGGTGAGTAGCAGTGTTTGTAAAACATACAGAAGGTGTTTTTGATGAAAAATCCGCGTGGTATTTTGTTGCGCGATTTCAAACTAAGTGGGGTCACGGTGAAGGAAATTGAGGTCATTATGAGTGCTCGTGCAACTCATTTTGTGTCGCAGAAGTCCACATTGAATATGTCGCACATGTGTTTCGACTCGACTAATTTCGGCGAGGTCAACGACTACTATCAAGTACAGGCTTTTTACATGGTGGGTGCTCCTCGTTTCTTCACTCAGAATCACCACGATTTGCTGATGATTCGCGGGCAGATTCATTTCCCAGGTGATCAGAATATCCGTGAATCTGGTACGTACTGCTTAAATTATTAACTGGAGAACAAAACACTCTACGAGTACATAAGACTTAACCAGAAGGATGTAACCGTTCTCATATCGTTTTTGAACACTCAAATTGCAGTTACGAAGAACGTGGTCGTAAATGAAAACGTTCAAATCGATTATTATCTAATTCTGTGCGCGGTAGTTATTATCCTGAGCTTCGTCTGGCTACAGTGCACGTTGAGGTACGAACGGAGAAGGGGAACTATATGAGTGGTTATCTAATTAAATATATATATTTTGATGTAAAATTTCTTTATTATTTATGTTATTATAAATTTACTAACCGCCGATCTAGGTTTCTCTCCCTTTCGGCGATGGTCTTAAATCGGTGGTTTCCTTGTAGCAATCAAACTGACGGCTTCTTTGTTAGTGCGCTGGACTTATTAATTAAATACATATATAAATAAATACATATTCACTGCCGATCTTATTGTATGAGAAGGAGAAGCATTTCAGGACTGATTTTGTACATTTATATTACTCAAATAGTAATGAAGAATAAATATTATACTTTTATCATTTTCACTCCGACAACTTAATTATCTTCATTTTTTCTTGTTGTATTGTTACAACTTTGGCGAGTTCAATTTTTATTACTCTCATAATATGTAAGTATTTCCTCATTTGAAATCAAAAAATATTTGATTGGGTTTTTCGTTATTTTTGTAATTGTGAAAATTGAATGTCGATGTTTTTAAATCACGTCCGTCGAGTTTCCTCTTTAACTCTTTGATATAATAGTGTTCGTCAATCATTCGAATTGTAAGCTGGCTTATAAAATTTATTTACCACAGTTCTCCGAAACTGAGAATTCATTCATCAATATTTTCTAAAAATTTTGACAGACATTATTTAATGTCTTTTATTGGCTGTAAATATTCTATATAACTATTTTCTTGGCAGTTTTAGTTTTTTACTAACAGCTTAATCCTTAAAGTCCTATTTTCATCATGAGCTAAATATTAAAATTGAAAAAGTTTGAAACAGTGTCATAACCTTCTTGACGCTACTTAGAATAAGTTGTTGTGTTTTAAATTCTAATATGGATATTTGGCTTTGTGATGCTATAATTTTCTTCATTGAACTAAAACCGAAATAGTGAAGTGGATATATATTTTCCTTGTTATTTTCTTTTAATACGATGATAACATCAGTTGTGTGTTTTTGAACTTCCACTAACCTTCCACTAGCTAAAATTTGTATAAATTTCTTAAGAAATAGCAGCAATATTTAGAACGTTTACAGAACTTCTGTTGCTTGAGCTGTTGTCGATGAACATAACCGAATATAATATAATAGTACAAGCAACGGCGCTTGATTTGAATCATGACTTAAAATGATTTTTTGATTTTTAGCTGTTCAAAATTATAGCACAAGAGAGAATAAAATCTTGAAACAAACTGAAGTTGCATTACTAGAGCTCTAAGTACTATAAAATTTTTACTTGTTTCAAAATACTTATTATTCATTTTGATTTTAGAACTATATGATTTTAATAAGATTTTAATAAATTAGATTGGAACTAAATCATAAACTTTAGAACAGAGTCTGCATCTATATCAACATGATTAATATTCTTTGTTAGTTTGAAATATTATTTCAATTTATATTATCAATATTAAAATAATAATCGTGTTATTAGCAGAGGACAAGTAATAAAGTGCATATTTCTGATGAAGCCGGGGGACACATAAAGATTTGTCATTTAAATAGCAAACGTAAAATTATGATATTATAACGTAAGTCTAATTCCTTTCAAGTGAGTCACAACATATACTTTCTGATCATAAATAAAAAATACAAATGTCAACTCTATATAATCTATTTTTAATATGATATAGCTTGTACTCGTTGTTAGGGCTCATTTTTTATGATATCAGTGAAAAATATTACTTAATATTTATAATTTTTCATTTTCTCAATACATGGTGTGGTATAAATATATTGCTACTGGTCATATAATATAACTTATTGTCTTCCACTTCCGCATCCAATGGCTGAAGAATACAGTGATGTAGAAGTATAAGAACCAGAGTAATCCTTATATACTCAAATATTACTGGATACACTTAAAAACGCTCAATGACCATAAATTTAATAGGTGTTCGATGATTTTACTAAGGATTTTTGCTTCTTGATAAAAAATGCATCGCTGTCCGCCTTATAGGTAATCTGTAAATTTTAAGGTGGTATAGCATCACCATATGCTCTCGAATCGTACCGTAAATAATAATTAAAGAAGAGGGATGTATAATTAAACTATTTAGGAACTTCTGTCCCCAGCTTAGAAACGCTTTGTCTAAACTTCACTGAGATAAGAAATAAGTACTACCTGTCCCTCAATGTATCTATAAATATAATCTTTGATACAGTTCATTTTGTAGCACAAATAAATTAAAGAGAGACGTCATTTGGAACGATGAAATATTCAGAAGTTTTGAATAAATAGGAGGGAGACAAGATAAATTCACTCCTTTTAGAGCTATGTTTGCACTTCTGGTTATATTTCCTTATAATAACTTGAAATCACAGCAATTAATCTATTTAATGTAACTCAATAGTTATGCTTATGAGATTGTACTAGAACTGCGCAATCTTGTTAAAAAAGCTACTAGAATTCGTCGTTTAAAAGTTGAAAGAACTGTAAGTGTTGTAAAGCCATCTATAGTTAGCAAAATGGTAACTTCGAAGTTTAAATCAACTTTAGCTGCACTTTGTAATCAGATAGTATCTATGGCGTATTAAAACCACACGATATGATTGTTTTATGCAGACACCATATGTTTAAACGTATTTTTTGGTCTGTCTATGATTCTTGGCTTGATTTTAATATTAAAGACGATTCGACTACTTATGAAGAGGTAACTGATATCAAGGAGATCATTGAATGCATCCAGTAATAGGATGTAGCTATGTTTGGCATTTGATCATCGAATCTTCGCAATGACATTCCTACGTAGTTAAGTTACAGTTAGAACGCTTTACACGCTAATATAAGAAGGTTATTTGCACGAGGAGCTCTTTTTATATTTGTTAACTCCACTATTTATTGGTTTAGAATCGGATGGTAAAAACCCTCAAAAATACATTAGAGGACAATAGATGCATCTGTTTTCTGCTTGTATTTCTACTAATTCCTCTGTTAAAAACTATACGAAGATTGATAAAAGAGCAGCGAACATCGGATTTTAAAGAGGGAAGTTCGTAACATTATAATCTTTTTGTTTGATATAGTTTGATAACTTATACTCTTGTAATACCTCAGGCAGTCAAAGATCACGGCTTTACAAATGTCTGGCGTATGCCACACAATCAAATGGATGCGAGTTTGGGCGCTTCAGATATTTCTTTAAGGAACAGTAATTCCGTCGATACAGCTATAAATGGGCTCAGTAACTTCATTCTGGTCGAAGATATTTAAGAAGAATATGAAATTATCGCAAATATTCCAACAAGAGCGTTTGAATATGTAATTAACATAATTGAACTCATGAAGCACCTCAGCATTTAGTAAATGTTATGAAATTGTTTGCACAGAGAGCTGTTTTACTTGTTACAGACAGCGAAGTTAGTAGTTTAGGTAGAGGAGAACTTAGTTACGAGTTGATGGAATTTATTGAAGACCGTGGCTTATAAACTTTCATTCCATTGTAGGCACATAAACTCTCCAATAGGGTCATTGCAACAAAAAGCGACAAAAATTGTTAGAAATTGACAAAGTTGGCAAGGATGATTGTCAAAAACAGCAAATATGGGTTCCGAAATAGCAGAGAAAAGGAATGACTTCAAATATCATAAATTTACTATAGCCCTAAACAGCATTATATGAGAAAATGAGTACATGTTATTGGAAAATATGACGTTCATTACTTGTAGCAGAGGTGGTTTTTATAACTTAATTGAAATAAAATCATTGACCTAATTTGAATATGGCTGATGCAAATTACAGAGAAATATAACATATTCACAAGTGTATCGCAATATATCAAGACAAAAATAGTAAATTTAACTTTAAATTTTAGAAGCAAAATAATTTAATATGTTTTAGTATCTGTTGAATTATCAATTAAGATATGAATTTAGAAATATACTGTAGATCCATGTGTTCTAAAAGCTATTCTAGCAATATTTTACAAGTTGAACTTATTAATTTAGTACTTTTATAGCAAAAGTAGATATATAAAGTTGTAAACTGATTTAAGGAATTTGACATTTTACTGAAAACCAGAGTTAAGATCAATATGAGGAAACTCGACGGACGCTACATGAACGGTTAGCTCCAATTTTGCTGTAAATTAGTACACAACAAGAAATTAGTTTGAATCTGAATGCAAACAATATTATTTTAACATAAAAATAACGCCCTATCTGCCTTTATTCTAAGTCTAGCCCTTGAAGCCAAAAAACTTATTGCAAGCATAATTTTCTCAAGTTCGTTTGATTATTTTTGCGCTTAGATTCGAAAATCTATTAAGCTCAATCTATCGTCAACTTACGACCAGACCTCGTTGAAATAATATTGAAAGTTTGCATCGTTCCATTTAGATGATTAAGCTGTTTATTATTTGCATTTTTTAATTAAAGTTTTTAAATAGAAATAGTTTTAAGAATATTTCAAGGTAGATTTTGAGATTTATTGATTTAGCCCTAGTCTATGTCATTATAAACCAGTTTTGTAGAAGGTATATTGTCCTTTATATATTTTCATAATATCCCGAAAGAGGAGTGGACATTAATTTAAATAACTCAAAAGATCATAAAAAGTAAAATAGAAATAAAACTAACATGAAAATATAATGTCGTTCAATTCGGCAGTGAATATATAAATACAGTAATATTTTTTAACTTTTTTTTGGAATCTTGGAGTGAAAATTTATTAATGTCACGCATTACGTACCCTTCAAAATATTAAAGTAAAATAATTTCATTTTTTATCTTCCCCACATCTTTAACATTTTTTGATTTTTTGGTCTTTTAATTCTTTAATTTATAACTGTAAGCAGCCGGAAATAGATTTAATTAATTTTAGCTATAGCTTTCTAATTGCATTCGTCTGATAGCTATAGCTATATTTATATGAGAGATAATGCTAATATTAATTAAATGTTGAATTTTAAGACATATTTTAATGTTTGAATCGTAGTATATTATCAAAGCTCAGTCTGCGGTACTTCGAACTTTTTGTCAGTCCCATGTGGAAATATATTATTTTCGTATGATTTAAAATTCTGACGAAATATTCTTTTCATGTCATATAAATATTGAAAATAACCTAAATATATATTATTAAGCAAATAGCTTTATTTCTCATTATAATCTTCTTCACTCAGTACATATGCCAAATAATAATGATAACGATTGTACGGCTCATTATTATCGAATTATTTATCTTATCCTCAAATTTCGTTGTATTAATAAACGCTCGAGTTAATATGGAAAACGCCAATAATCACCAATTTTATTAATATCAAGGAGCGCATAAAACAATAAAGATAATAATCTTGAAATCTGTATATATTTGTAAATTTTGAAAATTACTTTAAACACTACTTCTTGATGCATTTGATTAAACCTGGTATTTGCGTATATAACTACACCAGTACTTTATATTTAACGTATACTTTAGAATTAATTTAAATTAAGAAAACTACATAATTAGTTAAATTATAGTATTTATAAAAGCACTAACGAAAAGCTTAATATGACAAAAGATACTGTATTTATTAATGTTCAGTTGTTACTAATTAGTTCATGATATTGTAGCTGATATCCGCTTTGTTATGTTTAATAACCAGTAATCATATTATAGTTGGGAGAGTTATGTAAAACTCATCATCAATATTAATTTTAGATATCATAGTATAATATGTTATTACCACTGACTTTAGAGTTACAAATTTCAGTGCGAAACATTTCACCATATTCTATTCGATCATATTTCGATGTTTCATTGCTTATAAAGTAACAAGAAGTGGTAGCAAAACTAAAATTAAATATTGAGTAATTATCGATATAATAACAAATAATATTCTGTTAAAGACAACCAAACTTTCGCAGTTATTTGTTTTAACGTTTGACTTAAATAGCTGTGTTTAATAATTTCTAAAATACTTTGAAATGACTTAGTTTATTGATATTTATGAATAATTATAAGCTATAATCAGCAATTATTAGTTTAATACCCATTTAGGTAATCTAGTTAATTCATAAGCTACATAAAATTCTGAATCTTTGAATATCTAATAAATTTGGGAAGCTTGGGAAACAACTAAGCTTAAACAAGTAGATATGTTATTTAAACTTTGTCACTGCATTTTAAACTCCTCAGCTTATTCTATTAAAAATTTCATTAAATTCTATTTTGAGTTTTTGTATTCTTTGGAATAAATTTAATAACTCCAGACATGGTATGATAACTATGAAATATTCAGCTGATATCCACAATTTAATCTGAAGCACCGCAAACTCCCATCGATTTTTTAATATTGAACTCCAACTTCGCTTCTATTGTTCATTCACCACAGAAATTTAGAAACAGGTGGAACTTTAGGAACGGTCCAGGCATCAAATAGCACAGATTATTAACAAGTATAAGGTTAACGAATTTCCCTCGAATATAAGTAATTAGTCGATTAGCAATCAAAATAAGCAATGCCCCTTTTGTAAATTATTATTTTGTCGAAACTGCTTGTGTTAAACTCGATTTAAATAATTTCACGAAGAATTATTTATTGGATAAGGTATATCTGCCAGAGTTTCGAAGAAATAGAAGTAGCTAAGACTCATAAAATTTTGGAGTGTGATACATAATTTAAATAAAATTTTACTAAAGTATTTGCGGTCAATGAAATACAATCACATACAAATAGTTACAACCCTTCTTCTTGTCTCGTTCCAAAAACGATTACTGTAAATAAATTTAATTAACCCAAGAATTTTTTAGACCACAAAATAGCAAGTGAATTCTTTTTAAATCGATTTTTACTATGTCATTTTTAATATATTTGCGAGAGTTTGGTAATGGTTCCACACCAACTTCAATAAATCAAAATTTCAATGACTGCATTTTCTCGTCAAGCAGTAAACAGCTATATTCAAAAATAGGGGAATATACTTATTTACATTTATGCTATCTATAGCTTATTCAACTTTATATTTACTTCTAAATAACATTGAAATATCAATTTTTATGGAGAAGTCAAGAAAATCTGAAGACGCTAAACTGATGCCTGAATTAAAGTAAACATTTTCACTAGGGCAATATGTAGGTTTAACAGAACATATAAAGGAAGCTTCTAGCAATACATGAATTGTTCAATATTGGATATTCTCATAAGTGTAAGCGAAGCTGAACCTGAAAGTTAAGATAAATTGGAACCACTAAATAACTTAGCAGGCCCGCTAGACTTAGCCACGAGTAAAGAGTTCTTGAAGAGGATACAAAATGTAGCCTTGAAAAAATAACAGATGAAAGAAAATAAAATTAATAAAGATAATCTCATACAATACTGAATAATATTAATAGTTCAGTTGATATTACTTCTGGATGATTTAAGCTTCAAGCTGAAAATTCATGTTTAGAGAGAATGAAAGACAATGCTTAGGAACTGAAGCAGCTGTAGATTATTAGCAGGATGATTAAGCTAGAAAATAATAGGTTTCCGGAGATACCCTAATAATGTTGTTGAAATGACTAGTTTCGTAAAATTTATATAATGCTAACAAATAAAAATCACTTGTAAAAATCATTCAGTGCTTTTGTATGTTCTCAAGCTAATACTTCTTATATTTTATATTTGGTTCCAGGTGTAACTTGTAACTTACACTTAAGTTGCTTGGAGAAATAGAAAATCAAAAGAGTAAAAGATTGAAGATAATCTATAACTTAAATACGATGAGTTGCTAATTCGTAATCATTGCTGAGAAAATAGTTGGAGTAGCCCAACAGCTTCTCGATTTAGAATTTACAAGCGACCAATATTTTGACTTGGATAATTTAAAATATTTTATACAACTGCATCAATTCGTTCATTTGTGTATTAAACACTGACATCTGTGGCAAAATTGATTTATTTCAGTTATTTCAACAGTCGATAATTTTTGAAATATTCTTAAATAGTCATAGCTGCAATGGTCATAGTCCTCCAGATTACTACAAGAATCACTGAATGATAGATATTAAACAATGAGCATTCGTGTATAATTTTACTTGCTTTTTGGCGACCAGCATTTTATTCATCATTTGTGATGTGGAAAAATATTATATTTCATCAACAATAGTAGAGGTCTATATCCTCTAAAAACATAGTTAGAATTCCTAAATTCACTCTCCTTCTGAAATCGACTTTCTTCAAAAAGTACCATAGTCGAATCTTGGGTTAATTATAAAAATTTATAAAATAAATTAATATCAAATAAAACCAGTCACTTCTTAATCCCGAGTTTGGCGACGATATCGTCAATGAAAACGTCTGTTTTCTGAGCAGTTATTTCCTTCACCGCGTCCAGAGCATTCTTTTCAATTCTGTAGTCGAGTTTGCTTAGTACTCCAAACACAAATTTGCAGTCATTTGCACTGATGTAACCCATTTTTCCGTTTTGGAGGCAAAAGAATACAGAGCTCAAAACCTCGTACATTGAAGGAGAAACGAGGCAGAACAGAATTATTAAGTATAATTTTGGCTGCTCAGAAGAATCTGCTTCAATTTTGAGCTGCTGAGTAGCAAATTTATGCCAGGTATTTATCTGAGAGAGAACATGCTCTGGAACAACCGACTTGAGCACAGACGGAATCTGAGCAGGTTGTGCTGATTTTAGGTCGGATTTGTACAAATCGCTGATTTACTTCACGTTTGGAATGAAAGGTTACGTAGGCGCAGCAGTTTTCTCAGAAGCTAGTCTACCGAAATACTTTATGCTAAAATCAATTAAATCTGAAGGCTATTCTGCAAGAACAGATTTGGAATATTGCTTCATAATCTCTGGGTAAGAAGCTGGAATTTTAATCTGCTCTGAGCAATAAATTCTTTCTTACATAATTGCGGTATGGGAGTGGGAAATGACAAAAATTCTATCAAATAATTAAATAAGAACGATTTCACATCCTCTAATCATGGAATATTCATTCAATTACCTTGTTCTTATTCCACCCAACCTTGAATAAAGTTACTATCTTTAATAATTGTAATTTATGATCAAAGATGCATCTTCATCAGATATTTAATAACTTACAAACGGAATTCCATTTTCATCAGATTTTTAGCTTAAAAGCAGTACTGCAAGAATAATTTTTTAATTCCGTTAATTATCAGATTAATCTTTTCAAGTTGAATAACTATAGATTCTATAACCATCCGCTGTTCTTATACTTATTCCAAAAGAACAATCACTTCAAAACAAAATAGCTTCATTCTTAAAAAATAATCTAAAAATGATCAAATAGTTAAAACAAACTCCTATAGTAGCAGTAATGAGCGACAAAGGTTTTGAAATATCAAATTCACTTACAGTTATGGGAGGTGGAATTGCTTTTTCTTGTTTACTATGTGAGTAATTATATATTAAAATATTTTGCCACTTCTAATGCGGATGACAAATTCCAATAAATAATCTCAAGTTGGAGATTATTCATGAACTACTCATTAACACAAGAGGGCCAAAAATATGATTTCGATCGTATTAGACCATAATCGACTATTCAAAGTCGGTATTTAATATTCCAAAAAGGAAAAATAGAAATTACCACATGCAATAAAAGGACGGCAATGACAAAATAAACGCGGTAGAAGATGTTTAGGGAAGGTCAACTAATTCACTTAACAAACTTAGGCGTTCTGAAGCGTTTGTATTCTCTTCATTTCTGGGTCCAACGGATGAATTCATAAAATATTGTACCAATCTGAACTAGTTATATCACTTGTTTAAGATGTCCCTGTGTAATTTCTACGTTTTAGTCAACAAACTAATTTATGAAAGATTTTATCTCGAAAATATATGGTAGTTAAGCTGATTGGAGAAAAGAATAAGAGGATCCAATGATTGGTATACGGACGCAATATGTAATTTATAACTAGTAGCGCAAGCACTGGACCTGCAGAGGACCTCGGTGTTCATCTTCAACTGGGCAATCTGAACGATTTTAGGTATTTCTTAATCACGAAAAACAATGGAGGACTTTTTCTTTCAATCTCAACGGGAGCTCAAGATGAAGTATGGTACTTCGCTTAATTAGAATTATAATTCAGGTAGTTACAGTCGCTTTCATTCTCAATATCAAATAATGAATGCATTTTGTTTCTTGAGAATGGAATCAAGTGGGTTAGTCGGGCCCAGCATTAAATAATATATTGATGCTACTCTAAAACAACAGTTATTTTATTATGATCTTCCACTTCCATTTATAATGAGAAATCAATTTTCTTGATTGTTAAATTATACAACGTTGGGTAAAGTTGAAACTTATTATTGAAGTATATACAGAGTTATATACGTTAATTATTGTAGCACAGCTATCCAAGGCTCAACCAGGCCTTGATGTGATTGAAGCACTTTACAAATCAATAGTAAATAGAGTTAATGAGTGTATTGATGAGGAGGGAGAACACACTCATTATTGAGCCGGGCAGTGATATAAGTAAGATTCAAATAATAAACTTCATTCTTCTTCCTAATTCAAAAAAGCATTTCGAGGGCCCACCACTGTATGAAGCAAACTACAGAAGCTCATATAACAACAGAGCTTAACCAAGGAATTGTTCAAGCCGTCGGTGAACTGTTAATATAATAGAGAATCGCGTTCAGAACAGAATTTCTTGAACATTTAGGAGAAGATTACAGCGTGTCTTTTTAGGATAATAAAGGATGCACTGGAATGTGAAATTATAACAAATAAATAATATATTAATATAATTGAATAAACAAATTTAGTGACATTTCACTCCCAGAGGTCAAAGCTGACGATACCACCGTCAACTCCACCGCAGAACACTGTTCCTTCTCTGACGCAGCAAGTTGATACTTGTCCGCAGAATACGCAGAGTTGTTTTTCGATTTTTCCGGTGTCCCAGTCAACGACGAATATGTGACCGTCGGCGCATCCGATGACGATTTTACAGACGTCGCCTCTCTCTTCTTTGCATAATGAGGTGCCTCCGGCTACGAGTGGGAGGGCTCTCACAACTGCTCCTGCATTCTTTCCGCAGCTGAACCAGGTGAGGCCGCCCGAACCGCATGCGATCACTTAGCTACCGTCTTCGAGTTCTGCGCATCCCTTCACGTCACCTTCAGCGCGAGAGTTCCAGATTGGTTTTATTTGACATTGGTTTCCTTGCTGAATGATGTGGAAGTGTTGTACGAATCCGCTTTGGCATCCGGTAACTAGTTCTTGTTGGTTGTTGGCTACAAGCTGGGTGGTGACCGAGTTGATTCTTCCTCTGTGTCCAGAGCATACTTGGAGCACCTGTTAGGTGCACACGTCGACGACGCAGACTTTAGAGTCCTCGCCTCCGGTGAAGCAGAAGGCGCCGTCTCTACTCAACGAAAATGCTGTTACGCCTCCGGCGTGCACATTCTGCAAGCAGAATATGGTCTTGCCGGATTGTGGGGCGAAAGACCTCAGGCAGCCGTCAGACCAGGCGGAAATTATTTGACTTCCGTCTGGAGTTAATTGAACACAATTGCAGAACACATTCGGAACGTTTATTCTGAGGAGCTCGACGCCCGTTTAGCTGCTCCAAACGGAGACGAACGAACCACAACCTGAAACGTAGATCCTGGACGTGTCAATTGGAGTTGAAAGGGACTGAATTCCGGCCGGAGAAACGATTGTTGGAGGAGCAGTTTGGAGTAACCTCGACTCAAGGGATGATTTATTCACACGAGCAAGGGCGTTCGGGCCAATGGCATAGGCGTATTTACTGTTCTCACAGGTGGCCATGCAGCTGATACCAGTTGCATTGGCTGAGACGCACCTGGCGAGAGGTGAGGCAGCTGAGAGGGAAGCGGCTGAGAGTTGTAAAGCCGAGGTAGTCGCAGTGGCTTGGGAAGCACCAGTTTGAGTTGCGATTTCGTTGCTGGAAACTGGGGTCATGGTGTCAGTTCTGATCAGGTACACACGTCCGGCAGTTGTGGAACAAATCACGTTGTTCTGGTCGTTTCCGACAATGCTGGTCACGGCGCCCACGAATGGCTTCTTGGACGGGCATGATTGCAAAGCAGTTTGCTTCTGGAAATCGATCTTGAGCACGTCACCCTGCTCAGTACCACCGTAAACGAAGTCACCAACCAACTTGAAGCAGGAATACCTTCTTCTGATCGGAACACGGACTGGGTTGTCAGAAAGAGTTCTCCCCTTCAAATCAACTGAAACGAAAGTGAGGAAATCATCGCCACCTATTATAAGAAGGTTTGGATTAACGCATATCATTGCAGTTAATGGCTTTGGAGTCACGAACTGACGACCAGCCAATGGAGTATAAAGTGGGTGATGATATTCGGCAGAGATTGGATAAACAACCATGAGATTATCCTCACCGAGAGTGACGAAGAAGGACTCGTCCGGTGAGATTACAATGTCGGTAATGCTGCCCTTATGTTGCTTTTGAATGTTGAGTGGTTTCTTTTACTCAACGTCCCAAACGATAATTTCGGCTGGAGCACCAACTGGTGACTGAGTACCGGATATAAGATACTTACCAGAAGCTGATAAAGACATTGCTGTAATTGGATATTTATGACCAGAAACGAGAACTGGACGCACAAGAGAGCCTGGAACGATAATGTTGTTGTCCTCCTGTGGTGGGACATCAAGAGTCTCTGGTTCCTCAAAAACTGGCTTCTTTTAAGTTGAAGTCAAAATACGAGAAGCTTGTGGAGCATTAGTAGTTCCACCGAAAGCACGTTGGCGTGGAGGAGCGGCACCGCCACCAACACGTCTAGTTAATGGCTGGACTTTATTCAACTTTTCCTTATCTGGTTTCTCTTGAATGCGTAAAAATGCAATCTGATTTCCAGCAGCATAAACTAATTCTTGACCATTCGGTAATAAATGTAAACCTTTGGTAAGATGTCCGCCAAAGCCTAAATATGTATTAAACTGAATTTATGGTGTATCCAATAAATCTTCAAGAGACGACATTTAAATTTTGCGGTAGTGGAGTGGAATAAATATTAAATGTAATAAAAAGTTATATACATGACAATATTGAATCATTAACCTTTAATAAAAGATTAAATAGTGTCTTTGTAATAATATATCATTTTTAGGTTAGTTAGGTTGTGTTATATTTATCATCTTACATATTTATATAATATATAATATATTGATTATTAATATTATAATACTAAATTGATATTTAATTATGTCTCTTCAACATCCAATTTGCTGAATAAACTTGATACTACGTTTGTGAAATTGATGTGATTATTAATGGTCCATTATAAATTCAAATTAACTTCTTTCATTTTAGTAACAAATAGTTTTTTCTAAATGACTAATTTTGATTTACACATTATCTCGTTCACCTAATATATTTAGTGTATTTTATAAGATGTTCTAAGATCCTGTTCAGTTGGTTCTCTCTAAAATTATGTTTTATAGCTATTGTTTTTTAGTTATTTCATCTTTTCTGAATGAAAACTATCGTTTTCTAAAACAGTAAATGAAGTTATTAAATTTCTACTTAAATCAAGTTCTTCAAGTTAACGCATATTCAGCAGATACGAGACTTCAACAAGTTAGTTGTCTTCTAAGTCCAAACGCTATAATTTTTACAACTAATTTAAAACAAAAAGATCTCTAAGACCTATTTACTTTAAAAATAAGTACTTTAATTTAGTCATATGCTAAACTGGTTCAATATTCACATTTAAATTAAAAGAAACGTCGAGCAGTTCCAAACAAGTAAATTCAGTAATTATTGAGATATCCAGAATAGTATTTTCAGAAATATTAAACTCTTTCAAATTAACCAAATTGCCTAAACATGATATATTTGTTAAGTTATTACAAACTAAATATAATCTAGTTATATTAACTAATGAACTTAATGAAGACACAGTCCGGATTCCACATATATTTAAAAACAGTTGTTCTAATAATTACAGATTTTCTAAGGGTTTGATATTGATGCCTTCACTATCTTTAATGGCAAGAGATCTTAAATTAGTCATCTTTTTCAAAGGAGTTAAATCTTAGAATTGACTGAGACATTAAGTCAGATGTAAAGTTACTAAATTTAAGCATTCAGTCATTTTCACAAAATTAAATTTGTTAACGTACTCAAGTCTTAACGTGTGAAGCTATTTTACTTTTTCAACCCAGTTCATGTTACTCATTGCGCATCTAAACATTACAAGTTCTTAAAGCGTTGTAGATTCAAAGTCCATTTAAATTCTGGGGCAAGATCTAATTTCAAGTTTTTTAACATCAAGTTCAGAAATAAACGAGAGAGAACCTATTTTAAAATCATTAACAAAATTAAGTGTTCCATTTTCAATTTTACGTTTGTGTATTTCTGCCTTGGCTTCACCTGATTAATTTTATTTTCCATCAATGTAACTAAAATAGTTTTATATATTCGTAAAAAACGCTTATGGATTAAGTTCTACCTCTTCTTTGGCGTTCTCTTTCTTGTCTGGATGTATACCAAACGGGCCGAAGCTGTTCAACTTGAATTAGCTCTGTTTGTTCTCTTCCGTATCTTTAACGTTCTCTTTCTTGTCTGGATGTATACCAAACGGGCCGAAGCTGTTCAACTTGAATTAGCTCTGTTTGTTCTCTTCCATATCTTTGGCGTTCTCTTTCTTGTCTGGATGTATACCAAACGGGCCGAAGCTGTTCAACTTGAATTAGCTCTGTTTGTTCTCTTCCATATCTTTGGCGTTCTCTTTCTTGTCTGGATGTATACCAAACGGGCCGAAGCTGTTCAACTTGAATTAGCTCTGTTTGTTCTCGTCCGTATCATATTCTTTTATTGGTGCAGCGTTCAATTTAGGAAATATTGCAGCTATATCATTTTTGACATTAACTGATGCCAATCCAAAATTGAATGTGATCTTTTTCTCTTCTTTATTTGGATTCATTAAAATGAAGTGGTATTGAGTTAATACTGTCACAGTACCTGCTGGCCAACAAGCAGATGCAGATAATCGCGAACTGGGATAGGAAATGAAAAAGCTCACTTGTGGCCTTGCAGCTTGAGAATCAGCGCGGCCTGCCTCGTGCGGAGAGTGCTCACGCTGGCCTCGTGGCTGCTCAGGAGGATCTCGAGGCTCTCCATCCGCTCGCACTTGTGCCTGATGCCGCTTATGTTCTGGCTGATCATGTGGGCGATCAGCATGTAGTTCGCAGAACTTGATATGTTATTGAATTTTGAAAACTCTTCAACAAGGTTGTTTGAATCCGCGTCGAAATCCGACTCGTTCTACAACAGCTCGCTCCAAGCGCTTTGTGAAGTATCGAATTCTGGTTGAGTTAGTGATTCAGAAACTGTCATCTGCTTGAGTGGCTTAATAACGCACGAAGGACCAAGTTATTGAGTTAGACACGACTTTAAGAGCGGCTATGAGTTCTATTTTCTAATAAGTAATTAATTTGGGTGCACCGTTTAGTAGACGATTCCAGGAGGTAGTGCAAGGTATTTATGTTTATTAAGCGTTTGGGTGTGAATAGACATATACACATAATAAATAAACAGATGTAAAGAGCATCAATTCTCTAAATCTAAATATGAACTGTAATTTAAAGTTCCATTAAATCATAAGTTGTGATTGTAAGTGATATATTTCTAATAACAACAGCACATTATATAAATAATATAGTTGGTTTTAATATGATCTTATATAATTCTAAATTAAGAAATTTAATGTTGGGTTTTCACAATTTTGCAGTATGTTGCAACTATAACTAATAACATTTATGAAACTTTATATATTCATTCTTATCTCGTGTTATCATAGTCGTGTTATCGGCAGATTTCAAAGACTTCTCATCAGTGGTTTCTCATCATCCATTGTTGGAAATACTTTAAAATCGTCAAAATTAGTTCATTTCTAGCACATTTCATCAGAAACACTCCAATGGAAGGATACGATAGTCCCGAATACTGGGAGCAGAAATATTAAAATAAAGAGCACACAGAGGAGTGGTACTACTCTTATTAACAGCTAAAATAAATTATCACTCCCCATTTTAAGAAAACGGACAAAGTTCTCTGCGTTGGAAACGGAACCTCTTCGTTTCCAGTTGAACTCAACGCTGATTTTAAACCTGAATTGATTATTTCAACTGATATTTCGGCTTCAGCTGTTGAGTAAATGTAAAAATTCGCCTCAGAAAAGGTAAAATTTGTGGTTGATGATGCCTTGCATATGAATCTGCAGGACTAATTCGATGTAGTGTTCGATAAGGGGTGCTTCGACGCGATCTCAACATCTGCTAATAGAGACAAGGTAATAAGCTTGTATATAAATGAAATATAACGTGTGCTGAAACAAGGAGGAAAATACATCATGGTGAGCTACGGAAAGCCGTACACACGCGTGGGACACTTCGGAAAACAATGGGACACACAAATAGTACAAATTCCAGATAAAGCTCCAAGCGGAGAAAGAGGATTCGCATACATATTCCAGCTTATCAAATAATAGTGAACGATTATTATACAGTGTATAATAATTAATATGTATATTAATATATATAATTTAATATATTAATATATATTAATATATATATATTAATATATATATATATTAATATATTAATATAATTTAATATATTAATATGTATAATAATTAAAATAGAAAATAGAGCTCTTAGAATCATAGTATAATTTCCGCATCACAAGCTTGAGCTCAGATAATGCATATGTGTGCTCAAAAGCCCATGCCTTGTTATGCGGCTTGAGAGATGATATTTCTGAAGAAATAGAAGCTTAAACTAAACTTTCTCACAAAATTGTTTTACTCAGATGTTCAGCTCACGTTCTGGATTTGTGCCTAAAAGATTACTGTGTATTTTACAACATCAAATAAAAATTGGACTGTTTATCAAAAATGTACGATATTGATATATCTGTTTGTCCAACGCGTTGGGCAAGTTTTTAAACTGCATTTGAACTACTTTCAAAATGCATTCCTTCAAATATGTTGGTTGACATGAAAATAGTCTAGTTTATATCAGCGACGATACTATAAGTTGAGGCAAATCATATTGATCATTCTAATTGGGACCGCTTAATAAATGAGTTGAAAACCAACCTAAGAAATATCTTTAATGATGCTGGAGATGTTGACGATCGTGCTTAGTTGATGCTGTAAATTATCGAGTCCCGAGAAGACAAGATATGTTACCTTATCTAAAGGCAGTATGGAAGAACAACGAGTACATGGTTGGCCTATTAAGTATATTTGAAACATTAACAGTTAGTAATGGTAGCGTTGAACGATTATTTAGCTTCTATCACCGACAAACAAGTCACTTTTTAAGAAGAAATTTAGATTATAAAACACTTGATGCAATGGCTTACATTTATGTAGAAAAAATAACTAATAACATTAATCACATTTATACAGACGATGATGAAAACGATGAATATGAGTGATATACACTTAATTGTACATATTATAAATGTCCTACAAATTTAAATAGATGATAAGATACCTATAAATCATTATAATTTAGATAATTTCCAATGCATTTTAGCGCTAAAATTAGCGCTAATTTTATATGTCACTGCAAACGTGTTTAAACATGCCGCTAAAAATGACGCTAAAAAAATATATCCGGGGTCAACAATAGCAAAACACGCACTGTTTTTGCGCGTTTGAGCGTGTTTGGACACGCAAAATCCCGCAAAAACGCACCTTATTACTGTGCAATATGAAAATTATTTTCAATACATAAAACTAAAAACATACTAGTACGTAATAGTATACATAATAGTATACATTTTAACTGGAAATTCACTAACCACAAGAATTATTAAAATATATATTATTTTTACTTGGCCATAGTAAAATAACTAGTATATATTTATATATTGCGTTTAGATCTATTGTTGGATTGTTGCTGTTGAGTGAGTCATGTTATTATAGTATACCTTTTAGCCCTGTTTTTTGGCCATAAACCCTTCAAATACAACAATATTTTTGGATACATTTCACAAGGGGTTGAAATGGTAACCCCCTTATAAGTGAAAAGGCTACCCCCTTAAGAGCGAGGTTATGTAGTACATTCTGAAAACAAACCATTTTCATATTTTTGTCTTTTAATATTGAATTTAATAAAATGCATTTTTAACGCTTCTCTATATATTTTCACTTCAGATGTATTAGAGCCAAGTAAACTAAACTGAAAACGAGGTTAGAGCTTATTTGCTTGAAAAAATATAGGGGACTTTCAGAAACTCGGACGAGTTTGACTAGGACTTTAAAGTTCTGATGAAGAAGTTTAAATCTATTTAGCCTTTGATAATTCATTGTGCGTTAATGAACGATATTTAGGTGGATCCGAAGTTATTGTAGGTATTGGCTGATAATGTGGGCGATTACGACGCCGAGCTGACCAGGTCTTTGTTCAAGGCTCTGGCTGAGCAGTCTTTTCCAGTTATTCAGACCAATCAGGCGTGCAAGCAGTTCATTGCGCTTCTTGATTCTTTCGAAGATGCTTTGTTCGCGCCCAAAACTACATTGTAAAAGATGCAGTCCGTGATAAACCTTTTGAGGTACTCAATCGAGTTTTTGATTAGTAATTGTGATTAACTGAACACTTAAGAGCTTTAACAATTAATAAATGACTCTTTGCAATATGACTTCGCCCACAGCCCGGATAGAACACTCTTAGTGTCATAAGAGATAAATAAGAACTTATCTTTCAACCACAGCTTCGTTCAGCCGGGTGTGGCCGCTGTGTGCGTTCTCATACACATTTCCTCAACGAAGCAGTTTTAAACGGTTCAGAAATTAATTCAAAAGGAGGAACTGAGTGCTCAAATAGTTAAACTGCAAATATGCCTCAAACTTCCACTCGAGCAGTCGTTCAAAAACGCACTAAACAAGGATTTTGGAGCGGAAGTAATCCCGGAGGTAATCAGGGCGGAACCGGGAATACTAAGAACGGCTTCGTGCGCAGACTTCAACAAACTGCTCAAAACGGACTTCCAAATTAATTCTGAACTACTCGGAATTATTTACAGTTATGCAAATGAAGCAGCTAAAAGCATGATTCGCGTGTATTTCGAAAACTTAGCCGTAAACGCAGAAGAAAACAAGAGAGAAGCGGTGCTGGCATTCGCTATTCATAAAGACGCGGACCTGGGCTCCGGCGCATTCGTCGACCGCCTCCAAGACACCTCGAAGAAAATAAGAGAACTCGCGCTCGAATACTGCCTCAGGTTCTAATATTTGTAAGAAGCGGCCGACAAAATCATAGACCTCCACGACGAGAACGTCTTCCTGTCCAAAATCACGGCAGAGCAGTTCCGCTAATTGGTCACGTGCTAGGGATTCCAGACTCTCCTCCAAAGGCGCTTCAGAGCCGAAAAACTGGCGCAAACCTGGGCCAGAAAGACAGAGCAGTTCCAAGAAGAGCTCCACGGCAAACTCGAGCAGGAGCTGGATAACAGCGCAACCCAAATCTACTTCTCCAGTCCAGACCGAGAAGAGCTTCTCAAGATCCGAGTCATCCCCGCGGAATTCATAGTGAGCCTGGACGAGTTCGAAAACAACGTAGATTATTTCTACGCGCTGTGTCAGTTCGTGACGCTGGATCACCAGCAGCTGATCGCGTTGAGCCAGAGACTTTTAGAGATGAACGTTCAACAGCAAATCGTGGCCATCTTTGTCTTGAACCAGCAGATGAAGTTCAAGCCGTTCTAAATCAACCAAAATATCCTGTTGACCGCGATGCTCTAGCTCGAAAATAACAAAGAGCTGAACGAAATGTCTCTATTCGACAAATTCTACTTGTTCAGACCCGATAACTAGCTGGAAGCGTACACGCTCATCGTCGAGCTAATCAAAGCTGTGCCGTACTCGTGCAAAGACCTCTCTCTATCTGTGAGCGAATCGCCAGTTGTTCAGCTCTTGAACGAAATGTTGACGTCGAGCGCAAACGAAGTAACTTTCAACAAAATAACCGGAAATAAGTAGTGTGCATCGTTTTCCATAGCGAAATTCCAGGCAGCCGCATCGTCCCTTCCATCCGTTCAGAACTTGGTCGGGTTGGTTGAAAAAATAGTAAAGTCCTTCCACGTGGAGCAAGAACTGCAAATTCCTTGCATGATCTTGTATAACTTAAGTATGTCAGACGAGTCTTTGGATTCGTTCAAGGTGTTTTAAAAACTAATTGTGAACAACTTATAAATGAATTAGAAGTTTACAGATGAAACTCACTTGCAGCAGAAGGCTGTGATTCTGTATTATATCCTCCAGCTGCTCCGAAGCAAACTACAGGGCGCCCTTTCAAACGAGGTACTATTCGCCTTTTTAAACGAACTTGTGTAGGGAGCTTTGGCCAAAGGAAGCCACACCAAGTTGTGTGTCGAAGTGATAGCTGCCTTGAAACAACTAATCTACGAAGTTAAGATAAGCTACAAGATAATCCCGCTGCTATCTGTATACATGTCGGTATCGAAAATTAATTTCTCTGAAGAAATTCAGTTCCACCTGGAATATCTTTCCATCATGAAAATGAAGGCATCTACCAACACAAACACGAAATTTGACCCTGCGTACACCGTTTACTACCTTGCTTTCTATTTAACACATCTTGCGCTTAAGCAGGTGGAAAGTGCTGTGCTGGAACAGGCGGTGTGGGATTTTTTGAAGGTAGTGAAACCTAACGTCCAAATGCGATAAATAGTAGGTCTGATCCACAGACAAAAATTGGCGGAAACCCAGAGCGTTGACGCGAAAGTCAAACAAATTCTCAACACATGCATAGGCCAGCAAGTCGGTGATAAAGTTCAGTTCCCGCAAGGAATATTTGTTTGAGAGGACGAGGTGATGCTTCTTATTGTTGTAAATTTAGAAATACATAAAATAAATAAACAAATGATGAACCTTCGTTTAAAGTTCTTTTAATGCTTGTTTGGTCAACATGACTAATGTACATATGATCTTACAATGTATCACCCACACATGTTGAACATTTCAAAACTTCTTGCATTTATACTAATATAAATGGTACTTCAAATTTTATTCTAAACTAAAATAGAATTGTATCTGATTATAAAAGATCTGAGATACAGTAATACAGTAATATTATACTTTTTATATGACACTATAAAAAGACGATCTGTGGAAAACAGAATTCCACTTCAAATGTCATCCAAAGTATGCAAAGTAACTAAAGCTCTTTCTCAACTATTGTAAGTGCCAAATGTAGCAAACAAGGTTATATTCGAATTATTAATGTTGTCAGACGAGTAATACTCCACAACATTGGAAAAACTGCAATCGACTCTGTAGCTCAGTAAAATCAATGTTCAAGAAGTCGTAATGCAACTAACCCTGGAGAACATGACTTCTCCCAGTTTAGAATCTGCAACTTCTTAGTACAGCAAGACTTTTTACAACCTGTTGGAAAACAGGCCTCGAACCCAATCCAAGACTTCTATCCAGTTCCAAACCAAGTTTTCTACCGCCTTGCAGCAAATACTAGAAACTAGTATCACCGACAACCGAGAGCTCTGCATTCTTACCAACGAATACTTGCAACACAATGACTACACTGAATTTTGGGTTGCTGTCCACCAGCTCATCCCAGAGAAGAAACCAGCCCAACTCAGAGACTATTTCCAAAAGTCATTCTAGCGCTTCATGTACCAAGAGTACATCACATGCGAAGATAAGCTGATACTGAGAGACCTAATTGCGTCAATGAGCAGCCAGAAGCCTGCCGAAATAGCTGGAACGTTCTTGGATATGTTCACAGAGAAGAACTACTTCAAAAGAAACGTCGTGATGTACATAGTAAATAGTAGGAAGTGAAGTTTTGTGTTATTATGTCTTTGGCTGAATCACTTCACGCGTATTCATATTACTTTATTCCATAACATAAATAATTGTCACACTCCAAACGATGATAATCAGCTAATAGTCTAACGCCTCAGAGAACAAACTAAGAAATGTAAACAAGTACAAAAGAGACGTAAAAAACTAGTAATTAGTTATAAACGACGATAAAAACGTTAGTAACCTTCAGTTTGTCGAAGACCTAGAAGTAAATAACCTTACCATTGTTAAATGCCCAAGTATAGTTATCTAAAGTTTGCCTTAACGCGTATTAGAACTCAGGATATACGAATCATGCCTTCAAAATGTACAGGATATCGCGAATATGCGGTAGCTAACGGTGTTGGATTTGAACTTCAACTACATCAGCGAGTTGGGGTTTCTAAACAATTTGCATAACATCACCAAGTTATATTTATACGCAAACAGAATCAGACAATTGAAGGCGCTTGAAGGCCTGCAAAATCTATAGCATCTAAATTTGGGCAGCAACCGAATCAGCAACATACAACCGCTTTCAAAGTTGACAAACTTATTTTACTTGAATCTTGGAAATAACTAGATTCGGGACATTTCCGCGCTACGCCTTATGACGGACCTGCAAGAGCTGTATCTTCTGAATAATTAAATCGGACATATTAAAGCGCTTAGCTATTTGACGAATCTTAAGTGGCTAGACCTGTCTAATAACCAGATCACAAGCGTTCCAGAACTTAAAAGCATGTGCTAGCTAGGCTATCTTAACGTTTCCTGCAATAAACTCTTATGTTTGAGCCCCATCAACTCTTTAACCCAGTTAAAGAAACTGCATATTGCTACTAATTTCATTATGAATATGTCTCCGGTTAAACACATGGATTTGATGAATGATGTAGAAAGAGAAACTCAGTTGGAGCCTACAAAAGAACTAGTGTTGGAAAACCAACACATTGAGATAGTGTATAGAACATTTGACCAATTGGATGGCGTACAGACAAATTTCAAAAAACTAAAAAAGATTATGAAAATTAATACGTTAAAAATATCGTCTTTGCTTTCGCAACTGAATCAAAGCGCAATTTAATTTTCGGTTAATGTCTCTGAATTATTCACAATGCTCGGACTTGCTAGCCAATGAACGAGAAGAAAAAGATTGAAGTAAGTTAGAAAGTTGAACTTACGAAGAAAATCTAAGAAAAAGCGCGTAATAAAACGAACCATAATAACGTTTAGAAGCTGGCAGAGAGATCAAGTCCCCAGTATAAAAGTCACAAGATCAAGAGACCACTAAAAAGCTCCAGTCTAGCGCAAAGTCTCCTCAAAAGAAAATTTAAAAAAATAAAAAGGATAAATCAACCTCTCGTGCAAGTCGAAGGAAATAACGAGCAAAGAGAAACTGAGAAGCGAGAATCAGTTTCTGAAAATAAAGTTAGCGAATCAGGTGAAACTAGTCTGCTAACGACTCAGTGAGCGCCCTGTTGGGTATATATTTAGTGTGCACAAATGATAGATGCTGTTACTCATGTACCTAGAAAACCTGGCCATAAACGCAGAAGAATACAAGAGAGAAGCGGTGCTGGCATTCGCTGTTCATAAAGACGCGGACCTGGGCTCCGGCGCATTCGTCGACCGCCTCCAAGACACCTCGAAGAAAATAAGAGAACTCGCGCTCGAATACTGCCTCAGGTTCTAATATTTGTAAGAAGCGGCCGACTAAATCATAGACCTCCACGACGAGAACGTCTTCCTGTCCAAAATCACGGCAGAGCAGTTCCGCTAATTGGTCACGTGCTAGGGATTCCAGACTCTCCTCCAAAGGCGCTTCAGAGCCGAAAAACTGGCGCAAACCTGGGCCAGAAAGACAGAGCAGTTCCAAGAAGAGCTCCACGGCAAACTCGAGCAGGAGCTGGATAACAGCGCAACCCAAATCTACTTCTCCAGTCCAGACCGAGAAGAGCTTCTCAAGATCCGAGTCATCCCCGCGGAATTCATAGTGAGCCTGGACGAGTTCGAAAACAACGTAGATTATTTCTACGCGCTGTGTCAGTTCGTGACGCTGGATCACCAGCAGCTGATCGCGTTGAGCCAGAGACTTTTAGAGATGAACGTTCAACAGCAAATCGTGGCCATCTTTGTCTTGAACCAGCAGATGAAGTTCAAGCCGTTCTAAATCAACCAAAATATCCTGTTGACCGCGATGCTCTAGCTCGAAAATAACAAAGAGCTGAACGAAATGTCTCTATTCGACAAATTCTACTTGTTCAGACCCGATAACTAGCTGGAAGCGTACACGCTCATCGTCGAGCTAATCAAAGCTGTGCCGTACTCGTGCAAAGACCTCTCTCTATCTGTGAGCGAATCGCCAGTTGTTCAGCTCTTGAACGAAATGTTGACGTCGAGCGCAAACGAAGTAACTTTCAACAAAATAACCGGAAATAAGTAGTGTGCATCGTTTTCCATAGCGAAATTCCAGGCAGCCGCATCGTCCCTTCCATCCGTTCAGAACTTGGTCGGGTTGGTTGAAAAAATAGTAAAGTCCTTCCACGTGGAGCAAGAACTGCAAATTCCTTGCATGATCTTGTATAACTTAAGTATGTCAGACGAGTCTTTGGATTCGTTCAAGGTGTTTTAAAAACTAATTGTGAACAACTTATAAATGAATTAGAAGTTTACAGATGAAACTCACTTGCAGCAGAAGGCTGTGATTCTGTATTATATCCTCCAGCTGCTCCGAAGCAAACTACAGGGCGCCCTTTCAAACGAGGTACTATTCGCCTTTTTAAACGAACTTGTGTAGGGAGCTTTGGCCAAAGGAAGCCACACCAAGTTGTGTGTCGAAGTGATAGCTGCCTTGAAACAACTAATCTACGAAGTTAAGATAAGCTACAAGATAATCCCGCTGCTATCTGTATACATGTCGGTATCGAAAATTAATTTCTCTGAAGAAATTCAGTTCCACCTGGAATATCTTTCCATCATGAAAATGAAGGCATCTACCAACACAAACACGAAATTTGACCCTGCGTACACCGTTTACTACCTTGCTTTCTATTTAACACATCTTGCGCTTAAGCAGGTGGAAAGTGCTGTGCTGGAACAGGCGGTGTGGGATTTTTTGAAGGTAGTGAAACCTAACGTCCAAATGCGATAAATAGTAGGTCTGATCCACAGACAAAAATTGGCGGAAACCCAGAGCGTTGACGCGAAAGTCAAACAAATTCTCAACACATGCATAGGCCAGCAAGTCGGTGATAAAGTTCAGTTCCCGCAAGGAATATTTGTTTGAGAGGACGAGGTGATGCTTCTTATTGTTGTAAATTTAGAAATACATAAAATAAATAAACAAATGATGAACCTTCGTTTAAAGTTCTTTTAATGCTTGTTTGGTCAACATGACTAATGTACATATGATCTTACAATGTATCACCCACACATGTTGAACATTTCAAAACTTCTTGCATTTATACTAATATAAATGGTACTTCAAATTTTATTCTAAACTAAAATAGAATTGTATCTGATTATAAAAGATCTGAGATACAGTAATACAGTAATATTATACTTTTTATATGACACTATAAAAAGACGATCTGTGGAAAACAGAATTCCACTTCAAATGTCATCCAAAGTATGCAAAGTAACTAAAGCTCTTTCTCAACTATTGTAAGTGCCAAATGTAGCAAACAAGGTTATATTCGAATTATTAATGTTGTCAGACGAGTAATACTCCACAACATTGGAAAAACTGCAATCGACTCTGTAGCTCAGTAAAATCAATGTTCAAGAAGTCGTAATGCAACTAACCCTGGAGAACATGACTTCTCCCAGTTTAGAATCTGCAACTTCTTAGTACAGCAAGACTTTTTACAACCTGTTGGAAAACAGGCCTCGAACCCAATCCAAGACTTCTATCCAGTTCCAAACCAAGTTTTCTACCGCCTTGCAGCAAATACTAGAAACTAGTATCACCGACAACCGAGAGCTCTGCATTCTTACCAACGAATACTTGCAACACAATGACTACACTGAATTTTGGGTTGCTGTCCACCAGCTCATCCCAGAGAAGAAACCAGCCCAACTCAGAGACTATTTCCAAAAGTCATTCTAGCGCTTCATGTACCAAGAGTACATCACATGCGAAGATAAGCTGATACTGAGAGACCTAATTGCGTCAATGAGCAGCCAGAAGCCTGCCGAAATAGCTGGAACGTTCTTGGATATGTTCACAGAGAAGAACTACTTCAAAAGAAACGTCGTGATGTACATAGTAAATAGTAGGAAGTGAAGTTTTGTGTTATTATGTCTTTGGCTGAATCACTTCACGCGTATTCATATTACTTTATTCCATAACATAAATAATTGTCACACTCCAAACGATGATAATCAGCTAATAGTCTAACGCCTCAGAGAACAAACTAAGAAATGTAAACAAGTACAAAAGAGACGTAAAAAACTAGTAATTAGTTATAAACGACGATAAAAACGTTAGTAACCTTCAGTTTGTCGAAGACCTAGAAGTAAATAACCTTACCATTGTTAAATGCCCAAGTATAGTTATCTAAAGTTTGCCTTAACGCGTATTAGAACTCAGGATATACGAATCATGCCTTCAAAATGTACAGGATATCGCGAATATGCGGTAGCTAACGGTGTTGGATTTGAACTTCAACTACATCAGCGAGTTGGGGTTTCTAAACAATTTGCATAACATCACCAAGTTATATTTATACGCAAACAGAATCAGACAATTGAAGGCGCTTGAAGGCCTGCAAAATCTATAGCATCTAAATTTGGGCAGCAACCGAATCAGCAACATACAACCGCTTTCAAAGTTGACAAACTTATTTTACTTGAATCTTGGAAATAACTAGATTCGGGACATTTCCGCGCTACGCCTTATGACGGACCTGCAAGAGCTGTATCTTCTGAATAATTAAATCGGACATATTAAAGCGCTTAGCTATTTGACGAATCTTAAGTGGCTAGACCTGTCTAATAACCAGATCACAAGCGTTCCAGAACTTAAAAGCATGTGCTAGCTAGGCTATCTTAACGTTTCCTGCAATAAACTCTTATGTTTGAGCCCCATCAACTCTTTAACCCAGTTAAAGAAACTGCATATTGCTACTAATTTCATTATGAATATGTCTCCGGTTAAACACATGGATTTGATGAATGATGTAGAAAGAGAAACTCAGTTGGAGCCTACAAAAGAACTAGTGTTGGAAAACCAACACATTGAGATAGTGTATAGAACATTTGACCAATTGGATGGCGTACAGACAAATTTCAAAAAACTAAAAAAGATTATGAAAATTAATACGTTAAAAATATCGTCTTTGCTTTCGCAACTGAATCAAAGCGCAATTTAATTTTCGGTTAATGTCTCTGAATTATTCACAATGCTCGGACTTGCTAGCCAATGAACGAGAAGAAAAAGATTGAAGTAAGTTAGAAAGTTGAACTTACGAAGAAAATCTAAGAAAAAGCGCGTAATAAAACGAACCATAATAACGTTTAGAAGCTGGCAGAGAGATCAAGTCCCCAGTATAAAAGTCACAAGATCAAGAGACCACTAAAAAGCTCCAGTCTAGCGCAAAGTCTCCTCAAAAGAAAATTTAAAAAAATAAAAAGGATAAATCAACCTCTCGTGCAAGTCGAAGGAAATAACGAGCAAAGAGAAACTGAGAAGCGAGAATCAGTTTCTGAAAATAAAGTTAGCGAATCAGGTGAAACTAGTCTGCTAACGACTCAGTGAGCGCCCTGTTGGGTATATATTTAGTGTGCACAAATGATAGATGCTGTTACTCATGTACCTAGAAAACCTGGCCATAAACGCAGAAGAATACAAGAGAGAAGCGGTGCTGGCATTCGCTGTTCATAAAGACGCGGACCTGGGCTCCGGCGCATTCGTCGACCGCCTCCAAGACACCTCGAAGAAAATAAGAGAACTCGCGCTCGAATACTGCCTCAGGTTCTAATATTTGTAAGAAGCGGCCGACAAAATCATAGACCTCCACGACGAGAACGTCTTCCTGTCCAAAATCACGGCAGAGCAGTTCCGCTAATTGGTCACGTGCTAGGGATTCCAGACTCTCCTCCAAAGGCGCTTCAAAGGCTCCGCATTTGTGTAAAAGTAAATATATAATAGTTATTATATGAGTTTAAGTGAATAATTTTCTTATATTTAACCACTTCAAATGAGTTAACATGAAAAATAATATCATGATGCCTAATATTGGGATTAGCGCTATATAAATAAACCAGAATAATTTGATTGGTATTACACCTATACAGACTTAATACCACAAATTAGTTTTGTATTAAAGCCTAAACAGCGTTTTCTTTGCATTGGGAACGGTAACTCAACATTTCCAATTGAACTGTACGAATCGTCGTTTGAAATAAAAGATATAATAGCGACAGATATTTCCAAAACAGTTATTGACTATATGCTGAAATAACATGAACCACGTGAAGGTTTAGTATTTGAGTACGATGATGCGACTAATTCTGTCTACGATTCAAATAGTTTCGATGTTGCATTTGATAAAGGATGTGTTGATTCATTATCTACATGTGGCTAAGATATAATTGTATAAAAATTTGTAGATGAAACTCATCGTGTGTTAAAAGTAGGTGGATATTTCCTTATGGTGAGTTTCGGTCTTCCATATTAAAGACTCCATTTATTCAAGTAGGACAAGTGGGACGTTGGAGTTAGAAAGCTTAAAGAAACTGAATACAACGAAGAAGATTATTTCTGTTACTTTTGCAAGAAGATATGACTTCATATAATCATTTAGTATCAATATCTATTATGATAGAAATAGCTAACTAAAAAGTGTTTACATTATCAGACATTAGACATAACTCAGACATTCGGCATGACTTCATCATGCGATATATGGAAATAAACCCGAAAAAAAGACCAACCGCAGTTCAACTAATGACACACAAATGGTTCACAGACGCTGAAATCGACTTCGAACTCGCAGACACACAAGACAACCTAAAAGAATACCTAGCCAAACTCAAACTCAAAGTAAGCTTCCAAGCGGTGAGAATCGGAATCGCACTCAGCTCGGACATCGGACAGAAGTGGGCGGAAAGCGGGTTCATGGCCGTTAACCACCTCAAACAGAAAAAGGAGTGACTGTATATTTAATCATGCATATTCATACGTGTTCAATGAATAAAGAAATAATTGCAGTTATAGATAACTTATAAATATAATCATACTTACGAAGTATTATCTAGAAAAATAACAAGAAAATAGTAGAAATCGAAATGAAATATATTGTATGATAGAAATATACTCTTCACTAACTTTTCATTTGTTCTTCATGTTCACCACGTACATGACCACGTTTCTTCTGAAGTAGTTTTTATCAACGGTCATTTCCATGAATATTTCTGCGATTTCAGATGGTTTTCTGTCTTTCATCTCATTCATCAGATCTTTCAGAACCAGTTTGTCTTCTTGGGTTATAAACTCCTGGTGCAAAAACCGCTTAAACGAGTTCTGGTAGTACTCTTTGAGGTACTTTACGCTCTTGTCTGAAATTAGGCCGTGCAGCTGCTGCCAGAATACCTTTGTATTGTGGCACTTCAAATAGTTTACAACCTCTTGGCACAACTTCTTGTTGTCACTTTCTTGAAGCTGGATTACTTTCTGGAGGCATTCCGCGAACTTGTACTAAAACAGGATCGAGTCTTGAGATTGGGTTCTCGGGCTGTTCTGGACCAAGTTGTAGCACTTGCTCGCGTTGGGGCCTTCAGAGGGCGGCGGGCTCTGCGGAGTACTCCTCAGCAGGTGCTTCAGGGTGAGGAGCTTGAACTGCTCGCGGACCTCGGCCTCGTCTGTTTCGAGCAGAAGAGACACTTCCTGGAACAGACGCGTATGGAGGTGGTCTGGGAGCATGAGGGCGTAAAACGATAAATGCACTGCACACGCCTTGATCTGGAGGAGCTGGGATAAACATCTGATTAGTTTTTGTTCTTGTTGTATTTAGATCATCTGGAGTGAAAGTGGGGTTTATTTATAAACTTATCCGGCTTGATTTTCTATTCACGTGCTAATTTTTAGTTTTAAAATTGATTCAATGTGAACTTCATATTCTGAAGTACAATCGGACAAAAGTGAGGTACTCTCCAGAAGACGAGTAATAACTTATTCTGATCCGAGATACACATTATTTTTAAGTGAGATATCCATGAATGGAATTGACACTACACATAAAATTCGGAGTATTCAATAATTATAATTTTGCAAAATGGTTACATATTGCGCGAAATCAAGTGTACGCTGCAAAATTTTTACATTATTTATTTTTTATTAATAGACTTTTTAATACTTTCAATTTGCAATCATTTAAGAATTTTGAACGAATTTTGATTTGAAATGTGTTATAAGTAAAAGACTCACACTGAAATTAAATAATAATAAATAAATTCAGTCGCAATCAATGTTTCTATTAATCTAAATGTTTCTTATAACTAATGTTTTTATCTAAGTTGTTTTTATCTAGAATGTTTGAATTAGAATGTTTTTATCTAGAAGTATTTAAATATAAATGTGGTGAAATAACATAAATAATATTCAGTCTAGCTTTACCAATAACAATAGATACTTTACCCGCTAAAAATTATGATGTTGAGTTTAATATTTGTTATAATTATTCTTGAGCAATGTTATAGTCACATACATCTTATTTCAACGTATTCAACAATAGCTACTATTAAAAAATCGGTACATATAATTCCTTTTGGGTGATTAATTGAAAATATTGATATATCAAAATATTGTTATACTCACTCATATTCAATAATTTTTGGTATAAATTTCATTTTTACACCCTAGGACTATTCTTTTTATTTTTCATTTGTTTTCTTTGTTGTATGCTATTCTGTTGATGACGTACATCAGAACCGTTCTGTGGAAGTAGCTCTCATTTGCAAACAGCTTCGCGATTTCGGCCGCTTTTTTGTCCCCGTTTTCTTCGATCAGTTTGTTGAGCGTTTCTTTATCCTCTTTATTTATTTCATTTTTATACAAACATTTGACGTAAGTTTTCTAGTAGTAGTTTCTAACCTGTTCTCTGGTTTTAACTCCAATTACTCTCTGAACTGAATCCCAAAATTTGATTTGGTCGTTTATTTTTACGTGCGCGTTTACCGCCTCGCAAATCTGTGAATCTGTCACCTCGTGTAGATTTGTGAAATAAGAGCTTAGAACCATTTTAAGGGCCGAGGAGAAAGAGAGCTTGAAAGAGTTCAGTTCGCTTTTGGACTGTCTCTGGACTTTATCTGGTTTTGTTTCAAAATCTACATTTTGATTGTTTTGGACAGTTGTGTCCGAGAATAATTCTTAGACTTAACTGATAGACTATTTCTGATACTCGATCGTATCTAATTCGGGAAATGATATTTTGGAGTTGGCCTGTGTTAAATCGCTGCACTTGCTTTACTGGGCGAGTTGGTGTTTTATTTCCGTTTCTGATAGTTGATTCTAAGTGGCTTCAACTAAAATTTAAGATTATGTGGAATATAGACAAGAGGTGCTAATTTTCAGAAGGTGTTGAAGAATTATTTCAGTTTTCAGGTTCAAGTCGAATGACAGCTGGTAAACTAACTAATTATAGGAATTGTCGCCCAAACTAAGTACTACGAGCATTGTCGCAGAATATTCCGCACTTTTAGATATTTCCAACATGTTTGTCACAGCTTTGATTATTCGTTTTTCCAAAATATATTAGTTCGTTTGGAGCGATACCTTGGATGTGTTAATCGTATATAGATTGAACCTACGTTTAGATAAATATCACAAGATATTTATAGATTTATTTAGATTAATATACCTTATTCTTCTTTTTATAACAACTAAAATTTGTTTAGTCTACTAAAATAACTCGATCTTCAAAAATGAGTTTATAAATAACATAGACATTTCACACACAACAATTATATTTATAATAGACTATAAATTATAAGTACAATCTATTTTTATATATTTTATGACATACCTTTTTCTTCTTTTATAAAAACACTAAATTCATTCTAAATATATTTCATTTATAATATCGAAGTAATGATACATGCAGCTTATATTAGAAGCGCATAATATAAGATTATTACTTAAACATAAATACACATATTTGCATCGCACTCACTTGTTCTTCATGTTAACCACGTACATGACAACGTTCCTCTTGAAGTAGTTCCTGTCAGCGGTCATTTCCATGAACTTCTCTGCTATCTCGGCCGGCTTTTTGTCCTTCATCTGGATTATCAGGCTCTTCAAAACCATTTTGTCTTCTTTGTTTATGTACTCCTGGTGCATGAATCTCTGGAACGAGTTCTGGAAGTACTCCCGTAGTTGAGTCGGCTTTTTCTCCGTTATAACAAGACTCAGCTCGTACCAGAGGTTCGTCTTCTCTCTGCTGTTAAGCTAGTTCACCTCCAGACACAGCTCTCGGTAGTCGGTCGTGTTCATCCCAAGCACCATCTGGAGCCCGTTTGCGAACCGGTTCTGAAACGCGATGGACTGCTGTGACTGGGTTCGCGGGCGGTTTTCTACCAGGTTGTAGGTCTTCACGGGTTGGGGTCTCGCAGTAAGGTGGTTCACGGCGACGTCCGCGAAGAGCTCCAGAACGAGGTGCTTGCTCATCTATAAAGTAGCAGCTAGGTGCGAGAAGAGGTTTTCGTACATCAGATCTGGGAGCATGAGCACGTGGTAGGATAGCGTTTGGGCAATGCAGGGGATGCCGAGGGTGTCTGCGATGAGGGCCAAGATAGAAAGGTGGGTCGGATTCAGTTCCATTGGAGCGGGTTGAATGTTGAAAACAGCTGGATATACGGATTTATAATAAGTATTATAAATTGTATAAATTCTAAGATTCGGATACCGTAATAATTGATCGATATTATTTCGGTTATAGCTGGTTTGCAGTAAAGTCTGCCTGTTATTATAGTTGATTTATAAACGCAGAAATAGGTATAAATTTAAGAATCCTGGTTCATCTTCATTTGTACTTTGATGAACTATTTTATATAAATGAAATGGGTATTATCTAGAAATGTACATGAGTATTCTAAGATGGAAATTTAGAATAATTATATAATTAGAATAATTAGCCTTTTAACGTATTTTAGTTCAATTTTAAGTCATTTATACAATTAAATGTGAAGTATTTCAAAATATAAGCAGATTAAAAGCGTTTAATGAAGTGATAACAATAAAATCAATTCAATTTGAAATAATTATGTTAATTTTTGAAGAATTTATGAACTAAATTAGTGGTTATTATAGTTTATTGTAATGCCAATACATTCAACTATTTCATCTAATAATTATAAAATGAAACGCGAAAATACTCATAATAATGTTATTACTTAACAAATAGATGAATTAGACCGTTTAGTTTTTGGAATAATTTTAAATAATAAAATGTTAATGGTTGGGGGGGGGTATTACCAAAATGGAGTCCTACAGTAAATAGTTACAGAAGTAAAAAAACGTATGAAAATATCATTTAAAAATGTTCCTTGATACTGATTATTGAGTAGATGTTTTGATGGTAGATGAACCAAAAGAGTAACGTTCTTCATGATTACCATCTACCTAACTAATATATATCAACTTAATCTACTTCAAGTAAGTACGATTACTATATCAAATACACATATTCACTTCTTGAGGTTGGTCACGTACATGACTACGTTTCGCTTGAAGTACTTCTCCGGGCCCACGCCCAGCAGGAACGCGTTCGCGACCTCGGACGACTTGGAGTCCGGCATCTGCTCCATAAGCTTTCTCAGCGCCACCTTGTCCTCCACGCTGATGATGTCCGCGAACATGCACTTCGCGAAAGACTTCTGGTAGTACTCGCGCAGCTGGGTCGCGCTCTTGCTCGGTATGATTCCGTGCATCTGGGTCCAAAAGAGCTTCTGATCGTGTATCTTGAAGTGGGCCTGCAGCAGCTCGCACACCTACACGTGCGCGGGCGCCTCACCTTGGTGGTTAAGAACTCTAACGACAGCGGAGACGAACTCGCCCTGGAACCTGAGCTGGCCCGAGGACTCCGTTCTGGTCTACTGTCTGTCCTTCATCTGCTTGTTCAGGACGCAGCTGCAATTTGGAACCTGGTCCGGCTTTGGTTCTGGGAGCACGTTGCACAGGTACTTGGTGGCGAGCTGGTGGAACATCTGGCGTAGGGAGTCCGCGGCCACGTTCAGGTCGAAGGAGAGAACGTGGAAGAGCTAGCCGAAGACGCGTTCGGACTGCAGCATGGCGAAGAACACGATCTGGTCTGCGTTTGTAATCTGTGCGCTTATATCAAGGGCTTTAGCGATGGCGTTCGTCAAAGTCTGCTCAGAGGGGTTCATGCTTCTGGAGTGGAAAGTGTGTTTGGAAGGTCGGACGTGATTGAGCTGGTTTCCAGCCGGATGCGTTTTACTACAGTGTATGTATAAAAACAGAGCCGTGTTAAATTATTCATTAAAGTATCACGCCATCCAAAACTTTAAAACACATTTCAGTGCAATACACGCGAATTGGCCGTTTCGTGTTGGATTCGGGTGTTTAATAAAAATTCATTAAAGTATCATTGATAATTTGCTCCGCGAATATTTCAGACAACAGCGCGATACGTGGAATCTCTTTTTCCAAATACACTAGGAAAAAGATGATAACCGAAGTGCGTGATTAAATATGAATAGTGCCAAATAGCAAAATTAAAAGATTGCGGATTATGTTACTTTGTATCTGACGGGACTATACCTGCCCTAATATTCTCACGTTTAACTTTGTTTAAGAATCACTAAGAATTCATCAATCACTTTTATAAAATATACACGATCCTTTTAAATATGATCACTTGCGAAATCTCCTCACAGAATCTCTGTTAACTCTTCCGAACTAAATAATTTTAATAGATGTTTAGCGATATTTAAATATTAATAAAAACATAAGTTTTAGCGTAACGATAATTACTAAACATAAACAGCTATATTAAACAAAAATCTAAAATGTAATTTGGAAGTAATTTGAAATTGTACTATTGCAAATATACATGTGAATTAATTTATAACTTGCTAATATATTGTGGTTGTTGGTTATTCATGAACCAGGCACTTTGTATCTAATTCCGATTCAGAAAAGTTCAGATACAAAACATTACAAATCACATAACTCGCTTTTGTGGCTTCTTCGTCTTTGCTACGTAATATACTTGTCCCGTCAGATACAAAGTAACATAATCCGCAATCTTTTAATTTTGCTATTTGGCACTATTCATATTTAATCACGCACTTCGGTTATCATCTTTTTCCTAGTGTATTTGGAAAAAGAGATTCCACGTATCGCGCTGTTGTCTGAAATATTCGCGGAGCAAATTATCAATGATACTTTAATGAATTTTTATTAAACACCCGAATCCAACACGAAACGGCCAATTCGCGTGTATTGCACTGAAATGTGTTTTAAAGTTTTGGATGGCGTGATACTTTAATGAATAATTTAACACGGCTCTGTTTTTATACATACACTGTAGTAAAACGCATCCGGCTGGAAACCAGCTCAATCACGTCCGACCTTCCAAACACACTTTCCACTCCAGAAGCATGAACCCCTCCGAGCAGACTTTGACGAACGCCATCGCTAAAGCCCTTGATATAAGCGCACAGATTACAAACGCAGACCAGATCGTGTTCTTCGCCATGCTGCAGTCCGAACGCGTCTTCGGCTAGCTCTTCCACGTTCTCTCCTTCGACCTGAACGTGGCCGCGGACTCCCTACGCCAGATGTTCCACCAGCTCGCCACCAAGTACCTGTGCAACGTGCTCCCAGAACCAAAGCCGGACCAGGTTCCAAATTGCAGCTGCGTCCTGAACAAGCAGATGAAGGACAGACAGTAGACCAGAACGGAGTCCTCGGGCCAGCTCAGGTTCCAGGGCGAGTTCGTCTCCGCTGTCGTTAGAGTTCTTAACCACCAAGGTGAGGCGCCCGCGCACGTGTAGGTGTGCGAGCTGCTGCAGGCCCACTTCAAGATACACGATCAGAAGCTCTTTTGGACCCAGATGCACGGAATCATACCGAGCAAGAGCGCGACCCAGCTGCGCGAGTACTACCAGAAGTCTTTCGCGAAGTGCATGTTCGCGGACATCATCAGCGTGGAGGACAAGGTGGCGCTGAGAAAGCTTATGGAGCAGATGCCGGACTCCAAGTCGTCCGAGGTCGCGAACGCGTTCCTGCTGGGCGTGGGCCCGGAGAAGTACTTCAAGCGAAACGTAGTCATGTACGTGACCAACCTCAAGAAGTGAATATGTGTATTTGATATAGTAATCGTACTTACTTGAAGTAGATTAAGTTGATATATATTAGTTAGGTAGATGGTAATCATGAAGAACGTTACTCTTTTGGTTCATCTACCATCAAAACATCTACTCAATAATCAGTATCAAGGAACATTTTTAAATGATATTTTCATACGTTTTTTTACTTCTGTAACTATTTACTGTAGGACTCCATTTTGGTAATACCCCCCCCCAACCATTAACATTTTATTATTTAAAATTATTCCAAAAACTAAACGGTCTAATTCATCTATTTGTTAAGTAATAACATTATTATGAGTATTTTCGCGTTTCATTTTATAATTATTAGATGAAATAGTTGAATGTATTGGCATTACAATAAACTATAATAACCACTAATTTAGTTCATAAATTCTTCAAAAATTAACATAATTATTTCAAATTGAATTGATTTTATTGTTATCACTTCATTAAACGCTTTTAATCTGCTTATATTTTGAAATACTTCACATTTAATTGTATAAATGACTTAAAATTGAACTAAAATACGTTAAAAGGCTAATTATTCTAATTATATAATTATTCTAAATTTCCATCTTAGAATACTCATGTACATTTCTAGATAATACCCATTTCATTTATATAAAATAGTTCATCAAAGTACAAATGAAGATGAACCAGGATTCTTAAATTTATACCTATTTCTGCGTTTATAAATCAACTATAATAACAGGCAGACTTTACTGCAAACCAGCTATAACCGAAATAATATCGATCAATTATTACGGTATCCGAATCTTAGAATTTATACAATTTATAATACTTATTATAAATCCGTATATCCAGCTGTTTTCAACATTCAACCCGCTCCAATGGAACTGAATCCGACCCACCTTTCTATCTTGGCCCTCATCGCAGACACCCTCGGCATCCCCTGCATTGCCCAAACGCTATCCTACCACGTGCTCATGCTCCCAGATCTGATGTACGAAAACCTCTTCTCGCACCTAGCTGCTACTTTATAGATGAGCAAGCACCTCGTTCTGGAGCTCTTCGCGGACGTCGCCGTGAACCACCTTACTGCGAGACCCCAACCCGTGAAGACCTACAACCTGGTAGAAAACCGCCCGCGAACCCAGTCACAGCAGTCCATCGCGTTTCAGAACCGGTTCGCAAACGGGCTCCAGATGGTGCTTGGGATGAACACGACCGACTACCGAGAGCTGTGTCTGGAGGTGAACTAGCTTAACAGCAGAGAGAAGACGAACCTCTGGTACGAGCTGAGTCTTGTTATAACGGAGAAAAAGCCGACTCAACTACGGGAGTACTTCCAGAACTCGTTCCAGAGATTCATGCACCAGGAGTACATAAACAAAGAAGACAAAATGGTTTTGAAGAGCCTGATAATCCAGATGAAGGACAAAAAGCCGGCCGAGATAACAGAGAAGTTCATGGAAATGACCGCTGACAGGAACTACTTCAAGAGGAACGTTGTCATGTACGTGGTTAACATGAAGAACAAGTGAGTGCGATGCAAATATGTGTATTTATGTTTAAGTAATAATCTTATATTATGCGCTTCTAATATAAGCTGCATGTATCATTACTTCGATATTATAAATGAAATATATTTAGAATGAATTTAGTGTTTTTATAAAAGAAGAAAAAGGTATGTCATAAAATATATAAAAATAGATTGTACTTATAATTTATAGTCTATTATAAATATAATTGTTGTGTGTGAAATGTCTATGTTATTTATAAACTCATTTTTGAAGATCGAGTTATTTTAGTAGACTAAACAAATTTTAGTTGTTATAAAAAGAAGAATAAGGTATATTAATCTAAATAAATCTATAAATATCTTGTGATATTTATCTAAACGTAGGTTCAATCTATATACGATTAACACATCCAAGGTATCGCTCCAAACGAACTAATATATTTTGGAAAAACGAATAATCAAAGCTGTGACAAACATGTTGGAAATATCTAAAAGTGCGGAATATTCTGCGACAATGCTCGTAGTACTTAGTTTGGGCGACGATTCCTATAATTAGTTAGTTTACCAGCTGTCATTCGACTTGAACCTGAAAACTGAAATAATTCTTCAACACCTTCTGAAAATTAGCACCTCTTGTCTATATTCCACATAATCTTAAATTTTAGTTGAAGCCACTTAGAATCAACTATCAGAAACGGAAATAAAACACCAACTCGCCCAGTAAAGCAAGTGCAGCGATTTAACACAGGCCAACTCCAAAATATCATTTCCCGAATTAGATACGATCGAGTATCAGAAATAGTCTATCAGTTAAGTCTAAGAATTATTCTCGGACACAACTGTCCAAAACAATCAAAATGTAGATTTTGAAACAAAACCAGATAAAGTCCAGAGACAGTCCAAAAGCGAACTGAACTCTTTCAAGCTCTCTTTCTCCTCGGCCCTTAAAATGGTTCTAAGCTCTTATTTCACAAATCTACACGAGGTGACAGATTCACAGATTTGCGAGGCGGTAAACGCGCACGTAAAAATAAACGACCAAATCAAATTTTGGGATTCAGTTCAGAGAGTAATTGGAGTTAAAACCAGAGAACAGGTTAGAAACTACTACTAGAAAACTTACGTCAAATGTTTGTATAAAAATGAAATAAATAAAGAGGATAAAGAAACGCTCAACAAACTGATCGAAGAAAACGGGGACAAAAAAGCGGCCGAAATCGCGAAGCTGTTTGCAAATGAGAGCTACTTCCACAGAACGGTTCTGATGTACGTCATCAACAGAATAGCATACAACAAAGAAAACAAATGAAAAATAAAAAGAATAGTCCTAGGGTGTAAAAATGAAATTTATACCAAAAATTATTGAATATGAGTGAGTATAACAATATTTTGATATATCAATATTTTCAATTAATCACCCAAAAGGAATTATATGTACCGATTTTTTAATAGTAGCTATTGTTGAATACGTTGAAATAAGATGTATGTGACTATAACATTGCTCAAGAATAATTATAACAAATATTAAACTCAACATCATAATTTTTAGCGGGTAAAGTATCTATTGTTATTGGTAAAGCTAGACTGAATATTATTTATGTTATTTCACCACATTTATATTTAAATACTTCTAGATAAAAACATTCTAATTCAAACATTCTAGATAAAAACAACTTAGATAAAAACATTAGTTATAAGAAACATTTAGATTAATAGAAACATTGATTGCGACTGAATTTATTTATTATTATTTAATTTCAGTGTGAGTCTTTTACTTATAACACATTTCAAATCAAAATTCGTTCAAAATTCTTAAATGATTGCAAATTGAAAGTATTAAAAAGTCTATTAATAAAAAATAAATAATGTAAAAATTTTGCAGCGTACACTTGATTTCGCGCAATATGTAACCATTTTGCAAAATTATAATTATTGAATACTCCGAATTTTATGTGTAGTGTCAATTCCATTCATGGATATCTCACTTAAAAATAATGTGTATCTCGGATCAGAATAAGTTATTACTCGTCTTCTGGAGAGTACCTCACTTTTGTCCGATTGTACTTCAGAATATGAAGTTCACATTGAATCAATTTTAAAACTAAAAATTAGCACGTGAATAGAAAATCAAGCCGGATAAGTTTATAAATAAACCCCACTTTCACTCCAGATGATCTAAATACAACAAGAACAAAAACTAATCAGATGTTTATCCCAGCTCCTCCAGATCAAGGCGTGTGCAGTGCATTTATCATTTTACGCCCTCATGCTCCCAGACCACCTCCACGCCCGTCTGTTCCAGGAAGTGGCTCTTCTGCTCGAAACAGACGAGGCCGAGGTCCGCGAGCAGTTCAAGCTCCTCACCCTGAAGCACCTGCTGAGGAGTACTCCGCAGAGCCCGCCGCCATCTGAAGGCCTCAACGCGAGCAAGTGCTACAACTTGGTCCAGAACAGCCCGAGAACCCAATCTCAAGACTCGATCCTGTTTTAGTACAAGTTCGCGGAATGCCTCCAGAAAGTAATCCAGCTTCAAGAAAGTGACAACAAGAAGTTGTGCCAAGAGGTTGTAAACTATTTGAAGTGCCACAATACAAAGGTATTCTGGCAGCAGCTGCACGGCCTAATTTCAGACAAGAGCGTAAAGTACCTCAAAGAGTACTACCAGAACTCGTTTAAGCGGTTTTTGCACCAGGAGTTTATAACCCAAGAAGACAAACTGGTTCTGAAAGATCTGATGAATGAGATGAAAGACAGAAAACCATCTGAAATCGCAGAAATATTCATGGAAATGACCGTTGATAAAAACTACTTCAGAAGAAACGTGGTCATGTACGTGGTGAACATGAAGAACAAATGAAAAGTTAGTGAAGAGTATATTTCTATCATACAATATATTTCATTTCGATTTCTACTATTTTCTTGTTATTTTTCTAGATAATACTTCGTAAGTATGATTATATTTATAAGTTATCTATAACTGCAATTATTTCTTTATTCATTGAACACGTATGAATATGCATGATTAAATATACAGTCACTCCTTTTTCTGTTTGAGGTGGTTAACGGCCATGAACCCGCTTTCCGCCCACTTCTGTCCGATGTCCGAGCTGAGTGCGATTCCGATTCTCACCGCTTGGAAGCTTACTTTGAGTTTGAGTTTGGCTAGGTATTCTTTTAGGTTGTCTTGTGTGTCTGCGAGTTCGAAGTCGATTTCAGCGTCTGTGAACCATTTGTGTGTCATTAGTTGAACTGCGGTTGGTCTTTTTTCCGGGTTTATTTCCATACATCGCATGATGAAGTCTACTGCTGGTTTGGATACGTTGAAGAACTTTTATGAGAAGCTCCAGTCCCCTTTTACCTGTTATTGTAGCATTAGTTTCTAATCTTAAGCGTTGAATGGCAGATGACCGGCTAGCATCACATATGTGATTACTCCAAGCGCGTATATGTCCGGTTCGGTTGTGTACGGCTTCCTCAGCAGTACCTCTGGAGCCACGTACCCGGGCGTTCCAACGTTGTCCGGCTCCGTTTTGTTCACGATGAGGGCCGTTCCAAAATCCGCTATTTTAATACAGGGGAGGAACTTGGAGTCGCCCTCGTCGTAGTGTTCTGGCACAGATTTTAGGAGGAGGTTCTCGGGCTTGAGATCAAGGTGGGCAATTTTATTCTTGTGGAGGTAGACAAGTGTGGCTAAGACTTGCTTCATGATTGCGCGTGCGTCGTTCTCCGAGTACCGTTTCCTTCTTACGATGTGGTCGAAGAGCTCTCCACCGCGCGCGAGCTCCGTCGCGACGTAGAAATAGGTGTCGTCCTCGAAGCAGCCGTGGAACTTGATTATGTTCTCGTGCTTGCACTTCTTCAGCACCGCGATTTCCTTGGCCAGAGATTTCGCATCCACCTTATTTTTAACCAGCGCTTTTATTGCGACCTCCTAACCGGTATCGTTGTTCGTGCCCTTGTACACCGTGCCAAAAGCTCCCTTCCCCAAAACCGTTTCAGAAAGCGTAAAATTCGAGTTCATTTGGGAAAGAAGTGGAATTAATATTATTAGTGCAACATACGTTACTATTTTCAAATTTTTGAAATCACAAACTATAAGTGCTATAATCACTTAATGATAACCACTTAATCAATAATTGCCTAATTAACAGAATATTTAGCTATTATAATCATAACACATTATTTATTAGTCTTCTGATGTTATTCTGTTACTTTACTAATATTTTTAATACATTCTATTTGTATACATCTACTAATTATACATCTACTAATTATACCACTAATAAATTCAAATGACTCACTTAACTACACATTCTATAAAAATATCATAAAAACAAAGTATTTAATTAAACACAGATCGTTTAATTGTCTTTTGATTGTATCATGTGAGTGATCCTGTATCTATTAATAATATTTTAATCAAAAAACGCATTTTGAAACTAATAATGTAAAATGATAAATTGTACACTTCACAACAATGCAAATTGTTCTTAGTAAGTAGGAACAGAGCTTGGTCGACATTCTATCTCGTTTGTTAAAATCTTCTTGTCCGATATAGCTTTCATATAATGTACTGGCGCTACCAGATACTTTAGAAAATAAACTGTTCGAGCTCTTGAGTTCATCATTGCAGATTAATACTTTACAATTACGTGATATATTCAACAAACTGGTTTTCAAGTGCATAAACGCTCTCAAAACTTAATAAATAACAATAAACCCGCTCGTTCAAGACAGCCTCGCAAAAATTCTGGAGTTAAAGGAAGTCAAAACCGAATATTCAGATATTTAGTAATAATAAACTGATATTCAACCCAAAAACAGAAATATATAAAATAAAAGAGAGCCAGCATCTAAAGTTAACATAAAACTCAAAAATGAAGGTGTGCAAGATCAATAATTAACTTAACAGTGCTATAATTTACATTAAAACAAACCGCGAACACAATCAAAAGAGTCTATTTAGTTTTAGAACAGGTTTTCGAGCTGTTTATAAGTTATCTTACAAATATAAGAAACTGACAACAAAATTGTTTGCGAGAAAGTGCTATCACACCTGCAATAAAACAGTTCAAAAAAGTTTTGGAAGCAGATTACTGAGCTTATACCCGAGAAAACAACAATTCAATTGAGGGAATACTTCCAGAATTCATTTAAAAGATTTATGCACCAAGAATATTTGAATAAGACAGATAAAATAATATTGTAGAGTCTGATATTAGAAATGAAAGATAAAAAACCCGCCGAAATCGCGGAGAAGTTCATGGAGATGACCGCGGAAAGAAACTACTTCAAGAGGAACGTTATCATGTACATTGTAAATTTGAAAGAATAATGACTAATATGAACAAGCAGGTAAGCATAAGTAAATATATTAGATTGATATTATATTGATCTTATTTAGGCATTTCTTTAAATATTTGTAATAAACCATATTTGTAATATACCAAAAACGTATAGACCAAAAAGGGTCGATATTTGTAACTAGATTTTGTCTAGGTTTGTCTATTGGTCATCAACTCTGTTCTATATGAGACTCTACAATACTAACTTAAAAATACTAACTTAAAAATTTGCAGAGCTACACTGTGATAATTTTAATTAATTTTATTATGTTTTTGCACAAAATAAATAATTTACAAATCTAAATTTATTATCCATGTCACAAAGTTTATAATAAAATTAAAAGTATAATGATATATTGCTTGTTAACTCAAGCCAAAAAATAAGTATATAAATTTTATTTATATACTTACCACAACGAACATTTGATTCTTTTGTATTCATAATAATAAGTAATGATTTCAGTTAGTTAACTGACAGAAATCAATATCTTATCTTATTTGGTAATATTGGATACTTTGTTGAAGAATAATTTGTACCCTAGATTATCGTAGCTTGAAAGGGTTATTATACATTCATTTTTGTTTGTATTTCAAATCAAATATTATTCAAAATCTTAAAATATGAACTCAAGCCGTTACACAACGTATTATTGCAGTGAATTATCTAGCAGAATTCACTCCAGATGCTATAAATACATTAAGAATCCAAGCTCGTGAATTGCCTCTCTAATCTTCTTCAGATACAGAAGTGCGCGAAAACGACATCATTTTACGCCCTCATGCTCCCAGACCACCTCCACGCCCGTCTGTTCCAGGAAGTGGCTCTTCTGCTCGAAACAGACGAGGCCGAGATCCGCGAGCAGTTCAAGCTCCTCACCCTGAAGCACCTGCTGAGGAGTACTCCGCAGAGCCCGCCGCCATCTGAAGGCCTCAACGCGAGCAAGTGCTACAACTTGGTCCAGAACAGCCCGAGAACCCAATCTCAAGACTCGATCCTGTTTTAGTACAAGTTCGCGGAATGCCTCCAGAAAGTAATCCAGCTTCAAGAAAGTGACAACAAGAAGTTGTGCCAAGAGGTCGTTAACTATTTACAGTGTAACAGTTCCAAAATATTTTGGAAACAGTTGTAATAATATATTCCTGAGAAGAGTACAACATAACTCAGAGAATATTTCTAAAATTCATTCAAAAGATTTGTGTGTCAAGAGTTCTTAAGTTAAGAGGATAAAGTCATTTTAAAGAAGCTAATGATTGAGATGAAGAAATAGAAACCATCAGAAGTAGCAGATAAATTTTTAACATTTACGAAAGGTAAGAATTACTTTAGGAGGAATGTTGTAATGTATGTTATTAACATGAGGGATAAGTGAAAAATGAGTGAGCGGCGAAAAACATTTCATTGCTTTATTTACTTATTTGATATTTTGCCCCGATATCAGAAAGTGTAATATTATCAGTTTAGATAGATATGTAGATAAATTACTATAGAAACACTTTTATTTAAAATGAGCTCATAATTGGTTTAATGCAATTATTTATTCAATATCTACTTTATTCATTAATCTGCGTTTTGATCTGACATCTGTACCAGCATGACGATTCTTTCGCTCATTCTCAATTATTTTCTCACGCAAACATATTATTTTCTTTACTGATTCTTAACAAACAGTTTGCACTAGTTTTTGATATATACTTATTTGTTTTTAAGGTCCGTTTACATAAAGTTCAGGTTGTGAATGAGTTGGAGCTTGTTCGAAAATAGCAGTTCATCTTTTGTTGGAGTGGTTTGGTTTTGCGAATGAGTGGCCACGAAGAAATACCGTTTTAAATATTTGTTCTCGTTTTCAACATTATCAAATTCTTCTTCAACTTCTTCATAAATTTCTTCGCTGGTTTCTTCAATCGGTTCCTAACGGATTATTGATTGCTTTTGGTAAAGGGGGTTAAAATTTTTGATTTGGTTGAACGCGCAGTCGAGGAAAGTGAGATTCTGAAGATATTTGAGCGAATTCACATTTATAATTCGGTTGTGGCTTAGGTTAAGCTCCTTCAAATCAACTAGAAACCGCAGCATGAACACGTTTATAACTCGATTTTGGGAAATGAACAGCATTCTCAATTTTTGTAATCCGGATAAGCTTTAGATGTCATATACTAAGTTATTTGTTAAATTCAGAATTCGCAGCTGCTTAAGGCTGGAAAACGCAGTAATGCACTCGATTTTATTATTTGACAAATCAAGCTCCTCTAAATTCACCAGATTGCTAAGAACGCCTATATCTTTGATATCATTTCCAGTTAATTATAACAGTGTTAACTAAGTCATTTGCTGAATTCCGCCTATGTGTCCAATATCGCAGTTCTGTATTGATAGCTGTTGTATTTTTGTTGGAACTTTGGTGAACGTTATGGCTGAACAATTGACTAAAATTAGATTTTACACCGAATCCAGTTCGTCAACAAAATCAAAGGACATAAAAGCACAATTGTTGTTAATTTGAAGAGTTTTGCCGTTATGTTTAACTTAATTCATATCTTAAACATATTTTTACAGAGTATTATAAGTATGCTAAGGCATTATATTATTATTTCTAGGCTGTGGTGGGAGCCGATATGAATATAAAGCATGACCTTTCATTACTGAAGTGGATATTATTGTGGTAGATTATAGTAGTGGTAGATTATATTTATTTCTCTTTTTTTCACTACAAACCTAAGTTGAAATCTAAATTGAAATCTAAAAATAAATGTCATCTTCTTCCTCTTTTTAGTCGTTCTTCGATTCTTCTTTTATCTTCTTCGATGCGTTTTTGTCTGTCCCACCAGTCTTAGCTTTTTTGATATCTTCTTTCTCTTATTTCTTGTTGTCTATTGAGTTTGTTTTGCTATCTGTCAGTGCCTGTTTTTCTGAGTCTAGGTGCATCGATTTCCATGTCCATTTTGCTCTTTTGTGTGTGAAGGAGATCTGATTTTGAGCTCAAGAAGCCGCCTGGCTGGCATTCCTTTTATATTTCGCTCGATTTTTTCACCGATTCTGGCATTGGGGCGGTGAATGGGTTAACGATAAGTTCTGATTTTTGTTTCTTTTCTGCTTTTTGTTCCACTTTAACTTCTTATTTAATTTCTTTAACTTCTTTATTTTCTTATTTGTTTTCTTTTTCAGCTGTTTCTTTTTATGGTTCCACTGTTTTCAACTCTCTTTGAATGTATTATTGGGGTTTAACGGCTTCGCTAACAGTGTTTGAAACTGCTTTGAGCTGTGTGAAAACGTCTTGAACTCTCTGAATCTCTTCGTAAACCAGAAACATGGCTTCGTTTCCTGCTGCTATGTGTTCGAAATCAACCTTGGAAACGCGGTCGTCATCGAATAACCGCCAAGTGCCTTGTGACTGTGCGTAGCAGTAGTAGTGGCCGTAATTAGCGACTCCTGAGTGGCATATGACTGAGCTGAGTCTGTGTGTGAATTTGTTTGTGGTTTTGCTCATTTTGGTGAATATGTCGTCTTGTTTCCCCATTTCTTCCATGTGTTGAATGGATTCGAGTGTGATACCGTTTTTCAGGTCTAGGCATTCTGGGATGCGGCAGTGTTTGTTATTTTTCTGTCCGAAGTCGTCCCAGCGTTGAATTTGAATGAGTACGACTCTGCTAACGTCTGCGATTTCGACTCTTTTTTCGACGGTTACTTTCTGTTGGCAGAAGTCGCAGGTGTAGTTTTCAATTTCGACCGGTTGTAGTAATTGGGTGAATGATTTTCTGAGCGTTTTGTTCAGTGGAACGATCAGGCTCCTTGATTTTGTGATCGTTTATTTTTGCTATGAGCAGGACTTGCACCTGAGGATCTGGACCTGGTGCGAGCCGAGTATTTGGTCGATGGCTGTTGTCTCCCTTTCTCTGAACGGTTTCTGCTCGAATCCATTCAGTTTCGCTTCGAATTCGATCAGTTCATCAAGGAATTTGAGGATTAGTTCGGACGAATCGGATTGTTGATGGGGAGACATCTTAAAAATCTGGAGGATGTTCGCGAATTCGCGCGGCTGGGTGTGATTTAGGCGCATGTTATTGAGCGTTTTGAACAGCGCTGTAGCCACTTAGTTTTACTTCATCAATTATTAATAGTAAGCCGATGAAAACAGAGACAAAAATGAGGGAGAGGAGATCATGGCCTGGAGCGCGGTGTTCATGAAGCAGGACGCGCCTAAGTTTTACAAACCGCAGATTAATGGCTTGGAAGGAGAAGAAAGAATCTGATTTAGCATTAACGGGTCGAAGCAGTACTCGGACGGCTGCGAAATCTGATGCTTCTGCTGCACTTTTATCTAATATATACCAGACTGCCTGAAATTCATCTAATCGGGCAACTGGTGCTCAACGTACTCTACTTTGCGCAACTTGCCAGAAACCTGGCGCTGTATCTACTTCGCCAACTAAGATGCAGCAAAATCGTCTTCCATATTACATGAAGACGGGGAGTGGAATACTGTATTTATTATAGATATTCATGTGATACTTACATTCATGCAAAATTATAGTTATAAAATATATTTGTAATTGTTCATTCAGCTTTTAGCGTTTTCATGAAGTTTCTAATTTTATCTCCGTAAAAGTTGTTCTTTTATACGAGCTCTTATTCTTCTTCAATGAGTTTTTGGTATATTTCAAGGAATTTCTTGAGTTATGCGTTCAGCTATGCATGACCCATTTCTTCAATTTCTTGGAAGTACTACTCTTCATCGGCAAGATCTATTTCAGGTTCTTCCTCCTCAACTTCTTCATAGTATTCTTCCCCAACCTCTTCTCTTACAGCTTCTTTTCTATCGTGTCTTTCGTGTTGTCTGTTGGGTTTAGGTGCCTTAGTTGTAATTTTACCTGTCCTAGAGAGTATTTTAGAGCGTACATATTCGCACTATTCAGTATCGCCGATGAATTCTCCGTCAATCTTTAGGAAGTTCACAGAGTGATCGAATAGTTACTCGTAGTGATACTCGAACTATCCATTTTAGTCTGGTTGGTGAAAGACGTCTCTAAGATATTAACGGATGTATGTAAACTTCTAACGTACGTCAAGGTCCCTGAACTCCCTAATATTCTTCTAGAAGTGATCGATGATTGCCAGGTCTACTGCTACCGTTTGTTCCTTGAAACTATCCCTAAATGCAGCACGCAAATGACTATCAACGTAATACTACCTTATATAGATAGGACGCACGTTTATCAGTTATCCAATCATCTTCCACAATTCCTCTGCCTCTGGCTTCTGTAATTCAGCATAAATCTGGCGTTCTGTTTTACTAGGGAAGAATCTACTTACCTAGTTTATTACTATCTCTTCTTACTCTTCTGTGAGCTACTTACGAGGCATTTGGTGTGGAACCTATATTAATCGAAATATATACTAATAATAGAGATTTAAACATATCACTCCAAGGAAACATAACTAAATAATAACTATAACATGCTAAATAACCATTAATGACTTTATAATTTAAAATATTTTATTTTACTACATTCAGTACTAATATATTTAAGAATTTAGATAAATCTATTGCCTCTCACTTATTTATTAATTGCTTTTTCATGTTTATAATGTACATAACCACATTCCTCTTAAAGTAGTTTTTGTCTTTAACTAAATCCATAAAGTTATCTGCTATCTCCGCTGGTTTTTAATCTGTCATCTCAATCATTAGATTCTTTAAAATGACTTTGTCTTCTTGACTCAAATACTCTTGGTGTATTAACCTTTTAAAAGAGTTCTAAAAAGATTCTCTCAATTATACCGTTGATTTTTCTGGAATGAGTTCGTGCATTTCCTTCCAAAATATTTTGGAACTGTTACACTGTAAATAGTTAACGACCTCTTGGCACAACTTCTTGTTGTCACTTTCTTGAAGCTGGATTACTTTCTGGAGGCATTCCGCGAACTTGTACTAAAACAGGATCGAGTCTTGAGATTGGGTTCTCGGGCTGTTCTGGACCAAGTTGTAGCACTTGCTCGCGTTGAGGCCTTCAGATGGCGGCGGGCTCTGCGGAGTACTCCTCAGCAGGTGCTTCAGGGTGAGGAGCTTGAACTGCTCGCGGATCTCGGCCTCGTCTGTTTCGAGCAGAAGAGCCACTTCCTGGAACAGACGGGCGTGGAGGTGGTCTGGGAGCATGAGGGCGTAAAATGATGTCGTTTTCGCGCACTTCTGTATCTGAAGAAGATTAGAGAGGCAATTCACGAGCTTGGATTCTTAATGTATTTATAGCATCTGGAGTGAATTCTGCTAGATAATTCACTGCAATAATACGTTGTGTAACGGCTTGAGTTCATATTTTAAGATTTTGAATAATATTTGATTTGAAATACAAACAAAAATGAATGTATAATAACCCTTTCAAGCTACGATAATCTAGGGTACAAATTATTCTTCAACAAAGTATCCAATATTACCAAATAAGATAAGATATTGATTTCTGTCAGTTAACTAACTGAAATCATTACTTATTATTATGAATACAAAAGAATCAAATGTTCGTTGTGGTAAGTATATAAATAAAATTTATATACTTATTTTTTGGCTTGAGTTAACAAGCAATATATCATTATACTTTTAATTTTATTATAAACTTTGTGACATGGATAATAAATTTAGATTTGTAAATTATTTATTTTGTGCAAAAACATAATAAAATTAATTAAAATTATCACAGTGTAGCTCTGCAAATTTTTAAGTTAGTATTTTTAAGTTAGTATTGTAGAGTCTCATATAGAACAGAGTTGATGACCAATAGACAAACCTAGACAAAATCTAGTTACAAATATCGACCCTTTTTGGAGTGAGACTTGGTACATTATTTTATCACTTTATCACTTTATTGTAACAGGTACAAATTAATTGTTGTATCTGATCATAGTTTATTTTGAAGTATTCAATTGTCCATTTGCATAAGCATATTATTGTCTTGCTCGAATTATAGAAGCAAAAAATAGCAAAAATGCTATTTTAGGTCAAAACAGCCCAAATGATTTTGGGCTGTCATTCCAACCATCCAAAGATAACAGTTACAAAGATAACAGCATGGAACGCCTCTCCGTTAGCTTTTTGAACTATTGGAGTTTGTTTCAGAGATCTTTTTGTAGATAACAGATTTCTTGATTTAGGTTTTTCATGTAAAAATATTATTAAAGAAGGTGCTAACTAATGAACACTAAGTGATTATAGATATGTTAGCTGTTTTATTGTTTATATATGTATATATGCTCTTTTGTTTAAAACATAACTTCCACTTCTTTCCCAAATGAACTCGAATTTTACGCTTTCTGAAACGGTTTTGGGGAAGGGAGCTTTTGGCACGGTGTACAAGGGCATGAACAACGAGACGGGCGAAGAGGTCGCAATAAAAGCGCTGGTTAAAAACAAGGTGGATGCGAAATCTCTGGCCAAGGAAATCGCGGTGCTGAAGAAGTGCAAGCACGAGAACATAATCAAGTTCCACGGCTGCTTCGAGGACGACACCTATTTCTACGTTTGCACGGAGCTCGCGCGCGGTGGCGAACTGTTTGACCACATTGTGAACAGGAAGCGCTATTCAGAAAATGACGCACGGGCCATAATTAAGCAAGTACTTGCGACACTTGTCTACTTGCACAAGAACAGAATTGCACATTTAGATCTGAAGCCCGAGAATCTGCTATTAAAAGACGTTCCAAAAAACTATGACGAGGAGAATTCAAAGTTCCTCCCATGTATAAAGATAGCCGATTTTGGAACGGCGCTTATTGTAAATAAGACTGAGCCGGGATGCGTTGGAACGCCCGGATACATCGCTCCAGAAGTAATACTGAGGAAGCCATACACAACCGAGCCGGATATATACGCCCTTGGAGTGATCACGTACGTAATGCTATCAGGTACGATGCCCTTTTCAGGTGATCCAAATTAAATGATAAAATAGTAAGTCTAAGGTGATTGGACGTTCACTCAGAAATTCTTCAACGTGTCCAAACCAGCTGTTGATTTCATCATGAGGTGCATGGACAAGCACCCAGAAAAACGACCTACAGCCGCCCAACTTACATCTCACAAGTGGTTCACTGACGCTGAAATTGACGAGGAACTCGCCGGAACGCAGGAAAACCTGAAGGAATACATGGCAAAATTGAAACTGAAAGCAAGTTTCCAGGCGGTGAGGATCGGAATTGCTCTTGGCTCGGATTTTGGGTAGAAGTGGGCAGAAAGCGGACTCATGGCCGTTAATCATCTTAAGTAAAAACCAACTGAGTAGAAAAAGGAGTGAATTTTATTTAATGTACATATGTATTCATGATTTCAAACACCTTTATATACTGTGTTCATTTCCTCCAAATGAAAGGTAAGAATATATAAATTAATCAATGAACAATCTATATTTATAATTCTTATGCTATATGAGCATTATTATTACTGATATGATTTACTTTTGATTGAATAGATTCAGCATTAGCTATCAACATCTATTATAATTAAAATTTATATTAAAATTTAGAAGTTATTATGTATAAATTATAATATTTAATAACTTTATAATATAATGAATGACGACTCCACCTCTCAAATGAAATCAATATCCTAACCAAAATTCATAATGAACAGAGACGTATTGAAACTTCTAGTTGAAAAGAATAAACAATTCTCTGAATAATAAATTAAACAAACACCAGAAGAACTCAAATTTGATGCACGCCTTCATTCTTATTTAAAGTAACATTTAAAAAATGGATATAAAGAAAGTCAAATAGAACAGTTAAAGTAGTTGAATTGCTTGACCGAAATCGAAATACTTCACGTTGTAAATTTATAACCATAAAATGAATGTGAACTATTTATTTTATTGACTAACTATCAGAGTCTTGACGATAACCAAATTTAAGCAATACTTAGCATAATATAGGAGTGATAATTTAAGTATATCATATTTCGCGTGAAATAAGACATATAAATTTTTTCTCAGTAATGACAAGCAAGATTAATACTAATAATTACTTATATTAACAATGTCTATTGTATATTCTACAAAAGAAGTTACGAACGTACACAATTTACAGTTGTTCAATTATCAAACTTTTTTGGTTTTGTTATTAGTTGTTCATCATTATAATATTTATTTGTAGACATAAATATCACAAATTTGTATTTTAAATCTATTAATGTTACTAATGTATCTTTAATTAACAAGAGATCGCTCGCGTTTTATAAAGCAACCTATGCTTATATTGAGGGAAAATAGCGAACAGGAGCGAATGTACTGTTGGCCCCAAAATTGATATAATTTTTCATCTCTTTTATTTTCTCATATTTTGCACTTTCATAATTTATCTCAATACAGATTTATTTAATCATCTTCTCTATAACATAAACGGTAAATAGTATTAGTATCTTGTTTCTTTATATCATAGAGAATGGTCCATAATAGCTGGTAGAAGAAATATAAAAATCACCATTATTTCACTGTATTTTCAACACTATTTTTGCTAATAACTCGTGTAATACTTAATATTTTGATGTCTGGTTGAGCAACTTTTTGTTGCATATCAAGTTAAAATTATATTGGTTAAGTACCGATTCAATCCAAAAATATTTTTTAAATTTAGGTAAAATTCGCTCTTTTTCGAATAATGTTAGTAGTACTTAAATTTTGTGGTTATCTTATTAGGACCGTAAATGGTAATTGCAGCATTTAATAATAAAGAAAATTAACTTTTTATATTGAACTTTAGTTCGCTACAAAATTATATATATAAATTTATGAAGTAAAATATTAAACACATATAAATCAAAGATTCTAATAATACTACAGTTGTTAAATTATAATATCATTATTAAGCTAAATGTATATTTGCTGACTTAAATTACAATTATAAATATTATATATATAGTAGTTTGAAACAGAATAATTATTCTAATAAGACCATGACAACCAATAAACAATATTATACAACAGAGAATACATTAATATATGTTGATCACTGATAGCTATTGAAATAGCCATTCAATACTAATAATATATAGAATAGTTAAATAAGAAACGTCAAAATAAATTTAGAGTTTTCTTATTATATATTTATAATTTATATGCAGACTAATAATGAACCATAGTAATTGTTTGTTCTAAATATTTATTAAATCTCTTTAATGTTGAACTTATGCACAAAATCATTATATCTATATTTAAAATGTTTTAAGTAATATAATTCTAATTATTTATGAATAAAATTTGATTTATTTAGCTTTTCTTTATTTTAATTGAGAATGTGTAAGAGTTATTTATTAAATCAATTTCATTACGTGAAGTGGGATGAATATAAGTACTGAAAAGTTATAGCTTTCTAAAATGATTACGTACTACTACAGTAATAAAATTTAATAATAATAAGTAATTCACTCCATAGTGTATTCAATTATTATGAACATTACAATTTATCATCCCATCAAATCACTAAAATAAAAATGTTTATTAATTTTTGTAACAATCATCTGTTACTAACTCTGCAGTTTTGAAATAAACTCTCTTAATTCCTTGGTTATTAAAGTTTCGTGGACATAGTTAAAATCTAAATTACAAACAATGACGACACGACTAATCTCGATAATTTTGGGATGACGTGCTTTCGGTGATTCTGTAATAATACACGATTTTGTTTGTGTAAAATAATTTTTTCTTCTAATTTTTTATTTTTCAGTTTCCAAAAATATTTCTGTTAGAAGATAAAGCTGATACTAAAAGTTAACAACTTGTCACTTACTGTGAGTTCAGAAAAAAGTTGCTCAACCAGACTAATGATTAGAAGTCTTTCTACTTAAACTTTTAATAGCATCAATTCAATTTATAATTTGGCAACTTTTCTGCGCAGAATTTGTAAGTTAGTTCCAGATATTTACCGATCGTTACAGATCAACCTAATTGGTGTAACATTCTTTTGACTCAAATGTTATTCCACGTTTTTGAATAATAAATATCGCTTTAAAATTCAGAATACTTTGCTGTCATGACCCTGGTGACTCAATTTTTTGTGCACAAAAATCTCACTAATAAAGTTTCAGTTAGTGAAGTGCATTTTCATCATTAGGAATTGGAGTGGATTTTGCGCCAACATCTCATTAAACGTAATATATTATATATTTATAACAAAAACTCATGAACATGCTCAGGGCGCGAGCAAGTTCTTGTTTTAATTATTAATTATTAATATTCATTAATTATAAACTTTATAATATAAAGACATAAATAACAAATATAATGCAAAATAGTTTACATGATCATAACAATTGTATCATAAATCAATCAATCTATTTTAAAGTAAATGCGCGCGTTTGGATGCTTTACTGATAATTAAGAGTCTTTGAATAATATTTTATATCGTTTCAGGGTACAAACGCTATTTTGTACCCGAAATATGTCCTCTAAACACGCATTTGTATTATAAATCAATACAGCAGACTTATCTCATTGTGTACCTGTACCCATTTTGGGTTAAATGAATTATGTATCTAATCGAATTAAATAAAAATGTGTCAACTGATATAGTACTGTTATTACTGTAATTTAATATTGTCAAGAATCTAGTTTCACTCCAGATGCTATAAATACAGCAAGAGCAGATTATGATTGATGCTTTGTCCTAGCTCCTAAAACTACAAAAATGTCCGACCATTTTGTCTTATTGTGTGCTAATGCTTCCAGACAACGCGCATAGTAAATTGTTTGCTCGCTTATCCGAACTACTCGAAGTTGAAGAGGAAACAGTTCACGAGCAGTTCAATTTGCTCGTTCTCAAATATATCGCAACTTCGTTCCAAATTTCCTAAAACTCCAATCCAAGCAAAATTCCGGTTAAAAGAAGAAGCTGCTACAATTTGCAAGAAAACAGACCCAGAACTCAATCCAAGCAATCAATCGAGTTCCAAAACCTCTTCGCCGAATGCGTTTAGAAAGTTATTCGAATTGAAGAAAATGACAACAAGAAACTTTGCCAACAAGTAACAAATCATTTATAGAACTGCGACGGCCTGAAATTCTGGAAGGAAATGCATGAGCTTATTCCAGATAAATCAACAGTGTAACTTAGAGAGTACTTCTAAAACTCATTCAAGAGATTCATGCACCAGGAATTCATAAACAAAGAGGACAAAATGGTTTTGAAAGACCTGATAAACGAGATGAAGGACAAGAAGCCGGCCGAAATAGCAGAGAAGTTCATGGAAATGACCGCTGACAGAAACTACTTCAAGAGGAACGTCCTTATGTACGTGGTCAACGTCCAGAGCAAGCTAAGGCAACGCGTGCTGTGATTTCAGTATTCTATTTATAGACCGCTTAACTTAATCTTTTATGTATTCCCAACCCGAATACCAATGTACGAGAAAACGAATTAAAACAAGTAAAGTTTTTGTTATTAATATTTAATTTATGATAAATAAATTCTTAATATTTAGCACAACCATGCAATTATGACAAATAAGTATATTGAAAAATATACAGAGTATATTGTGTATCCATCTTATACCCGTTCTCAAATGAGATAGATAACTCAGAAAATCTCCAGCTTATTTTTTGCAGGACAATTCCAAATGCAAATATGATGTTAAAATATTTTCAAATCTCAAAGTGTGATATTTTACATTTCTAATATCTGAGTTCCCAGCAAAATAAAATCAATTCCACATCAAATGAGCTTTCTGAACCAGCCGTCCTACGACAGCCTGTCCAGAACCTGCACATTCTCGCACCTCAGCGACTCCCGCGGCCAGTCTCAGCCGGGCGGCAAGTCGCTCAGCTACAAAGACGTGCTGGCCCAGACCTTCGAGCAGTTCGACAGCGACATCTCCATGCTGAAACAGGTGTTCGTGAACGTCGGCGTGGGCACGCAGGAGGAGAAGCCGAAGACGCCGGCGCCGCGGGAATCCGACAGCAAACGGAAGTGCTACAACCTGCTGGAGAACCGGCCGCGCACCCAGTCGAAGCAGTCCATAGACTTCCAGAACAAGTTCGCCCAGTGCCTCCAGCAGGTCATCGGGGAGGAAGAAAGCGACAACCGGGCCCTGTGCCTGAAGGTGGTGGACTACCTGAAGAACAACGACAGCCTCGTGTTCTGGAGACAGCTCACGCGCCTGATCCCGGAGAAGACCACGATCCAGCTGCGGGAGTACTTCCAGAACTCGTTCAAGCGCTTCATGTACCGCGAGTTCATCACCCAGGAGGACAAGGCGGTCTTGCAGGACCTCATGGCCCAGATGGCGGGAAGCAAGCCGGCGGACATCGCCAGCCGCTTCCTGGAGATGACGCAGGACCGGAACTACTTCAAGCGCAACGTGGTCATGTACGTGGTAAACATGAAAGATAAGTGAGAATTGGTTTTTGTAGAGACGTGGAACGAACCCATCTTAACTTGATAAAATTTCAGTTATGTGAGTCATTTAATCATATCATTAGAAAAATACTGAATACTTAAAATACAGGTTAAAATAAAACATTCTATTTTTCACAAGCACGTTTCAGGTCTTCAATCCCGGATTTTGTTATCAATCTTTAGTTTAAATTGGCGCAATTAGGTTAAGAACGATTTTTGAAGTCAGTACATTTTAAAAGTTGTATGTTATAGAGTTATTTAGCATTTCATGAACGATCGAAAATACTGAATACTTTTAAACATTTATAAAATTTTCAGTTTCAGTTTTTGTTTCTTCTACTAGTGTTTTCAATTGGTGTTATTTATATGACAACATGTTAAACAACAATGTTTTTGTATATGTTATTATTTTACGTTTATGTATTGTATCACTTAATGGATTGAATACTACAATTATATCATTATTTAAATTCTATAGTACTATTCTAAAATCCATCAATTATAAGCAAAGTGATAGGTTTAAAAGATTAAATTAATCTAAGTTTGTATCAACAAATTAAAGTTAATATACGACTATATTGGCTATTATCATGTGGTATTTACAATATACTTTTCACTTCTCAAATATGTAAATAATTCTAACACAGCAAGAGCGGGATTTGACTGAGTTCCTATCTCGCCTTCTGAACACGTCCTGCCCGATACAGCTTTCGCACACCGTGCTGGCGTTTCCGGATCCTCTGAAGATCAAGCTGTTCTAGCTTGTGAGCTTGACTCTAAACATAGACATCGCCTTGGTGAACTAATTGTTCAAGCGGCTCGTTTTCAAGAGTGTTTAGACGCTCAGACTCCAGTGCCAGAATCTAAATTCATTGACTTTTAAAATTGAAGAAGAACATTTAGAAATCTAGCCTATTGAACTCGAATTATAACTTGACAACTAAAGTAATGAAAATAGTAAATAAAAACCGAACTAAAGATGCTATAACTTGCTGGAGAACAGCCAGCGAACGCAGTCTAAGGAAGCTGTAGCGTTCCAAAACCGATTCGCAGCCTGTTTGCAACAAATTCTTAAAATATAAGAAACAAATAACAGAGTTTTATGTGAGAAAGTAGTAAGGTATTTAGAAGAAAAAGGTTCGAAAAAGTTTTGGGTTCAAATGCAGTTAATAATTCCTGAGAAGTCAACGGTATAACTTAGGGAGTACTTTTTAAACTCCTTTAAAAGATTTATGCACTAAGAATACCTGAATAAAGAGGACAAAGTGCTTTTGAAAGAATTGATATATTAAATGAAGAACAAGAAGCCATCTGAAATCGCAGATAAATTTATAGAGATGACCGCGGATAGAAACTACTTCAAGCGAAACGTGGTTATGTACATTGTAAATATAAAAGATAAGTGAGAATTTTGTAATTTTTGATTGGTGTTAAAACTAGAATAATAATAATTTACACTTTGTGGAGTATATTACCGAATGTTCCATATTATTGAAATAAAAAATGGTTCATTAATCGCATTTCCGAACAATACCTGTACTGAACAATACCTATAAAACAATACCTGTAATTAATACCACTTTCAGAAAATTTAATAGGTATATTGGTTGTACGTTTACTCAAATGTATATATAAAATCACAAAAAATATATAATAAACTTTTGAATTACATTTGTGTAAGATTGTCATTATTCTTATTAAACCATGTATTTAATATATTAGCTATTGTCATACGAATTTTACAATATACTTTTCACTTCTCAAATATGTAAATAATTCTAACACAGCAAGAGCGGGATTTGACTGAGTTCTTATCTCGCCTTCTGAACACGTCCTGTCCGATACAGCTTTCGCACACCGTGCTGGCGTTTCCGGATCCTCTGAAGATCAAGCTGTTCTAGCTTGTGAGCTTGACTCTAAACATAGACATCGCCTTGGTGAACTAATTGTTCAAGCGGCTCGTTTTCAAGAGTGTTCAGACGCTCAGACTCCAGTGTCAGAATCTAAATTCATTGACTTTTAAAATTGAAGAAGAACATTTAGAAATCTAGCCTATTGAACTCGAATTATAACTTGACAACTAAAGTAATGAAAATAGTAAATAAAAACCGAACTAAAGATGCTATAACTTGCTGGAGAACAGCCAGCGAACGCAGTCTAAGGAAGCTGTAGCGTTCCAAAACCGATTCGCAGCCTGTTTGCAACAAATTCTTAAAATATAAGAAACAAATAACAGAGTTTTATGTGAGAAAGTAGTAAGGTATTTAGAAGAAAAAGGTTCGAAAAAGTTTTGGGTTCAAATGCAGTTAATAATTCCTGAGAAGTCAACGGTATAACTTAGGGAGTACTTTTTAAACTCCTTTAAAAGATTTATGCACTAAGAATACCTGAATAAAGAGGACAAAGTGCTTTTGAAAGAATTGATATATTAAATGAAGAACAAGAAGCCATCTGAAATCGCAGATAAATTTATAGAGATGACCGCGGATAGAAACTACTTCAAGCGAAACGTGGTTATGTACATTGTAAATATAAAAGATAAGTGAGAATTTTGTAATTTTTGATTGGTGTTAAAACTAGAATAATAATAATTTACACTTTGTGGAGTATATTACCGAATGTTCCATATTATTGAAATAAAAAATGGTTCATTAATCGCATTTCCGAACAATACCTGTACTGAACAATACCTATAAAACAATACCTGTAATTAATACCACTTTCAGAAAATTTAATAGGTATATTGGTTGTACGTTTACTCAAATGTATATATAAAATCACAAAAAATATATAATAAACTTTTGAATTACATTTGTGTAAGATTGTCATTATTCTTATTAAACCATGTATTTAATATATTAGCTATTGTCATACGAATTTTACAATATACTTTTCACTTCTCAAATATGTAAATAATTCTAACACAGCAAGAGCGGGATTTGACTGAGTTCTTATCTCGCCTTCTGAACACGTCCTGTCCGATACAGCTTTCGCACACCGTGCTGGCGTTTCCGGATCCTCTGAAGATCAAGCTGTTCTAGCTTGTGAGCTTGACTCTAAACATAGACATCGCCTTGGTGAACTAATTGTTCAAGCGGCTCGTTTTCAAGAGTGTTCAGACGCTCAGACTCCAGTGTCAGAATCTAAATTCATTGACTTTTAAAATTGAAGAAGAACATTTAGAAATCTAGCCTATTGAACTCGAATTATAACTTGACAACTAAAGTAATGAAAATAGTAAATAAAAACCGAACTAAAGATGCTATAACTTGCTGGAGAACAGCCAGCGAACGCAGTCTAAGGAAGCTGTAGCGTTCCAAAACCGATTCGCAGCCTGTTTGCAACAAATTCTTAAAATATAAGAAACAAATAACAGAGTTTTATGTGAGAAAGTAGTAAGGTATTTAGAAGAAAAAGGTTCGAAAAAGTTTTGGGTTCAAATGCAGTTAATAATTCCTGAGAAGTCAACGGTATAACTTAGGGAGTACTTTTTAAACTCCTTTAAAAGATTTATGCACTAAGAATACCTGAATAAAGAGGACAAAGTGCTTTTGAAAGAATTGATATATTAAATGAAGAACAAGAAGCCATCTGAAATCGCAGATAAATTTATAGAGATGACCGCGGATAGAAACTACTTCAAGCGAAACGTGGTTATGTACATTGTAAATATAAAAGATAAGTGAGAATTTTGTAATTTTTGATTGGTGTTAAAACTAGAATAATAATAATTTACACTTTGTGGAGTATATTACCGAATGTTCCATATTATTGAAATAAAAAATGGTTCATTAATCGCATTTCCGAACAATACCTGTACTGAACAATACCTATAAAACAATACCTGTAATTAATACCACTTTCAGAAAATTTAATAGGTATATTGGTTGTACGTTTACTCAAATGTATATATAAAATCACAAAAAATATATAATAAACTTTTGAATTACATTTGTGTAAGATTGTCATTATTCTTATTAAACCATGTATTTAATATATTAGCTATTGTCATACGAATTTTACAATATACTTTTCACTTCTCAAATATGTAAATAATTCTAACACAGCAAGAGCGGGATTTGACTGAGTTCTTATCTCGCCTTCTGAACACGTCCTGCCCGATACAGCTTTCGCACACCGTGCTGGCGTTTCCGGATCCTCTGAAGATCAAGCTGTTCTAGCTTGTGAGCTTGACTCTAAACATAGACATCGCCTTGGTGAACTAATTGTTCAAGCGGCTCGTTTTCAAGAGTGTTCAGACGCTCAGACTCCAGTGTCAGAACCTGAATTCATTGTCTTATAAAGTTGATCAAACTTTTTAGGATACAAAACTTTAAGATACAAACGAAAATGAGTGTGAACAAAAATAAATAATTGACAGTAAAAACGCTCGGTGCTACAATCTGAGTAAGAACGCGCCCAGAACTCAATCGAAAGAGTAAATTGAGTTCCAAAATAGGTTTTCAAGCTCTTTACAAACCGTTTTAAAAATAAAAGAAACAAATAACAAAACATTAAGCGAGAAAGCCGTTTGTTATTTACAGAAAAACAACTCAATTTAATTCTGGAAGGAAATGCATGAGCTTATTCCAGATAAATCAACAGTGTAACTTAGAGAGTACTTCTAAAACTCATTCAAGAGATTCATGCACCAGGAATTCATAAACAAAGAGGACAAAATGGTTTTGAAAGACCTGATAAACGAGATGAAGGACAAGAAGCCGGCCGAAATAGCAGAGAAGTTCATGGAAATGACCGCTGACAGAAACTACTTCAAGAGGAACGTCCTTATGTACGTGGTCAACGTCCAGAGCAAGCTAAGGCAACGCGTGCTGTGATTTCAGTATTCTATTTATAGACCGCTTAACTTAATCTTTTATGTATTCCCAACCCGAATACCAATGTACGAGAAAACGAATTAAAACAAGTAAAGTTTTTGTTATTAATATTTAATTTATGATAAATAAATTCTTAATATTTAGCACAACCATGCAATTATGACAAATAAGTATATTGAAAAATATACAGAGTATATTGTGTATCCATCTTATACCCGTTCTCAAATGAGATAGATAACTCAGAAAATCTCCAGCTTATTTTTTGCAGGACAATTCCAAATGCAAATATGATGTTAAAATATTTTCAAATCTCAAAGTGTGATATTTTACATTTCTAATATCTGAGTTCCCAGCAAAATAAAATCAATTCCACATCAAATGAGCTTTCTGAACCAGCCGTCCTACGACAGCCTGTCCAGAACCTGCACATTCTCGCACCTCAGCGACTCCCGCGGCCAGTCTCAGCCGGGCGGCAAGTCGCTCAGCTACAAAGACGTGCTGGCCCAGACCTTCGAGCAGTTCGACAGCGACATCTCCATGCTGAAACAGGTGTTCGTGAACGTCGGCGTGGGCACGCAGGAGGAGAAGCCGAAGACGCCGGCGCCGCGGGAATCCGACAGCAAACGGAAGTGCTACAACCTGCTGGAGAACCGGCCGCGCACCCAGTCGAAGCAGTCCATAGACTTCCAGAACAAGTTCGCCCAGTGCCTCCAGCAGGTCATCGGGGAGGAAGAAAGCGACAACCGGGCCCTGTGCCTGAAGGTGGTGGACTACCTGAAGAACAACGACAGCCTCGTGTTCTGGAGACAGCTCACGCGCCTGATCCCGGAGAAGACCACGATCCAGCTGCGGGAGTACTTCCAGAACTCGTTCAAGCGCTTCATGTACCGCGAGTTCATCACCCAGGAGGACAAGGCGGTCTTGCAGGACCTCATGGCCCAGATGGCGGGAAGCAAGCCGGCGGACATCGCCAGCCGCTTCCTGGAGATGACGCAGGACCGGAACTACTTCAAGCGCAACGTGGTCATGTACGTGGTAAACATGAAAGATAAGTGAGAATTGGTTTTTGTAGAGACGTGGAACGAACCCATCTTAACTTGATAAAATTTCAGTTATGTGAGTCATTTAATCATATCATTAGAAAAATACTGAATACTTAAAATACAGGTTAAAATAAAACATTCTATTTTTCACAAGCACGTTTCAGGTCTTCAATCCCGGATTTTGTTATCAATCTTTAGTTTAAATTGGCGCAATTAGGTAACATGAAAGATAAGTGAGAATTGGTTTTTGTAGAGATGTGGAAGTAATCCATCTGAACCTGATAATGTTTCCGTTAGGTGAGTCATTTAATCATATCATAGTCAATGCACTGTCTTACCTTTTTAAGAGTTAAATATCTACAGAATTTATATCTTATCATGTACTTATGCGCTCAGATCTATTGTACGATAAGTTATTTGAGCATACGGCCCAACTGCTTCAAATCAGCGAATAGTAGGTCCGCGATCAGTTTAATCAGTTGGTTCTGAAACATTTCAACAAAGGTTAACTATAATTAGGGAGCAACGATACCAAGAGATAATGCTGTTATAATTTGTAGGAAAACCACCCAAGAACGCAGTCGCCTAGTTCAATTTAATTCCAGAATATGTATTCGCAATGCTTGCAAAAAGTTATAAAATTTAATGAAAGTGACAACAAGAAGCTGTGCTAATTAGTGATAACTTACCTTAAAAATAATGACAGTTTCCTGTTCTGGTAACGAATGCATGAATAAATACCTGAGAAAACAACGGTTTAATTAAGAGAATATTTCTAAAACTCGTTCAAACGATTCATGCACCAAGAATACTTGATACAAGAAGATAAATTGATATTAAAAGATATGATAAATCACACAAAAGACGGAAAGCCTTCCGAAATTGCAGATAGATTCATGAAAATGACTAAAGATAAAAATTACTTCAAAAGGAACGTAGTGATGTATATTGCTAATTTGCTAAGTAAGCAAAAACAGTGAAACATTATCAAAAATAAATATAAATACAAATTTAAATACATTTTAAAAAGAAAATTTTAGACTCAGATCACTCTATGTATCTTGCGAGGTATTCCATGAGGTCAACCATGCCGGCTCCAAATTTAACCATGAGTTTGCCTCTCAAAATGAGAAGGTTCAGTTTTTTGTCTTCCAGGTGCCAGCACCAAGCGTTTTCAGTGTCTTTTTGTCCAGCGCATCTTCTCCATTCGAGTGGAAGATCCACGGCAGCGTCTTTCATTTTTTCTTTGGCTTCGTTGACTTTGCTCAGAATTTCTGGGTCTGGTTTGACTGGGAGTTGAGCAAATTGTACGTGTGCGTTTTTCTTTTTGAGGGTGAATGTTTTTTCGTTTTCTTTATTTTCTTTTGGTTCAGTTTTTTTTGGTTCTGTTTCTTCGAGTATTTTGTCTTTTTGTTGTTTGTAGGTTAAAAATTTTCTGGTGTATTGAATTGCTTTTTTGTCGGCGCGGATCCACTAAATAGATTACGTGAGTGCGTCTTCGACTGCGTCCATGGGTGTGGTTCCGGCCATGTTGGTTGCAACTAGGTTTTCGAGCTCCAGAATTTGGATCATGTCTTGCTGTTGAATGCATATTTGCTCCAGCTCGGCGTATTTCTGGTTTATGCGTTGCGATTCCAGCTCGAATTACTAGTGGAGGACTGTTGCTTAGCTGACGAGTGCTGCGTCCTTTTCCATTTACTCTTTCAGTTGTTTAATGGTTTCGTCCTTGGCCGAGTAGTCGTTTTGCTGTTCTATTGAGAGTTTTTGCACCTCCGTTTAAAACTGCTTTTGAATGCTGGAGAGTTCCTCGTTCTTCTTTCTGAGCTCGTTTTCGAGCACCAAAATTCTTGAGTTTTTGTTCTAGAATATTTAAGGAACCGTTTAAAGGACATTGTCCTCCGAGCAGTTCAGAGGGGTAATTTGAGATAGTTTGGAGTGGAACTCAGAGAGGGTTTGCTCTTAGTGCTTCTTGTAGGAAGCGAAATCGGTTTAAGCTGTATGCAGCTGCTGCTGAACGCGCTTGAGCTCGGTCATGAGCTCGGATTTGTACGCAGTGTCTCTGATCTCGGCTGAAAGCTGATATATCTTAGCGTTACGCGAGCGCGCGTATTCGCGCAACTAATAGATGTCCATGTCCGAAATCGGGTCAGAAAGCTCCGGCTCAAGCGGGGCGAGCTTTTAAAAAGGCTTCGCACTCGGCTGCTTCTGCAAATTGTTTATAATTGAGGGATTCTTGAAGGCAAGGTCAGAATCACGCAGCTCGACACCATTTGTTGAGTTGTGAATTGAATCAGAATCTGACATAGTTTGGAGTGGTTATAAATTAATGCTGTTTTATAAGAGTGTGTCACTGTGACACTCTGTAGTTTGACAATATGGTTTAAGACAATACTACATTACCTCGAATGCAGACCCCCATCCCTATTCACTTACAGACCCCAAAAGCGCTCAGTTACAGACCCCATCTATATTTATGAATAATAGGGTCTATAAGTGAACTTTATTTGGGGTCTGTAACTGAAATGATTTGATAATTAATTGATTATATATTATTGATTCTAACGTGTTTTAAGACTAATACAAACGAAGAAACTAAACAATCTATCATATATCATACTATTTTAGTTATTATATTCATTAAAATAGCAAAAATCTAAAAATATGTTGATATTCGAAGAAAATTTTCAGAAAAGGGTCTGTAACTGAAATGGAAACCCAAATCTGATATGAAATATGAGCTAAAAACTGCCAGATTTGCTCTCACTTATAGACCCTTTGATATTTTTTGGGAAATCAACAGAGGGTCTGTAAGTGAATAGGGGTGGGGGTCTGCATTCGAGGTAATGTAGTACATTCATAATTGAATCGTATTTCGTGATAATTAGAAACAACGTAAACACGACATGAAGATGATGTGCGTTGAACTATTACTAAAAGAAGATAGAAATGTTAAATATTTAAAAAATCACACATCATTTAGCTTGTTTACCTCCTTTGAAGACTTTTGGACGTTTATAGGCAACATCAACTAATACTTTATTTTTATCATCGCATATGGTTACAACTGCTTTCGTCTCACCATATAAACTGCAAGCCATTGTTGTAAAAATAACAACAAATAGGAATTATGCGATAAAGGAAAAGCTTGCAAAGTACATACTAACAGCATATTATTTGGATGTTTTATCAGAGTAAGCTTTAATCAACGATGTATTGGATTCAGATATCTTTTTAAAGAACTTGATAACAGATTCAAGTGAACTACCCATGGATACTGAACCCATAAAAGAAAATACTCCTTCTGGACGTGCTAGAGTGTAGATAATGGCTTGCACTAATTGAGTTATAAATAAAATTGAATGGAAAATTGACCACAAGTTTATTATGTGCAAATTCAAACGGATTCTAACTTAAGATGTCACAAAGGCAAACATTATCGATGCTGGTAATGACAAAGCTATTAATGTATCCAGAACATCAGTAGGAAAATATGACATATAATTTGTAATCAAACCAAAGTTTTAAAAGTATGTTTGGAATGACAAGCAGAAAACTAATGTTCCAACTGCAAGAACACATAGTGTGGGAAACACACCTACACGTTCTTTCGTTGGTATTGTTACAAGCGCTTAACCATAAATTGGCATTCTATGAAGTGAAAATGTTATATAATCGGTATTATATTGTATTACTATTAATATGTTATGAAATCTTAATCTATTAAAGTTTGTTGTTTGCATCTCAAAAAATCTATAATAAATTGTTGTTATTTGTGTAAGTATTACTTGTCTAACTGTTTACATGTTTAAATTGTATATAATTCATTCTTACTAAATAATATCAAAAATATAATAACCATCTTCATATCTTGGGGCATTCATCTGGGTTGTCGCCTACGAGTCTGACAACTCTTTCAATTGGGTCAAGGCTGAAGTCCATGAGTGACATGTTCATGAATGGAGTGTTAGCTATTTGGTAGTTAGCGTGTTGAATGACTTGATTGATCCACAAGATGACCTCTTCCGCTAAGCTCATTTCACCTTCGTATTGCTGGAATTCGAAGAATATTTGGGTTACGTTGTGTGTGGAAGCGCCAGTTTTGTTGTGTATAACGTCAGTTCTGAGCTTTGGCATGCCAGCTATTTTAATATCGTGTTGAACACCTTCTTTTTCGATTTTAAGGTTCAAAACGGCTTGAACGTTGAAGAAATCGATTGTGGGTGCTTCGACCACCTTGAATGAGCCTGGCTTGGAGTAAACGTCGTGATAATGGTGGAAGATGTAGAAAGAGTTATCGAATCCTGCTTTTGACAGGACGAACGAGAGTTCCTTGTTGTATTTGTTGAATGTGCGTGCATTCAATAGAGATCTGTTGATGTATTGATCGCTCAGGGTATCAAACTTGTAAATATACCCTGAATATTACACGGTCATGTACCCTCTCTTGGTGACTGTGTTCGCTGCGAACCTGTCGTCCTTTATTATGTCCGGGTAAGCTGCGTACTCCTCATAGTAGCCGTTAGATTGAAGCATGCTGTTCATAATTCCGGTCATTCCGTTAACGAGAACGTTCGAGATGATGTCACAAATTGAATCCTGAACGGCGTTTATCACAAGGTCAATTAGTGACTGATAAATCCACGAGGAACCGCCAGAAAGTAAAATCTAAAGGGAGTTAAAGTCTAGAGAGGCCCTGTGCACGTCCACCTTCAAGTGACCTGGGCAGTCGATGAAATCGCAGAGGATATCAATCACAACGCGCAAATTCGCACCAGAAATGAGGATCTGGCCCTGACCCTGGTCGGAAACGTACGGGTAACTGGACTGCTAGAACTTCCAATTCAATTTCAGCTCAATGTTCGCGTCCAAAGCTGCACCACTCATCGGATTGTCGTCTGGGACATCAACCTGCACCTTGGATACGTGAAAATTCGCAAAATTGATGTCAGATAGCACAAACTTAATCTTCGTCAAACCCAAGTCCAAATCAAAGTCCAAATCGGGAATGTTCATCTACGTGGCAAAAACTATCGCAGACTCCATACCACACTGAATGTACTTCTCCATTCCCTTCTGCGTAATCACAAACGCGAATGCAGAATCCTCAGCATGCACCACATTCGGATAATCTGGCGCGTTACATTCCTATAAGGCTAAAAGAAATAGCATCATTTGAAGTGAAAGATTATCACAAGTAAAACGAGATATTAAATAAAAAATTATGTTATATAGCAGATATCAAAGTGTAATATAGACACATCAATTGTACACTACATAATTTGTACCAAATTTTAATTCAACTTATACTTAAATCAATTTTATAAATGAATATACAAAATATAAATATGCAAAATGTAAAAATTGATGTACAATTTGAATGTTGTGAATATACTAAATAATAAATGACTCACTTAACTGTAACCTTATCATCAGTAAATAATAATTGTTATTTTATTGATTGATGAGTCGGTGGAGTATATCAAGTGTATTATAAAGAATTTGACATGCATAAGGTTTTTGTAATAAAAGCATTAAAATATATCTTTCGCACTTTTGGTCTCGAATACATTCAAATTGAATGTATTCGAGACCAAAAGTATAAATTCTGAATATTCGTGAAATTTAATCGTTAATAATTCAAACCCAAGCGTTTTAAAAAGAATCGTATTTTGAGGAATATTTTAAGTCATTATATTAAAGTGGAGTTTTATAGTATTATGTTTTAATAGTAATAATAATGATAAAATGTAACATTTCCACTCACTTTTATGACAAAATAGTGTAATATATACGGGAAAAATCGCTATTCCGTATATAGCATCCGTACGTATGATTTTTGTTTTGCCGTATCTTTCCGTATAAATAACAACCCTACATTCAATGAACAGTACTACTGTAAAATTCCGGTTACAATAGCCACTTAATGTAGCCTTACTCGCTTTCTAGAGCACTTTTGTCATTTTCAGCTAAAACTAGGGTTAAATGGATTCTAGTACCTTAGTTGAATTTTACAAAAGAATTCTATCATGTTCAGTAAAAAGTGAAATAATATCGAAATAAATAGTTCTTATTCATTATCTTTTTATTAAAACAAATAAAGGACTTGAGTCATCGCTACTAAATAGAAATTTAGGCAAGGTCAATGATATAGAGTATATAAAGAATATTCATTATAATTTAATCAAAATAATCAGTTAGTAATAATCTGTTGAGATGTAATTCTGAAATTAATAAATTTTATTTGTCTTTTCGCCTTAACTACTTTTCTGCAGTTAATATTTGTTAGGTTAAGGTTAGAACATTACTCTATTTATATTAATATAAAATGTCAGCATTATTATTTAATATCCACTCCAGAAATTATTTATGAATTATGAAGAGAAGTAGAGATAAAGATGGGCTACAACTTCGATTGTTTAAGACCAAAAAGTTAATTTCAAAGGTTTAAAAAATAATGGAGCCACTTGTTATTTAAATGCGCTTTTATAAAGCATATTTCATACCGAAGTTGGTTATAATTTTATATTGAATATTTAAAATGACATAAAATCACTTGAAGAAATCAATCACTGCGAATACATCAGCAGTGACAACAATTCTGTAATTTAATCTTTATAGCTTCTATTTTTGAGAATGAAGTTTTCGACTTAATCTGAGCTATTAACGGTTAAATTCTGCAGATCGATGAATATTAACACAGGAATTCAGGAAGATGCGAACGAGTTGATGAAAACGCTCCAAGATAAACTGGAGCAAGTTTGCAAACAGTAAAACATGCTTGGAATTTACAATTAAACTTTCACAGGGTAAAGTTCTATTAAATATACTTGTAAGCACTGCGGTTCCGAGTCACCCATACACACTCCTTTTACTGATGTGATGCTGCCTGTTGCGCCAAATTTCTTCACATGCTTCGCTCAAATGGTAAGCTAATATTAGATATCGGGGTATAAATGCACATAATGCAACCAGCTTACGTACGCTGATCAAGAACTTAGCATTTAGTCTGTTCCAGATCTCTTATGTTTTACTTTGGAGCGGTTTAAAAACTCAATGTCTAAGGATTGCTCATAAGTACATTTTCCGATGTGCTTGGACTTAGAATTCATAAATATTTGTAATTGTGACGACTTAAACAATACAGATAAAGATTATATTCAGCGCATGATTCGAGTTGCACTGATGCCATGGCGTCATTTCAGATTCGAAGGTTAAAAAATTTACGCTAATAATGCCGAGGCGAAACAATTTGAGGAGAGCCCATAATTTATGCAGCACCTAAAGTAATACTACCTTTGTGTAAATATATCCAACGACGAGTTAAAAACGCCAATATTTAGTTAAAATTAAACTCCGCCTAACTTCTTCACTCTGAAATCAATCGTGAGGCATTCTGGGTCTTTAACTGGTGGTCACTATTAGTCATTAATAGTTTAATAAGCGCTTGTTTGCAACGACTCTTGGGTTTACGAACACAAAATATCAACAGAAGACCTGAGCGCTTCCGAGAACTACATGTATTTCTACGAGCGGGCGAAGTCTTATGAATCTGCTGATCTAAAATTTTAAAGAATTAAAGAACTCATTAAAGAGGAAGATGACCGAGAAGCTGAACTTACAAGAGGCCGTAGACTTAATGATGATAATAATGTTAAATAGGAAAATTTATAAGAAAATTAATTGAAAGACTAAAATTGGAATAAATAATTAATGCCAGAAAATAATTAGCCTGCTGCCAAACAACATTACTCACCATAAATATAATAAAGTCCTGGTTTAATTAAACAAACTGATTCGCAGAGTGAGCAGTTTACGAAATTAAAACTAGAAAACGAAAAATTAAAGAAAGAAAACGAAAAATTGAAATAATCGAGCATTTAAATCGTTTCACATTCAGAAGGATCAACAAACCAACAATAATACATTTAAGATTTATTCACTACAAATGAATAACTTAAAAATGAATTAAATCAATTCAAAAAGAATTAAGGGCCACACGCGGTTGATCCATTTAATACTATTCAACTTAATTTAATAATTGAATAGAAAACAAAAGAAATACTCGAAAACGCCAAAAATAATTTATTTGACTTCAAAATATAACTTCAGAAAGAACACGAAACATAAATATAAGAACTAAACGCATAAATTCTAAAACAGAAATGGTAAATAGAAACGATGTAAAAAGAATTAGAAAATAGAAATAGAAAAGACGAGGAAATGCGTTCTGAACAAAACAAACTGAAATAATAAAATATATAATTTGAAAATAGTAGTCCAAGTATCGAAATAGAACCGAGTGACTGAATTGTTATTAAATAAATAAATAAATAAATACAGTATTGTAGAACTTATATTTATATCTTTGGCTTCTAAATTATATGTACAATAATATATGTATTTACAAAATATTTCTTAATATTTATCCACCTAGACTCACTTCTTCTCTTTCTTTGGTTCAACTTTCTTCTTCTTTCCGCCCTTTTGCAGAATCTTTACACCTTTAACTTTTTTACCTGGGTGATAGCTTCCAACTTGCTTCTGAAGGACGAACGTGAACGGCTCATTACCTTGATAATAAGCAACTGTTCTACCCAACTTATCTTTGATTGTCTTGTCAGCGTTGACTTCGGTTAAGAACTAAATCATTTTCTAATTATTCTAAATAACGGCAATGTGAAAAGCAGTTTGACCCATGTCATTTTACAGGTTCAAATTTTACAGGTTGTGTCAGAAGTGCTGTGTGCGAGTTTGTGTAGAAGCGACTGTCCATGTTCCATGAAGTTTACGTCGAATATTTCAAGTTATAGTAAAAGCTTCAGCATCTCAACGTTGTTGTGTGAGACTGCGATATGTAAAGGTGATATTGAAAACTCTTATGGCTTGTACTTCAATAATATATCGGAAACTTGAGCTATATCGTCTCTGGAAACCGCATTTATAAACAACTGCTGATATGCATTCAATTCCTCAACTTTCTAATCTCTACTAAAAATATTCATTCTGGTGCGGATTTTTTGCTTTAGCGCCTAAAATGTATATAATCACGCATGATGTGTCAACCACTCCAAGACAAGAAAAATGGACGATATTGAAGATCCGATAAATTAAGTGGTTAAACTTGAGCATCCTGTTTCAATAGAGCTTGAAAACTTGAAATTTAACATGATAACGATGGGTTGTGCGCACAACCAGGCCGATTCCGACTAGATAGTGTCCAAGTTCCTTAAGTCAGGTGCGACTTTGGTCCCTTACGACCAGGCCGATTTGATTTATATTAACTCATGTACTGTGAAAACTCCATCTCAGGAGAAGGCTATTTATCAGTCAACGCATGCAGCTGAGAACGGCAAGCTAGTTGTGTTGGGCGGCTGTGTGCCTCAGTCCATGAGGCTAGAGGCCCGTGTGGCTAAACTATTGGCTGAGTAGAAACTGTTCATAGTGGGTGTGCTGGACGACGCGCAGCTGCAGGTATTGCTTTCTTTGATCAAGAACCGCACCTTTTAGTCTGCTCCGCTCGTTACGCCCGCGTTCAAAACGCGTCACGACCCGAGCGAGTTCCCCGTGTTCCACTCCACTAAGATCGCGGACGTGATCCCCCTCTCATAAGGTTGTCTGGGTTCATGCACGTACTGCAAAACGGTGTAGTCACGTGGCCGCCTTGTATCATACCCAATCGAGCAATTGAAGTCCAGGTTTGAGCAGGCGCTATCTAACGCAACCATTTAAGAGCTCTGGCTCACCGGTGAGGACACCCTTGCCTGGGGCCTGGACCAGAACTCTGGCTTCAGCGAGCTATTTGACGCGGTGATGCCTCTTGTGGAATAAACGAGCAAAATGGTCCGGGTCGGAATGACGGACCCCGAATCGGTTATAAACCAACAGGAACAGCTAATTAAACTCCTCAAACACAAAAACATTTACAAATTCCTTCACTTGCCCGTTCAATCAGGGTCCACAAACGTACTAAAGCAAATGAAGAGGAGGTACACATACGAAGAGTTCGAGGGACTCATCAAGAACCTAATGAAGCAAATACCAGAACTGGTCATCGCTACGGACGTAATAGTCGGATTCCCAGGAGAAACGGAAGAGGACCACCAACTAACGATTAAATGCCTGAAAGACCTCAAATTCCAAATAGTCAACGTTACCCAGTTCTACCCACGCGAAAACACCATCGCAGCAAAAATGGAACAAATCGACCCACAAATAAAGAAAAGAAGAAGCCTAGAAGCTGCAACCGAAGCTGTAGCTAACTTTAACAGACAACAATACATTGGCCAAAAAATGGACGTCATCGTGAGCGAAGTCCTCGAACTCAAGCCGGAAATGGCCGAACAGAGAATATTCGGAGCCAAAAGCTACAACTACCTCTCCGTTCTCATCCAAGTTAAAGAAAAAGGAACACACGAAGAAATTCTCAAACAATGCGAAGCCAGAAACCTCAAAATCGGAGCCAGAGTTCAAGTTAAAATCATCGCTGCCACAAGAGTATGCCTTGTTGGGGTTGAAGTCGAACAAAACGAGTGAGACAATATATATTTGATTCTTTTGAAATATTTCACTTTTGTTGAATGATGTAAATATCATTCGCTTTATAATTATGTGTTAAGCTAGTCATAGCATTTATTTAAACAGTATATACAGATTGCTGTCATATTATAATATACTATACGAAAATAGTTCACAAATTATCATCAAAACAATAATCAAAAGATAAAAATAAATAACAAAATTATCAACAAAGTATCTCATATGATGAGTGAAGTAATGAAAGTATGTTTCTTATTGACCTTTTGAAAAGAAGAAATATAGAAAAAGGATGAATAGTTATTATATTTTTAATATACTATGTATAATATTACGTATACTAAATGGTTTGCAAATCAATAATATATATTAAAATATGAAAAGTATATAATATACATGCAGTATATAAAAAATTTATGTAAAAATAGATCAGATTTGAAATTAGGTCAAAAATTATCATTATATAATAGTATATTTCATAATATACTTTTACCACTTTAATGTAAGAAAGTATAAGTGACGATGTTCTCTTCACATCAATAGCTAAAATGCTCGATATACAACAAAGTGACCGAAGCATATAAAACATAGTGGTTGCTATATTAAAGCTTCCAGACGAAATTTACAAGAATGTATTCATTATGTTGTCGTACAAGCTAAATATCAACTCTGTAGTTCTTCATCGCTAATTTTCTGATATTTTGCAGAAATATCTTGATAATAAGTTCACTTCAGGTTAGTAGATAACAAATATTCGTAGTTTAGATTAAACGTATAATTTTCAACCACCTTAGTTAGTACCTGTAGAATAAAGTAACTTTGCGTAAATTTTCGGTGACTCAAGCTGTTAGAAGTCGGATAGTGCTTCCGCGTTATCTAAATTAAATTAGTCAAAATATTAGAATGTGTTTTAAGAAGATAACAATAAGCAGTCTTGGGAGGATTTGGTGCAGCAAATCGCTGAAATTCAGCCAAATATATTTTCTAATCCATAATCTGATCCACCACGCACCAAAATTAATTAAAACTAAAATGAGTTGGAGAAGCAGGGCCGCACGCAGACCAAGCAGCACTAAGAGTTCCAGGAGCTGTTTTCAACGTCAGCCAAGCGCCTACTCCAGAATTTTACGGATGTGAGCCAGATAACTGATAAATAATTGTGTGGTGAGATAGCGCGCTACTTGAACGAGTTCGCCTCCGTTGATTTCTGGGGAATGCTCTCAAAATTAGTTCAGTCCAGAACGGCCGTGTAGCTCCGCGAGTACTACAAGAAGTCGTTTTCGCGGCTCATGTTCACCGAATGCCTCGCCTAAAATGATAAGGTTGTGCTGAAGCAGCTGGTTGCAAGCATGCCACACAGTAAGCCGAGCGAGATAGCGACCAAGTTCATGGACATGTTCCAAGAAAGAAACTACTTCAAGCGAAATGTGATCATGTACATCGTCAACATGAAGAACTTCGTAAATGCTAAGCAAAAATGAAAACGTTTTGGCTATACAGTACAGGAAAAAGTGATTTTAATTTTATTAATTTTTCATATTTATTTACACTTCTTATATGTATTTTTGCTAATTTCAATATCGTATACCTATATACATAATTACCTCATCTTCTGAATAGCGTCCCCAGACAACATAAGTTAGTTCGGCTATTATATTAAATAAAGAATAGTGAATTAAGTTGTGCGATATTCAATTCCCAATTATTCGTTTTTATATACATAGGATTGAGCATTTGAAGAGAGCAATCTATTTTGATAATCAGTTAAGCGATATTAGAACATTTTAATTATAGATAAATTAGGTAAATAATTTTAATAATAGAAAAACTCATTGTTATTCTTACTCTTCTTCACCTTGTTCGCCTTCTTCACCTTGTTCTTATTGCTTTTTCATGGAGTCGATGGCTTGAGCCATTACGAGCAGACCCTTACCGAGATGTTGGATACCTTCAAACATAGCAATGTTGGATTGTTTTAAGTCTGGGAGGGCGAATAGTGGTTGGAGTTGGGTGTACATTTATGTGAAGACTTGGTTGGTGAGTTACCAAGTTTGAGTGTAAGTGTCTAAAATCTTTTAGTTTTATTCGAGCATTTCAGTTTGTTCCTTTGAAACTGGAACTTAAGCTTGCAAGTTCTTGATTTCTTTGGAAAGTGAGCTAACTTGATTAGAAACTTTAACGAGTTCTTCAGTTTTCTTTTTATTGGCTTATTCAGCTTCTTCAAGTGAGGCTTCGAACTAATTCAAATATTTTTCGCGCTCTATGATATTTGGATCTTCTTCGTACTGTACTTCTGCGTCTTCCAGAGCTTCAAGACGTCTAACTATATTTGGTATTTGGGAACAAAGGCATTTCTTTGGCATTTTGATTGAGGAGTGGTGAAATTTTCAACTTTTTGGTGTTATAATTAAAAATATTGTGAGAAATGTGAAATATAAAAGTACATTTTTCAAATGTAGTAGAAATAAACTCTCTTTAAACCTCTAATCAAAATGTAACAAATTATATTTACCGTGAATAAAAATCACTCTTGACCTGAAAGTTAAGCAGCCATTTCTCCGACACCTCTTATGATGTGTTCAAGTCCGCTCAAGATGGCGGTTGGTTTGTCGACATCGGTGAGTTCTGGAAGATTGTAGTATGGTTTAACTCCGTTATACATTTGAGCGAAGAAGTTTGTTGTGGTTTTGAACAGTTTGTCCATATTTTGAATAGTTTTTTATTACTCTTCAAGTTGAGCATTAGATTCTGGGGCCTTTACCTCATCAAGGAGCTTCATTTCTTCAACTAACTTTGAAGCAAGTTCATTCAACTGCTGAGTTTTTTGATTGTTGCGCTCGAGTCTCTCATTGAGGGCTTGTTCTCTTTGGTCGAGTTCTTTGATAAGTTTTTCGTTATTTGGCTTATTGGTTTGTTTTTATTTTTGTTCAAGTTCGGTTAAACGACTCATGATATTTGGAATTACATAGCAGTTGCACTTTGACATCTTTGGAAGAAGGAGTGGCAGATTTTGCATTAAGCGATTAGAAATAAATTTTCAGTTAATTAATAACAAATAGTTAAATAGTTAAAAATTGAAAATAATAAATACTAAAAAGAATCTAAAAGGTGTGATCAACTCGCAGGAAGAAGGGCACCGCCAAGCATCTGGGCAAGAAGACAAAGACTAAGTCAGAGTATCCATCAATAATTGAATATTTGGATTATGAGCGTATTTGATTCCGTATTTTTTGACTCCATATTTTCGTTTGGATTATACAGGGAAAGAATATATAGAATTCCATATTTTGATTCCATATTTTATCTGATACATTTTTCACTCTCCGACTACGAATCTGATGATTTCTGCTTCGTTCAGGTTAGCTTCAACGAATTTTTCGTACCTGTTACCTTTGAACAGCTCTGGCGAGTCGAATGTTTCGCACGGGCTGGTTGCAGCTTTCAAGAGGTGGTTGAACAGGGTTATGGCCGAGCCCGACCCGGATCCAACAACCAGTTTATCGTTCTGGTTCACCAAGTAAACTTAATTTTTGCTCGTTGAGTTATATTATGCGAACCCCTGCTCAGTTTTCTGCAAGATGAACGTTTCGTGGGTTCCAAAGCGACCAATTTTCGGGTTCTCGTGGAAAACAACGACCGCGATTTAAGCGTCCTGTAATTCCATAACCAGTAACTGAGGTTTCGTGAACTGAATCTTGGCCCTGTCAAACTGGAGGTTGTACTTCTTCTGGTCGATTAATGGAGTGGAGGAGTCGGAGCCCATTGAATCTGAGCCCTCCTGGATACCGGCGGCCACGAAGTTGCACATGGACTCTTTCTGCTCCTCGTACGAATTCAGCAGGTTCGCCAAGTATCTCCCGTCCACGGTGGTTTGGTACTGGACGAAGGCCTTGAAACCCTCGTACTTCGGACCCAAATACCTCTTGATCTGCTTCAACTCCTCCTCGCTCAGGATCCTGCTCGTTCTGCCCAAGTACGCCTCACTCTTAACCTTCTTCCCGTCAAGAGCGCGAACTTTCTGCTTCCTGCACTTCTTCAACGCCTCAGCCACCCCATCGTCAAAGACCTGAGTTGACTGCTAATGACCAGCATGCGCTTACTTTGCAACCTGTCTCGTGAGCTTGAACTTGTTCTGCTCAGCGAACTCATCACTCAACGGAATAATGAGATCGGAATTAGATGGCTCGTTGTTCAACTTCGTGTCTATGAAGTCCTTCAATTCGTACTTATTCGCATTCATCAAATTTGTCCATAATTGCTGAGTAGGTGTGTCCTGTATTAAGTTTCCGTATTTTGTGTAATATTGATTAGTTTTGAAGTGAGCTGTGAAGGTTGCTACTGACGTTTCAAATTTTTTGTCATTCAAGAGCCTCTTAGCTGCCCTAGTTTATTTTTGAAGCAAAAATTGAATTTGCTCTGCTCCACTTTTCTTTCCCTACTTCTCCACCTTCTTTTTATACAATATCGCCTTTCTAGCGAAGAGACCGAACTAATTCTCACCAGTTTTTGTTACCTCATCAACCGCATTTTTATAATCAATTGGAGGTTCCATCTAAATGAAATCAAAATTTTCAGTGCCGCTAGTTTCTTTTACTAATTCTGATTTATTGAATTAGTTGCATTTTAACACAAACTCAAGAATTTCTTCGTGTAGCAATTTTAAATGTAATGATGGACCAAAAAAGATAAAGTGGTCTCCTCTAAAAGTTTTCATCCTAAGATAACGTGGATAGTCTACATCAGTTACAGGGGAACATAATGTGTCAACTTAATGTACGAAATCTCCACGAGCAGTTTCAAGAGCTACTTCGAGCAGATTTACATCAAGAATACGAGTTTAACGTTTAGATTCATCTGGTACAGCTACTGGTGATGGTACAGTAACTTCATATGTATGTGTTGGAACGGGTTATGCTGCATCTTAAGTCTTACCTAATGCACGCAAAAGTTCAACTCTTGTAGGGCGAGGAAGTCTAACATCATCTGTTAATGCTATTTTCTCGATATTATCAGTTAAAATTTAAACCATACCTGATTCGCGTAATTTTGACTCGCGAGCGTACTCAACTGAACGCAATCGAGGTTAAGGCGTGAAAATTAAACAATTTCCCCCTATTTATAGCGTTCCAAACACTAATCGACCATTCGGAAGCTAATAAAACACGAACACTTACATGTTTCTTAATGATGGCATTATAAATAATTTCTTCTAGTCAGGATTTATCTGCATTATGTGGAGTGGGTAATTCAATCTATGAATTCTTCGTTAAGAGTGATTATCATCACAAAAATGATATTTTAATAATTATTAACATGTGTATTAGTTTACTATTATCATTCTGTTATAACCTGTAATAATTTTAAGAATGAAATAGATAACAACTCACTAGAGTTATTCAAATAGATCCAGAACAACTCTTGGTTCTAATTCAGCTCCAACTCCAACAAATTTTATAACTTGGTTAATGATTATAACAACACCATGAATACATTTACCTTTGTCGTTGACTCCGAAATAGTCTGATATAGCAGCGTTCTTATCAGCAAATAAATCTAACTTCGCTTTAGCTTATTCGTTAAATGCATAAATGTTAAATGCTGACTCAATAGAACCTGCTAATACTTGTATATTCTATGCGGTAAAGCGATTTATCTGTTTAGAATATTTCATCAGTGTTGTTGTGGTTGTAGTTTCAAAATTTTATGGATAGAAAACTAGAACAAGTCTATTATAATCAGAAAAATTAGCTTGGACAAATTAATTGTCTCGAAGAATAGTAAGAGGTAGATCCGGGACTACAGTGTTAATCAACTTCATTTGGAGTGTGATATGATATTCTCGGCATTTATTTTAATATTAACTAATTTTATAAAAGATTATTTTAGAGATTTACTTCATACAGAGTTTTTCTATGATATTAGAATCACAACGAAAATCTAGCCATTATATTTGACATCGTAAGTCTAAATGTAATGATACTTCTATTCATGAATTATGTTTAAGAGTATAAGTGAAAACTTATTTTAGTAATTGTAAGAAGGTTTATGAAAATAAATATGTAATCAGACTTTGCTCATATCTCTCTAACGTAGTACTTTTCCTTGAATGTTGGGCCGCAGATGCAAACATTCTGGTCTTCGCTTTGAAGTGGGTAGTGCGTGTGCCCGTGGAACCACCTTTTGATCATTTATTTGTTTTCGGTGTAGAACTGATGGAGTGCGGGCGATCCGCTGGCTGATAGTTTTAGTTTTTTGTCGTTCACGTAGAAAGTGGTCAAAGAGGACGCCGGCCCTTGGTGTGAGAGGATAATGAGCGGTTTTTGCGTTTTTAAACAGTTCATATTCTCGTATTGGGGCGAGGAGAGAACTTGGACACCGTTAAAACAAGTTTTGAGATCCTCGTAGGACAAATCCCCTCTTTTAAAGGAGATGAAACTGTTCAAAAAGAATTTACTTTCGTCCATTTCCACACGAGGAGTGTTCGGAGAGCACAAAATGTCCATCTTGCTCACACCCCAAGGATACCCGCCCAGATAATTCACTGAATTCTTCTCGTACTGCACCGAAGTTGAAGAACCGTCCTGACCCAATAAAGTGAAGTCGCCCAAATTTATAGCTTTGCCGCCCACGTGATGAATGTTTTCGTCCTCGTACACTGCGTTAATACATTCGTGATTGCCCAAAACATAGTAAACTGGCTTCTAAAAGGCTTAATACAGCATCGTGGTGTATTTCTTGATTAATTTATGTTAAATCTTAATTTATAGAGCATCATCAACAATTGTTACTGGTGTACTCGTAAAATCACCGGCGATAAAAATTACATCAAATTACTCCCTATTTAATTTCTCCATCACATTGCTAACAGAAGATTCTTCGTCATGAATATCACTTAGACAAAGTACTCTCATTTTGAAGTGGAGATTCATTATTATGCATATAATTAGTTAATTCTTACAATTCAAGTTTTGATATTGAAAATTATCTTTATCTAGATACTACATAACCTTGCTTGTAAGGGAGGTGCTATTTCGCTTATAAGGGTGTAGGTCAACTCACTTATAAGGGAGTTCCCTCATGCAAAACTCCCTTATAAGCAAGTGACAAATACCATAGTTTTTAACCTTGTTTTTTGACCACAAATCATTCAAATTCAACATTTCCACAAGATACATTTTGGATACATTTTTGCTTATAAGGGAGTTGAAATCAGTTTCTCCCTTATAAGCAAGTAAGCACCTCCCTTACAAGCAAGGTTATGTAGTAACTCACTTTATGAATAATTAACTTTCATTTTCCCAATATGGATTAAAATCAGCTCACTTCATGATGTCCATTAGGTCCCATTTATATTAATCGTAGTTCTGTTATTTTTGAACTTGTGGTCCGGTGTTAACGTATGGTTGTTGAATTGGTTGTTAGAAGTAGGGCTAATAGATTCCAGTCGGAACCTAGAACATTTACTACTACTCCGTTTTGAACATATCAGTGTAACTCTACTATGGCATTTGTTGTTGAATTTATTGTTGTTGCTGTTATTGTGGGAGGTCCTGGGCGCGAGTGCTGTCCTGTTTGGCCCTCCGCGACGGTAACTCAATTTTGTGTTGGGATAACATGGCACGGATTTGTTTGCATCTGATTATGTTGTTGTAGATGATGGAGAACTCTGAGCGGTGTACTGCGCGTTCCTTTCCAAAGATTTGTTCACGCACCTCCTGCTGGAAGTTAGGGTCCTCAATCCTGCGCGACTGAATACCGTCAATGATAACACGTTAAATCAACGCCTTCTCCTACTTTGAAATCTTGTCTGAAGATACCTTTCGCAAATAAGTCTCAAAATACCAATGATACACACGGTCTCGTGTAGTATGCAACTCCTCGCCAATTCTTGCCCAATCCATTTTGGTTGATTGGATTTTCTCGTATAACAAGGTGGGATTCTCAGTTAAAGATTGCTCAGCCAATGGATCACGAGATTTTTCACATACATGTTTTATAATAGCACTCAAAATCTAATGAGGTTCTGGAAATTCTTAAGATTCAGCGGTCATTTATGTATGGAAGTGGGTGTGATTAAATGTTATACAATATATGTATATATTTTAGTAATGTAATTAATGTGAACACTATTAAAAAAAATGAAAATTGGTAATTTGATTGGCTTTTATTTTAAACTGTATATCACCAAAATAAAGTAAAATCACACTAGAATGCATAGTGTAACATTCCATTATATCAAATCGAACCTCAAATTAATCATAATATGTTTGATAAGCTTTAACTTTGGTTTTTGAGATGTTATATTAATACATAGTCATTACAGTTATAAATTTAGGTTAAAATTTTAATATTCCACACCTAATGATGTTTGATACACTTACATGTTCAAAATATCTATGATTAAATGATTTTCATTCTCATTCCTGAATTTTGGCAACTTCTAAAACTCCGACGTAGATTTCATTATCTACATATTCTACATTATTGTTAACATACTCTTCGCTGTTTATGAGGTGAATTTCGTCTTTCTCCTCCTTCTGCTTTCTTCTTTTACAGCAGCACAGTAGCATAATAAAGAGGCTGAAAAACAGCCAGATTCCAATGGTGATGCCGGCCACAGCTCCTCCGCTCATGAGCAGTTTGCAGCTAGGTTCCTCGCCCGTTTTATCCGATTTGCACTTCAATGGGTCACAAGTGGCTTCGCATTAAACTGAGCAGGTCATTTTACTCTTCCTGGACATGATGCATTAGTTCGCGCACGAATCAATTTCGCAGTTTATCTGCCCGTTTCTTTGCAAACAAAGTGCGTCTAAAGGATCGTTCACACACTTCCTCGAGGGGTCGCAAGAGGAGCAAATAGTTATTGACTGTTTTGGAATGCACTTCAAAGTTAAAGGGCCGTTCCTTATTTGAGCGCAAATCCCACTGAAGCAGGTTGGGTCAGGGCCCTCGGTGGAACAGGACTCGCCTGCGTTTTTGATGCAGATTGGATTCAAAGATTTGTCCAGGGCTTAAATCGTTCCAGATTCTGGGCAAGAAATTGTTGTTGGAGCGCACTTCTTGATTATGGAGTTGATAACTGGGTAGCACGTATTTGAGGCGCATTCGGAGTCAGTCTAGCACTCGAGGTTGTTGTCCAGCTTGCAGATGACTTCTTTCGACTGCGCACTGATGAACGGAGTCTGAGGAGAAGTACACGAAACAATTTCTTTGCTGTACTTAAGACTTGAATTGACACCGAGATCCTTCATGCACTCAAACTGGCAGATTTCTTCACTTTCCTTAGTACAAGCCTGGTTTGGAAAAAGGTTACACTTCAGATTGTCAGCACTCTTGATCACTCCGACGTGGGTGGCATCGCATACTGGTTCATACGCACCTGCACACCTGGTGGAGTTGTCTAGACGGTACGAAAAGCAGCCGTAGGCGCAAGTCTTGTCATTAAGCTAACAAGCTTGACCGTCAGCTTTCAGACACTCGCTGGTCATGGAGTTTTTGAAAACCGGAGTGACATGCTACTTTTATAAACGAATACTTATAAACGAATACTGCTATTACGAAATCTTTGATATATGATGTTTTCCTTTCAAATTATTTCTGAATTTTCCAAATTTAGATCTAGATTTCTTTCCATTTATATAATAGTAGATATTATAACAATAATATTATCACTTTGTTTTAATATTTTTGCTTTTCGTCTTTTCTTGACTTGAGTTAGGGCTGTTATTTTTGATTTGTTCCTTTGAAAACGATCCGGCGGCTGATCTTGGAACCGCTTTGTAAACAAAAGAGCTGTTTGAGGTGTTCGAGCAGAACGAGGTGTTCAAACTTTTAATCTGAAGTGATTTGTTTTATAATTGTTGTTGTTTGAGAACTTGTTGAATAATGTTGTTTTACTTCTACTGTTGGAGCTAGAGCTCACGTAATTATTGCTTTTACAGCTGAGATTTTAATTGTGTTTGCTGCTTGAGATACTATTTATCCACAAAGCGCGTGTCATACACGTTCACAGAACCGGCAAAACTCTTTGACAACTGTGGTGGGACTTCATTTCCCAGAGCCATATTCACAATGGATTACATATACATTTGGAATGGCCAATAACTATTGCGTAATCATAAGCATACGCACAATCATAAATTATTTAAATTTGTCTAAATCAAAATAATTCTGCTATGTATACCAACAATGTAATATAAATTTAATATCCCTACTTAACTCAGTTGGTAGAGTGGTCGGCTGTAGAAATGCAGTTACCGACCGGTCGATGGTTCAACTCCGTCAGTAGGGAATTATTTTAAATTATTGTGTATTCACAATTAGCTCAAATTTCGTAATCAAAGACTAATCTTATCCACACCACCCCCGCAAAATGGAAACTATTAAAAAGGAACTACGCCACATGCTAAATCACCCACGTGTCTCTGGCGCAATGATAATTTAAAAAGCTGTAGATCAAGACAGAATTTAACTTGCTTAAAAAGCTAATCTTGGTGCTGCTCGTGTTGTATCTACAAAGAACAAATCAGATGAAGACTGTTTGAGTTAAATTGTGTTGGATGATCCCAAGACAGTGTAAAAATCGTTATTTTTTGACGGTGTTGAGTTCGTCTTTGAAAGCTATACTAACAACCGATTTGTATTTTAGTCCACTGAAGGCCAAAAATTGATAGCCGCATTAGCAATTCAAGTAGTACATTGTGGTCTGCTTGAGCAGAAGAATCCGACAACAACTGTGAAGAAGGCGATTTAACTTCCGATAGCTAAGAAAATGCTGTCTTCTATAGATCAGATTTCCGAGCAAGTTCTTAACTTCAACGAGAAGAATTTCACCTACAAATCCGCTTCAAATCTGGCCTACCAATTCGAAGTTGACACGTTCAAAATTGAACTATTGACCAAGTAAACGTTCTACGCCCTACAATTCAACAAGGCAGAGTCAATGTCCCAGTGCGCGGACGCGTTCGAGTCCCTTTTCTCAAAGTTCTTCGATGTCCCCAGAACCGAAAACATCTTAAAGAGCAAAACGTAACTCAGTTCTCCTACCACAATCGCAGAATTCGAGTTCAACGACAAGCTCAGAATCGGGTTCAAAGGAGAGGTATTCAAGTACGTTCAAAAAACGGAGGAGAAGAAGGCTGAGCAAATATCATGCTTGTGCGTAATCGACTCAAAAGCTGTTGACTACCAACTCAAACTACAGAAAGTTAACGCAATGATGAAGAAATTCACAGGGGTTTACTTCGTTACGGTCACCGTGGGCGCTGAGATAAACGTTGGCGCGTACTACAGCAAACTAAACATTGTGGAGCAAAACGACGAATTCTTCACTAAATGCCTCATGGAAAGCGAAAATGAGAAAGAAGCTAAACCAACTAAATTCTACCTGTTTAATGCTATGAGCCAGCTTATTCAACAAGAAGCTGACTACGCCAAAATACAAGCACACATATGCACCGAGCTCCAAATAAGTCAACCCGCAGAAATCCAAGAAGACAACCTTTTGGTGTTCAAATCTGCTGATAAATGTACTTTCCAAGGTATCGAGGTGAATCTCATTCACAAACCAGGATAGCTCAAGTAGAGAAATGGTAAAGCTCTTATCTTTTTAAACAGTAAAGGAAGCAAATTCTAAGAAACGCTCACTCAACTCGATGAAATGAGAACAAAAACAGCTGCTTAACTCATCCTGATTGTTTCAAATGTTATGAGCATTAACTTGCAATAAACCATGCAAAAATATCCACAGTTGAAGAATTTCTTTGTTGGTGAAGAGTTGTTCATCTTCAAGAAAACTTGTTAAATCTACAATATGAACAAAGCCGTACTATACTTTGCTTTTGATTACTATGATTGCATGGTCACGCAAAACACAATCCTTACAAACCTTGTTGAAGACTTAGACAAAATCAAACAAGACTACGAACACAAAGAATAATATTATAACTAAGCACTCCCAGCGAAAGTTAATGAAAGCGACAGTTAATTTTTAGATTTTAACGGTTAATAAATTAGTATCATTCACTAATCAAGTAAATTAATTTCGAAGCTCACTTTTGTTGCTTTCTTCGATATCGACACCCCACTATTTTCAACATAATTTTCAACTTTTGTGAAACTTGCTCTTAAATTCAAAGAAGTAAACACAATTTTGTGCGTTAAAACACAAACATAACAGACTATCAATACATTCCTTCAAAAGTGGTAACATGCACGTAATTTCACTTTTGTCAAAGGAGATGAATAATTCTTCAAATTCGTATAGGAATCATCTCAACTTCAAGAACTTAATGATCTTCCAGACGAAGACAGAGAGCAAAAAATTAGTGAAATGGGTTCATTTTATGCAACGTTAGATGCTTTGAACAGAATCGAATAATAAGGTATTGATTGTGAAGTTGGATTCAACTTGTATGTGCAGATTAAGAATTTGTTCAATCCTTTCGATGTTCCAAGGAAAGTTTTCGAGCAACATCAAATCGATTTGCGTGGTGACGATTGCATTTTGTTTAGTCAAGGAGTACGTTATTTATAAAAGATTGAGAAGTACTAAACTTCGTAAATGATTTGTTGTGTTAAGCTGAAGGAGTAGAATGTTTAAGCTTAGCTTGAAGCCATAATTAAACTGATGGATATAAAGCAGATGTATGTACTGTGCTTTTTCGAGAATGTGAAGGAGGAACTATATTTCGCCGAATTATGCTCGAAGTATAAGTTGTTAAAGAAGCTTAATGTTTGTGTGCACACTGATTTATTCGATTTTGGTCTCTTCTTTTAGTCTTTCAGGGCTCCAGAATAGTCTTTCAAGGATCTCTCCGAGTTGTCCTCCATATTGGACCAAGCTCAGTAGCGTTTTATGGATTTGTTGAACGAAACACAAGATGAGTTATCTGCTGAATCTCCAGTAGAATAAAAAATCCACTTCGATCCGCTGATATTCCGAGGTTCTTAACTCACTTACGCTTAGCTCACACGCAAAGGTGACTTCTCCTGGTTCTGTGTGTGCTATATTGATACTCGTGCTGCCGATTTCGAGCACAAAATGTTCGAGCTATACAAACTCTAGGAGGAAAACAAGGATCTGTTCGTCGGACTCATATTATATGGGCTTAAAGAGAAGAACCTGGTAGCTCTTGTTCAGAAGAAGTTTAGTTTCGCTTAAAAATTGAATTTGTTGAATTATAGGAAGGGGTTGAATAAACGCCTCCATTTACTCTTCGAATTCACTGATTAATTGTTAGTACTATATGCTGACTCATAAGAGTAACTACTGACGGCCACTGATTCAGCACAAATTACCGAATACATCCAGATCGAGGAGAAACCATCAACAATTCCAGATATAGTTATTGCTTAATCGTACGCATCATTCAGAGGCGAGATCCTCCGTTTCAAAAACAAATCAACAAAGTCCAAGAACATAGTCATTTGCAACAACACTGAGCTCGACTGTTCAGCCAACGTGCGCGCATTTTACAACCAGTCCGTTAAAGTTGCGAATGGAGCTAAAACGGACTTTGCATTCGTTGTTATAGTTCCGAGTGATCAGAGCAAACTGGTGAAAGTATAAGCAGATCTAAAAGCACTCGTTGTTTGTGAGGACACAGAGGGGGTAATGGTAAGAGTACTTAGTAGATATAACGCAAGTTAAGGGGAGAATGTTGTCGTTATACAGGACGGAGCATTCAAGTGTTGTTGTGGAATCGATCAAATAGTTGACAGGATTTGAGATTAATAATAACTATATATATTATACTCTTTAGCAATGATATATTCTTTAGCAAAAAGGCTTTTTATAGACAATTTTTTGTGCGAGCTAGAAGCTTTTTATGAGGGGGAAACGCGAGCTTATGAGTATTTATAACTAACGACTGCTGTCAATAATAACATTTTATTGGCAATATTTTCGAATGAATTTGACTATCTATTCGCTACTAATATTCTTTTTATTTGTCAACTAATGAACCACTGATATTTAACAATTCCAGCAATTCATGCTTCTTTAGTCTAAATTGAACTCAGTTCCCCTTTCTTCACTAAATAATTAGCTGAATTAAATGGGGCTATCCAATAACTAATATTGTTTTGACATAAAACTAAACTGGGTAATAATTCAATACTTACGGCAAACTGATTGAAAGAAGTCGCACATCGACGTACGTGCATCATTTAATTACCATTACTTAATAGAATTCAAATTCTTCATTTTTAACTTCTTAAACCTTTCAGCTCCTTTGAAAGCTTGGCATGTTTAAAAATGGACCAGTGGTGTCATTCTGATGGTTGGCGATGCCTTCATGTGACTTCGCTAAAGCAAGCTGAAAATTTGGGTCAAAAGGTCTTAACCATGGACATTAAGTGCTCCAAGAAAACAATCTGTAACACCAGTAGCAGCTCATGGGAGAAGCGTTTGGAATTCAAAAAACAGGTTGGATTCTAGGGAGTTGTGGGACTGTGATGATCTACTGGTCATGAGGAGCATCTTTGAGTCTTTCGATGAGGTTAGCAACAGTATCTGTTGTATTGACCATATAAAAGGTTCAACCTTGGATCTGGAGTTCAATTGGGGCAGTAGTCGGGAAGACACAAATCTGTTGTTGGTTCAGATACTGGTGTCAAAAGTGTCGAAAGTGTGATGGAATACTTTGGGAGTGTTCTTCAGAGAGCGTACAGTGTCATATAGCCTTGAATGATTCTCAAGTTTGAGCTGGAGCTGGACCTCCTCGTCCATGTGAATAAGAAGTGAAATAAAAGACTAGAGTTTTATTGTCTTTGAAAAGTTGTACCATTAAAAATTGACAAATAAGAAAAATATTCAATTTTACACCCCTTCCTTTAACATTCCATTTATTGTCACATGACAAAATATTCCCTGTAAGAAACCAAAAAATGACTTTGAGAAAGTTCTCGCCAGCATGTCTGAATGATATGTAGCAATAAATTATTATTTTTGTTTTGAATTCAAACTTAAAATGTTTTCGATTATTTGCTAAATTTTCATTTTTCGATGCATCCCAAATCCTCGACAGAAAGGGTCGTTGCAGAAAGGCGCAGAAGAAACAGTATTCTTCCTTCATCCGTAAGGCATCGGTGCGTTTTAGCCTTTTGCCCCTAGACCGCAAACGGAGAGGATGCGAACTGGAAACGGCGGCCAACTTACGTCCGCGAGTTTCCAGAACTGCACGCTCTAAAGTAGAATATAGCTTTCTTGCGCCACGCATTCGCTGTTTGTGTTTGAAAGGAGGCCGAGGTAGGTAGGGTAGGTAAGTACCTACCTTACCTGATATGTGCCGCCTTTTATCTGAGGTGCACTGAACTCAAAAACTGGCTCGGTTCGATGGCGGTGAACTGGCTCGAACGGCAAACGCGATGGTTTTCTCTTTCGGATGAAGTTCCAAATTCCGACAAATTACTTGTGCTATCTACCCAGACCGAAAAACGAATCGAAGAATTTCAGAACCTAGAATTTCGAACTGCACAGAAAGCGACTTCCAAGTATACAGCGAATATACATGTGTGCGACATGTTTAGTGAACCCTCCTTCTAGTTACTTGCGGAGCAGCCGAAGTGGGTTCGATTTCTGGGCTAACTTTGGCGGTAGTAACACGGGCATTGCGGGCGCCTTGTTTATCAGACGCACACTGGGCCCGGTACAGCGCAGTTTACGGCTCGCTGACGCCAAGAACGGCAGACGCCGGAAGATCTGCAGCTGTACGCGTAATGAGGGGCGGCCGCAGTACTGTTTGCAGGCGTCCGTGTGCATTGCCGCAGTATGAGCGCCGGTTCTAAATTCACGGACGCGCCGCAAACCACAGCGCTCTTGGCCAGTTGATTCCAAAACAGCGGGAAGGACCAGGCTATTTTCTCTGGAGAACTCCCGATAAAAGGTCTCTGCTTCGCGCCGCATTTGAGTGCAACACCTCGACGTGTGCTGCAGAGACAGCCCGGCGATCCTGTGCGCTTCAGGCCGCAGCCGCCGGAGTCGTTCGTTTAGAACTCGGTAGTATTTGCCAGCCAACTCACACCGCCGCGAAGTGCAGTGCAGTGCTAAGGCTGCGTGCCAGAAAGTGGGTCACGCCGCGCCCCTCGCCTGTGGTCTGGATAACTTCCGGCCGAAAGTGAAATCAATTCGTGTTCCCAGCTGTAGAGTGGGCCAATTGTGCTAAATCGCAGCTGTAATCGGATGCACTGGATGTGAGTTACATAATGGTCCGACGGAGCTTTTTCAATATTTTTTCTCGAAGCTTATATTATTTTTGATCGGCGGTGGAAACTTACGAAAACAGGGCGTGTGGCGGGCATCGCCGTGTTTCTAGAGGCGAGCTATCTGGGCCGGGCCAAGGCGACGACGCAGTTCCGCATGTTCGCCCAGCTCGTTGTAAGCAGTTGTCCGAATATCTCGCGCTATCTTTGAGAATTTAACTCGCACCGCCGCCTCGCTCAACGGCGTCTGCGCCAATAATGGCCAGCGTCTTAATCACACGCCACACCGGCTGTCTTGGCGGTGGTATTTGCGACGACCGAATTAGATCGGCACAAACTTACTTGCGGAGCAGCCGAAGTGGGTTCGATTTCTGGGCTAACTTTGGCGGTAGTAACACGGGCATTGCGGGCGCCTTGTTTATCAGACGCACACTGGGCCCGGTACAGCGCAGTTTACGGCTCGCTGACGCCAAGAACGGCAGACGCCGGAAGATCTGCAGCTGTACGCGTAATGAGGGGCGGCCGCAGTACTGTTTGCAGGCGTCCGTGTGCATTGCCGCGGTATGAGCGCCGGTTCTAAATTCACGGACGCGCCGCAAACCACAGCGCTCTTGGCCAGTTGATTCCAAAACAGCGGGAAGGACCAGGCTATTTTCTCTGGAGAACTCCCGATAAAAGGTCTCTGCTTCGCGCCGCATTTGAGTGCAACACCTCGACGTGTGCTGCAGAGACAGCCCGGCGATCCTGTGCGCTTCAGGCCGCGGCCGCCGGAGTCGTTCGTTTAGAACTCGGTAGTATTTGCCAGCCAACTCACACCGCCGCGAAGTGCAGTGCAGTGCTAAGGCTGCGTGCCAGAAAGTGGGTCACGCCGCGCCCCTCGCCTGTGGTCTGGATAACTTCCGGCCGAAAGTGAAATCAATTCGTGTTCCCAGCTGTAGAGTGGGCCAATTGTGCTAAATCGCAGCTGTAATCGGATGCACTGGATGTGAGTTACATAATGGTCCGACGGAGCTTTTTCAATATTTTTTCTCGAAGCTTATATTATTTTTGATCGGCGGTGGAAACTTACGAAAACAGGGCGTGTGGCGGGCATCGCCGTGTTTCTAGAGGCGAGCTATCTGGGCAGGGCCAAGGCGACGACGCAGTTCCGCATGTTCGCCCAGCTCGTTGTAAGCAGTTGTCCGAATATCTCGCGCTATCTTTGAGAATTTAACTCGCACCGCCGCCTCGCTCAACGGCGTCTGCGCCAATAATGGCCAGCGTCTTAATCACACGCCACACCGGCTGTCTTGGCGGTGGTATTTGCGACGACCGAATTAGATCGGCACAAACTTACTTGCGGAGCAGCCGAAGTGGGTTCGATTTCTGGGCTAACTTTGGCGGTAGTAACACGGGCATTGCGGGCGCCTTGTTTATCAGACGCACACTGGGCCCGGTACGGCGCAGTTTACGGCTCGCTGACGCCAAGAACGGCAGACGCCGGAAGATCTGCAGCTGTACGCGTAATGAGGGGCGGCCGCAGTACTGTTTGCAGGCGTCCGTGTGCATCGCCGCGGTATGAGCGCCGGGTCTAAACTCACGGACGCGCTGCAAACCACAGCGCTCTTGACCGGTTGATTCCAAAACAGCGGGAAGGACCAGGCTATTCTCTCTGGAGAACTCCCGACAAAAGGTCTCTGCTTCGCGCCGCATTTGAGTGCAACACCTCAACGTGTGCCGCCGAGACAGCCCGGCGATCCAGCGCGCTTTTGGCCGCGGCCGTCGTTTGTTTAGAACTCGGCAGTATTTGCCAGGCAACTCACACCGCCGCGAAGTGCAGTGCAGTGCTAAGGCTGCGTGCCAGAAAGTGGGTCACGCCGCGCCCCTCGCCTGTGGTCTGGATAACTTCCAGCTAAAAGTGAAATAAATTCGTGTTCCCAGCTGCAGAGTGGGCCAAATGAGCTAATTCGCAGCTGCAATCGGATGCACTGGATGTGAGTTACATAATTGTCCGACGGAGTATTTTCAATATTTTTTCTCGAAGCTTATTTTATTTTTGATCGGTGGAAACTTACGAAAACAGGGCGTGTGGCGGGCATCGCCGTGTTTGTAGAGGCGAGCTATCTGGGCCGGG